>JAAGEH010000393.1:37062848-37200322 GCA_011751065.1 Lasiurus cinereus | reverse complement strand
TCTCTCTCTCTCTCTCTCTCTCTCTCTCTCTCTCTCTCTCTCTCTCTCTCAAACACAGCTCAATTTTCACAAAATCCCCAAAATATTAGCCAATTGTAACTACTAAGGATTCATTAGAAATGCCTTACAACTGGTAAAGATACCCAGACATATTCCAGAAAAATAACTCTGATCCACATTCTCCTTCATATGACTCAAACTTGGTAGGTTCTGGGATGGAGGTGTTTGTCCAAAGTTAGAGGTCAGGACAGGCAGAAAAGGTAACTTTCTGGATCAATAAATATCAAAAACCATCTCCTTCTCTCCCCTTCCCCACTTTTCTCTATCTGGAAAAAAAATAATAATGAAGATCTTGGCATTAAGATACAGAAAGAGATAAGGATCTGTAAATACCTCCCTAATTCAATATATTAATATATTTGCCTGTCTCAGAAATTCTTATGTAAATCCACCCACAAAAACAAACAAACAAACAAAAACCTGACCACTTTTGAACGAAAGTATTTGTGTTGCCATCATGCATGGTCCTTCAAGGGTTTAGGAGGTCAAAAGGCTGCATACCATTAAAGCAAACCCCTTACGGCAACTTATATTAATAAGTAATATACGAGATACGAGTGCCCTAATATACGAGTTTTTTGAGATACGAGCGATTTTTTGCTTTGAAATACGAGCAACATTTGAGATACGAGTAATCGCACAGATTGGCAGGCTGCACACAACCCACCAGTTTTCCATGAATAGAGTGTCTCATAGTTTCCCACACCTCAGTCAGTGTGCTTGTTTACCTCGTTGTCGAAGCATCTTTTGTGGATTTACATACTTTATCACATTTCTTTTTATAACCATGGGTCCGAAGAAAGTGAGTGGAAAGGTCAGTGCTCAGAAGAGGATGATGTCTACTGAATTAAAGCATGAAATCATAGAAAAATATGAGCAAGGTGTGCGAGTGGCTGACTTGGCAAGGAAATACGAGCGTAGTACTTAAACGATATGCACTGTGCTTAAACAGAAGGAGTCAATAAAGGGTATAATGCCAGCTAAGGGCGTTACAATAATTTCTAAGCACCATAGCTCTCTCCATGAAAAGATGGAGAATCTACTGATGGTTTGGGTGACAGAGAAGCAGCTTAAAGGAGATACATTAACACAGGGCATCATATGCGAGAAGGCGCGAGCGATTTACGGTGATTTGCTGGAGCAGACCCCGCACACTTCCACGGACGAAGCATCGAAAGACTCATTTAAAGCCAGTAGACGCTGTGTTTGATAACTTCAGGAAAAGGTCCGGCATTCACTCCATCGTCAGGCATGGTGAGGCAGCAAGTTCGGATGTGAAGGCAGCTGAGGATTACCTCAAAACTCTTTCCAAACTGATAGAAGCCAAAGGATATATCCCCCAGCAAGTCTTCAACGGTGACAAGACAGGGCTTTTCTGCAAGAAGATGCCGAATAGGACTTATATAACGGCAGAGGAGAAGGCGATGCCAGGCCACAAACCCATGAAGGATAGGCTAACTCTCGCACTGTGCGCCCATGCCAGTGGCGACTGCAAGATCAAGCCTCTGCTTGTATACCATTCGGAAAACCCCAGAGTCTTTAAGTCACATAAGATTTTAAAAGATGAACAGCAAGTTATGTGGAAGGCAAACCCGAAGGCATGGGTCACCAGGCAGTTCTTTGTGGAGTGGGTAAACCTGGTTTTCGGCCCTCCTGTTAAGAAATATCTACAGGAAAACAACCTAACCATGCAAGCCCTCCTCATCCTCCACAATGCTCCTGCTCACCCACCGAACCTTGAAGATGAACTCCTCAAAGAGTTCAAGTTTATAAAGGTTGTCTACCTACCTCCCAACACCACTCCTATCCTGTAGCCCATGGATCAGGAGGTGATTCTAATTTTAAAAAGCTGTACATCAAGCACCTGTTCCGGCGCTGCTTTGAGGTGGCAGAGAACACAAACCTCACCCTTCAAGAGTTCTGGAAGAACCACTTTAACATCGTGATATGCCTCAGAATTATTGATCAGGCCTGGCTGGGTGTTACAACGCGGACTTTGACCTCTGCATGGAAGAAGCTGTGGCCTGAGGCTGTAGCCTAAAGGACCTTCGAAGGATTCGAACCCGAGGTGCCAGTGGAGGAGGAAATAGTGTGTCTGGGAAAATCCATGGGCCTGGAGGTGGATGAGAGAGACGTGAATGAGCTCGTCGAGGAGTACTCTCTGGAACTCACCACGGAGGAGTTACAAGAGTTGCAGTCTCAGCAACATGCGAAGTTTCTCCAAGAAATTGGTTTCGAGAAGGAGCCAGAGGTAGAGGAGATCTCTACAAGTGAGATGAAGGAGATCTTAGGAATGTGGGAGAGGGTGTCACACTTCGTGGAAAAGAAACACCCCGAAAAAGTTGCTACTGGTTGTGCATCGGAGCTGTTCAATGAAACTTGCCTCACCCATTTCAGAAACATTCTGAAAGGAAGGAAGAGGCAAACCTCTTTGAACACGTTTTTTTTTTTTTAAATCGGCCAAAAATGCAAAGACCGGTAGCAATTAAGTTCAGTGAAGATTAGTTAAGTTACATTCAGTTTAGGGATAAAGTGCAGCATTAAGAGTGTAATGAGTAGGTAGATACACTTTATAAAACAAGTTTATTCCTTTACTTTCTCTTTTATTATGTTTTTATACAATATTTGTCATTTATAAATACATTTTTCTTATTCAAAATCATGTAACAAGAACAACTGGGGTGGCATTTTGGGGGCTGGAACAGATTAATGGCATTTCAATTGATTTCAATGGGGAAATTTGCTTTGAGATACGAGCAACTTGATATATGAGCAAGGTTACGGAACGAATTAAACTCGTATCTTGAGGTACCACTGTACACATTTGCACAATTGATCATTAAAAAGTGCAACAATTTTACAGTGAAATAATTTGGCTTTTCTCATGCATTGCCTCATTAAAGCTGTGCTCCTATGTTTTTAGGCTAAACCATCCAGAATCTCCCCTCCTTATAGGCCTGAGCTCAGGCATCCCTCTTCTAGAAATCCTTTCCCTAACTGGTGGTCTCCCTTACCTCTTACTACCGCCATCACGTCATAATGGTGCATTGATTGCAGCTGCCTTTGTGAGAGGTCTATGCAATTTGGAACATCTCAGGTTCACACTACTTTTACCCAAGCAAGGACACTCCAGGAGTTCCTCTAGCAGTGGGACATATTCAGTGACCTCAACATGCACAGGATTCCTTCAATATCCTCATGTCTCAGTTCTTCACTGATGAACTCCAATGGATACTTGGGCCACTTACAGTCACCTTCAACCCCTATGGTCAACATCTCTCAGCTTTCAGAACCACCACTCCGATGCTCTCATCCGCCATCTGACACTTACCCTGCATGTCTCCCACTCTCTGGTCTCTCAGCTTCACTTTTCTCTACATAAAAACTTCAAGTCAGGCATTGCAACTACAATTGACCCTTGAACAACACAGGAATTGGACACTGACTGCTATGTAGTCAAAAATCCCTAGACCTGTAACTTTTCACTCTATGGTGAACTCTTGCATCTGTAAGCTCAACCATTCACCCGTGGAAAACAGCATTTTAAATCTGTGCTTGGGAATCCACCATTAGAAATCTGTAGTTGGGAATGCAAAATTACTGTTTCAGATCCACAGTTGGTTGAATCCACAGATGCAAAACCTGTAGATAGGAAGGACCCACTGTATTTATTGAAACAAATCCATGTATGACTGGACCCACACAGTTAAAACCTATGCTATTCAAGCATCCACTCTATATTCTTGCCAGCACCCTAAGATTCCTCAAATTTTTACCTTTTAAAGCTACACAACCTACATTGCGATTCCTTGATCCTGGATAAAGTGAACCATGCCTGTTTCTGTTCTGAGCTGCTGGCATCCACCAGCAAAAATAGCATCCAAATAAGGGCTAACTGGCACCTATAGAAACACACACCTGAGTTCACGGAGAAAGGTCACAGGTTGCCTTTCCACTTTGGACAAAGAAGAAATGCCCTGAAATGCTTTACTGCCTTTGTTGGCTCAGGATAAGTCTCAAAATGATTTTAATTCCTTTAGCTCAAGCATGTCAAATGTATGGCCTGTGGGCTGCATGCAGCCCTCAACAAATATTTTTGCTGCCCAGACAATATAACGGTATGTAAGAAACATTTTAATAAAAATTTTGTAACTTAATTTTTACAATATCCTGTTATACATATGTATTAATAACAAACTACAACGTTAGCTAATGGCTGATTACCATAATCGTGCTGCATTCATTTTCCTTATGCACCTTATGCGCAGGCGCACCATTTCTCTCCACTAATACTAGCAGCAAATATTTTAGCAACCGATTGCCATGTCATCATCTTGGACTGACTTGTTGGTGTGTGCAACAGGAAATATTTTGCTTTTGGAGGACAAGAAAAATAGGTTTATTTGCATTACGCTTATTAGTTTGTGCAATTATTCAGTGTCTGTTAAGTTAATGTTCAAAAAAATTAGTTTTTATTAAAGTATTCTATTTATGTTAACAATTACTCATTTATTTCAGCCTTTTGTATTTAGCATGTCTCTATTGAAACAAACCTACATTTCTATGAAAATTGAAGCTTGTGGGGTTTTTTTGTTTTGTTTTGTTTTGTTTTGTTTTTGCGGCCCACATAAACTTAAACCTTGTTTATTTGGCCCATGTTAGCCTTTGAATTTGACATGCTTGCCTTAGCTTCTCTTATCCTCTCCTTCATATGGACATTTCTAAAGGTTACAGCTAGCTTCCCCTCTGCCGGCTCCCAGCAGGAGCATTTCTGCAAATGCCTGGAGGGAAGAGACTGCTGGGCAATGTGAGCAGAGCACATTCCTTCTTGAGCTGAGAAATAGCACCAAAGCCCCAGAAATGGATTGTTGAACTTTCGATCCTGGGTCTATGGCTTATTTGCCATATAACATTGGGCGATTGACCTAACTTTTCTGTCCCAAAATTTTATTTGGAAAATGGGTAAAATAATAATATCTGAGTTGTCATGTTTCTGGGAAAATGAAAGGAGATTAGCACTAAGAAGCTGTTAGAAGGATGCCCGTGGGAAGTGCTCAGTGGGTGTTATTTTTAGCTAGTGGGAAGGAGCACTCATTTACTTCATGGACCTTCAAAAAAGCTATGTCCCCAACAGTGAACATCCACATCCATCTGACTCAGCTCACCTTCCCCTCTCCTCCCAGATTGTCCAATGGAGTGCTGGAATCTCCCCCTCCAGGAGGCTAGATTTCTCCAGTCTCTCTTGTCTGTTGATATCTGCTCAACTCAGTGTTCTTCATGTTTCCACAACCACAGTCATAGGGGTTAGGGCAGATTTGCTGACTCCTACTCATTTTACATCCCATATTGACGTCTGCCTGTCTATTACCGGATATACAGCTGGGTAAGATTCCTCACTGGTCCCTTGGTGTATGGAATTGGATCCCACAACTCTCACAGAGACACTTTTCTTCATGTACCAGTAAGGATGCCTAATTAGTTTTTAAAAAGGGAGACAGCCCAGCTAGTGTGGCTAAGTAGTTGAGCATTGACCTATGAACCAGGATGTCACGGTTCTATTCCTGGTCAGGGCACACGCCTGGGTTGTGGCTCTATCCCCAGTAGGGGATGTGCAAAAGGCAGATAATCAATGATTCTCATCATTGATGTTTCTATCTCTTTATCCCTCTCCCTTCCTCTCTGAAATCAATAAAAATATTTTTAAGAAGGGAGGATGAAAAGGAGAAACATCGTACATTATTATGATTCTGACATCACTCCAGAATTTCAGTTGCACATTTAAAACCCTCCCCCCCCATACATGATGAAGTTCCCCATGCTCCCCAAGGGCAGATACTGTACAGTTTTACTTATTTTTTTTAAACTCTGGTTTACATAAGTAAGTCTGCTGTCCACTGCTAGATGAAAGGGAAAAGCTTCAATCTGAGTTTGACTTAGTTTGGCTACTCAAATTAATAAAAACTCCCTTAATTAGACTCAGACATTCTTCCTTCACACCTATAGAAGCCCATCCAATCACTCAAAAGCCCTAGCAGCTCTAAAATCAAAGATTGCCTCCAGATATCAGGATCCTATCAGGGTTCATCTAGGACACACTTCTAGTGAACATTCACTTCAAATCTGGAACTACCCAAGACTCTCACTAGTCTTCCCTCAAACTTTAGAGAGATTGACCTGGGAAACTTATTTCACTAGTAGATCCCTAGGCTCAACTTCCAGAAAGTTGAAGTCAGCAGGTTTGGAGTAAAGCACAGATGTCTAGATTTTTATCATCTTCTGGCTATGCTGAGAAGGTACATGAAATCATTGGAGGACAGGGGAACAGGTCTTATTCTTGGCTCATATTTCTAATACCCCACACAGTGTCTGAAACATGTTTGTTAATCTGACTCCAAAGCAGCTAGTCCCACCTAGGTACCAACCAATATGGCATTGAATTAAAAGTAGCTGTGTTTGAGATGAGACTGAGGATTCAGCTGGTCCTGTACTTTACCTGCATCTCTCTTTTCCCTGGCAGAGCCACTCTCAGCCTCACTTTGCACCTTGCTGACAAAAACCTGGCTAGTTCTAGGAGCATTCAACTAGCTTACATCACAGTCTTGGCCCTGCAGTTACAGATGAGCACATGGGTCTGTGCTCTACCATCAGAACCAGCCTAGAAAACAAGCTCAGGTGACTAGAGAGACAAGTAATCTGGAGGAAAGAGAGGAAATGTGTGTCAAATTCCAGGAAGAAACTGAGTCTAGAGTGCTCATCCCTGCTCTCTGTTTCCCTTTGGCTTGGTGGCTTCAGGAAAATTGAGGCTGTGGCTGTGGCATTTGTATTTGTTGTCTGGTGAGGAATAAGATGATGATAAGGTGGGCAAGGAGGAAAGCCAATGCAAATGTTGTGGGCTGGAATATTGCTTAAGGAGTTGTGAAATCCTCTACAAGGCTGACTCCCATTGCATCCTGACTTCCATGTACTCACCATACCCCAGTTCCATTGAGAAGGCAAAGCAAAAGCTAAGAGCACTATCCCTGATAATGTAGTGCTTGGAATGGTTCAGTGTGAAGCACACCAGGGTTAAGCTGAGCTTCAAGAAACAACATATCAGAGTTATAGTCACAGCCTCTTCACCACCAGTTTGTCCATTTAAGCTTCAGTTGTCTCCTTTGTAAAATGAGGTGGCTGGAGGTAATGCACTAGGGTTTTCTTGACATGAAAAGAAACCTAAATCCAAGTCCTTCTATGCACCCCTTCCTCAGAGTACTGCATCATAGAAAACTCACCTCTGTGCACTGCAGATTTCCTGAATTCATTAAATAAGAACAACTTGATAGCCTCTGTTCTGCAGATATTGATGTGCAGAAAACAAATAAAAGTAAGTACCTAGAAATGATAAATTATTATAAATTTGTAGTCATCTCAAGAATGACAGCGTTCTGCTATCTTCTTCATTATTAATGAACTAGACAGCCTTATTTAAAATAACAATAGTGAATAGCAAGAAGATAAATATTTTACATTTTGCATTCAGGACCTTCTTTCCACGAAGAGAAATTTCATCTTATAAATAGCTCATGTTATTTATTCAATTACTTCATTGTATATTGCTCTTTCCCATAGGAATTTGTATAGGGAGAAGAGCCCAAATGTTTTTGTTTTTTCTTTTGTATTTGAAACTCAGGCTCAATCCTGTCTTGCACTAAATCATCATCTTAGCCCATTTTCCTTCACCTCTTTTAGATTTTAATATTTGAAAATGGCAACTACTTTTCTTCTACAAAAGGTAGAGGTTATTTATTATGCACATAGCTCAACTCCAAAAATATGAATGTACACAAAACTCATGCAAACAGTGGCATCTTTTTGCTGTGCCACTTTCAACCAGCACTAATAGTTGTACTCTCCAATTGTCAGGAAATAACACAGGCACTGAGATGGAAATACCTTCACTACCTAAACCCTACAAACATTTAGTATTTTTTTATTTTTAAATATATTTTTATTGTTTTCAGAGAGGAAGGAAGAGGGAAGAGAGATGAGAGGGAATAATTGATTGGCTGCCTCTTGCATGCCCACCACTGGGGATTAAGCCCGCAACCCAGGCATGTGTCCTTGACTGGAATCCAATCTGGACCCTTCAGTCTATAGTTTGACACTCTACCCACTGAGAAAAATGGGCTAGGGCAACATTTAGTCTTAAAAGAATGCCCTGGACAAACCAGAACCTATGCCATATTCATTAGCTAAACTGACCACTCTTGAAGCAGGTTCTAAATGAAAGAAGAACATAATGCCTTGTATTTAAAATATAATCTCCAGTTTAAGAAATACTTTAACATATCTCATTTGATTCCCACATTGATCCTGCCTTTAGTCCATTTTATGGACTTAGAGGTCATTTCACAACTTCACAGAAAAGCCTAAAACCATTCTATCTGGGAAATGGAAGATTTCTATAACCCTCCCACCTCAAGCAACATTAAGTTCTGGTTTGGCTACTTACTAGCTGTGTGACCTTGGGTAAATTACTTACCCTACCTAAAACTCAAAACATTTACACCTATGAAATATAGAACCCATAGTAAGCTATCTCTCTGGGTTGATATAATGGTTAAATAAAATCGTGCAAGTAACAGCCTTGCTTTGATGCCTGGCACTCAACGACTTTGAAAATGATGCTTTAGCACAGTGCCACCTGCTCTTCTTAATTAACGTCCCTCATAAACACACCCAAATGAAATAACAAACCAAGGAAAATTCCACCCATGGAATCTTATAAAACATGCCACCTTCAAATCAGCAACAGTTCCTATATCTCTAAAGATATGATGAGATCTTTGTTCCAGGGACTTACAAAAGCAGGTCTTCCTTACACTAGACGCAAAGGAGAATTTGGAAATGAGTCTCCTCCTTAAGACAGTTTCTGTTGCTGCTTCCTGTGCATATCTGACCTACACAGAGAAACTTTCTTGTTTCTCTTCGCCATTGATTAATGGCAATTTTCATAGGTGATTTACAAGCCTTTAATGCGTGATGTCCTGATGAAGCGTGACAAAGCCATAATCCTTGGTTTATCCATCTGTCTCATTTCGCTGACCTAACCTGGGAAACAGATATCATTCTGTGACAAAGGGCATTGTTCCTTGTGCTCAGGCAGTTCTTGTCTCATTCCAGGCTTCTTTCCCCACTTCCCGTGCCTTTTCAGACACCAGGCAAATGGGATTCCTTCAAGGAGGGCTTGGATGGAATCCAATTCAAAGACATATAATTGGCACTTTTTTCATCTTTCAAAGGCCTTTTCAATACTCATGCAGCTAGAGTCAGACATGCTTTGATTCTCACAAAGCATTGCCTCACCTCCAAAACTGTTGCTAGGATATAGGGGATATCACAACTCCTGAGTACATAGGCGGAAGGAAAAGATTTCCTCCTTCTCACAAATGTCACTCCAATTCTTGCTCTGCTTTTCTTCAAGGCCAAACTCAGGACAAAGAATAGGATTACCAGGATAAAGTATTCAACATGAAAGTCAGAAACCAGAGAGCAGGCCTGACTGAGAGTGGGGGTGGGGAAGACCTGTGGGAGAGGAGATTTGCTTGCAACAGTGGTCAGATGACTCACCAGATGTGGACATGATCCATAACCAGCAATGGTGATTGCGTGTATGTGAGTGTGTGTGTACGTGCTGGTGTGTACATCACAGATAAGAGAGGGTATTAAAAATCAACCAGAAACTGAAATGTCCCTGTTATGCCCTCTCTAAAGTCATAGGTAAGAGAAGGGAGCTCTAAAGTGTATTAAACATTGAACAGCTTGAGGAAGAGTTAGCAAACTAAAGGGTTATCCACTGTGGTAGTTTAAAAACAGCCATCATTCTTTGATGCTACTTCCTTCAAAAGGTGGAGCCAAATTGCCCTTCTCCTAAGTATTCAGTGACTCTTTTAGCTGAAAGAATGTGATAGAAGTAACAGTGAGACCCCATGGCTTCTGAAATTAGGACATAAAAAGTGGGTGTGACTTCTGTACACTCTTCTGTATCACCCTCTCTGAAGGAAGCCAGCTGCCATGCCATGAAGGCACTCAGACAGCCCTGTGAAGTAGCTTTACCAATTGAGGAACTGAGGACTCCAGCCTATAGCCATGGAAGTGAGCTAACCTGGAAGCTGATCCTCTACCTGTTGTCTAGCCTTGGAATGACTGAAGGCGCAGCCAATATCTTGACTACAACCTCAATAAAGACCAAAAAACAAGGACCATCCAAATAAATTTCTCCCAAATTCTTGCCCCAAAGAAACTATGAAGTTCATGTTTGTTGCTTTAAGCCACTCAGTATTAGTTAGTTTTGGGTGTGTTTTTTTTTTTTTTGCAGCAATATATATCTAATACTTCCACTTTTTCTCCATGAACATAATAGTTCAAATTAGCTAACTACCCAGTCACTGAGGAAACCAGGCTTAGGACCAAAGTATTTCAAAGAGAGGAAAAAGTTAAGTATTTTATATTATTTTATCATTTAGAGATCAATTTGTGCTAACAGAGAGGACAAACCAGGGTAGAGCACAGTGGGAAACCTCATGATACCAGAGGTAGCAGGGCCCAAAAGAAGATAGAAAAAAAATCCAGAGAGGAGTTTTGACCTATTTCTGACATTTCCCAGAACTTGCCTATTGATCATCACAAGTATGGGCCCACTTTTTGATTCCAAAAGATAGGACTCATCCTATGAGGCAAATCAACTAGCATAGAAACCCAGAAGCAGGAAGAAGATTAATCATGACCAAAAAAGACCAGAATATCCCCAATTTAGCCAGCCAAGGAGTAAAGAACTAACATTTCAAAGAACACAAAAATTTCATAAAGAGACCTGGCTCATGTGGCTCAGTAGGTTGAAGTGTTGTCCCATACACAGAGAGACTGAGGGTTTAATTCTCGGTTCAGGCACATACCTAAGTTGTGGGTTCAATCCGCAGTCAGGGCACTTGTGGAAGGCAACAATCAATGTTTTCTCTCACACTGATGTCTCTCTCTCCCTCCCTTCCCCTTCCCTCTCTCTAAGATTAGTAGGCATATCCTCCTGTAAGGATTAAACAGTTTTCATAAAGAGCAGTACAGGGTTTAAACAATTAGACTACTCAGTGTGAATGTAACAAGGTTCCCATTGCAACAGTTCCCAAACCCAGTGACACAATGACACCTGATGAGTTTGGGAAAATTCACAATACTTGGCCCCACCCCAAAAATCTACGGAATCAGATGTTGGATCAGTGGCTTTGGTCACAGTTACTCACTGGTCCCAGATTCCTCATTTACAAAGAAGGAATGAAAACTGCCTTCCCCTCTCCCTCACAGCAATGAAGAAACAATTAGTTAGATAATGCCAGAACATCTTGAGCTCATCATAAGAAAGGCAGCAGGGTTTACCATTGCTATAATTCTCCTCAAGGGACAGCTGCTACAGTTGCCACAGAAGCCTACCTCCCTATGACAAGAAACCTTTGAAGCTGGACTTCATCTGCAATGGACAATATGTAGATTGAGACTTCTTCCAAGAACATCTACCCTGGAGATGGCCTTCAGCGCAACTGGTTGTATATGTGTGTGTGTATGTGTGTGTGTGTCTGTGTGTGTGTGTGTGTGTGTGTGTGTGTGTGTGTGTGTGTGTATAGAGAGTCAGAGGGCCATATCCATGGCCAATGGCTTGCTGTATCTTGGCATTTATATCCATCATCCTGGTAACTGGAATGATATTCTGATAGCACAGGCTTTTATCACAGAAGCTCATCCACAAATTATAGCCCTGAGAAGCCACTAATAGCATCTAGTAGATGTTTCCGAAAGCATCCCCACTATATATGTATTTATAGCAGAAGAATACAGGAAGGAAATATATTATTATGTTGCTTATGGTTATTGCTTGGTAGAGTTTCAGGTAACTCAAAATTTCTTTTTTATAGTTTTATTTTGTTTCCATTTTTTTATAATGATCATGTAATATGTATTATTTGAAAATAATTTTGTTGTTGTTTTTACTATAAAAAGGGGTAGAAGGCAGGAGATGATATTGCCAGATCCCACAGGCTAGAGCATCCTGGAGACAGCTGGGTCCAGGTAAGCCTGCCTGTAGGGAGCTGGAACCACAAAAGGAGGGACTGTTTGTGAGCTGGAAACACTGCAGAAGTTACTACCTGAGACATCAAAGAGTAAAGAATACCCAACCTCCCCTCATTCCTTCCACCTTCTACCCTCCAAATTCCTGCTTCTTCCTCTTTCTGGTTGATCTTGACTACGCAGAGCAGATCCTGAGAAGGGCGGGGAATCAGTCTGAGAGCAAACTGGGAAATGACCAGCATCACTGAGTTTCATAATTACTTTCCATTTTATTTTTCAGTATTTAAGAACATAGAAGGAGATAAGCCCTCACAATCCTACAATGCTTCTGGCAGCACCATACCAAAATGAGAATGCATTTTTAAAGCACTGTGTGAATCACCTAGCTGATTGTGTAAGTTTAATTTTTGTGGAAAGGCCCTAAGGCGTCAAAATCCAGCTATGGGAGAAAGGAGTACAGTTCACAAAATAAGCTCTATTTTTCATTAGAAATGTTTTCTACATATGTTTAGATGTTTAGGCCCATTCACAAATTTATAAGCAGAGAGCTCTTGTGGAGAAGGTTCTTTTAAATCACTTATTTGTAAGAGGAAGAAGTTACACAAGGCAAGATTTTTAGATAAGTCATCACTTTCTTCAGCATCTTTCTTCTATATAATCAGGTTGTGCTCTGAAACAGAGACCCCCATTACAATAATAATTATTATCTTGAAAGAAGGAGACAAATACTTACCAAACCAACTAGGAATTTGCAGATTTTGTGATTGTGACAGCTCTGAGAGGCATAATTTATTTCTCCAGTACCAACCTCGTCACACACTTCACCTCTGAAACAACATCAGAATCTATTGTTTTATGAAATACTTTGTAAGTGTGAGTTAACTAGGTTTCTGTTTTAGTTCTCTTTATACACATCTCCCATTTATTTATTAGATCTTTTAAACTGAATTCTTTGCTAAAAACCAGTCCACAAACACAATAAAATTTTTCATTAAAATATTTAAAACCCAGAACAGCAGCAATAACATCAAAACAAAATGCTAGCAGCCTGCAACAGCAAATCCCAAGAGGCCCTTCCACCATCAGCACTGTTGAAAGAGGGAGCGTTTCACACTCTGTCCTGAAATTTATTAAGCTCAGTTTCCTGAAGAAGCAAGGTAAGAACAGCTATCCAAAATCTTGACCTGTTCAAAGCAACTCTCTCTCTACTCTATTTTTTTTATAATGAATAATTGGATGGACGGATAGATGATAGATAGATAGAGACATAGATAGATAGATTGATAGATAGATAGATAGATAGATAGATAGATAGATAGATAGAGATGATAGATAGAGATAGAATTACTGCACAGCGTTGAGTCTGCTATTAATAGCAATCTACAATGCCCTAAGCATGGAGGCATAAGCAGGATCAGGAACTGTAGCTACCCAAGAAGAGTAGGGGACCAACTTAACATTAAGAGATAGAAGCATTTGTGTATGTTGTCTGTATACATATCTAACATATTCATCAAAATAAGAATAAAGTGACTACTTTACACCAGACAAAATTTTATTTCCCAAACCAAACCCACCAACCAAGAAAATGTTTTTATACACGGAATAGAATACCTCCCTGAAATGAGGACCTCCCTGGGAAACACTGGCCTTGATGACTATTAGGCCCAGAGAGTCAGCCCATGAAGCCTAAGGACATGGCACTCTTCCAAGACTGCCAATTGGACCCTGCCCTCATGGGCCCTTTTCCAGAAAATTTTGGAATTATCTGTAATTCCCTTAATAGGGGCAGAGTTCCACAACTTGCAATAAAAACTTCAAGTTGCAGACACACCTGGGAAAGATAATACTTGATTTCACACAAAGTCTGAATGGCTGCTTTCTTGAGAGTGGGTTTGATGTGGAGGGAAAGTTGAGTGATAACAGGGAGGAGATATATGACAAGGATCATGTATGCCTGGAAAAGAGTTGTCCTGGGTAGGAACAAAGTAAGGCCAACATGATGTCTGAAATAAAATTCTCTTATGACACAATTTAAGCTAGGGAAGAATTTACTTCTCTTAGTCACTTTTATGTTCACCTACACATGGTATGCATATCATGGCAACTGTCTCACTGACCCCACCCCAACTCTGCATAAGCCCAAAATCAACCCCTGACTGGTGGCCAGAGCAGATTGCAGAACCTGTGGTCACAAGCACACAGTGGTAGCAGCCAGCTGCGGGCTTTAAGACCAGGGATAGAGCATTCTCCACATGCGATATAGAGGGCTGGTGAGGAAAATCATAGGAACCAATATTCCTTCAGACTATTCATTGGCTTTTTAAAGACTTTTCTTCTGTCTTTTTTTGAGTTGGTGATCCCAGCTATACAATGCACTTGTTGTATTGTAACAGAGTTCCTATTTTCCCATAAAAACCAACTGTCATTTAATTTTTCTAGCAATCCTGTTAGGCAGATACTAAAATTGTATTTCAAAAGAAAATTTTCATGACTTGTCCAAGGTCACAAATCTTATTGCAGGTATCAGAATTTGAGCCAGATGTGCCTCCCCTTTTGAAACTTGTATTAAATCAATCAACGAATGCTACCAAGCCCAGTAATTTTCATTCCACTATGCTTTGACTGATAGTCTCTTTGAATGAAGAGCTTATATTCTAATTTTGAAAGATATATTCCACTACAATATGGCAGATGCTGAAGGTAAACTCCAACTGCCTCTTTAAAAGATACATAAAACCTTGCTACTATATATATATATAGTTTTATATATATACAGCCCGGTACATGAATCCATGCATGGGTGGGGCCTAGCCAGCCTGGCCAGAGCGAGGGGACATGGGCAGTTGGCCGGCCTGCCTGCTGGTCGAACTCCTGGTCGAGGGGACAATTTACATATTAGCCTTTTATTACATAGGATATGCCCTGGTGGCCAGATTATTATGCATTCAGAGATCATAATAATCTGGCCACTCAGTGTATTTTTAGCCTTTTACTCTTAACCATGCGGTGGAAACCTCTACCTGCCCAGTCATTTCTATTGCTTAGAGATTATACTTATTAAAATGAAACATTTTTTTCAATAAACAAAACAAAGTAAAATGTACTCTTCCCCCTCACAATTATTTCTATAATAACTAGAAACACAAACACAGAGATTATTATATTTCAGCAATTATCATGGTGACAATGTATTGCCAGACAGCTGCATATGATTTTTTAAATGTTTTCATTTGTTAGAATATTTTAAACATTGTTAGGATCCTTTCACCAGCTGGCCAGAAATAAATGGCAGTTTACTGCAGGTTACAATGCCTCTAATGCCAAGGAGCCTCGGACTATTTGAAGTCCCCTCACTAACAGGGACCACATGTGTAAATATGGAAAGCAAGCTTTACAGCTTGGGGGTTTGTAGCCTGGATCTTACTCCCACAATGATTGAAAAATTCCCAACTTGATTAACTTTCTGAGCCCATAAAGTACTTTGAGCTCCTCCAAGAAAGACGCTATATAAATACAAAGTATTATTATTAGGTGGCACTGGAATTTATTAACAATTTAGTTACTTCATCAGTTTCTTGGCATTCGTTTTTGTTCTGGCTTGCACAAATCCACCTGTAGGGTTCAAATTCAGCCCAATGATTCAAATATCCACCCTCCCTCAGGTAATAAAGAGAGTCTCATTAGCCAGAAATAATTAACCTTATCCCAACTGCCCATAGGTAAAGTCATGTTAAGTCACTTCCGGGGTCAGCCAAATTCAGTTATTCTATTTCTTTCAGGTGGCACCATTGATGAACATCACAATTTACCTACATGATATAAAAAAATACAATGCATCCAAAATGCTCTTGAGTTCCTTAATATGTTTTCTTGTACAATAATTTAGCTAAACTTGCATGTTCCACCCTTTTTTTCATACACTTCCAGATAGAGTGACTTCCATAAATTTAGTATCAACAATCAAAATTCATATACATATTATTTGTCAATTGAGTAACAAGTATTTATTGATTTTCTAAAATGATTTAAAGAAAAAATTCCACATGGACAGTTCAATGTGGAAAGCATTCTAGTTGCTGTGTTTTGGAGAGAAAGGGATATGGACTAAAAGCACATGCAAGGGATTTAGGATCTGCTGAAGAGATGAGATGAATGCACTCTGAAAGAAGATTAACAACACAAAGGTAGTTTTTTCCTGTTTAATAAATTAAATCAAATAATATATTAATTATGAGTCTCCCAGCAAGAGGTCAGAACTAGTGAATTCAAGTCATGCATCACCAAAGTCCAGTTGGGGCTAAACTGGTGGTCCTTCACACCTGGTTTCTATTAAAATCACCTGGAAAGCTTTAAAATAATACTGATGCCTGGGCCCAACTTCTACCCAATTAAATTAGAGCCTCTGGCAGTTGGACCCGGGCATAGTATTTTTAAAAGTTCTCTAGGTATTTCTAATATGCAGCCAAAGTTGAGAACCTTTAGGCAAGACTTGGAAGGAGTCAGCTGAACAGAAAAGCAGAAGGGAAGGCCCCTTGAAGTGATTAGGAAGGTGCACTGGGTGTGCAGTGAAGCAACATAGCATGGATGACAAAGATTCTGATAAGGAGCAGTGAAGACCAGCATGAGAGATAAGAACTGGTGCCCACTGTGGAGGGCTTTAATGTCCAGAACCATTACTTGACTCATCATTTTTTCCCTGGACCACAGTCATTCTAAGCCTAATCTCTCCTCCAGATGATAGGCTTTTAAATATTTAACAATTTTTAAAATGTTAAATGTCATCCTATCTCCAGAACATTTACTTTTCTTTTCTGGGCTAAATCCTTCCCAGTTCAACCATTCCTCACAAGACATTCAAACCTTCTCCAAATTAGAAGCCCAGGAAAACTCAGTCTTTGGGAAGTGTTCTCACCAGGCCACACAGCTTTCCTCCAACTTTGGTGCTGGACACTTGCCCCATAGAGCTGAGGCCTTAACACTTTTCTCATTTAGGCCACTTTGCTGCATGTCTAAGGTGCTTTTAATCAACTAGAGCCTTTCAAGTTGGGTGGATGCTGTTGTGTCTTGCTTTGTTTTAATAAGCCACAGTTATTCTATGTATGTGTAAGCTGATTTTTTTAACTGCAGGACTTTGTATTCATCTTTGTTCTATTTTAGAATATTTGTTTTGGTCTGCTCTTCGAGCCTCCTTCCTTGAAAGTTAATTATGTTTGATTAACATGATCTGAATGTGTCTATTTCCAAGTGCCAAAGTGAAGTGTTCATTAGCCCTAACGTGAGATACACAAATTACTCCACCAAACACTAAGAAACCAATTTGGACTTTGGGTATAATTTAACTCAATTTCAAGACATTTCCATGCCATTTCCCTGGTATTACTCCCATCTAAACTATTTATTTGAAGGAAAGGGAGCAAGGAGTTGATGAGCTAAACAAAAAGTGAGAATCATGAGATGAGAGTTTCCTAAATGACTTTCTGTGACCTTTGATCATGCAAACATCATCTACACTTCTGTAGAAGTCCAGAGTGAGATGACAATGTGGCCCTGAATCCTGTTTCTAAACTTTAGTTTCTCTACCACCCTATGCTGATTTACTTTATTCTAAGATCCCAAGCTCTAACCTATCATTCATTATAAGCTTCTTCATAATCAAATCTATGAGGAATGTAATTTGTTTGGAGGACAGTTTGGTGGAAGTCACCTGGTCTTAGCTCTGGCCCTGGCCAACTTTCCACCTCTGTACATAAGATATTATATCAATCTGATTTCTGAGGCTTAGCTAATAAATAATTGTGCAAAGTGCCATCCAGATATAAAAGATTTCTGTGCTGCCAGTTGCGTGGGCTAGCCATGAATTCCTAAAGCTTAGAAGGCAGTGCCTCTAAAGTCTGCATTCCAGTTACAACTAAGAGAATTCCCTGAGTTTGCAAGTAAGAGATGTTACTTTTTACTTGGAACAAGAAAAGTTGAAGAAGGTAGAAGAGTGGGAGCCTATGGAACATCTTTGAGTTGAGAAATAAACATGAGCATGAGCTCACATTGAAGGCTGAGCTCATGAGTGTGAACATACATGCATGTGAGTATACATTCTCAAATACACACACACACACATACACTAGTGGCCTGGTGAATGAAATTCATGCACATTAAAAGGGAATTAGAGAAAATATTTTAATATCACTATTTGCCCTTTCTCTATAATAGAACTGTCATAGATAAAAGAAAATTAGTAAAACGTATATAAAAATCTTCCTCCTGTCAGAGTCTGGGGTGCACTGTGGACCCAGAGTCAAGTCCCTGCCCACCCTCACATGCCTTGAAATCACACAAGATTCACACCCGGCCAGACCCACCTTCATTGAGCAAGATCCAGACCCTCCTGGCCTACCCCTGTCCTGCCTGCTGGATGAGGGTGCAGCCTCAGGTCCCCCAGCCCAGTGCTGGAGCTGGGGATGTGGCCTGAGGTCCCCTGTCAAGCCCTACCAGGTGGGGGGCACAGCCCTGGGTCCCCTGCCCTGGCCCAGTGCCATGCAGCCTCAGGTTCCTACTGATTGCTCATTAAGGCTCATTATGGGAACTCGGCTTCTGCTGTGGATGCAGCCTTTTTTAAAAAATATATATTTTATTGATTTTTTACAGAGAGGAAGGGAGAGAGACAGAAAGTCAGAAACATTGATGAGAGAGAGACATCGATCAGCCGCCTCCTGCACACCCCACAGTGGAGATGTGCTCACAAGCCCCCAACCAGAATTGAACCTGGGACCTTTCAGTCTGCAAGCTGACGCTCTATCCACTGAGCCAAACCAGTCTCGGCTGCAGCCATTTTTTTGTTACAGGATCCCTGCCTCTGCCATGGGTGCAGCCATTTTGTTATGGCATGGTGGTAAATTTGCATATTCCCTCTTTATTAGATAGTATTTGGGGAAGTGTTCAGCCTGAGATTGATTTCTCACCTCTTTGAGCAGTGATAGCATAAGACAGGGAAGGAGGAAGGGAGCTCTGGACACCAAAACAATGAAGACAAAGGCTGCTTCACTTTCTATCAGGAAGAGATGAGATGGTGTAACTGGAGAGTCACATGGCACCAAATACTTCACGTTCAGATTCTACAGTTTCTAAAACTACTCGTCGTGCTTAATTTCCCCCCTTTGCTGATATTAATAATGATAGCACTTAGCATTTCTAAAATACTTTTCATCTTCAAAGCACTATGTGAATATTACCTAATTAACTAACATTAACTAATTATAATTAAACCTGCCCTGGGCTCACAGATCCAAACTCTATGAAGGGAGGGGGAGAGGAAGAGAAAAGAAAAGCTTCCTAGCCAGACAGGTTTTCCAAGTTTTCTCAGATTAAAGTTTGAGGATCCTGAAGCTGCCCCAGGAATAAATAAACTAGAAGCCAAAGCAGCCCAGCTC
This sequence comes from Lasiurus cinereus, assembly GCA_011751065.1. Lineage (NCBI taxonomy): Eukaryota > Metazoa > Chordata > Mammalia > Chiroptera > Vespertilionidae > Lasiurus > Lasiurus cinereus. Next base: position 37,180,739 of record JAAGEH010000393.1, on the reverse strand, counting down.
TTATGGAGAGCCATTAAGGACAGCAGAAGAGTCCTATACACATATGAAGCCTCTATAAAGGGAACTAGAAGAAAACGGGAAAGTGGATGTCTATGGCGGCCTGAAAAGCTATAGTTGCAGCACCCACCAAAAAGCCGGGGGACCCAGAATACCACTCCTCAAGCAGCACAAACACTTGGATTCAGAGGAGCTCCACACACCACACAGAAAGGTCATATTTTGCATGGGATAAGGAGAGAGAACTTCATAACCAGACACCCAGAGAAGAAAGACCATGGGCAGATGAAGAAACAGTCAGCATATGAAAGAAAAGCAGGCATCACCAGAAAAGGAAGTAAACAAAATAGAAGCAAACAACCTGCCAGAAAAAGAGTTCAGAGAAATGGTCATAAGGTGACTGAAAAGAATGGAAGATAAACTCGACAATATGAGTAAGAACCAAGAGGAAATTATAAGAATCAAGAAGAAATGAAAAATGGCATTGCTGCTGTAAAGAACTCAATAGAAAGAATCAAAAGTAGACTAGAAGAAGCAGAAGACCCCATCAGTGAGCTAGAAGACACGGTAGGAAAAAATATACAAGTACAGCAGCTTCTAGAAAAAAAAGTTAAAAAGCAAGGGAACTTGGGGATAACACAAAACAAAACAACATCTGCATAATTGGGGTTCCAGAAAGCCAGTCAATGAAGGAGAAGTATCACATGATTTCACTCATTTGTGGATAATAAAGAACATTATAAACTGATGAACAAAAGGATAGATACAGAGGCAGTAAAGCTTCAAACAGACTGTGAAATTACAGCAGGAAGATTAAAGTTAGGTGAGGTAGATAAGAGATCAATCAAAGGACTTTTATGCATGCATATAAGCATAACCAATGAACATAGACACTGGGGGGTTGGGGTATGCCTGGGAGGAAGGGGGGGCAATGAGGAGATATGTATAAAAAATTAATTAAAATTTTTTTAAAAAAAGAGTGGAAACTGAGCAAGGAATAGAAAACCTCTTTGAAGAAATAATGACAGAAAACTTGCCTGATATAGGAAGGAAAAAACCCACACAAATCTAAGAAGCTCACAGAGTCCCAAGCAAAATTATCCCCAACAAACCGACACCAAGGCACATTATAATTAAATTGGCAAACACCAACGACAAAGTAAGAATCTTAAAAGCAGCCACAGAAAGACAGAGTTACCTACAAAGGAACCCCCATCAGACTAGCAACTGATTTCTCAACAGAAACTCATCAGGCCAGAAGAGAATGTAATGAAATATACAAAGTCATGCAAAAGAAGGGTCTGAATTTAAGAATACTGTACCCAGGAAGGCTTTCAATGAAAATTGAAGGTGAAATCAGGAGCTTCACAGACAAAAAAGGACTAAGGGAATATATTACCACCAAACCAGTAATGCAAGAAATGCTAAATGGTCTGCTGTAAAGTTTGATTCAAATTATCACAGATTTTAAACAATCCTTGAAATAACCTAAAAGTTGTCCCTTGCTTCCTGATTGTTAAATATTGATGAGAATGATAGTAAATAGTCCCCTGAAAATAAAATTGTCATTCTTATCCTAACTTGTATTAATAGAAAGGTTTAAATGCCAACAAAAAGGTGTTTTTCTAAAGCAATATGCTCTAAAATATTGAGCCAACAAAATTTCCCTAGAGCAACCTCTCACTTTACACACACACACACTCACTCACATGCACAAACATATACACAGGTGCCCTTACACTCACATGAATAAACACACACAGAAAGACTCACTGCTGAATAGTCAGAATTCTGACTTCCACGCTTTTAAGTGCAATGAGCTCAGTGTTCTAACTCATGAGCCTATTTCAGTTTAATGTACCTATTGCATTTCCTTTTTATTAATCTTAGCAAAAACTTTCAGTAATATTATATCCTAAGATCAAATAAAGCATCCTGTTTCCATAATTCCTAGACAGAAAAGCCATATAATCAAATGAGTTTATTTGGATGCTTATTTTCTGTACATTACACTTATCTAAAATTATACTTGAAGGAATGGGTAGGAAGATAGGGTTTAAGGCCTCTTAAAAATTCCCCTTCGTTTTCATTCTAGAAATGTCTAAATGAAATATGTAGCTATGCTTGACTGGAAGCCATCGCTGAGACTTTGTTCTAGTCAGAACATGCTCTGACTGTTCTAATGTATTCGCTTTAGAAACCTGCAAGTTCAGTATTGTATCAAAAATAATGTTCCTCTTTATGTAAATTCCCCTTAAAACGATAGTGTTTAGGAGGGCAGTTCTGAAAAATCTGGTAGTAATGGCATAATTTACCTAGCGATGTGATTTTTTTTTTTAATTCATGCTGCTTGTGTTGGTGAAATTACTCTAAGTCTATCAATAAAGCAGACCTGCAAAATGCTAGAAAGAAATCATTGCAACAAGCCTGTATCTCTATCGGTTTGCTTACGTTAAAAGCCTCCAATCGCAAAAGGGATGTGATCTTCCCTGCTTGGCGAGTCTCCGGGAGAGACTGATATAGCTCAGCTGACAGTGGTTACTCTCAGAAGCCAGTTATCGATCAGCTAAGATGATGCATGCCGTTTATCTCTGCTGAATTTGATCTTTTTATTGTGCTTCTCCAACCTCTATGTAATGAGAGCCTGTGGGCCTGTGCTTGGCGGATCTTTATCCACTGAAGTCACTTCCACCTTCTTATTACCCCTATGCCTCCCTATGAAGCTATACTTCATCTTTCTCCTCTGAAGACTGGATATCAAAGATAATAGAGAGTATAGGCACAAACAAAAGCTGGAAGCACCATCAATACATCATCCACTAAGAAGCCAGAGCATCTCATCTGGTGCTAAATATTATTCATTTTTCAAATGTGATATGTAGGCTTCTGATTTGCAAAGATACATAGTCATTTTCATTGTTTTGCTATTTTAAGACTATTTTTTAAGCAGCAAAATTAATTCAATGCTTGGAAAGTGTTTAATATCAAAGACAAAAATATATGCCTTATACAGAATTTAATATGTCAGGTTAAAAAAGGAATGATCCCTTGAGCATCCCATCACAGGCCTCTTTCAAAAATATGAGACAAACAAAAGGGATCACAGAATAAATCAAAAAAGGACATAATTTTGAAGAAAAATATTTTAAACCCTCTCTCCATAAGGCTAATGACATGTGCCATTTTTATTTGGTAGCCTGAAGCAAAGTCACCTAACAACCCATCATACTCCCAGAATGCCATCTTTATTTTTTAGCTTCTGCCAGGGAAGTTGTACAACTCCTTATGGCATCTTATGAAAGCTTAGTATGCAGTGCATGCAAATCTGCCAAAGCTTGCTCTGCTATCTTAATCCTGTAGAGAGATTTATTCACACTGATGAAAACCTAATTTTTGAGCCCCGCCTATTCGCTGAATCCAAAATCTCTGTTACGCTCTTGATAATTGCTCTACAGAATTGTAGTTTCAATGGCATAAAATCTTTCCAAGCAATAAACAGCTACATTTAGTGATATCTTTCTCAAACATCCTTCTAAGCAAAACATAAAAATAAATAAAAATAAAAAATAAAATTGGCATGCCATGTGTACTGATCTTGACAATACACAATAAGACACAAAGGTTTGGTGTGCAAAGGTGACACAGACCCAATATAAATATTTGGAGGCCTAACCTTGCTGGGCATAGGTCAACACAGAGCCTATTATACAATGTTTTCACATTATTTAAGTTTATCTACTCAATGCTATGTAATTCCTGCTGAAAACTCATAGAGCTGTCACATGTAGAATCTCCACCTTAGTTTGTTTGATCTGTTCTGCTTGAGAGTGGGGACTCTAATTAGAAGTTGAGTTTTGAATAACTTTCTGAATAAGGCAAAATAACTTCAAAATATCAAGCTGTTATCTTCCAAGGGGGAAAGCTTTCAAGATCAAGGCTGTTTAGGGGATTTTCGGCAAAGAAGGGTTCCACATGTAAAGGGCTTAGAAGTGGAGGAATGATCAATTTGGAAATGTGATTTTTCAGAAGGAGCTATCTAAAATATACAGAATATTTGAATAATGCACATATGCCATTTGCCAGGACTATCCATAAAAGAGACTTCATTCCCGGAGTCTCCTTCAACTTGCAATTTGCATCAAAGGAGAGAACAGAAACCCAGCCAAAAGTCAAGCACAGAATAAAGGAGTCGGAGGACATGGATTCATGTTAAAGACAATCTCTGTAATGACTGTTACATTTCACTTATGTACTCCAAGCAAAATCTGTTAAAATAAATTATATATGTTTAAACTGGAAGTGTTCCTAGCATAATGGTATGAAGTACCTAGGGCTAAATTGAAACTATCATTCTGAAACTACAAAAATCTCAGGAACATAAATTATAATTTCACGGTATGCCTGGAAATGGTAGTTTTGCAATAAAATTAAGATACATATTCTCAGTGTTTGTCTGACAAATGCAAATACGTGAAACAAACATGGTTAGTAAATGAACCAACAATTTTCTAAATTTGGAGAAATCTGTTTTTACACTGAATACTTCAATTGGCAAAAACCTAAAAATTTTATCTTTCTAAAGGGATTACCATTGGTATAATTCACAAGATGATTTCAAAATGATCGGTGATTGTAACAATAGAAATTTTTCTGTTCTTAAAAACAGCAAAAGAGAAAGAAAAAAATTAAAAAACACACAAGAATCTTAAGCAATGGAAAATATTTTTTCTACATTAATTTTCTTTGTTGTATGTACATAGACTTTAAATAAGAGCAAATGCAAAACAATTCAAGTTTCCTTTATGAAAAATCAAATGGAGGCAAAACTAGAGGTTGGAATTACAAAACAAAAAATTATCTTAAATTCAGAAGACATATTGCCTCCATGGTTTTTGCTTGCCTTTTGCCTATCTATTTGTAAGTATAAATAGTCAGCCTAACTGCCAAAAAATCCTAATGGGGCTGCTAGTATTCCAGCCACTCACCCATCCAGCAAACCTGCCACGAAAAGTGGTTACTAAATGCTAGCACTATCAATTCTATTTTTAAAATAAACAAACCTTCTTGATTTACTAATCTTAACAGTAATGACACAAATTTGGCATTCTCCTTGCCATGCAAATTTGCAGAAGTGGGTCTTGTAGCACCAGCTGCTTTTCTCTGAAGGGGCATTTATTTTTTGACCAAAACATCAATTACTTTTTTAAGTTATTAGTTTATTTGAAAATGACTATTATTGTTGTTGATATTTCCGCAATTTTGCCCCAACCAAGTACATATGATGTGAGGTAGATCTGACAGGGACATACTAGGAATGTACACTATTGAATCACATAGCTCTGTATAGTCATGGAAGAAAAAAAGAGGTCTCAATTAGCATACTTATTTGATCTTTTTCCTGAAGGGTTTTAAGTACATTGTGTTTAAAACTCTATTCAATCTATCTTTGGAAGCACTGTTTTCCAGAGGTAATAGTGCACAGCAGGGAGACCAGAAAGCTATTCATTTAGAACCAAGAGTCAGGGCCCCAACTCTTCTGCTGACCACCAGTGGAGCTTTGGCCATTAAGTTTCAACCTTTTTTTTCCCCTCAGGATTCTCACTTATAAAATGAGAAGGTTTGGATTTTTAAGAATTTTGAAGCCTCTGATCACACACTGAAGTAAGGAAAGTGACTATATTTTTTAGAGCAGTTTTAGGTTCACAGCAAAAGTGAGAAAGTACAGAGGTTTTCCATGTACTCCTTGCCTTCACACTTGTATTATCTCTGCCATTATCAACATCCCTCACTAGCATGGTACATTTATTACAATTCATTAACCTTTATTGACATATCATAATCACCCAAAGTCCATAGTTTATCTTAGCATTCACTCTTGGTCTTGCAATCTATGGGTTTAGACAAATGTGCAACAACATGTATCTATCATTATAGTATCATACAGAGTATTATTACTAATCTAAAATTCCTCTCTTCCCACCCCCACCCCTGGTAATCACTAACTCTGTATTATCTCCATAGTTTTGCCTTTTCCAGGATGTCACAAAATTGGAATAATATAGTATGTTGCCTTTCAGATTGGCTTCTTTCACTTAGTGATATACATTTAAGATTTATCCATGTCTTTTCATGGCTTCATTTCCTTTATAGTCCTGAATAATAAATAATATTCCATTTTCTGGATGTATCAGTTTATTTATTCATTCACCCACTGAAGGGCATCTTGGTTCTTCCAAGTTTTGGTAATTATAAATAAAGCTGCTATAAAGTTTCATGTATAGGTTTCTGTGAGGACCTATTTTGAACTTCTTTGCATAAACACCAAGGAACATGATTGCTGGATCATATGGTAAGAGTATATGTAATTTTCTAAGAAGCCACCAAACTATCTTCCAAACTAGTTGTATCAGGCTCTAGGAAGTAGTTCAGTTGGTTAGAGCATCATCCTGATATGCCAAGATTGTGGGTTCAATCCCCTGTCAGAACACATACAAGAGTCAACAAATGATTGTATAAATAAGTGGAATAAATTGATCTCCATGTCTAAAATAGAAACATTTTTAAAGTACTGTACATTTTGCATTCTCATCAGTAAAAGGATGAGAGTTCCTTTTACTCTATACCCTCAATAACTTTTAGTACTTTCATTATTCTGGATCTTGGACATTCTAATAAACTAGAGGCCCAGTGCATGAAATTTGTGCACGCAGGGGCAGGGTGTCCTTCAGCCCAGCCTGCTCCCTCTCCAATCTGGGTCCCTTTGAGGGATGTCCTATCTGGATCGGACCTAAATGGGCAGTCAGATATCCCTCTTACAATCCAAGACTGTTCACCTGCCTGCCTTCCTGATTGCCCCTAACAACTTGCTGCCAGCCTGATTGATGCCTAACTGCTCCCCTGCCAGTCTGTTTGCCCCTAAATGCCCTACCCTGTGGGCCTGGTCCCCCCCCAACTGCCCTTCCCTGCAGGCTTAATCACCCCCAACTTCCCTCCTCTGCTGTCCTGGTCAACCCCTAACTGCCCTCCCCTGCAGGCTTAATCACCCCCAACTTCCCTCCTTTGCAGGCCTTGTCCCTGCCAACAGCCCTCCCAGGCTGGCCATCTTATGGTGGCCATCAGGTGTCCACATGGGGGCAGGATCTTGTGACCACATGGGGGCAATCACCTTGTGTATTGGAGTGATGGTCAATCTGCATATTACTCTTTTATTAGATAGGATAGAGGCCTGGTGCATGGGTGGGGGCTAGCTGGTTTGCCCTGAAGGGTGTTCTGGATCAGGGTGGGGGTTCCCTTGGAACATGGGGCAGCCTGGAAAAGGGGCCTGTGATGGTTTGCCAGCTGGCCACACCCCCTGGTGACCCAAATAGAGGCCCTGGTATCTGGGATTTATTTATCTTCTACAATTGAAACTTGGAATGGAGCCAAGCCTTCTGCTTGCACAGCCATTGAAACTTTGTTGCCTTAAGCACTGGCCAGAGTGTGCAGGAAGCTTGGCTTCCTCCATCACCAGGGGTAACCCAAGTCTCTCTCCTGCTCTTTCTGTGGCTGTAGCCATCTTGATTGGGTTAATTTGCATACTCTTTCTGATTGGCTGGTGGGCATGGCTGATGGGCATAGCTTGGGAGTGTAGTGGATGTATGGTCAATTTGCATATTACTCTTTTATTAGATAGGATATATAGTGGTAAATTATTGTTTTAATGTGACATATGGTATGAAGAATATTTTCATATGCTTATTTTCTCTCTGTGTATCTTTTTCAATATACAGTGATACCTCGAGATACAATTGCCCTAACATACGATATTTTTAAGATATGAGCCGTCAAGCGAGCGATTTTTGCTTTGAAATACGAGCAACATTTGAGATAGGAGTAATGGCACTGATTGGCCGGCTGCACAGGAGCCACCAGTTTACCGCAACTCGAGCGTCTCATTGTTTCCCACACCTCAAGGTTACGGAACAAATTAAACTTGTATCTCGAGGTACCACTGTATTTTATTGATTTTTTTTACAGAGAGGAAAGGAGAGGAATAGAGAGTTAGAAACATTGATGAGAGAGAGACATTGATCAGCTGCCTCTTGCATGCCCCCTCCTGGGGATGTGCCCGCAACCAAGGTACATGCCCTTGACCGGAATCGAATCTGGGACCTTTCAGTCTGCAGACCGACACTCTATCCACTGAGCCAAACTGGTTTCGGTGCTGTATATCTTTTTTGGTGAGGTATCTATTAATATCTTTGGCCCATTTTTTTTTTAAATAAGGTTGTCCGTTTTCTTATTCTTAAGTTTTAAGAGCTCTTTGTATATTTTGAATAACAATCTTATTATATGTGTCTTTTGCAATATTTTCTCCCAGTGTGTGGACTGTCTTCTCATTCTCTTGACATTGTCTCTTGCAGAACCTAAGTTTTTCATTTTAATAAAGTCCAGCTTATCAATTATTTATTTCATGGATCATGCCTTTGGTATTATATCTAAAAAGTCATCACCATACCCAGGGTCATCTTGGTTTTCTTTTATGGTACCTTCCAGGAGTTATGTAGTTTTGCATTTCACATTTGGATCTATGCTCCATTTTGAGTTAATTTTTGTGAACAGTGTAAGGTCTGTGTCTAGATACATTTATTTGCATGTGAATGTTCAGTTGTTTTAACACCACTTGTTAAAAAGTCTATTTTGCTCTATTGTATTTCCTTTGCTCCTTTATCAAAAATCAGTTGACTATATTCATATGGTTTATTCTAAATAGGTTCTCGATATGAAATCTTTTTGTTAAAGGTTCATTGATTTTTCCAGGAGTCATTAATGTTCTACACCACGTAAAAAATGACAATAGATAATATAAGTGATGCCCTAATAGCCAAGAAAATTTATATATACCATATAGTGAGTGGTTTACCCAAGAGAGAACCATATAATTCAATGTACAGTATATTTGCAAGCTCAAATTTCATAGCATTGAAAAATACAACTTTTTGTTTTTATTCAATAAATATTTCCTTAGATTCCTAGTATTTGAATGAAATACTAGCTTATTTAATAATTAACTTGTTAATTTAAGTTTTGCTGAGATTTGAAGATGAGGAAAAAGGTATCATTCAAGCCAGCCCTACTGTAGACCTACAATTCCCACACCCTTACTCCATAACTCTCTTTGCCCTCACCTTAGGCTATTTTTCTATATAGCACTTATCTCTGTTTTGCATGATTTTATATATTTCATTATTATTATTTGGTAATTATTTGCTTCTCCTAGTAGAATAAAAGCTCCATGAGGGTAATGTTCTGTCTTGTTCACCCCTATGTGCCTAGTATATAGAAGAATACCTTGCACATGGTGGATGCTTCATATTTTCTGAATGCATAGTACTATTTGATTATTTTAAAGGTATTATCATGTGTAATATCCCAATCTCTTGTAACAATAACCTTAAATGTGCTATAATGTATATCTACATAAACTTCATTTCAGGAAAAGAAGAAAGTCAAGAGAAAGAAGGAAGATTTGTAAGAGATGTGGTCTGTGGGCCAACCACATTTGCATCACATGGAATAAATTCAGAATGTAGAATCCCAGGACCTATTAAATTACAATCAATATTGTAACAAGAAGTGATTCACATGCACATGAAAGATTGAGAAGCACTACGCTGGAAACCTATATTGGAGACCTATATTTAATGGAAGACACCAAACATTGTTTTTCATCTGGGACCTGCTTTTAGCAGCTACAGCTGAGTGGAACATGATTCCAAATGATTCTCTTTTGAGTCCCTCCAGTGTGATTAAGTTAAGTTTATCTCCAGTACTTGTCTGACAAGCAGATCTAGAATTATATTGGATTGTCTTAAGTTCCAGTAAGAGTCCCTTGATGATTTTTTTTAATAGAGAAGAACCTTTTATTTCCCAACCAAAAACAAAAAGCCTCATGTACAAATACTCAGAAAAGAAAAATATAGACAAAAACTTAATTATACTAAGATGAATCTATAAACAAAAATAAAATATATCAGATTTCACAAGTTTTCCTAGGGAAGGAGAGGTGCAAAGAGGAGGAAGGTATCCGATGCTTGTAAATTGTTAACTAGTACATTAACATGACAGAGAAGAATGTAGGAAACCAAAAACAAAGTATAAGGTGTGCCAATTTTTGTAGGGCAAACACTATATATTTTAAATGTATAAATATTTAAAATAGTCTAACATTATCATCAAAGTATTTTATTCCCAGTTTTTAATAATCCAAGTATTATTCAGTAATCTAAAAATAAACCACAGCACAGTGAATTACAATCTTAGCACTGATAATCCTATCTGTGCAGCATAATAAAAGGAAGAGAAAGCCCCAGGAAGCCATGTGGATTTGCCATTTGGAGAAATCAAGAAAATGAAAGCATATTCTTTGTGGGAACTCAACCTGCTACCAGCTCAAAGTCATCTTAAGGGCACTAAGATGACTAAGTGTTTTGCAACTCCTTTTGGCTTATCAAATCCAACTGACTCTCAGTTGGTGGAAGATCCAGATGTAAATTTTGTAACAGACATCAATTGCTATCTAATCCATCTCTTGCAATGGCTGACTCTGCACAGTGCCACTCCCAAGAACTAGTGTCATGGAAACAATTAACAGCATCAAAATAGGAGAATTTTAAAATGTTCTCATCACCATTTGCAAAGCGAGTGGAGCATGTGTATGTACATGTTCAGTTTGGCCTTTTAATCTCAAACCATATAATCTCTTAAACTACTAAAAGTAACAATTTTGTTATGTAAAGAAAATGTAAATTTCTTTCATAGCTATTTTATATTAGCTTATCAAACACTTTCTCTAATAATAGCCAAAATTTTCCAGAAAAAGGCATGGTCACTCACATGATTATTAACCTCAGTGATACCCACATGCATTCCTTTCCATGTGAAACATGTGGTTTATTTGTATCATCTACATTGCCATAAGGTAAATTCAACAGAAAATAACATTGCAAGGCAACCCAATGTGAATAAGTTGATGTCAACATGAAAGAGTCAACAGGCTGTCTGAACATTCAACCCATCCTCACGACTGCATTTCTGATCCCACACAATCTGGTCGGATTATGACAGGTATATACTTCATTTTCTGTTTGAATTAGCTAATTAACCAAGGTCAATTATCCTAATGAGAGATCATCAAACCCATGATACACCAGATACTGCTCTGTAGATTTAACATGTATTAATTCATCTCCTCATAAAAATCATAGTGGTAAGTATTGTTATTATCCCCATTTTACAAAGGAGGAAACAGAGGCCAGTATTCTTAAGGAACTTGTGCAAGGTCATATAACTAACTGTATTAGATGCTTGACAAAGAACAAGTCCCATCCTCCGTAGTTGTATTTCCTACATCTCCATATTTTGACCACCTTCCTCCAGTCTCCCTGACCAACTAGAATGTTTTGAAGAAAATAGCCAGACAAAAATTCATAGAAATAAGTAGAATGGTAGTTGCCAGAGGCTGAATGGAGAGAGAAATCATATCTAATAAAAGGGTGATATGCAAATTGACCATCACTTCAACACACAAGATGGCAGCCCCATGTGGTCAAAGATGGCTGCCACAAGATGGCCAACAGGGTAGAGCAGTTGTGTGTGACGAGGCCAACAGAAGAGGGCAGTTAGGAGGGAGCAGGCCGCAAGGGAGGGCAGTTGAGGCAATCAGGCCTGCAAGGGAAGGCAGTTGGGGGCAACCAGGCCTGCAGGGAAGGGAAATAAAGAGGGACCAGGCATGCAAAAGAGGACAGTTGGGGGGACAAAGCCAGCAGGGGAGACCAATTAGGGGTGATTGGGTTGGCAGAGGAGAGCAATTGAAGGGGACCCAGGCCTGCAGGAGAGGGCAGTTAGGAGAGACCAGGCCTGCAAGGGAGGACAGGTAGGAGCAACCAGGACTTCAAGGAAGGGCAATTGAGGGGAACCAGACCTGCAGGGGAGGACTGTTGGGGGGTACCAGGCCAGCAGGGGAGGGCAGTTGGGAGGGACCAGGCCTTCAAGGGAGGGCAGTTGGGGAGATCTAGGCCTGCAAAGGAGGGCAGTTGGGGTGACTGGGAAGGCAGAGGAGAGCAGTTGGGGTGACCAGGCCTCCAGGAGAGGATAGTTGTGGGGAGGGCAGTTACAGCAATCAGCTTGCAGGGGAGGGCAGTTACAGCAATCAAGCCAGCAGGGAGTTAAGCATCAATCAGATTGGCAGAGGAGTGGTTAGAGGGTGATCAGGCTGGCAGGCAGAAGCAGTTAGGGGCACTCAGGCAGGCAAGCAGGTGAGCAGTTGGGAGTCAGCAATCCTGGATTTTGAGAGGGATGTCTGACTGCCCATTTAGGCCTGATCCCAGTGGAATGGGCAGTTGGGCATCCCTTGAGGGGTCACGAGTTGGAGACAGTGCAGGCTGGGCTGAGGGACACACACACACACCGTGCACAAATTTTGTGCACTGGGCCTCTGGTGTTTAATAAATCTGGAATTTCCGTTTTACAAAATGAAAAGAGATATAGAGATCACAGTATTGATGGTTGCACAAAATTAAGAATGTGTTTAATACCACTGAATTGAACACTTAAAAAATGGTTAAGATGCTAATATTTGTTATGTATATTTTACCACAATAAAAATAAATGAAAGGGGAAAAGAAGAGAGGCAGGTGCCCAGAAGAGATGCAGAGGTATCACTGGGATACTTCTTTGTGCCAATCACTTTAGCTAGTTAAAAGAATCAACCACGGGGTTAGCATTGTATATGCCCCAGTCTGTCTGTGGCTTTAGGCCTGAAGCCTAAGAGTTCCTTGAATACACTGCTTGGAAAGGTGGCCCAGGTAGCACAAACACACAGAAATCAACCCCAGTAAAGCATCACTCCACCTGGGTACACTCTTCTTGTTCACCTGCACTGTGCATCAGGATCTTAACTGTATCAGGAGAGGTGCCTCAGACTAAAGATTTCATGAAATCTACAATTGATTAACAACAATGAAATATTTTTTATGGAATAAGAATGATAATCAATGATCTATACATATAATGTAAGCAAAACTCATGCAAAATAAAATTAAAAATTTATCTGACCTTGGGCTACATGACATAATAGATGGCCAATAGTGCTCACTCTCCAAATATTTTTCTTTCATATCAACACCCTTTATTAAAGAATTGGTGAATACTAGTCTCTGCACTAAAGTTTCTGTCTCGGTCTCTCTACTCCGACAACTGTTCATCAAAGTCTGTGTACCCCACACTGTTCTTGTGTCCCATGCTTTGGAGTATCATTTCCTCATATAAACTCCCTTATTACTATTGCCAGGCAATTTTTAGTCTTTAATTTTCCCCTTGCATAGGACGTGGTTTAAGTATAGAATTTATATCAATGGTATTTCTAAGAATGTTTGCTTCTTCCAGCACATTTTAGTATTTCAGCTCAGGAAAGATGGCTCTGTAATGTGCATGGTCTACACTGCTCTTCTTGCCCCTATATCTTTACTTCAGACGACTCCAAGTCTTGGCTCCTGCTTGGTCACTCTGAGACAGTTGGAGAGATGTTTATTTTGTTCTGTTTTGTGACTGCTTCTGTTGAGAAAAATGATTTTCAGATTAAGGTTTATTTAAAAAGAGGATGACTTGCACTCCCTTAGCTCTGTTCAGGGGAAAATATGCTATCCTCCCCCACATACCCTTATATTTTATTTATAAACAATTAAACATTTCTATTGACTCATATAAGACAGTTATAATATGACTTACCTCAGCATAGAGGAAAGAATATTAATTTCCAAAGTCTGCTGTAGGTGCCTGGAACAAGACACAATAAAGAGCAAGCTAAAAAATCATTTGTGATTCACATGAATAGTTTCCCAAAGAAGGAGCGAAGCTTCCGTTAGCACTATCCTCAGCTTTTGCTGTATTCTCAGCCCCCAGGGCAATATTTAATGTGCTGGGGTAATAAGCATCTATATGTTATTATTTGAAGAACGGCAATCATTTTTTAAATCCCATAAGGTTGTTCATTTTGACCAAGGAAGAAGAAAATGCAGAGACCAACATTTGACCTAAAAGCATACTAAATAAACTCACTAGAAAAACAAAAGAAACTAACTTTTTATATTTGTGGAACTGCCTAAGAGAAGCTTATCCCCCAGCTCCTGTTTCTTTTTTAACCTTTTGCATAAGGAATATCTTTAAAATATCTTTGGTTATGCTGTAAAACAGTAAAACCATTGAAAAACAAATCATATGAATAATGCAGTAGAAAAATCAAAACAATTTAAAAAGCCTAATCAGTAAAAATTAATTTGGATGAAAGTGATAAAAGCTATTCAACTCAAAATGGGTGAAGTCAAAAATAAGGAGGGAAATTATTGGCTCACAAAATGGTAAAGTACATGAATCCCAAACCAGGGGCTCAAATGCGATCATTAGGATTCAATTTCTCTCCATTCTTGGTTCTATAGACCTCGTGTTGGCTTCCTTCTCAGGTACAACCTGTCCTCATGGGACTTTACAGCTCAGGCTTACTTCAGCCTAGAGCTAGCAAGCCCTGCAGAGATTGTATCTTCCCCATTCTAACAAGTGTCTCATAAATGAGTCTCATTGTCCTAGCTTAGGTCATATGTCATCTCTGAACCAACCATATGCCAAGGCAACATAATACACTAGATCTGGAGTGGTGGAAGGTGTTGCCTGAGATGCCCATCCTTAGGGACTAGAGGCACTGGGAAGAGAGGATCCTCAGAGTAAATTTAATGTGGCATTATTAAAATAATAATAATAATAATAATAATGGCAGGGAGAATGCATGCCAGAGAAGCTAAAGGCTGCCCACTTCAGCACTCAATTTAATTAATACCCCTGCATCAGCTTGTGGGAGAGTGACCAAATCTTTAAAAAAAATTAAGTCTAAATCTTAATTAATCAGCAAATGCAGACTTAAATAAAGGTTAGGACAATAGCCCTTCCATTGCAATAGCAAGAAAATATGTGGGTCACTAAGCTACGATGAAAATTTGAATCTCTTCAGAAACGATTGTTAGCTCAGTGCTAAAGCCACAAGCATCCGAGTACATGATAATACACTCTCATGTCAAGGAGGTCCTATTCCTCTTCACTTCAATTGGCACTTGTTCTGACATTACACCATATGGTGTGGGCCAAGTGCTCTTGTATGCAAAGTGAGTTCAGAGTAAATAAGCTAAAAATGTCTTCCATACATAATGGCTCTTGTTTCAACTTAGCTGTGACTACTAGATTGCTGCAAACACCAAAATAATAGTACTGATAATGAGGAGATTTGTTCATAACTTACTACACTGTCAACTCTAATGTTCAACCATAATGGTTATTACTTATTGATAAGTTGTATGTGCACAAAGCAGTCGCTCAGGCCAAAAGCAGCCTCTTAACAGAACCCAAGCTTATCAAATTGTAAGTAATCTCCTAAAGATAACTATTTTTTTTAACCTGCCCAACATCTCTGCCATTTGAGATATCATAATTAAAAGACAAAGGTATAGATCTTAAGTCAGAACACAAAGGTTCCTTTTATGAGAGACTGATGTGAAGACTTCCAGTGCTGGTAAGGATGCAGACAAGCAGGCACTTCAAGACATCATCAATGGGAAAGTGTTTGATCCAGACTTTTGGAGAGGAACCTGACACAATATATTAAAATTTTAAAGGCACATATTCTTTGACTCAGCAATTTTACTTCTGGGAATCAATCTTGTAAAAATTAAAGTACCAGAACCTGAGGACATATATACAAAGATTTTTGCTGCAGTTGTGTTTCTGATAGCAAAAATTTGAAGCAATCTACATGTCCACAGAATAGAATGTTTGAATACACTGAGGTGTATCTGTATGGTGCAGATTATCATGCAACTACTAAAAAAAAAATCAGATTTATATTTTATCTTGGAGAAATGTATGTGATCTAGTATTAAATGAGAAAAGAAAGTTGCAAGAAAATTAGATAGATGATAGATGATAGATAGATGATAGGTAGGTAGATAGATAGATGATAGATAGATAGATAGATAGATAGATAGATAGATAGATAGATACACATATACATTGTTTGGTCACATATTTGTATAAAAGAATAGAATAATAGAGTTTGGATTTAGGTTTTGTAATTTGAGTTATCTTTGAACCTAATATTTTTCACCAGTCAAATAAAGGTAATTTTTTGTGAAGATCAGATATGATAATGTTGAAAATAATTTGTTAACTCTATACAGGAATCAAATGCCATATAATAATATTATTAAAGTTTGAAGTTTAGGCTCCACAAAGTCTTCAAAGAGTAGTATCAACTTACAGAGTTGTATTTGGTTCTGTTCATGCGAATACCAGACACCTCTTCTGGTCTCTAATTGTGTATAGTGGATTCACAAGAGAGAAAACAAATGGTGAACTACAGTTAATACCACTGCAGATTACCCACCCATACAGAGCCAGAAAAATAACTGCATGTGTTCCAAATGAAGCCACACAATCTATTCAGTACCTTTAGCCTAATAAGCTCATGTTTATTTAGGTTCTGAGTTAAGTAGAGGACCAGATAAGATAATTGCCTTGCAGAGCTATGATTATATATAAGTGTTTTCACTTTTTAAAATCAACATATTTTCTCCTCATATATGCTTTATATCATGCTTTTATAAATGGTTTTAATCATACAATAGATATAATTTTATATCCTGTCTCTGGGGCCAGATGGCTCTATTTCTTTCTATCTGTGTAATCCTTGAAAATTACTTATCCTCTCTTTCTCAGTTTTTTCATTTGCCAAATAGGGTGAAAATAATGCCTACCACTTGCTTGTTGTGATTATTGAGTTAAAACATTTAAAGAAGTTAAAGCAGAGATATTATCTAGTGGATGATAAGTAAATGTTAGTTATTATTATCCTAATCTTTCAATTTAATATAAGTTAATATGCCATTTCCATATATATTATATAGTATTCATGTTTAATAGAACATAAATAGCATGCTCTAACAAATAGACATCTTGTATTTTATTTGGACATTATATTTACTTTTTTTTCAAAAAAAATTTCATTTCACTATTACAAACAATTCTTTAATCAATTATCTTTGTGCACTGAATTTTATTCCCATAAAATAGATCCCAGAAAGAGTTTTGAGAAAGAACATAGCAATCTTTAAGAATTTTGACATATCTTGAAAGTAAGACTTTAAAGTATGAATATTTCTTCTAAACCTTTTTCAGAACTTGACATGATATTCTTCATCCAGTCATTCAACACTGGCTGATGTTTTTATCAACATTGATTTAAGAAAGGTTACTATAAGAAATTACCATATTAACCTAGCCTTGTAGCTCATACCATCCTAATACACCAAGGTTGCAAGTTTGATCCCCAGTCAGGATACATACAAGAAACAACCAATGAGCATATCCTATCTAATAAAAGAGTAATATGCAAATTAACCATATCTAAAATACGCCCACAAACCACACCCACCAGCCAATCAGGATCGAGTATGCAAATTAACCCAACCAAGATGCAAGCAGGAGGCTTGGGTTTTCCCAGTAACGGAGGAAGCCAAGCTTTCTGCAAACCCTGGTTGGCCTAAGCCTTCCCTCAAGGCTACAAAGTTGCAATTATAGAAGGTAAATAAATCCCAATAAAAATGGCTGCAGCCATGGAGCAGCAGGAGGCTTGTCTCCACTCAAGGCTACAAAGTTTCAATTGTAGAAGATAAATAAATCCCAGATACCAGGGCCTCCGCTTGTTGCTGGGGGGCATGGCCACCCTGCAAACCATCACAGGCCCCTCGCCCAAGCTGCCCCATACCCCAAGGAAACCCCACCCTGATCCGAAACATCCTTCAGGGCAAACCAGCTGGCCCTCACCCATGCACCAGGCCTCTATCCTATCTAATAAAAGAGTAATATGCAAATTGACCATCACTCCAGCACACAAGATTGCTGCCCCATGTGGTCAAAGATGGCTGCCCCCATGTAGAACAAGATGGCTGCCACAAGAAGGCCAGCAGGAGAGGGCAGTTGGGAGGGACCAGGACTGTAAGGGAGGGCAGTTGGAGGCAATCAAGCGTGCAGGGGAGGGCAGTTAGGGGTGACCAGGTCAACAGAGGAGGGAAGTTGGGGATGATCAGGCCTACAGGGAAGGGCAGTGGGCAGGAGGGGGGAGGACCAGGCCTGCAGGGAGAGCAGTTAGGGGCAAACAGGCTGGCAGGGGAACAGTTAGGCATCCATCAGGCTGACAGGGAGTGGTTAGGAGATGATCATGCTGGCAGGCAGAAGTGGTTAGGGGCAATCAGGAAGGCAGGCAGAAGAGCAGTTGGGAGCCAGTAGTCCTGGATTGTGAAAAGGATGTCCAACTGCCTGTTTAGGCCAGATCCCAATTGGGCCTAAACGGGCAGTCGGACAGTCTGTAAATAGTATAAATAAATGGAACAAACTGATGTTTTTTTCTCTATTTCTCTCTCTTTCTCTGTCTTTCTCTCTCTCATTAATTTTAAAAAATGGAATAAAAAATTTAAATGGTAAATTACCATATTAAAATTTATCTACAAAATATTTGAGTCTCAGACCTTTAAAACAGTTTCCTAAGTATAATCATGTCATATTAGAGCTTTGCTGTTAATAAGTCAAACTCAACTAAAAAAAAAAAAACACCAAAAACAGGAAAGCCCATTTATTCAATGACATCTTTAGCACACAAAATTTCCCCTATGATTCATACACTCAAAAACCATGCAACCCAAGATATTTAGCTCCGTCTGACTCATTTTGAAACACCCTGACAATTCAACATGTCCCAATACTGTAAGGTCCTCTTTTCCTTTAATTAATTAGTTCCCTTTACCACTAACAAAATGCAAGAGTGATCACCTCTATCTTTACAGACTGTGGAATGAAGCACACTGCTAGAACCTTCCACTGCTCACTAGTCTAAGTGTTCCCATCTTCCAGGCCTGCTTCTCTCTAACCTAACACTGGATTTTCATTATCCCCCTTTCCTGTCCACAGGTGACCCCACTACCACTATCCATAGGTGACAACTTATCCTTCAAAATCCTGGATGTTTACTAATCCCCATTTCTGTCTGCAGAACCTAAGTTTTCTGTGTCCTCTCTGCACAGTTTGCTTAAGGAGACACATTGCCCTCACTAATTTACATGGATTTATCCAGGCTTTCAAAGCACAGTTATCTCTTCTATAACAATCACTTTACTTTCCTCTTCTATCAACACACCATTAAGTGTTCCATCATGTAGAAGTCATGCCACACAGAGAACAAGAGAAAAATTGAATTGTAATGTTTGTTTTTTCTCACTAGCCGCTTTTCCTACTTTTAATTATTACAGCATCCAAAAAATAAACATAAAACTCATTCCTTAGGTGCTTTTCTCTTTTATTGCTACATATCATATTAGGTTGCTGGGCTGGCAAACTTTCAAGTTCCTTTGCCACCAATTATTGAATTAATTAATTTTCCAGCAAGCTTGCTCTTTGTTCTATATAACACATAAGTGGTGCTCAGGGCTGGCAAATTTATACTAAGAAAGCAAGACAAGTGCTAATTTAAGTCACTATGAGAAACACTTAAAACTGCCACACCTTCCAACAGACCCTTGCTGATCATTATCTGCTTACCAGGAACGACCAAATGAGTGACTTCAGAGACCTATGAACTTCACCGAAGTGGCCTTGCATGAACCCTGACTAAATTTGAAATTAAAATCATCCTTTGAAACCCCATTGGAGATCCTAGCAATATGGCAGGGGTAACGCTACTTGGTTGGCTAAATAGCAAGTCATTTATCATCTCGGCCCTTGTTTCCTCACACATTAGCAACACTGATTCACTTCACAGAAAAACTGCATGTGTTTAATTAATTAACAACATCAAAAATACAAACTGCAGAAGACCTTTGCTCAATCCCTCAGTCCAGTAAAAATTCCAAAATATTGTTATGTAGTTGATATTACCTACATCTTTCCTTAAGTTGTGCCTCTGGTCTGGCCTATCAACACATTTTTGTCTAAACACATAGAAAACTTAAGTAACAGACAGGAAACCATAAAAATACTAGAGGAATCCACAGGCAGCAAAATCTCAGATATATGCCATAGGAACTTCTTCACTGATACTGCTCCTAGGGCAATGGAAGCTAAAGAGAAAATAAACAAATGGGACTATGTACATCAAAATAAAAAGCTTTTGCACAGCAAAAGGAACCATCAACAAAACAACAAGAAACTCCAATGTATGGGAGAACATATTTGCAGATGTTATCACTGATAAAGGTTTAATCTCCAACATCTACAGCCAACTTATACAAAGTAATAAAAGGAAGATAAATGATCCAATAAAAAAAAATGGGCAATGGACCTAAATAGAATCTTTTCTAAATAAGACAGAAGGAGGGCCAAGAGCATTCATGCTCAAAGTCACTAATTATTTGAGAGATGCAAATCAAAATGACAATGCAATACCATTTCACACCTGTCAGAATGACAATCATCAACAAATCAACAAATGACAAGTGCTGGCAAGGATGCGGAGAAAAAGGAACCTTCATGCATGGCTGGTGGGAATGTAGACTGGTGCAGCCACTGTGGAGAATAGTATAGAGTTTCCTCAAAAAACTAAAAATGGAACTCCCATTTGACCCAGTGATCCCACTCCTAAGAATATATCCTAAGAAACTAGAAACACCAATCAGAAAGGATATATGCACCCCTATGTTCATAGCAGTACACTTTACAATAGCTAAGATTTAGAAACAGCCTAGGTGTCCATCAGCAAATGAGTAGATCAGAAAACTGTGGTACATCTGGACAATGGAATACTATGCTGCCATAAAAAGAAGGAATTCTTACCATTTGCAGCAACCTGGATAGAACTGGAGAGCATTATGCTAAGTGAAATAAGCCAATCAATAAAAGAAAAATACCACATGATCTCACTCATTTATGGATAATAAAGAACATTATAAACTGATGAATAAAAAGATAGATACAAAAGCAGTAAAATATCAAACAGACTGTCAAATTACAGTGGTGAGGTTAGGCAAAGTTGGGGTAGATAAGAGATCAACCGAAGGACTTGTATGCATGCATATAAGCATAACCAATGGACGCAAGACACTGGGAAGTTAGGGCATGTATGGTAATGGGATGGGGGTGGGGGGCAATTACACATGTAATACATTAGAAAAATAAAAAAAGAAAGAAAGAAAAGAAAACTTAAGTCACACCTGTGGATTTTAGTTGCCTATTTTAATGTTTTCTTTTCATTGCTGCAATTGTTGAGGTATTGTATTTTCTTTATCAAACATTCACTGAGATTTTCATTTATTACAGAAAACACTAGACACCCGGGCCAGAAAATTGCATGTCTGACTAGCATATATCTAGCCAAATGAGTCCACATCAAAATCAGTTTTATTTTTCTTACTCCAAAGTACCTTCTGTAACTAGACAAAAGATGATAGAAACTTCATCATAGAACATCAAATCCTGCCAGGCACATTTCCATCTGTCCTGTTGAAGACTGCCAAAAGCATTTTTTGAGTTTGTGGGGTTTTTGTGTGTTTTTTTCATAGGTAGTCAATCAAAAATTATCTGCAGCCAAAACTGGTTTGGCTCAGTGGATAGAGCATCAGCCTGGGGACTGAAAGGTCCCAGGTCCAATTCCGGTCAAGGGCGTGTATCTTGGTTGCAGGTACAACCCCAGTCAGGGGTGTGCAGGAGGCAGCTGATCAATGTCTCCCTCATTGATGTTTCTAACTTTCTATCCCTCTCCCTTCCTCTCTGTAAAACATCAATAAAATATATTTTTAAAAAAGTTTATCTTAGCAGAAGTTATTCAAGGACTAGGAAATATGGTTGTTCCTACCCTGACTGACTGTTTGGACTGTGGAAGACACACCTGACCAAAAGAGAAAGAGAAAAAGCAACTTATACAGAAGTGGTACATACTTTTAGAATTTGTTTACTTCTTTTTTTAGCCACACAAAATAGCCACAGTCTAAGTGATGAATAATCATGTCCATAAAGGGAGAGAGAGAGAAGATATCTTAGGCCCTACATAGGAAATGTCACAGCTAGAGTGTGGAGCCAAGAAGGTTGGAAAATAAACCAAATTGATATCAAAAAGGTAAGGTCAAGGCCAAGAACTGGTATTGAATGGATCAATGGCTAATCATCCAAGTTGAAAAGTAGACTACCGAATTTGACATTGGGGCAAGGGAAAGTCTTACTAATAAACAACAGCAGAGAGAAAAAGTATTCAGGTTAAACACATTTGTTCTTTTCTGAGCAGAAAACCAAGTAGTTAAAGAGATGAAAGCTTTTTTAATTCTCCTCCTTGAATAAGCACTATGTTAAGTCATTAACCTGTGCCAAATTTACAGTCACTTCTCATCAGTCAACCTTTGTCAGTCCTACTTTTCTTTCCCTAAAGATTCTTAAGACCATCAAAAATCTCCAAGATCAGTTCCTGTCCTTGTTTAGGCTCTTATTGCTTCAGGCTTATCTGTCAGTCTTTTTTCAGGCTTCTCCTAAAGAACCATGGCAGCATCATGTCTGGACATCTTAGTTTCCAGATGCACAAATATGTTAATGGGTCTTTATTAAGAAACCATGGAGTGTTGGTCACCATTAGTTACTATGAGAATGTTGTTTTAAAAAATAAAGTCCCTCCTTTCATTAATAATTTTTTTAAATTAATGACTTCAGACTCTCATATATACAATAGCACTTACCTGATGCATTAACAAAATAAATTGTGATCAAGTGGAGTAAAGATAGTACTGAATAAACAGAATCCAGAGGTCCTGAATGAGCATCTTCTCACCACGACTTCAGGAAATGAGGTCAGACCTAACTGGGGAAAGTGACCACACCAGCTGACTCCCTTTCTTACTTCCCATTCACTCCTTAACCCTCTGGCATCTGTCTTCCTTTCACCACATGCTTGTTATATGGAAGCTAGTGGTTCCCAAATTCTATATGCATTAGAATTACCTGGAAAGCTTGTTAGAACACAGATTGCTGGGCTCCACTCCCAGTATGTCTAATTCAGTAGGTCTGAAATGGGGCCTGAGAGGTTGCCTTTCCAACAAGTTCCCAGGTGCTGCTGCTGCTGTTCTGTGAACCTCACTTTGAGAACCACTGCTATCTGACCTTGAGAAAGTCTATTTTTCAAATGTGAGAATACCTACCCTCTCCCTACCTCAGAGAATTACTGAAAGGATCTAAAACTTGTAAAGAAAATGAAACTTAGGGAAAAGACTTTGTAAACTAAGCAGATGTGCCATTAGTGATTTTTAATGCCTAATAGCCTCCACTTGTTGAATTTGACCCCAAGGGACACTTTGTTTTTGAAACTCTGCTCCCTATTCCACTGTTCTTTTCTGTCTCCTTCATCTGTCCTCTATGCTCTGCTCTTCTTTCTATATACTTTTTTAAAATTTAATAAATCTTTATTGTTCAGATTAATACAATTGTTTCTCTTATTTCCCCCATAACTCCCCTCCACCCAGTTCTTATCCCACCCTCTGCCCTTACCCCCCCTCCACTGTCTTCATCCAAAGGTGTGTGATTTCTGTCCAGTCTCTTCCCGCACCCCTACACTCCTTTACCCTGAGAATTGTCAGTCCATTCCCTTTCTATGTCCCTGATTCTACTATATTCACCAGTTTATTCTGTTCATCAGATTTTTTTATTCTCTTGATTTTTAGATTCACTTGTTGATAGATATGTATTTATTGTTCATAATTTTTATCTTTATCCTTTTCTTCTTCTTCCTCTTAAAGAGTACCTTTCAGCATTTCATATAATACTGATTTGGTGTTGATGAACTCCTTTAGCTTTTTCTTCTCTGTGAAGCTCTTTATCTGCCCTTCAATTCTGAATGATAGCTTTGCTGGGTAGAGTAATCTTGGTTGTAGGTTCTTGCTATTCATTACTTTGAATATTTCTTGCCACTCCCATCTGGCCTGCATAGTTTCTGTTGAGAAATCAGCTGACAGTCATATGGGTGCTCCCATGTAGGTAACTAACTGTTTTTCTCTTGCTGCTTTTAATATTCTCTCTTTGTCTTTTGCTCTTGGCATTTTAATTATAATGTGTTTTGGGGTGGTCCTCTTTGGATTCCTTTTGTTTGGTGTTCTGTGCTCTTCCTGGACTTGTAAGTCTATTTCTTTCACTAGGTCAGGGAAGTTTTCAGTCATTATTTGTTCAAATAGGTTTTCAGTATCTTGCTCTCTCTCTTCTTCTGGCATCCCCATAATCCAGATGCTGTTATGCTTGAAGTTGTCCCAGAAGCTCCTTACACTATTTTCATATTTTTGGATTCTTTTTGCTTTTTGCTTTTCCAGTTGAGTGTTTTTTGCTTCTTTGTATTGCAAATCTTTGACTTGATTCTTGCAATCCTCTAGTCCGCTGTTAGATCTCTGTATAATATTTTTTATTTCAGTCAGTGTATGCTTAATTTTTAGTTGGTTCTTTTTCATATTCTTGAGGGTCTCACTAAATTTATCAGCCTTTTCTAGAAAATTCTTTAAAATCCTTATAACTGTGGTTTTGAACTCTATATCCAGTCATTTCCTTTCCTCCATTTCTTTCATTTGTAATCTGTTTCTTTGTCTCTGCATTGTGGCTGCTTCTCTGAGTTGATAGAGTGGCTTTTTGTGCTAGGTGTCTTATAAGGACCTATAGTGGCTCAGCCTCCCAAGTTATCTGAGGGGGACACTCTTGGTGCACCCCTTTGTGGGCTGTGTCCACAGTCTTATTGTAGTTAAGCCTTGATTGTTGTTGGTATCACTGGGAGGAATTGACTTCCAGGCCAGCTGGCTGTGAGGATCAGCTGTGTCTACACTGGAAGAACTGTGCTGGATACACCCTTGTGAGACAAGACTTGCAAAAGCCTCTGTCCTCAGCTTGGATGGGGAGGAGTCTCAGGGCATAGAAGACAGCATTGGTTTTCTGTCAGCCCTGCCCTTATAGGTCCCTGTGTCTCAGTGTCCCATGGTAATTGCAGCAAGCACCTCAGAGAAAACTGCCCTTGAGTTTTACTCACTGCCAAACAGTCCATTTTCTCCCCAAATGAGTCTGGGTTCCTAGAGTCTCACCCAGAACTGGAGTCAGTGCAATTAGGAACTTTTGAGAAAGCCAGCCAAGTACTCAGTTGTTCACCCATTCCATGAGCGTGCCTCAATACCCCTGCCTTCCGCAGTTGCTCTGAGTCTCAGTGTGCTTTACTCTTTTCTGACAGCCAAGTTTCACCCCGTATCAGTCTGGGTTCCCAGAGTTTTGCCCAGGACTGGAGTTTAGGGCAGTTGAGAGCTTTTGTCTCTCTCATGTTTGAGAAAGTCAGCTGCGCACTCAGTTGCCAGTCCTCTCCATACGTGTCTCAGTACCTCTGCCTTCTGCAGCTCCTCTGAGTCTCAGTGTGCTTTTCTCTTTTCTTCTAGTTGTAGAATTTCCACTCAGCCAGCCTTACTGTGGTTCTGGATGATGTCTGTTTTGTCTTTTAGTTGTAGTTTTGAAATTGTTGTGTGAGGCAGCAGTTTAGGCATTTACCTATGCCACCATTTTGGTTTCTCTTCCTATACGATTTCTATAAATTCATCTAGTCTGACTTGCTCAAAAATCACTTATAAGAAAAATTATCCTTAAGTTCTATATTTCTAATTTATCCTGCTTTGGTCACAATTTCTTTAGGCTTAAAATATATTACATATTACTTTCACTCCTTTTTACTTCTTCCTTCCAGATATCAAAGTCTCAAATGCTTTCTCTTATATCATCTTCCCTGTTTCCTCCCTTCCTCTACAATCTCTGTGCTGCCACCCTTATTGGCCTCTGTCCCACCACCCTCCCACTGGGCCTCTGGACAACTTCCCTGGTCCAGTTCTCTAAAATTTCCCCTCCTTGTGAAGCTGCTTAAAATACTGCTTTCATCAAGTCTCCCCCACCCCCCCTTGCACACACACACACACAACCAACTATAAAATTGTGGTCTCTCATGGCCTAAATAATGAATTATCAAATTTAGTCATATATAAAAAGCTTTGCAATCTGCCCTCCCCTTGGAACAGAGGCTGGTGGATGCCTGTCAGGGCAGTGGTAGGGCAGACTCTTACAATAAGTGAACTTCCTTTTCAACTGTCCAGTTGTATTAGCTATTTCTAATCTTTAGTTCTATTATTTCCCTAATAAAGCTACTATTCCCCTAATAAAGTTTCAGTCAATCCATTATACTACTTTGTTTGCACCAAAATACCATCTTAACTATCACAAATGCACATTTGTTTATGATGTTCCAACTCCTTTCTGCCCACACAAATTGTAGTCACCCAACCAGGTCAAAGTCAATGACTTCATTTCTATCCATGCTAAAAATTCCATGCACTCTCAAGCACTTGGTACTTATAGTTTTCCTCTTCTTCCTCCTCTTCCTCCTCTTCTTCTTCCTTCTTCTCCTCCTCCTCCTCTTCCTCTTCTTCCTCCTCCTCCTTTTTTTCCTCTCTCTCTCTCCCTCTCTCTCTCATTCCTCTTTTCCCCTGAATCAGCCACCTCACCACACAACATACTTTAGAACTTCTTATCCTCCTCATCTGCTCTCATGCCTTTAAATACCCCTATTTGCTGGTGACTCTTCATTTACCTCCAGGCTTAACATCTACTTTGAGCCCCAGACTGTCTTGGCATCTTCACTTTGATGTCCAAGATGCACATTAAATTTATCTAATCAGAAATCTTAGTTCACCTCTCTAATCTTTTTCCTGGGTCTACTACAATCCCCACCTCTCAATAAATGATACTATTCATTTAACTCAACCCAAAATTTAAACATCAATCTTAATATTCACCCACACTTAACCTATCAGCAAATTCTATGTGTAATATCAGCATAATATAGCTCAAATATGTTCAGTTATCTCCATCTGCACTGCTACCACTTTAGACCAAGTCACCAAAATCTCTGTCCTGGAATGTTGCAATAGTCCCCTACATGAATTTCCTATATTCATACTTGGCTTTCTTCTATAACAAATAGTTATTATTTGAGATTTTTAATTTTTTTTAATTTTTCAGTTATAGTTGACATTCAATATTATATTAGTTTTTGGGTATACATAATAGTGGTTTAGACAATTACATAACTTATGAAGTGATCCCCCAATATGTCTAGTATCCACTTGGCATAATACTTAGTTATTACCACATTATTGACTATATTCCCTATGCTATAATTTACATCCTTGTGACTATTTTTTAACTTTCAACTTGTACTTCTTAATCCCTTCACCTTTTCACACAGCCCCCTAACCTGCTTCCATTTGGCAACCATCAGTTTGATCTTTTTTAAACATAAATAACATTATGTCAATCTCC
Source organism: Lasiurus cinereus (assembly GCA_011751065.1). Classification (NCBI taxonomy): domain Eukaryota; kingdom Metazoa; phylum Chordata; class Mammalia; order Chiroptera; family Vespertilionidae; genus Lasiurus; species Lasiurus cinereus. The sequence continues at coordinate 37,153,316 of JAAGEH010000393.1, read as the reverse complement.
TGCTTAAAATATTGCAATAACCTCCCATTTTCTCTAATAATAAAATTCAAAGTTCTCACTACAACCTACAACATTGGGGTCTTGCCTCTCTAACCTCAATTGGTACTACATTCACCCTTCTACAATCACCTTATTCAAACCATACTATTTGTTCCTTACATAAGCCAAACTCTTTACTGACTTCAGGGCTTTTACTGTTTCCTCTCTGCTGGGTTTTCACATGGTTGATTTTCCTCATCCTTCAAAGAGAGGTCTTTCTTGACTATCCTGTCTAAAATATTTCCTATAAAAAAAAAGTATTCTCCACCTTATTGAAACTATCAAATATAAAATTTTACTAATTATGTTGTTTACTTGTTTATCTTTCTCTAGCTTCATCTCCTAACCTCCCATAATGTTGTATACCTTGTAAAAGCTAGTGGACTCTGCTCATCACGGTCCATTGGGGCCCATGATTGATGGAGGCTTCCTCCCAACATATGCATTCATGAAGAACATCACATAGTGGGACTACATTTGGTTAAGTGCATGTGGCTCCTAAACCTTCCAACAAGAAGTGACACATCAATTTTGCTTGCTTTTGCCAAAATAAGTTCTTTGGCAGGCCTAACTTCAAAGAAAGTGTGAAAGTATAATACTCTATCTGCCCAGAAAAGGGAAAGATGAAAATAGTTGGTCAGCAGCATTGATGTCACACCCACCTTCTACTAGAAGATTCTTCTACCCAGAAGTAAGACAATAAAAATATTTGGTTCATGTGCACTTCTGACCTTCATATCCACTCTCTATTTAAAGTATTCTTCCACCTGTTCAGACTATATAACCTCTCTAAATACCTCTAGCAGTTATTTATGGAATTTTCTGGTGTAATTGTTCAATTCTCTATCTTCCCATCTACACTATTAATAAGGAGGCAGCGAACCAGATCTCTTTTCTCTGAACCTAGGATTCTGAGAACCTGGCTCAGTACCTTTTACATAACAGATTCTGAACAAATATTTGTTAAAGGAGTATCTGTAACTTTTCATGTGTATGTGTTTAGAATAACTATGCCTTTATATTTCATGAATTTATATTTCATGTATTTTCAGCTCATTTATCATGGAGGTATTTTCATTTTGGCAGAACACCATAAATAATTATTGAACTAAGTTAATTAATAGTGTTGAGGCCACTCATCCACATAAATTGTACAAGATACTCTATTAAAAAGATACTCTCAAGTCCCAGAGCCACCATTTTTTAATACATACTTATAAAAAATACACATTGCCTAGCTTCCTGCAAATTTTCCATGGCCAGTTTTCTTTGGTAGGGAAAACCCAACAGATGATTGAATGGGCTTTCTTGGTTCTGAATCTAAGAACACGGAGCAGAGCCCAATAAGCTCTACATAGTATTGTCAGCCATGAGCTTCTACACTAGGATATGCTATGCTATAGTCTGGTTAGAAAAGCTATGGTCTGTGTCTGGAAGCAAAACTCCTAGCCACAGGATTTCATCATAGCAGTAGCTATAGGAGTCAAATTTTAGTCATTTCAGCTCAGCTATGTGTCCCAATGTGAAAATGAAAACTTGTGTTCCTCTCCCTTGTATTCCCTTTCCTTAAGTTGCCAGTTCCTAAAATGATGCTGAGATTAAAATATTGAGGAGAGTCATTAAGCATGATGACAGATCTGTCTCAAAGACTTCATTATATGAGAGAGAACAGTGACATTGTTGAGCTTTTTGCATCAGAATGTCTTCCGACTACCAGGTGGTGTATATTTCTGTGGACAAGATTGAAGTGCATATATTTGGACAAATTTTCTGCCACAAAACCATTGGACTTATAACTTCCTTTCTTAGAAAAATGTTTTAATTGACTGAGTATTCTTGATTTTTTAAATTATACAAGCCAGTGCAACATAGTAGAAGGAGTTAGAGAGGCTTTGTTTCATTCCATAGCATATCTTGGGCAAATTACTTAACCTGAATTTCAGTCTCCTCATAAAAAAAAAAGAGGATAATAAAACATACCTCATAGGATTAAATAACATAGCATTGGGTGTACTTAATCTCTATTCCTGGCACAGGGAGATATTTAATAAATGTTTGTTTTCTAACAGCTACTTTACCTGTTAAGCGAGGTACCAATTTAAAGTTCCTTTAAATAAAATCACCTAGCAATCACAGAGCTACTGAATCTAAGAACACGGAGCAGAGCCCGATAAGCTCTACAGAGTATTGTCAGCCATGAGCTTCTACACTAGGATATGTTATGCTATAGTCTGGTTAGAAAAGCTATCATGCACTTTCCTCATGTTTTCATCTCTTATGCACAGCCTTTCTGAAATGTATCATATTCTCAACCATTGTGGTTGAGAATGTGTATTGGTAGATCTTTTTTCTAGGGGGAATACTTTAGCAATATTCCTCACAGTTTTTAATGCATAAATTCTTTCAACCAGCAATTCTACTTCTAGAAACTTACAAATAAATACGCTAACACACATGCAATTCAATATATGTATAAAAACATTCAGGGTAACATGGTAATATCAAAAAATGGAAATAACCTAATGTTCATTAGTAGGAAAGTAGTTAAACAAATGATAATATGTACATATGAAGAAATATTATGAATGAAGCAATTATAAATACAGACATGGAAAAACCTCCAAAATATATCATTAAGCAAAAAGAGCAAGGTGGAGACCAATGTTTATCATAGGCTATCATTCATGTTAAAAATTATATGCATATACATGCTGGTGTAAGCATAGGCCATCCCTAGAAGGACATAAGAGACTGGTAATGGCAATTGCCTCTGGGAAGGGGAACCAGGTGGCCCAGGGGAAAAGTAGAGGGATAGTTACTTTTCACAGAATATCCTCTAATAATACCTTTCAAATTTTATGCTATGCATATGTCATCTCTTTACTAAATATCTATAAATTGTTTCTCTAATCTGGGGAGAGGGTGATAGACAAAGGAGACTTATAGAAGCTTTAATTTTTTTTACATAAACAAGGTTTTTATATTACTTGTAATTATTTAAAAATAGTGGAGGGAGAGAAGACTAGAAAGGAAAAACATTAGCTAGATCCCTGTTATTCCATGCTACAATGACTTTCCATCAATCAACATACATTTATTGAATAAATTTAGTCCTGGATATTCTGCTGGATGCAATGAGAGTGAAAGAGGCAAAAGAGAGAGGGTCCCAGCTCTACTCCTCAAGGAAATTGCAATCTGGTTGAATGGATGAGACTAACAGGTGAAATGGTAAGCAGCATCCAGCAGTGAAAAGCTATTATGCAGATATTATAAGGAATTGTAAAGTATTATACAGGAGGGGTTTTCAGAGATAATGATGACATCTGGGACAAGTTATGCTTCCTCTTTTCTCCATTTCCTTCTCTTTAAAATGGAATGATCTGCCTTAGCTGTCCTCTCAAAAGGATGCTGTTAGGATTAAGGCGGTAGTCTGTGCTATATAGAGTCTTTCTTCTAAGAACTCAGAGTGCTTTGCAAAGTATTCTTATTAATATTCATAAGATGGTTTATATATTTTTCCACCTTTCACTTTGGAAGTTGCACATTTCTACCTAAAGATGCATATTTTTCTCTCACTCTTCCTCAAAATCACTTTCTTTTTTTTGTACCAAAATAAGCAGGTTTGAGCTTTAAAGTCTTGGTGGTTTTTATATAGCTCAGGGCTAATAACATCACACAGCTTGCCTGTAGAGAACCCACCTGTACATTCTAAAATTTCTACAATTTCCATTGTATCCATATGCATGATAAACTTGCGCTCCAGGGAAGATATCAAGCAAACATATAACATGGAGGGAAAAACTACCGATAACCAAGACTGCTCCCTGGGAAGGGTGAAACTCAAGATGAGTAAGTCATCTGAGGTTGTTCAGGGATACACCTTTATCCACTTTCCCCAGGGACCAAACTGCCCATTATAACAGGGGTGATTTGGTTAGGGTAAAAAACAAAGGCTATAGACAGAAAAGGGTGGTGGGAGCTGAGGAAGGAAGGAAAACAGAGCAAGGAGGGTAATAGGAGGCCATGCACACCAGGAAATGACTTCTATCCACATTCTCCCTCCCCAGTTATGAATAAATTCCACTAAGAGAAAATGGATTCCTTTTCATTTTTCTTCTTTATTTTTTTTTGGGGGGCAGGGTATAGATTTATTATGTAAACTGGGCTGAGCTTGCACTCAGAGAGATAGGGTGATGAAACAAAGATGTGATGAGAAGCTTGGAAAATGACAGAAATCATGGGAAAACTCTGGACTTTCCATGCCTTGGGACTAACTAGGACCCAAGTTAATTTGCTAAATCTCTGAAGGAAAGAGGGCTCAGCTGACATGAGGATATGTGATGTTTAATAATGTTTGTTATTTATGCATGCATACTAATATCCAAGTAAAATTTCAGATTTCAAAAAGATGGCCCAGTCCAGCTCTTCTCTTGGACGGAGTGGAGAATGGGAAGCAGAGAAGTAAATGTATACCCTCCCAATGCCACGGCTAAGACTGGATCCCAGGTCTCCCACCTCTGGTCAAGTGTTGACTACAGGCAACCAAAGCATGCCACCTCCCAGCATTTTTCTTCAGACTTGTTTCTGGCCTGTTTGGATGTTTTAAACCAGCACTGGCTGAAGCCATCCACTTGAGGGGAGTAGGAGGGATGCCAGTTCACATCACACTACCTGGTTGGCTCTTAGCCAATATCACAAAACAAAGCTTCAGGCAGCAACTGAGAAGAAACCTTTTTCATAACTTAAAGCTATGGTAGTGTCATGCTTCATGCCTATGCAGCATAAGTCTTGAGATTTAAATAGCCCATTCCTAACATATATTTAAGAGCAATGTTCTTAAGGCGGTGTTACATAAAGTGAAACACTTAGTGACACCATAATGAAATGCCAGATACCCTTTCTTGCAAATTGACAGAAGCTAGTCTCAGGCATGGGGAAGAAAACTTTTATGTGACATGAAACCCAAAAGAGGTCAGCCTTGTTTATAATCTAGAGAGCCAATAGCATTCCATCAACCTCAAATATCTCCTTCCCTGCTCTTCTATGATCTAGATCAGGAGTGGGGAACATTTTTCTGCCAAGGGCCATTTGGATATTTATAACATCATTCATGCGCCATGCAAAATTATTAACTTAAGAATTAGCCTGCTATATTTGGCCAAACATTTAATTAACTGACCCCTAAAGCCTTGGCAGGACCAGACCAAATGATTTCAAAGGACTTATATGGCCCGTAGGCTGGACATTCCCCACCCCTGTCTAGATACTCTAACAAAGCCACCATAAAATTGCTCTTTTGGATTAGACAATAAAAGAAGAATTATAATTTCTGAAGGATACTTAGCAATGCCTACATGTGCTACAGCTACAACTAAGACCATAGGCCTTGTAGGTGGACAGAAATTATAGACAGTGCCTTTCTCTTTCTGGTCTTCTCCCACTAACATAATGAACTTTCATTACTCTCTTTGGTTTTATAGTTTGTCACTTCACACATTTAGAAAACATGAAAGACCAGAATCACCTATGACTTTTATAAACTATAAATACCTTGGATCTGCCCCAAACTTAACAAGTTAGAATTTGGAAAGTGGTAGAGGTTTGGACAAGTATGTTTTTAAAACACTCCCACAGGCATTCTGATGCAAGCTCCTAGCTAGCAATCACTGAAGATAGCTTGGAATGTCAGTTAAGATCAGAATTGGAAAAGAGGTATCTGGAAAACCTGGAGAATAGAGAAATATGGCTGGGAAGGATGGATCCCAAAACCTGCACCCCAGGACAAGTCCCAGATATGAAGGGAGCAGAGTCACTGAAACGTAATCACTCTGGAAAGAGGCTGAGAATTTCAGACCATGCTGAGGACAGCCCCCAAATGGACTGCCTAAAACAAATAAGAACCTTACTCAGTGAACGCTGCTGTGTATATTTACATTTGTCTATGCATTCAATTTAATATTTATTAACTACTAAATACCATACATAAAGGTAGGTCCTGAGGATAGAATACAGAGCAAAACCAATACAATTCCTGGCCCCATGGAGATTAGATTCTAATGGAGAAGGCAAAGGATTAAAAAAGTAATTACAATTAAATCGATGGCTGGGATGCTATGTAAGTAAAGGATCCCATAGGAATATGTAATGAGAAAACTAACCTAGTTAAGGGTAATCAAGTAGAGTTTCTGGAGCAAGTGTTCATTAAGTGGAGACTAGAAAGATAAGTTAATATTAGGCTGATCAACAGAAAAGGGAGTGAGAGTTCAGAATCGTGTGCAAAGACTCAGTGGGTTTTAGCCTAAGTTGAATATTAGCATCACCTGGTAAGATTTTTAAACTCCTGGCTGCACCTTCACAAGTTGGATAATAATCTTAAGGCACGGTGGGGGGAGTGGGGAGAGAAACTCTGACATCAATAATTTTTAAAGTTCCTAGGTTATTTCAATGCACAGCCAAGGAGGGAAACCACTGGTCTGGAGACAGAAATTTCCATTCAGAGTACTGGAAGACTTTCAGAGCATTTTATGCAAATGAGAGAATGACAAGAGATGAGGTTAAAATGCTCAGATCATATATGCAATGTGCCCTAGAATTCTGCAAAGAATCAGAACCAATAGTAGATTATGGATTATATAGATAGGTAGATAGATAGATGATGATGATAGATAGATAGATAGATAGATAGATAGATAGATAGATAGATAATATATAATTGGCTAGCATAAGTATGGAGGCTGAGAAGGCTCACAATCTGTAAACTAGAGACCCAGGAGAACAAGTACAGGAAAAGTCTGATGTTTTAGCTCAAAAAATAAGAGAGAAAGCAAATTTTTCCTCATCCCTCTTTTATTCTCTTCAGGTCTCCAGCTGATTGGTTGAGGCCCACTTACACTGTGAAGGGTAATGTGCTTCACTCCGTCTAACAATTCAATTGTTAATCTCATCCAAAAACACCTACACAGACATACCCAGAGGGTTTAACCAAATATATGGATACATAAAATTAACCATCACACCATACATACTTAAAGAGTTACTGTCTTATCTTACAGTCATGGGAATCTTTTAAGCAAGAGAATATGGTCTGATTCACATTCAGTATGGTCACTCTGGCTGTGGTCATGAGGGAAGAATAAAGAGGGAGAAACTGAAAATGCTGAGGTCATTAAGAGGTTGGCCAATAATCTAGGTGAAAGTGATGGTAGCTTGGACCAGAGTGCTGACTGAAGGGATAGAGAGAGATGGAGAGATGTGGATTCTTCTGCAAAAAGGCAGAATCAACAGGACATGGTAATTGATTGGATATGAGGGATGATGGAGAGCAGAGTCAAGAATGACTTCCAGGTTTTAATTTGAATACTGGGTAGACTGGCATTCTACTTACCAAAATGGGGAATGTAGGAAGATGATCTTAAACACTCCATAGAGCTTTAGGTTTCAATATGTGAGAAATTTATCATCATTCAACAACCGCTTTCCTCCGGAGTCTGCACCCCAACTATCTCAAGCAGATGAGTATCCCAACTGAATTTCTCCAGGCCAAAAGGAAGTCCTCCCTCCGCTTACTTCCAAGGTAGCTCTAAATGGAGACAATCCATCTGAGGGTAAAGAGATCATGAAAAGGGGCTGAAGGAGATATGAAGGGAGCACAGTCACTGGGAAGCCTGTACTGAAGGGAAAATGTCCCTAAAACCTTGTCTTTGGAAACACAAAATGTGCCTTTTGTTTCTGATCCTAAAGCTAGGATTTTACTTAGAGCAAACTGAGCGAGTCCTGGATCATAATCAGGCACTAAAAGCAACAGTCTTCTCTCACCTGGGAATGCTTCTGGGAGTTGCAGCCAGATAGTTTACCCACACATCATGTCTTTTAACCAGAAGTCCCAGTCAGATGACCATCAAGGGCTCTCATGTCTAGAATAACAATCTACTTAAATGATCTACAATCCCTTGCTCTGAACAAGGAGAATGAATTTTCCAAGTATAGAGAGCATAACCATACCTATAGGACCCATCATTCTGCTGCACTGGGAATGGTGTCTGAAGGTTTCTAAGGGGCACAAGAGTACTGCACATTTGGGGAGCACTGTAGACACTTGTACCATGACCTCCACCACAGAAAAATTATAAGCAATGAGCCACCATTTGCAAAACTCCTTTCAGAGGAGATTTTTATAAATGCAGTTTCAACTTAATCTTTAAAAGATTAAGTTTGGGAAAAAAACAATTGTGTTTGGTTTGTTAAAGCACCTACAGCTATGTTTATTAACTATTAGAATAAAATTGTTCATCAACTGTATTAGTTTCCTAGGGCTGCTATAACAAATTACTTCAAACTTTGTGGCTTAAAGTAATAGAAATTTATTTTCTTACAGTTCTGGAGGCCAAAGTCCAAAATTAAAGTATCAGTAGAATAGGCTCCTTTTGGAGGCTCTGAGGGATAATATGATCCAGGCATTTTTGGTGGTTGCCAGCAATCCTTCCCATTATTGGCTTGTAGATGGCTGACTCCAGTCTTCTCCTCATCTTCACATTGCATTCTTCCCTGTGTCTTTGTGTCTTATGGTCTTCTTATAAGGACATCATACATTGGATTTAAGGCCCACCCTAATTCAGTATGTTCTCATCTATACCCTGAACTAATTACATTCAAAAATTCCTAATATCCCTATAAGATACCTTTTGAGATTCCAGTGACATGAATTTTGGAGGGATACCAGTCAACTCACTGCAGCAACATATCAGACTTTTGTATTTCCAAATGATGGTTATAAGCAATTAATATGCAAAGTCTGAAGGTTTCTAAAAACATATCAACCCTACTCATAGTATATATGAAATAGAGGCTGTCAAAGAGCCTCTACTGTGTTGTTGTTTTTTTCCCTGGAACTGGATAAAATCAACAACTTCCTTTTCTTGCAAACCACAATCTTGACCTCCTAACTGCATTTTTTTATGAGTTGGAAACTTACTCTGCTCACTTCATTCATCATCACCTTTCCTCCTCTTTGCTAAATTCTAAACTCAAAGAAGTAAGCATAGTTAAGGTCAGGGTCTAAACCATTTCTGAATTAATCAAATGAAATAGATTGCCATAGTTTTCTACTTCTCATACTATCGAAAGCATCTTAACATCTTACTCTTTTTTAGAGTGAGAAGGTTTGAAGACATGTGAGGGTCACAAGAACTCTTGAGTGAGAAGCGTGTGCAGGATCAAAAAGAAAGGATCTGTTTTAGAAATGATAACCTTCCTATAATAATAGCCTCAGATACAGAGAGCAATGTTATCTGAAGCTATTCTGGTTTAAGATGTTTAAATGGTATAATGTATCACAGTCTGTTTTAAATATAATACATTAAAACACACTTCAACACAAGCCATAAATGAAGCAAAGATGTCTTGGAGGAGTAGTTAGCTATGCTTCTTTGCAGCCTAACTGTAAACTCTCCTTGAGTTCTAAAAGACATTAAAATCATAATAATGAAATTTTGCCATTAAGAGTCAGAAAGCACTTTTCTCTTTAAAAAGTCAGATGTATTAAAATTTAATTATTGTCTCCCTACCTAATATTCAGATATGAATAAGGCACATTATGGGGGGAAGGGCAGGGGGAACTACACACATGTTCTCTCAACAACAGGAATATGTTTGAAGATTCTTCAAGGAATTATTCCCCGATACTTACTCCCCAAGTAGAAAAAGACATAAATGACTAGATGTGTGTGTGTGTGTGTGTGTGTGTGTGTGTGTGTGTGTTGAAACAGCCAATGTGCCAACTACATAGGCAAATTGATACAAATCAGGTGCTTAGGAAATGGTTTTGGTTTCCTAATCCCTGCATATTTTCACTGTCTCCAAAAAGGACATGTGCTTTTGACTCGGTGTGGTGTCCCATCAGACAGTTCCTTGATCCACATTTTCTTCTGCTTCTTCGGGATAGGTAAGTAAAGATTCTTCTGTGGAGTCTGAAAGCTTGTAGCAGCAGGAATACAGCATATCTCATCTCTAATTTATGACTGACTAACTGAAACTCCTCACTGTCAGCAAACTCCGCCGTGTTTACTGGTTTGACAGCATACACACATATGGCAGGAGCCAGATGGACCTTCTTCCCCAGCTTCAAGCTAAGGGTGCTTCATTAGGAAAAAGATGCAGCCAGTCTTTGAGATCTTTGAACAAGGTTTCCCAGCACTACAGGGAGGAAGTCAGTCAGCAATCTGGAAAGAAAGTAGCCCTCCCCTTGGCGAGGGATTAGGTCAGAGAGAATTTATAGTTGCCCCACACTGAAGCCCATCAGGTTTGGAAGAACGGACGGCCTGTCCTCAACCACAGAAATTGGGAAGCTGCTTCCAAAAAAAATCAGTTGAAATGAAGTTTGCATTTCATCTACCCAGACAAGAGTAAATAGGACAATAAATCTACTTCCCAAACTCTGACTCACAGTTTGAGTTAATAGTGTAAAAAAATTCTGGTAAACTCCAAGAAAATAGCAGGTCTTTTGCAACTACAAAGATCACAGTGAAGAAACTTCCTGCTACAATAAAATGTTGCTGATAAGTTATAAAATAACATGTAACTTTCTGAACCCAATCTTGTACTTTAAAATGTCAAGAAAAACAACTATTCTTTAGTTTAGCCAACATTGTTGGATTTTGTTTTGTTTTGTTTTTTTCCTGGAAGGTGATATCCTTGGACCCTTTTCCTCCTTAATCTCTGGCCTCCAAGTGTGAGGTGCGTCTCAGAGCAATGGGCTTAGCTTTCTATTAGAGTCCCTATTATTCACACTTGAACCAACTGGAGCAGAGATTTCTGCAAAGTAACCTGAGATCTTCCCCCTTCCTAAAGACCCAGGAACAAGGTTTCTTGGGGTGGTAAAGGATGTCATGGAGAATTGAGAGAAAATGGTTCTTTAGCGAGGGAATAAATTGCCCTACTAAACTGACCCTTAGATTCGGGTAAATCTATTAACTCCATATCTCTCAGGGTCTAGTTCCAAATAAAGTAAAGTAAGGTAAGGTCTAATTCCCATGTTACAGAAGGTGTTGAGGGGAACCAGGGGGCTCGGGGGGAGTAGGGTGGGGTGGGGAGGAGGAAGGTGAAAAGATTCATGATTTAAGAGGATGGGCCTTTCTCTGGAACCTGGTAGATTTTACAGGAAATTCATTGCCTCCAAAGCCTTCTGATGACTAAGCTCTGATGGAGAGAAGCAGTGAGAAGGGATCACTGGACTTTGCTGAAAACTACCTCGATGTACCCTACAATTAGTTCACACTGACTTGAAATTCTTCTCCCTCTCAGAGAGGCAAAAAAATAACATATCGCTGCAGAATGGGCTACAGAAGCAACTAACAATTTTCTCAACACTCTACAATACAGTAAAAAAAAAAAAAATTACTCAAGAACAGCCTTTTGATTGAATGTTGGAATATATAGGGCCACTTCTTGTCTCTGCCTTTCTACAAAGAGTAATTAGAACTAATGCTTTTTATAGGCACATCAGACTTCAGGTTTAATGTAAAGCATTAACCTTCTGTTTAAATGTGCTTTTAGGACACTAAGAAGAAGCCCCTAGGGTGGATTTTCTCCTGGCCCTTTTCCTCCAGAAAATGGAAAACTTTGACACAATTTGAAACACAATTGTCATTGTTGGTGAAACTGTATGAAACAAACCAATACTTCATGATCAACCAAACAGAACCTAAACAGAGTGCTTAAGGGCAGTCTGCCTGGGGTCCTCCAGGCATTGGGTTTACCTTGACACCAGGCGCCGCAAAGGGTTCCGTACTCATCTTACTATTTGCACCTCAGAAGAACTCTGTGAAATAGCCAGAAACATTAGTTAGTCCCTTTTACAGACAAAGAAACTGAGGCCCAGAAAGTTCTATGCTATGTACCCAACTGGCTAATGGTAGGGACAAAATTAAATTCTAAACATTATATACTCAAGAACGTAATATGTCCTCTTACAAAGGGTTTCCTGATAACTGAGTACACTACTATTGAAAGATCTAATATTCACTTAATGGGACTAAGTGACCAATGGAATGGAAGACATAGGCTCCGTTTGATCACAATTTAGAGCATGAAAATATAAGGCAACTCAGAGTAAGGGGAGGAGGGAATGAGATGGAATTAGTGGAGCCTTTTTACCACTCAGCAAACATGCTCCTGAATCACTCCATGGTTTACACCTCAGACAGCCCCCCTTCCATGAGGATGGAAGTGAAAAGAAAATGCAAATTCAGCTGCCTGTTACATCCACAGTAAATGCAAAGACAAATTAAGAATTAAAGACAAATGCAAATTACTCTGCTCATAAAAGAAACCTATACAAAAGGCAGGGAATGAAAAGGCTCTGTCAGTTATGGATGAATCTCTGAAGAGGCGCACAGCGACCGTATTTCCAAATTCAAGCCTTTTAAGAACTGGTTAGGAAAATGAGAACAGCTGTTGCAAAGAAGGGGTGGGGGCAGGAGGGGGAACTACAGTTAACAGTAAACCAAGCTACAGAGTAAAACTGAGAACCGTGTTCTTATTGTCAAGGTGAGGATGAAAAGCAACAAAAGGACGAACCAAAAGAATTCTCTCTCTAGAAACTCTGTGGAAGACTTTAAAAGCAAAGCCCCTGGCAAGCCTTAGGCTCAGGGAGATGGAGAGGAGAACAAAAGAAAAGGGAAGGTAGAAGAAGAGGTGAGTGTTGGAAGAGGAAAACCACAGGACATCCTAGCAGGAAAGAGACCCAAATACCAGGGGTCATTCGTTAACTCAAATGACTGCCAGGCCAGGCAGGTAATGGGATGCCTGCTTGGCTAGGAGCAGTGGGCACTGTGAGAAACTGTCCAAAAAGAATTCAAATTCACTCTTTTTAAAAGAGCTGTTAGAATCAATGCAGAGCCTGTCTGCATAGCATTCAGTTTGTATACTTTTCTAATTAAGTCCTTTGGTGAATCTCCAAACCTGTGGAGCAGAAGAGGTGTGTTTTAAATGTTAGGTGAATGAACCAATGCGCCAATGGACCCCTCATTTTACAGATGAAGAAACTGAGACTGAGTAAATGGTTTTCCTGAATTCACTCCATCAAATCAAAGAAATGAGCCAAGTCCTCACCCCTTGGTCCAGGTCCCCTTCATCTCTAGGCTATGCTATAATGCTTCCCAAGAGGAAAAAAAAGTCTTTTTCAACTTCAATGGGTGGGACAGAAAGACTCACAATTGTCTCAGGTAGCACCTATGGGCTTTCCTGCCATCTGCGGCCACCTCTGGTCTAGAGTGAAGCATCCAAGCTTTGGGTTTGGGTCAAAAACTAAAGACCTGCAGGGGTCAAGGAGTCAACATATGGAGCAAAGTGTGCTTTTGCCAACCTGTGTCAAACTGGAAAGTATGTGACCTATAGGAGTGGCCTCTACCCCGTACCAGCCAACCAGCCAAGTGAGAAGGTGAACAATCCTTTCAGAACCTACGCTTTTTTCTTTTTTTGTTAATCCTCGCCTGAGGATACTTTCCATTGATTTTTAGAGAGAGGGACAGGAAGCAAGGAGAGACAGAGAGAGAGAAAGATCAGTATGAGAGACACTTTGCTTGGTTGCCTCCAATACATAGACCAACTGGGTATCGAACCTGCAACCTTCCAGTTTGAGGGGCAATGCTCTATCCACTGAGCCAAACCAGTTAAAAAAGAATCCAGAAAGCTGCATTTTTATTTGAAATATCCTCATTTTAAGATGTTACAATAATTTATTTCTAAACATAGTAAGAGTTCAACACTATACAACTTTAGGTCCAAGGAAGCTTGAGCACAGCCAGCTGACAATCTCTGATTTTAGTCATAACAGCCATTTTATGACAAGGAACAGTGTATGTGGTCTACAACACCCTCAATACTTCAGCTATTTAGAAGCTCTCAGTCTAAGAACATCTACTTTTATTAAAGGACCAAATCTGTATAACCTGCATTTTAGGGAAAATGAGTGCCTTCAATGAGGCCTCATCATGTGTATACTTACCTGGCACATTTCTTGAAGTTCATGGTTTCCTTGGGTGGCATTAACCTGTGACTGCTTCTCTTCCCTCCCTACAGTTAGCAAGGTTGTCAAAATAAGCCTGTGGCTTACTCCTTTCCAGAATTTATAAAACATTGGCTTTCACATAGCAACTCCTTTAGTCAAGTTCAGACCTCTAGGGATTATACAAGCAAGACAACAGAAACTTAATTTGAAGCCAGTCTCAGTAAATGTGCAATTTTTATTTAATAAGATTGGGTTAGAAAATGAAAATTCATTGCATTTATTACGATGCAGACTGAAAGAATTCTTAAAAACTTCCATCCAACAGATAGCAACTTGTCTTTGGGGCTGGTTATTTATTTAATTTAGGGCGGGGAGATATTTTTCTCTCTCCTAAAGCTATTAGAAAACCAGTTTGGCAAATTATTCAAGAAATAGAATTCACATTGTTTATGAGACAATCAGCCCCCGGAAGAATGATGTCCTTCCAATAAGCCTACCCCTCAGAGAGGAGAGGCTGTGATTTAAAACCTGCAGGAAAGCATTTCCGCAGAAGAAGCCTGTTCCTCACCCCTCTCAAAGTCGCTGGCTGTGGAAAATAAAAGTGGTAAATGTTATATAAATAGTGCGTGACATTTGCAAAGGTTACCAAGAGTCTCCTTGCTCCTTTTCTTCATTTCCCAACAAGTATTATATTTGAGCAGTGAACCCCAAGGTTTCAGTATTCAGGTACAAGCCTACAGGTCAGATTACTGGCGATACCAAGGTGGATCAGGAATTTTCGCCCTGTTTGTTCTTTGGAAGAAAGCAAGGCCTTACCAAGTAAGATTTTGCACAAACATCACCCAAGCAAGGGGTGACATGGCCTCCTGCCAAGGCGTTCTAGTGCTGCTGAATTTGCACAAAGCAAACTCTGCTTTGTGTTCCATTTCCATAAGGAATACAGCACCATGTAGAGGCACTGCTTAACAAAACAGCGCTCCAGTCCATCTACTTGTGGCAAATCTCTGATTTTTTTTCCCCCTTTAATCCTCCTTTTCAAGTAGCTAAACAAAGAGGTAGCATGTTTCTGCTACCAAATGTGTGAAAAACATTCAGTGTCTGGGATATCTGAGTAATTAAGGTGTTGGGTTTTCCAAGCCATAAACACAGAACTAAACTAGGAGCTGGAAAACCATCCTGGGAGGCCATGTGAGTCCTGCATTGCCTCCAGGCCAAGCAGGATTAAAACCTAAAAGAAAACTCTGAGGCTTGCAGAGAATCACACTCTACAGTTCCTTCCTCTGTAACCTATCAGAAGTTTCTCAAACTCTGAGGAAGAAAATTCTCCCTAATATCTTATTCACTTCAATTTGCTTTCTGTTTTTCCCTATAAAGGGACAAGTCTCCCTGTCATTGGCAATAGGAACACCAAACATCCTGAACCACGTTCATCTTCATGCAGGAATGTGTAAGTGAAATTCCAGAAGATTGCTCTACCAAGATGTAATAAAGGGCAACTAATAAATTGCTGGTGGGTCTTCAGTATGAAGTGGTTTTGTGGATTGACTGGGAACTAGGAGTCAGTCCATCCAAAGAAGCAGGGCCTTTGCAAGCCAGGTTTCTTCTCTGACTCACAAACATTTACACAACTCTTTTATCCCACACTTGCCCTCTCATATGACACAAATCATGGTCAGGGTAGGTATAGGTAGTAGAAATTGAATAGCTGAATATTTATTAATTCATGATTGTTGACAGTTTGGCCTTATGGGAAGTCATCCTGGTTCTTTCCAAGCCCTTGGCTAAATCTGATTTAACAGCTCCTTCCTCCCTTGCCCTCACATTCCTTTGTCCTCTTAACACACCACGCACTGTCCTAGCCTCTAGACCTCAACTAGCCAGACAATGTTTGGCACTGCACAAAAACCAGCCTTGCCACATGCTCTACTGTGTCTACTTAGATTCCCTAGTGTATGGGTTAGTACTATCTGCTGCTCTCATGGCTGGCCCAAGGCCTTGTTTCAACTATGACTCAAGCTGTTAGTTTCTTCTCAATCCCCATAAAAGTATGGAGAGAGAGAGAGACCAAAGCCAATTGCCAGACCTAGCAGTAAAGATGATGGTGGTCAGGGCCATGCAGGGTCAAATGCTATAGGTCCATAGAAACTGAATTAAATGGACAAGTGAAACTGCCATGGTCTATAATAGAGGAGGTGATAACAACAGTGTCTTTGTTTGGATCATTTAGGTTTGGTCATTTAGGATGCAGGCTCCCTAACTCTTGCTACTGGAAGGGTAGTCTGGATACCAGCAACATCAGTCACACCTGAAAGCCTGTGAGAAATGCAGAAGCTAGAGCCCCACCTCGAACATACTGAATCAGAATCTTCATTTAGCAGGATCTCCAGATGAGTTCTTTGTGGGTATAAGCTTGAGAAGTACTGAGCTAGAACTAGCACCTGGGGAGCTTCGGGGAAAAACCCTGATTCCCATGTACCGTCCTGCCCTAATGATGTCAGAATCTCTGGGAGGTGGGATCTACACATCAGTATTTCATAAAGCCTCAGTGAATTATCCTAATGTGCAACCATTAGAGTTCAGTTTGTTTCACAGATGTGAAAATCTGACCATAACAAACAGTAAATGAACTGCTTTAGGTAGTTCATTAGTAGCAGACAAAGGTTTTGATTTATATAGATGCTTAGTTAAAAGAGCACAGATTTTAAAGCCAAATTCAAATCCTGGTTTGGCCTCAGGATTTTTTTTACCTCTCTGAGTTAATGTCCTTACACATGAAATGGGGCGGTTAATAAAAATCTCAGAGGACTGTTGTGGGAATTAAAGGTGATAATATCTGTGAGGTCTCTCTTTTTCACTTTCATTCACTATACCTTCCAATAAACAATATTTGCAAGAGTCCTAAATTGGAATTATTTATCTATTCATATAAGAAACATGTGATTACCTATTAAGTAACAAGAACTGAGGATTTAGAAACAATGAAACAGTTGTTGCCTTCAAAGAGGAGAGATAAACATGTAAAACACCAAATTACTATGTGGCTTTGTAGAAGCAATACTAGGGGTGCTTGAAGGCACAAAGGTATGCAGAGAAGTTTGCATTTGAGAGTTCAAGGAAATCTATCCAGAAGATGTGACATCTCAGCAGAAGGAAGGAAGATAAAGTTTCTAAGTAGACAGGCAGGAGAGGGGCATTCCAGAAGAAAGAAGGAGCATGTACAAATGCAAGGAAGCGTGAAATGCTATGGCATTGCCAGAACTGCAAGCAATTCAGTGTGTTGCTATAGGTGAAATGAAAGGGGGGAAAGAGCAGGGGATGAGATAGCAAGTAGGCAGGATCTAGGCTACCGGAGGCGTTTTTTTTGTTGTTGTTGTTTTTTGTTGTTGTTTTTTTGACATGCTAAGCTGCATATACTTTTTTTTTAAATATATATTTTATTGATTTTTTTTACAGAGAGGAAGGAAGATGGATAGAGAGTTAGAAACATCAATGAGAGGGAAGCATCGATCAGCGGGAAATATCAATCAGCTGCTTCGTGCACACCCCGTACTGGGCATGTGCCCGAAACCAAGGAGCATGCCCTTGACTGGAATTGAACCTGGGACCCTTTAGTCCACAAGTTGATGCTCTATCCACTGAGCCAAACCAGTGAGGGCTAAGCTGCATACACTTGATCCTATGAACAATGGGAGCCAGAGATAGGCTCTAAGAACCAGCTTATTCAGATGGTGTCTTGTAGAGGGAGAGATACCTACAAGATTCATTCCGATGTCTTCTAGGAAGAGAGCAAGTCAGGGAACAGATGGAACTCAGGATCTCAACTTTATCACCTGATGTCTCTAAGCAGACAGTCCCACAACACAAGATGCCACAGGACTTACTGATTCTTAGACAAAATGTAGTTGCACAAGTAAAGCAAGAAGGAAAAAGAAAATCAAGAGATCTGAGGAGCATATCATCACCATTTATGAATTCTGTTCCCATAATGGTACTGAGAGCTCCCTAAGAATGTTTTCTTGAAAACAAGTGAATGCAGAAGTCACTCCCCTCTATGTAAGTGAGTTCTTTCTTGCTACCTTCCCCAGTGCAACTGGCCACACCTTCCATACCCCTCCCTGCCATACATTAGATCTGATACATTCTGGGTTTAGTCCTAGATCAATTGTATTCCCTCTGTGTATTTCGTCTCATCTTTTTCTTTAATATTTTTTTTCACAATCACAAAAATACTATATGATAATGATGGAAAAGTACAGGCATACTCAAAGAAAAAAATTAAAACCACCCATAAGCCTATCACTTATAAATAACCATTAAAAACACTTCAGTGCATTTCTTTCCTGTATTTTTTCGAAGCATACATGCATGTACGAAGACTGTTTATAGAATAGGATTACACTATGTAGATCTATTTATAACTTTCTTTTTACACGTATTTATTCATTGGATAAGACTAATTTTAGTGAGTCTCTTTTTAAGAATGAGTGAGGAAGTAATATGAAGACAGAAGCTAGAGCAGCCATGTGCTCAGAGAAACCTAGAAAGCCACTCTTCAGAGAGAGAGAGAGGAACACAAATGAAGTAGGTGAGCAGGGAGAGGCAAAAACAAAAGCCCATGAGATTCCAGAGAGCTGGAGAAAGTAACATTCACTCTTCATGATTTTCTTGTGAGCCCCACTGATTTTCTTCCCATGGGCTTCTTGATATTGCCTTGTATCTCCCTAATAAATGTATCCAGTTTTTCTTAATGTTGTTTGAATGTGTTCCATTTCTTACAGACAAATACTCCTAACCAAGGCAAAACCCTGAAATATACTAGAGAATATTTGGGCATAAAAAGGTGGAGCCAACAGCATGCTTAAGTAAACAAGTGATTTTTGTCTTGAAGGTAAAACTTCCCCCAAATAGCCAATTCTGATTTTTGCTAAAGTTCTATGCCATGTTACTGCTCACCCTCAATGTGCAGATAAGAAAGTTTACTTAATACACCATGACAACCTGTCAAAAAGAATGACTACAAGTGCACTGTGTGGTCCAAACATCTTGATGTGTTTTCCCCTGGAGTTGGATAATTGCCTTACTTGTTCCTATTGTCACTGGAGACCAGGTGCAATGATAAATTAAATCAATGTCCAAACTGGGGTTGTTCAGTAGTCCTTGCCATCACAGATTCATATTATTAGCTAGGCTACAGAACTCTGCAGAGTTCCAAGGCCAAGGTACGGAAGCTTTCTGGTAAGAGAAAATTCAAGGGTCTTTTCTAACTATCCATTTCACAGTGCAGCCAGAGACATTACTGGAATTCAAATGGAATTCCAATAATGTCTCTCTTAGCCATCCTGTGACCTAGGCTCCCAAGTACATTTACTTGTCATTTTTCTCTCCATTGAATTTTGGTACATACCAGTCCTTTAGTCAAATAGTAGCAACTAAGAGACTCCTTCCCTAATCACTCTGAATAAAAAAGCACATCTCTCTCTCTCTCTCTCTCTCTCTCTCTCTCTCTCTCTCTCTCTCTTTGCAGAATTTAGCACCAACTGAAATAATGCACTATTAATTTGTCGGCTGTCGGTCTATTCCACCAGAATGTCCATTTCTTAAGAACAGGGATTTTACTTGATTCACTGCTTAATGACCACTGTATACCACAGAACCTGGCACATAGCAGGCCCTTAATAAATATTTGTTGAATAAATGAACTTTTACCCATAGAATTAAATTCCCAACAGAATGGGATGTCAGAGTTTTCCTTTCCTCTGATTATAACCCTAATTCCTACTTAAATTTGGGTAAGGATCTCAAAGGTTACCATCCCTCTTTTCAGACCAGCTCTTTGAGTCACTAAGTTTCCTTTCTTTGTAGCCTCAGCTCTTAAGCAGTATGCCTAGCTGTTCCTTCCAAATTAAAAATGGAAGGAGGTAGCAGTGGTTTCATTTCCATGATGCCATAATTCCCAGCCCTGGCACACTTCCAAGTGCCTCTAATTACCTCAAGGAAACATCATTAAAACTTCAGAGAAAGAATCATTTTCATGCATTTGAAGTTTTAAATAAGCATAGACCACATATGACAAAATCAAGCAAACAAGAATGCTAGAATTAAAATGGTAAAAATGCTAGGAAGCCCTGCTTAAATGGGGAAAAGAGGGGAGCGGCAGAGATCCACAATTCTGAGCTGCAGTTAGTGTGATATATGCTTACAATACATTTCCAAAATGACTCACCTTTGAATTTTCTCAAATTTACACATTTCAAATTTACTCTCGTTCTAAATTACCAGGTCAAGAAATGCCTCTCATTTTCCTCCATTAATATGCTGCTTCACCCATTAAGCTTCTCATATTAAGTTTTAACTTACTGGCTTCCGTGACACTCAGGGACCCCAACGAGGGGGTGGGGTGGGATTAAATAGTTGTTTTTTTTCCATGGTGCCTTCATGCCTGGATTGCAATTTCTAATCCAAACTATTGCTTGCTTTCTATCTGTGTTTTATGGAAGAGTTATTGATCTGCAGTCGCACCAGTGTGTTTTCCCCTCCTGGTAAAATATCAAATCAAGGGCAGACTCTGGCTACAAATTACAGAAAAGGAGGCACCCAGGCATCCCAATAGAATTCTGACCTTTGGCCATTCACACCCTGAGCAATTGGAAAGCGGGCCTGTGCTTATACTCTCCTTCATCAGTCAGCCAGGTGCTGCTGTGTCCCAAAGGCAATAGGAGTGAATAAATAATAAACAAACAAATAAATAAATGCAAAGTACACTCTTGTGTTATTGCAGATAGTGCTATTGATCCCATGGTGTATCATTTGTGAATTTTAAGAGGCAGTATGAGGTTGCCAGAAAACACAGGTTCTGTGTCAAAACAACCTGGGTATTTTTTAATCCAGACTCCTCTTCCACTGTTTGCTAATTTTCTCTCTGAGCTTCAGTTTCTTTATCTGTAAAATAAAAATAGCACTACTTAGCTCATAGACTTGTAGTCAAACTGATTATGTTGTGTTTAAAGAAGTACTTACTGCCCCTACTTCCAATTCTCATATTCTAGCCTAGAGGTCAGAGATGGTAAAAGAAATCATGTCCTTAACACTCAAAAGAACAAGAAAAAATATTGAAACAGTAGAGATGCCTGATGGGGGCACAGGAATGTGTTGCTATAAATTCAGAGGAAAGTTGAGGGGTGGAGTGGAACTTGGCCCTCAGAATGAGTAGGTTACCTGAGGTCATACTTGATAAAGGGTGGGAGTCTCCTCCTTTTAGCCAAGATTATCAAGCAGGGGGAAAAAAATCATTTCAATAAGTGAATAACTACATCTCTTTAACACCAAACAATGAGGACTGAATAGAATCCACCAGATGTGGCCATCCCAAGTTGCTGACCAAAGTGGGGTTTGGGATTTAGGCTGCTGGGAGCTAAAGCGGTAGGAGAGGAATGAGCAAAGTCAACAAGTGGAGACTATTCTTTCAAATAGCTGACTTGTGAAGGGAAAGTAATTCTCACCTTTCTGCATTTGAGGACTAGAAATTTTAATGCCAGAAATAGTGCAAATAGGCGTGTTGCGCTATACAGAAGGTTTCAATTATTAAGACAATTTTCTCCACCCTGTCCCCATAGTTTTTGGGGTACCACAAGTGGCCTCCTTGAATCTTCCCTACCTTTCTGGGAACTATTGAATCTCACTTGCTGACATTGGCTTCCACTTGGGTCTTCCTACAATATAGAGAGAGTGCAAGAGCTTAGACTCATGACTGAGACACAACTGGCTGGTATTCTGGCTTATGGATTGTGGCCTTGGGCAATGTGATAACAAAAAAAATCTGTTTATGCCTCAATTTCCCCGATTATAAAATGGGGAGCAAAAATATCTAGATGGGGGTGTTATAGGGAAAATAAATTGGTCCTTATCAAAGCACTTAGAAGAGTGTAAGTACTCAATAAATTGTTAATTGTTATTGTCTTGGGT
The DNA here is from genome assembly GCA_011751065.1 of Lasiurus cinereus. Taxonomy (NCBI): domain Eukaryota; kingdom Metazoa; phylum Chordata; class Mammalia; order Chiroptera; family Vespertilionidae; genus Lasiurus; species Lasiurus cinereus. The sequence continues at coordinate 37,131,310 of JAAGEH010000393.1, read as the reverse complement.
AGATTTGTGCTGACCTTAGCCTCCTATGTCTAAAAGTCTGAAGTTTAATATATAGTCTGTCTGGACCTGAATTTTTCTTGCCCTAGTTCACTGCATAATTCTAAGATAACTCTCTTTTTCTTTCTGCCAGTCTGAGCTAAATTATCCCTTGCTCAACTCTCCATCTCCAGTCCTGCTAAATCCTGTCTCCAACCTAGACCCTCTTCTATAGCCATATCCTATATAATAAAAATATAGTATGCAAATTATCCCCTCAACCAAAGTTCTTCCAGGAGTTGGACCAGGGGCAGGCTGGCCAGGGGAAGGGAGGGAGGCCCTAGCATTGGCAGGCAGCTAGGGGAAGGGAAGAAGGCTGCTAGAGATCCTACCAGTGCACAAATTTCACACACTGGGCTTCTAGTCCTATAATAACAACAATAACTGCTGTCTTTTATTATTGCTTAGCACATGCCAGGAACTTTGCCAGGAGTTTTATGCATATAAAATCCTCACAAACCCATGGGATAATTATTATAAATAAGGAACTCAGCCAGTCAACAACACAGTCAGAATTTGAATCCATTTCTAATTGTGCAACCATGCTCTTAACTCCTGAGTTGTTTTCTACAAACATTGTTCAGATTATCTTACTCTTGCTAGAGCCTGGATTCTCTCATAATTTCTCTGTTACATTAGATTTTCAGATGTCTGTGTGGTAGATTGTAAAAATAGCTACCAATTCCCCCACAATTTCTTGAAATTCATCAAGAAATATAGTTTATTTTTTCACCCCTTACTGGTAAGTCTAGGCTGGCTTTGTAACTTGCTTTCACCAGTAGATGTGTGCAGATGCAACTGTGTGCTAGTTCCAAGCCTAGACATCAGGAAGCCTTACACACTTCCATTTACTCTTTTGGGACCTTTGCCACCATAGTCATGTGAACAAGTTCTGGAGAATAAGAGACTACATAGAAGAAAAATCAAGCACACAGCCAAAAGTCAATCAGCCCCAGCTGACCTGGCACTCAATTAGAGATGCCTGGATGAGCTCCAGCCAAGAGCAGCCAAGCCTGGCCCAGATCATCGGAGCAGCCAACCTGAGCCCAGCCCAATTTACCAATCTGCAAAAGCATAAACTAAATAAATGGTTATTGTTTGAAGTCACTGTATTTGGAAGTGGTTTGCTATGCAGCAAAAGCTCACTGAGGCAATCTGCAAGCATTTCTTAGAAATCCCTAATTAATTTCCTTGTCTTCTGTCATAGTTTCTATTTGCCATTCAAACTCAGTTGCTGTTCTTCACACTGTTCTTGATCAAGCCTTAGGCAAGAGGTAAACAATATTAAAACAAGATTTCACTAGCACTATAGTAATACACTTCTTTGGATGAGAACCAAACCTATTTTCTTTTCACCAAATGTCATACTCTAATAAGTTGCATTATAATCAAGTATCCAGGTAATTGCCAAATGTGGAGTAAAACAATTGAATTTAACTGTGAGAACCAACTACAACATAAATACACACAAATTTTCACTCCCTTTTTAGGTTAAAAAAAAAGACATCATTTTGTCAACCCAAGATTAATACAAGGGCTCCAGAAAGTCTTCAAGTACCCAGGCTCTTCTGTCTTTCTGGTCTGCCACATATAACCTTTACAACCCAAAATGGCAGCTGGTTTTTCAGCCATTACATCTGGATTCCCAGCAGCAGGCAGGAAAACATGAGCTTCTCTGCACTCCTGTATCCCACCAATTAAGCTCTCTGCCAACATAGATGTAAAACTACTCTTTACATCTCACTGGCAAGTCCTTTAGTCAAAGGGTCACATATTGTAAAGGAGGTTAGAAAATGTAGCCCAGGTTCTGTTACTAAGGAGGACGGAGGAAGGTTAATGGGCATTGGGGGTAGGGGGATAACTGGCAATATCTACAAGACATATGTATTGCCATCATAACTAGGTATCTGGTTGTTGGCAGTACCTTGGCCTCCTATGTCTAAAAGTCTGAAGTTTAATATATAGGCATTGTATATCTCCTAATCTGTCAAGAGGCAATCATGTTCATTGGTAGCTGGATCTGGGCAATCAAAGGCTCTTCACTATATCCCCTGTCTTTGGAATATACATTCTTCCCATTGTCCCCACAGTTGGAGTGGTTTTCAAGGACACACCCTTGAGAGGGAGCAATGTGTTTTTGCAACCATCTGGATAATATATGTGACTAGACCCAGTTAAGGCCTCTCTATAAACTTTTAAGATTCTGGCAGGTGAGTGCAAGGATCTACTCATCTTAAGGTTGCCGAAGATAAGCCCCTTGATTATTAAACTTGCCATGTGCCTATGTGGAGTGGCCTGCTTCTGTCTTTGGTCTCTCCTGGCCCTCTGAGTCAGGCACCAGTTTCAGATTTCATGCAAGATGCTCCTGAGGTTTTCAAATCAACAAAGATAAAAAAAAATGCCTTGCAGTTCAGGAAATTAGAGTAGAACTCCTTAAAAATTTTATATTTTAAGCCTTTAATATTTTCCTAAATTATAACAACTTCTAATTAGACATGTATGATGTATTATAACAACTAAATAACAAATAAAGGGAAACCACCAGCTAGGATTACTTGGATGCACGAATTTTATCATGAAGTAAAATCTAAACCTTTTCAAATGCTAGACTTAAATAAGATAAGCCATATTCCATATGTTTATATCACTTTCTTATTTTTTATTCACTATAGTTGTAGGGACATTCTGATTCAATAGTCTCCTCAATTGTTTTTGTGGAATTATTCCTTGCAATGGTTAGAAAAAATATAATGTAATTAATTAACAAATAGATAGTTAGAATTCATCACAACACCTATTTCATGGAAATAGTTGATAAAATGATTTTGCTATCAGTTGAGAATTGGATTATTGGCTCCAATATCTGAAGTGTTTACCCAATAATGATTGAAATAATTATAAGAAGCAATTTGCAACCCAAACTTTATCTCTGAACTCTAGACCAGTATATCCAGCTACCTACCCAACATCTCTGGATGTTTTAAAAACAGCACAAATCCAACCTGTTCAAAACTAAAGTTAGGGAGAATCCAAGATGGCGGCATAGGTAAACACCTACACTACTGCCTCGCACAACAATTTCAAAACTACAACTAAAAGACAGAACGGACATCATCCAGAACCACAGGAAAGCTGGCTGAGTGGAAATTCTACAACTAGAGGGAAAGAGAGGGGCTCACAGAGACTCAGAGGAGCTGCAAAAAGCTGAGGTATGGAGTCACACGCATGGAGAGAGTGGGTACCAGAGTACCTGGCTGGCTTTCTCTGGCAGGAGGGAAACGGAGACTCTCAAAGCCATTGAACCCCTTATCCTATGACACTAAACCCCAGATCCAGCCAAAACTCATACAGGGGGAGTTTGGACTGTGAAAAGGGAGAGGTGCATGGAAATTTAGGGGAGTTGCAAAAGATCAGAGGGCTGCTGGCGCGAACGGCACTGCACAGAGGACAGACTGCTGATTGTGCCTCTGGCTTTCGAGAGTGGGCAGGAGACAGACCCTCCCAACTGTGCCACTTCTGACTCCACTAAGCCCCTGTTTCGGGTGAAACCCTGGGGACCTAGACTCCTGTGTTCCTGGAGTGCAGGGGAGCCAGAAAGGCAGAGGTCTAAAGGCACTGTGCCTGCACACAAGGACAGCTCCAGCGATTACCCAGTCACGTGAGACTCAGGGGCCGTGGATGGTGGGCCGACTGGAAGGCAAGGCAATCACTTAAGCCCTGAGACTCCACCCACCCTAAGCTCAACAGAGAGGCTTCTGCGGTTTTGCAAGTCTGCTATCATAAGGCTGAATCCAACACAGAAGTTCTCCGGCATAGTGAAAATGTTGAGACAAGGGAAGGAAGCACAAACAAAAGAAATGCAGGAAAACAAACAACTGGATATAGAGTTCAAAACCACGCTTATAAGGTTTTTCAAGAATATCCTAGAAAAGTTGGATAAAGTTAGCGAGAGCCAAGAGGAGATTAAAAAGGACCAACTAGAGATGCAAAAGATCCAACTAGAGATGGAAAAGGTCCAACTAGCGATGAAAAAGGACCAACTAGAAATTAAACATACACTGACTGAAATAAAAAATATTATACAGAGTCCTAACAGCAGACTAGAGAAAGGCAAGAATCAAGTCAAAAATTTGAAATATAAAGAAGCAGAAAACACTCAACTGGAAAAGCAAGAAGAGAAAAGAATCCAAAAATATGAAGATAATGTAAGAAGCCTCTGGGACAGCTTCAAGCATACCAACATCAGAATTGTGAGGGTGCCAGAAGAAGAGAGAGAGCAAGATACTGAAAACCTATTTAAAGAAATAATGACTGAAAACTTCCCACATCTGGTAAAAGAAATAGACTTACAAGTCCAGGAAGCACACAGAACCCCATATAAAAGGAATCCAAAGAGGACTACACCAAGACACATCATAATTAAAATACCAAGAGCAAAAGACAAAGAGAGAATATTAAAAGCAGCAAGAGAAAAACAGTTCATTACCTACAAGGGAGCACCCATACAACTGTCAGCTGATTTCTCAACAGAAACGATGCAGGCCAGATGGGAGTGGCAAGAAATATTCAACGTAATGAATAGCAAGAACCTACAACCAAGAATAATCTATCTAGCAAAACTATCATTCAGAATTGAAGGGCAGATAAAGAGATTCACAGAGAAGAAAAAGCTAAAGGAGTTCATCAACTCCAAACCAGTCTTATATGAAATGATGAAAGGTACTCTTTTAGAAGAGGAAGAAGAAAAAGGTAAAAGACAAAAAATTATGAACAACAAATACATATCTATCAACAAGTGAATCTAAAAATTAAGTGAATTAAAAATTTGATCAACAGAATAAACTGGTGAATATAATAAAATACAGGAGCACAGAAAGGGAGTGGACTGATCATTCTCGGGGGGAAAGGGATGAGGGGTGTACAGGGAGAGACTGGACAAAAATCACACACCTATAGACAAGGTCAATGGGAGGGAGGTAAGGGCAGAGGGAAGGGTGGGAGTTGGGTGGAGGGGTGCTATGGAGGGGAAAAAAGAGAAACAAATGTAATAATATGAATAATAAAGATTTAATTAAAAAAAAAACTAAAGTTATTTTGTTCCCAAAACCCACTCTTCCTCCAATATGTCTCATCTCAGTGAACAACATCCAGAGGCTAAAACCAGAATCCTGGGTGTCATGCTTGATCTTTCTTTTTCCTTAATGCCAACATCCACTCAATCACCTTGTTCTTCTAATTTTCACTCCTTAATACCTGTTAAATTCACTCATTTTTTTCATCTCCAAAGCCACCACCTCATCTAAGCTAATTTCATCTCTTGTCTGGACAGCTGTAATAGTCTCTTAATTGGTCTCTACACATCCATTCTTGCCATACCTCCAACTAATTTTCTACATTATAGCCAAAATGTTTACTTGGAAATAAGTGACATTATATCACACCCTAATGTAAAATTCTTCAAATAAACTTTCTTATTACCTTTAGCATAAACACTCAAATCCTCCAAATGGCCTATAAGAATACAAACATCCTCATTTCATTCTGTTCCTTTATTCCACTTTCCATGATCCAACAATGTCAACTTTTTCCAGTTTCTCAAATATGCCAAGTTCTTTTCTACCTCAGAACCTTTACACATGCACTTTTCTGCACACCCTGCTCTTACTCCACCCCACCACCCACTCACCTACTGTAGCCTCTATCCACAATTATTCACAGAATTCAATTCAAGTATCTTCCTTAAGGAAGTAAACTAATCAAGCTAATCTAAGTACCTCAACTAGTAACTCTACTAATATGGTATACTTTTCCTCTGTAGTCCTCTTTATAATGATAGCTGAGTAGTTAACTGTGTCCATTGGCTCCCCTGTTATAAAAGATGCTCGGTGATGACAGGATTACTCTCTGTCTTATTTATAGCTGTGTCCTATCATAGTACATAATGATCTCAATAGATATTAAAGGGGTGAATGAACAAATGAATAAGTGAAGGAATAAAGGAATACTAAACAAGCAGAACATTTCCTCATCCCAGAAGGCTGACAGCAGATTTGACATAGTCATGAAAGAAGATTCGTCTTGGGAACGGTAACATGAAGGGGATACCCAGAAATGGGGTGAAGATAAAATACTTTTACATACTGCAAAATCAGAGCTAGACAAACAACAATAATATCCAACAAGCAGCTTAAGCAGGGATTTTCATACTCATCCCAAGTAGGATCATGTAGGTTCCATGTCTTTAGGCAGAGCTGATGGATATTTGTTAGTCTTTAGTGTAACCCAAACAGTCCTGTTACATCAACTCAACCTTACTGCAATTTAAACTCTGTGAGAACAGGAGTTCTGAGTCTACTAGTATTCTGTTCACTGAGTATCCCTAACACCTGGTATAGAGTCAACGGTCAGTAAATATTTCTTGAATGAATCTCAGCGTGAATGGCCACAAATAAGAAAGAAGTACTAGTAAGTGTTAGTAGCCACAATTCAAAATAGACTCAAGAAACAGGGCTGAAAGATGAACAGCAAGTATGTAAAACTTAAAGGCTAATACAAGACAAATAAACAAGGTTTAAGTTTTTAGGTGAGCTGCAAAAAAAAAAGAAAAAAAGCTTCAATTTTCATAAAAACAGGTTTATTTCAATAGACATGCTGGATACAAAGGGCTGAAATAAATGAGTAATTGTTAATATAAAATAATAGAACATTTTAATAAAAATTAATATTTTTCCTGAACATTAACTTACCAGACACTGAATAACTGCACAAATTAGTAAGTGTAACACAAATAAACCTATTTTTCTTATTTTCTAAAAACCAAGTATTTCCTGTTGCACACATCAAACAAGTCAGTGCAAGACTAATGGCATGGCAATCAGCTGCTAAAATATTCCCTGCTAGTATTAGTGGAGAGAAAAGGTGCGCCTGTGCGTAAGGCACATAAGGAAAATGAATGCAACAGGATTATAGTAATCAGTCATTAGCGATTACTATCATTATATATAACAGGATATTGTAAAAATTAAGCTACAAAATTTTTATTTAAAGGTTTCTTACATACCGTTATATTGGTTGGGCCGCGGAAATATTTGTTGTGGACCATATGCAGCCCACAGGCCTTGAGTTGGACATGTTTGATGTACAAGCTAGCATTAAACAAATAGCTGAAGTATTTATAAACTGTGCAGTCTTTAGTTCTTTTTGACTCAAGCACTTTTAATCACACTTTCACTATCCCCCTACAGTTCCAACACTTGGCTTTAGGTGTAGTTTTCCAATACTAGTTGGTCTCTTTCACTTTATAGAGCACATTCTTACACCATAATCCATGAGTAGGGAGTATCCAGTGTCATTTTGGCACAGGAATTAACTCTGTGTCAGAAACCTTGAGGCAGTGACTCAGGTTAGCAAGGCTCACAGAATGGCACAGGTGCTGCATGGTGTGGTCTTCTGCTTCCAGACTTACTCTTCCACTATTCTGTCTTCTGGGCAATGGTCACAGTGAAGGAAATAGCACATCCAGAATCAATGAGCAGGTCTGAAGAGTGAAGGGAAAACTGTTAAAAATTTAAAGAGATTATCAATAAAAACCTGCCTATAACATTTTATATAATTTCTCTCTGACAGCCTCTTTCACTGTGGTTACAAAAACAATGCATGTGAGTCTTACCTGTAGTTTACTGGGGTGGAAAGTTTATGGTGATCAAATGTCCTTTATTGGCTGATATGGTCACTTTGGGGAAGATATTTACTTTCTCATAACATGCTTCAATACATTTCAATGACCCAGTCCTCTAAAGCTCAGCTTCCACTTCCCCAAAAATAGCCAACAGAGAAGTAGTATTTTGGCTGTTCTCCCGAATTATTCTAATCTCCATCCTCTTTCTTGTATTAGCCCTAGAGCCTGGCCAGCAACATTTGCTCAGGCAGTTTTAAGAAGCAGGCATTGCAAGGTTTCTTCATTTGATTGGAGCTGAGATTCATGGCCACCACTGATTCTGTATAAATCCAGTAGACTAGCGCTGGGAAAACTGAACCAGTAATCAGACTGAAAGTTGATGCTATCATTGGATCACTCCTCTGAGTGGGCAGCTTGTTAAAATGCAGATTCTGAACCAGTTGTAACTAGGGTAGGATCTGAGAGTTTTTTTGTTTCTAACGAGCTCCCAGGGGATGACAATGCCACAAGTGGGTGGACCTCACATGTAGAAGCAAAACCTTGAACTGATCAACATAGCTCCCCACCCAATCATATGCCCTCATTGTACCTGTTCCTCATAGCATATTATAGAATGGCATTATATATTTATAGAACTATTTGAATAATATCTGTGTCCCTCCAAAATGTAAAGTATTGAGATCATATCATCCAAACTCTAATCAAGAAAACAGAGACTACATCAGATAGTTTAACAGAAGGAATTTAATTTCAGAAACTAGTTATAAAGGTGTTGAAGAAATTGAGAGTTGAGACAACCTAAAGTTAAGCAAGAACAAGAGCTGTTCCCATCCTTATGGCTGGGGAAAAAAAGAGAGACTATTACATGAACCCAAGATCTGAGCTGCCTAGTCAGAGTCAGATACATGACAGAAGCTGTCTGGCAGGAGGTGGACACAGGGGAAATGTAGTTGCTCCCCAAAGTGCGAGATGGAGAAATGATGAGAAATACCATTGCTTCTCTCTTCTTCCTGATCTGCTACGTCCTTCTAGAATCTTGCTGAATCTAGCAAGAATCTACTTGGCAAGGAAACCTGGAAATATAGTTGAAACAGAACAGGAAATGAATCTGCTTACATATAGTTCAGCAGTGGCATCAGAACATAGTGCCTATTATACAGTAGACATTTAGTAAATATTTGTTGAAAGACTAAATGACTAATGGAGGAGTAAAAACCAGATAGCCTTCTTACACACATATACATATCACACAGACACATTTCTTGCACTTATTAAAACTATGGTAACAGTCATCTGTGGTCACTGAACTATGTCCAGACTACATCATCCAAAGTTATCAATGGAAATGAACAGTTTTATTCATGAGCCATGAACATGGCAAGCAGCTTTTACAATTGAGTAAACCCCTTTTCTAGTAGACTGTGGTCCAGCATTGAGAGAGGAGGGATAGATGATCATAAAACACACTCAGAACAATTTGGTTGCCATGCACGTTAGGGATGATAGTGATAACAGTCGCACAGCAGCAGCATCTACAGTCACTGAAAGCCTCATAATGTAACAAGCAACCCATTAAAGATTCCCCTAAAGATTCATCTATTGTTGAACAGTCATTCCCTTTTAGGACAAGCTGGTCTAGTATTGCTTACTATGTGACTCCCAAGGTCAACAAAAAAAGCAGAAGTCACTAATAATAACAGCCACCAGTTACTGAGAACTCATTACTTAGCAGCCACTGTGTCAAGAGCTTTTCATGCTTTATCCCATTTAGTCTTTACTACATTCAATGAGGTTGACACTATTTTCATTTCCATCTTACAAGAGCGGAAACTGAGCTCAGAGACTTTTTCCTACTCAAAATCATTCAGCAGATAAATAATAGAGCTGAATTGAACCCAAGCAATGTAACTCCAAAGAGTTTCATCTCTGATTCACCAGGGAAGACTGTTATCATACGGGCAGGATTCCCTCATGTAGGCTTGAGTACATAATTTCTTTCTTCAGACTACAGTATTATGCTGACTCTACAAAGTAGACTGATATTCCTCACATCTGCTTGCGTGTGCCTTTGTCAGCATATATAGTATATCACCCTGGCTTATTGACATAAGAAAGGACTTTAAATGTTAAGTAACTCTTGATGATATAGTAAAGTTTTCCAGGAGATCTGAAGCAGACAGTAACGTCAGTTCTAAATTTGTAGTAGTATCCTAAAGTATCCCTACACAAAATAGAATGAAGCTTGCTCTTTTGGGCACCCTTCCTCACTCCTTTTGTGATGAAAAATGACTATGACACAGTACCATTAACACTGACCACCTGACCAAAGTTCATGAAGCTCAACAATTTTCTCTGGCAGCGTACTTAGTATCTGTCAGAGCCAAACATTATGGAAAAGGACAGACATCCTAGAAAAGGTATCAAATGAGATTTAGATTCTGGAAGTTGTACTGGGCATTTATCCTATGTCAGCTGCTCTTTGAAAACAGTATGGGATTTCCTAAAAAAAAAAAAATGGAACTCCCAATTGACCCAATGATCCCACTTTTAGGAATACATCCTGAGAAGCCCGAAATACCAATCAGGAAAAAAATACATGCAGCCAAATTGTTCAGGGCAGGGCAGTGTTATTTACAATAGCTAAGATCTGGAAACAGACTAAGTGCCCATCAGTAGATGAGTAGATAAAAAAAGCAGGGGTACATTTATACCATGGAACATTATGCAGCTATAAAAAAAAAAGAAGGATCTCTTATTCCTTGAGGCAGCATGGAGGGACCTGGAGAGTATTATGCTAATTGAAATAAGCCAGACAATGATAAGTATCACATGATTTCACTTATATATGGAATCTAATAAACAACATAAAACGATGAACAAAATAGATCCAGAGACACTGAGACATTGAACAGACTGATGAATTTCAAAGGGAAGTGAGGTGGTGGTTTTGGAGGAGATTAACCAAAGAATTTGTATGCATATAAGCATAACCCATGGACAAACATAGTGTGGTGAAGGCCTGGGGAGGAAAGAGAAGCAAGGTCAATGAAGGGAAAAAAGAGGACATCTGTAATACTTTCAATAGTATAATAAATTTTGAAAAATAAAGAGTATCTGTGTCCACCTATAAGATATCCTAAATCCCACCAGAGTCCAGGGGGCTTCTCTTTAATACAGAAACCTTACTGAGCCATCACACTCAGCCTCCCCACATTACTTTATTTATTTATTTATTTATTTATTTATTTATTTATTTATTAATGTATTACATGTGTACATATTTTCCCATTGCCAACCCACCCCACTCCCATACATAAACCCTCACCCCCAGGGCCTTACATCCATTGGTTATGCTTATAAGCAAGCATACAAGTCCTTTGGTTGATCTTTTATCTACCCCACCTCTCCTTAACCTTCCCACTGTAATTTGACAGTCTGTTTGATGCTTTATTGCCTCTGTATCTATCTTTTGGTTAATCAGGTTGTAATGTTCTTTATTATCCATAAATGAGTGAGATCATGTGGTATTTTTCTCTCATTGACTGGCTTATTTCACTTAGTATAATGCTCTCCAGTTCCATCTAGGTTGCTACAAATAGCAAGAATTCCTTCCTTTTTATGGCAGTATAGTATTCCATTGTATAGATATACCACTGTTTTCTGATCCAATCATCTACTTACAGGCACCTAGGCTGTTTCTAAATCTTAGCTATGGTGAATTGTGCTGCTATGAACAGAGGGGTGAATATATCCTTTCTGACTGGTGTTTTTAGTTTCTTAGGATATACTCTTAGGAGTGGGATCACTGGGTCAAATGGGAGTTCCATTTTTAGTTTTTTGAAGAAACTCTATACTGTTCTCCACAGTGACTACACCAGTCTGCATTTCCACCAGCAGTTCACAAGGGTTACTTTTTCTCCAAATCCTCACCAGCACTTGTCCTATGTTGATTTGTTAATAATTACCATTCTGACAGGTGTGAGATAGTATTGCATTGTCCTTTTGATTTGCACCTCTCAAATAATTAGTGATTTTGAGCATGTTTTCATGTGTCTCTCGACGCTCCTTCTGTCTTCTTTCGAAAAGATTCTATTTAGGTCTGTTGCCCATTTTTTTTATTGGATCTTTTATTTTCCTTTTATTAAGTTGTATAAATTGCCTGTAGATGTTGGAGATTAAACCTTTATCAGTGATAACATTTTCAAATATATTCTCCCATACAGTGGGCTTTCTTGTTGTGTTGTTAATGGTTTATTTTGCTGTAAAAAAAAAGCTTTTTATTTTGATGTAGTTCATTTGTTTATTTTCTCTGTAGCTTCCATTGCTGTAGAAGCAGTATCAGTGAAGAAGTTCCTTCAGCATATGTCTGAAATTTTGCTGCCTGTGGATTCCTCTAGAATTTTTATGGTTTTCCATTGTACATTTAAGTTCTTGATCCATTTTGATTTTATTTTTGTGTATGGTGTAAGTTGGTGGTCTAGCTTCATTTTTTTGCATGTGTCTGTCCAATTTTCCCAACACCATTTGTTGAAGAGACTGTCTTGACTCCATTGCATGTCCATGCCTCCTTTGTCAATAATAATTGAGCATAGTGGTTTGGGTGGATATCTGGATTTTCTATTCTATTCCATTGGTCTATAGGTCTGTTCTTATGTCAGTACCAGGCTGTTTGAGAACAGTGACTTTGTAATACAGCTTGAAATCTGGTATTGAGATCCCACCTACTTTATTCTTCTTCCCCATGATTGCTGTGGCTATTTGGGGTCTTATTTTATTCCAGATGAATCCTTGGAGAGTTCTTTCTAGGTCTGTGAAATATACCATTGGTATTTAAATGGGGAATGCATTAAAAATATAGATTGCTTTGGGTAGTATGGACATTTTAATTATATTGATTCTACCAACCCATGAGTATGGTTCTTCCTTCTGTTTTCATCTTCCTCTCTTTTTCCAGTGTTCTGTAGTTTTCCACGTATAGGTCTTTTACCTCCTTAGTTAATTCTTAGGTATCTTAAATTTTTTGGTGCAATGGTAAATGGGATTGCTTTTTTTAGTCTCTCTTTCTGTAAGTTCACTATTAGTGTATAGAAATGCCACAGATTTCTTGGCATTAATTTTGTATCCTGCTACATTGCCGAATTCATTAATTAAGTCAATTAGTTTTTTGATGGAGTCTTTCAGTTTTTTAATTACAATATCATGTCATCTGCAAATAAGGACAGCTTTACTCATTCTTTTCCAATTTCGATGCCTTTTATTTCTTTTTCTTGTCTAATTACAATGGCTAATACTTCCAGTACTATGCCAAATAGGAGTGGTGAGAGTGGGCATCCCTGTCTTGTTCATGTTCTTAGGAGAAATTGTTTTAGTTTTTGCCCATTGAGTATGATATTAGCTGTGAGTTTATCATATATGACTTTTATTATGTTGAGGTATAATGCTTTTATTCCCACCTTCTTGAGAGTTTTTAATCAAGAAAAGGTGTTGGATTTTGTCAAATGCTTTTTTTGCATCAATTGATATGACTATGTGATTTTTATCTCTCACTTTGTGTATGTGATGTATCACGTTTATTGATTTGCAAATATTGTACCATCCTTGCATTCCTGGGATAAATCCTACTTGGTCATGGTGTATGTTCTTTCTGATATACTGCCAAAACCAATTGGCAGTTGAGGATTTTGGCATCTATGTTAATGAGGGATATTGGTCTGTAATTCTCTTTCATTGTGTTGGAATAGTCTGAGGAAGATAGGTTTTAATTCTTCCTTGAATGTTTAGTAAAACACCCCTGTGTACCCATCTGGTCCTGGGCTTTTGTTTGCTGAAAGCTTTTTGATGACTGCTTCAATTTCTTCTATAGTTATTGGTCAATTGAGTTGTTTAGATTCTTCCTGATTGAGTTTTGGAAGGTTATATTTTTCTAGGAATATGTCCATTTTCTCCAGGTTGTCCAGTTTATTGGAACAGAGTTGGTCATAGTATTTTTTAACAATCTTTTGTTGTTATTTCACTCTTTTATTTCTGATTTTATTTGAATTCTCTCTCTTTGCTTCTTGGTGGGCCTGGCTAGAGGTTCACCAATCTTGTTTATTTTTTCAAAGAACATCTCTTGGTTTTGTTGATCTTTTATATTGTTTCTTTAGTCCCTATGTCATTTATTTCCAATCTCATCTTTATTATTTCCTTCCTTCTGCTTACACTGCGCTTTTCTTGCTGCCCTCTTTCTAACTCTTTGAGTTGTAGGATTAGCTAATTTAGTACCAATTTTTCTTGTGTTTTTTTTTTTCAGTAGGCTTGTAGAGCTATGAACTTCCCTCTCAAGACTGCTTTCGCTGTGTCCCATAAATTTTGGATTATTGTGTTTTCATTGTTATTTGTTTCCATCATGTTTTTTATTTCTTCTTTGATCTCTCTGATTACCCATTGTTTAATAGCATCTGTTTAGTCTCCATGTGTTTGATTTCTTTGGATTGTTTTTATTGTAATTGTTTTCTAGTTTTATACCACTGTGATCTGAGAAGATGCTTGATATAATTTCTGTCTTCTTGAATTTGAAGAGACTTTGCCTATGACCCAACTTATAGTCTATCTTTGAAAATGACCCATGTGTACTTGAGAAGAATGTATATTCTTTGGCTTTGGGGTGAAATGTTTTGAAGATGTCAATTAATTCCATCCAGTCTAGTGCATCATTTAGACTTCTTTGCTGATTTTTTGTTTAGAGGATTTGTTCAATGGTGATAGTGGGGTAGTAAAGTCCCCTACTATGATTGTATTGCTGTCCTCCAGGAGGGTTTTTTTTATGTATTTGATATCCTCCAGGAGGGTTTTTTTTTATGTATTTGTGTGCTCTTGTATTGGATATGTATATGTTTACCAGAGTTATTTTTTCTTGTTGGATTGTTCCCTTTAGTATTATAAAATGAACTTTATTATCTCTTGTTATGTCCTTCTCTTTGAGACCTAATTTGACAGATATAAGTATTGCTACACCAGCTTTCTTTTACATTTCCATTCACCTGAAAAACCTATTTCCATCCCTTCACCCTTGGTTGGTTTCTTATAGAAAGGAGATATATGGATCATGTTTCCTTATTCAATCAATTACCCCTATATCTTTTGATGGGGGCATTTAATCCATTTACATTTAAAGTTATTATTGATAGGTACTTATCTATCATCATTTTCATTCTTTACCCCTGTGTTTCTTCTTCACTTCTTTTTTTTTTTTTCTTTACAACAGACCGCTTAGCATTTCTTGCAATGCTGGTTTAGTGGTAATAAATTCTCTTAGTCCTTTTTTGTCTGTGAAGCTCCTAATTTCACTTTCAATTTTGATTGAAAGCCTTGCAGGGTACAGTATTCTTGGATTCAGACCCTTCCTTTGCATGACTTTGTATATTTCATTCCATTCCCTTCTGGCCTGATGCATTTCTGTTGAGAAATCAGTCGCTAGTCTGATGGGGGTTCATTTGTATGTAACTTTCTGCCTCTCTCTGGCCACTTTTAAGATTTGTACTTTGTCATTGGTGTTCGCCAATTTAATTATAATGTGTCTTGGCGTCAGTCTTTTGGGGTTCATTTTGCTTGGGACTTTGTGAGCTCCTTGGATTTGTATGGGTTTTTTTCTTCCTGATATGAGGGAAGTTTTCTTTCATTATTTCTTCAAACAGGTTTTCTATTCCTTGCTCAGTTTCCTCTCCTTTTGGCACTCTTATATGTGGATGTTGTTTTGTTTTATGTTATCCCAAAGTTCCCTTAGGCTCTCCTCCTGCTTTTTAATTTTTTTTCTAGAAGCTGCTGTACTTGGGTATTTTTTCCTACCGTGTCTTCTAGCTCACTGATGCTGTCCTCTGCTTCTTCTAGCCTACTCTTGATGCTTTCTATTGAGTTCTTTACATCAGTGATGTCATTTTTTATTTCCTCTTGGTTCTTCTTCATTTCCTCTTGGTTCTTACTCATATTGTCGAATTTGGTTTTCATTCTTTTCAGCCACTTATTAACATTTCTCTGTCAGGTTGCTTGCCTCAATTTCGCTTACTTCCTTTTCTGGTGATGCCTGCTTTTCTTTCATATGCAGGCTGTTTCTTTGTCTGCCATGGTCTCTCTTCACTAGTTGTCTGGTTATGTATTTCTCTCTCTCCTGCATTGATTTAAAGGCACAAAATGCAACACTATCAAGTACAACACACAAGGCACTGAACAGGAATGTATTCATGATATTAATAACCACAAATAAAACTTACCACCAGAGAGAAGCAAATTAGGGGATAGGAGAGAAAGAAGGAGAGAGAAAAGAAAATGAAGAAAGAACAAAAGAAAGAAAGAATCAAAGAAAAAAAAAAGGAGTGCCAAAATAAAATTGGGAGGAACAAAGAAGTAAAAGAGAAAAGAAAGAGAAAAAGGAAGAGAAGGGGAACAAAGTATATATATATATGGGGAGATAATTCCAATAGAACAGCCACTAATCCCAACAAATGCCAGCAACAAGTACCTGGAGATTAATACAAACTACAAAAAACAACTAATATCAAGCGAGGTGAGGGAAAAGAGAAGCATTAAATAAACAAAGGAAAAAAAACAAAAACAAAAAAAACAACAAAGAATAATCAAAACAATATCACAAAAAAAAAGCATTAAAAGTTTATATAAACAAATTCAAACAAACAACAAAAGAACAGAGATAAAAACAATTTTTGGATAGTGAAGACAGAGAAGAGAGAGGTGTTTATGGACTTGGAGCAGGGGATTTGAAATTAGATATGTAAATAGGGTGAAATTTTAACAGGGGTTACAAAGAACAAATAGGGGAAATCTAAAATAGGAAAAGAATAAGAGAAACAGGGCAATAAAAGGGGGAAAGTTAGAAAGGGAGTGATAGCATAAAGATAGAGTTGAGATAAAGTAAATTGATACTGAAGAAAAGATGAAAATTGAATGGAGAACACTAATCCCAAAGTAAAATAAAGAGAAAATAAGATGACACTTTTTTTTTAACAAAAAGGTAAAATAGTTGTAGTAATATTACTGAATAAAAATAAAAATGTAATAATTAAAAAGGTAAAATCAATTGAGGAAAAAAGAAAAAAAAATAGTTCCTTAATGATGAAAAAAATAAAAAAATACAATTTGCAGTAGTGAAGGTCATTAACTTCCTTTATTGTTCTGTTTGGCACACCTGTTTCCTAGTCAAGACAGAATTGCGATTCCCTGTATTCCACTGTCTCGCAGTTTTGTAAATCAGTCCTGATTTGTAAGGAGGCAGTGTGTCTTGATTTCTTCATTCCTTGTGATAACCCAAGAGTCAATTTGTGATTCAGCCCCTGGGTGGCACTGTATCTGGACTGACCTCCAAGATTATATGTCCTCTCTAGCTTGTGCTTAGATCCTGTTTTCCCTGTGGCACTCAATACCAGTTTGTGGGAATGGGCTGCCCCAGAACTGGTTCTCCAATGGTCACTCCCCACTTTGATCCCCAGGTTCCAGAAAAACAACTTTTCCCCAGTCTCCTAGGGTGTCCACAACTGGGTGATCCTATGTATTGAGCTCAGCAATCAGAAGCAAGAATCTGAAGAGGAAAGAGCAAAAGTGTGTGAACTCCCCTTCCCCCTTATGTCCAAGCAGCCAGAACACTTTTAAAACTCCCAAGCTGTCCCTCTGCATCAGATCAAAATGGGTTGCTTTCTAGAAACCCCCTCTGTTAGCAGCCCTGAGGATCCCCTTTCACACTCATGGATCAACAGATCCAACAGCCACAGATCTCTCCATGCACAGACTTCCCTAGATCCTCCAGCTACTGCAGTGTGCATACTTCTCTGTCTTGCAGGACCAGAGATCTCACCTCATCCCAGGCAAAATCTGACCTTTCTGTGGTGGAATGTAGAGCTTTTCTGAAACTGCATGCCTGCATCAATTGCGGACTGGTGTTCTGGGGTTTGCAGCTGTTCGGTGGGTGTCGTAGTTGTAGATTTTCAGGCTTCGATAACATCCACCCTCCCCTTCAAGATGGCATGGTCTCCGCATCCAAGCCAGTGGCTCCAGGAGGAAACCCAGCAGCAGTAGGGGCTGCCCGGTCAGGAGAGCCCTGTTCAGCAGTCCTCTACCTTCTTCTGGAGCATAGCTGTCCCTCAACTCACCAACAAACACTCCCTGTGTGACCCTCAGCTGTTCCCTCTGTCTGCTCTAGAACAAGGCTAGGGACACACCTGTCTATTCCGCCTCCATTTTTTTTTTCTATCCTCCTCACTTTTCTTTATTCAGAGGTTGCCAATGGGGCATCCAATGAGAGGTGGGGGAGGTACTCTCTTTATCCTGGCTGGAAAGCTTTAGAAAGACCACCAACATTGGTTTGAGAAAGCTCCCATTTTTCCTGACTACAACTGTGATATTAAAATCTTTAAGAATCTAAGAAAAGTCTAAGTCTATTAATTACTATGGGTTGTTTTGTTTTTGTTTGATTTTATAATTTTTATAGAAAATTTATTCAGTATACAACATTTTCCAGCCAAAAGGCAATATATAGGAAGAGTTGGTATATACCACTACTACAGAAACAAACAAGAAATACTGGGAAAGAATGAAAAATAAATGTGGTTTGCTGATCTATTTTACTGCACTTAAAACTAGACACAGAGCTGGCATAAGCTCCAAAATAAAATAACTGGGTGGGGGGCGGGGGATTGTTTATTTGTTTTGTTTGTTTTTTTGTCTTTGTGGTGTGGGTGTGCGTGTGGGTGTGTGTGTGTGTGTGTGAGCGAGTGGGCGCGCATTTAAGCACTTGGGAAAGGGTAGAAAAGACATGGCCCTGCGTTTCAGTTACACATTTTCACAATCATGTTGAATTACAAATAACTACTACATGCAAAATAAGCACCTAATACTCATATATGTGGGTTTGTTGAGTGGATTTGCTAATCTTGGCTGGGTTCTCTCTCATGTCTTTTCTAAACTTTTAAACCTGAGTTAGGGGCCCATCTGTATAACCTCCAGTACTTTGTTGTCACCCCACCATGGCACTTATGTCTCAAATTGTTACTTACTGTTTACTTGTCTCTTTCTTCCACTAGATTGTATATTCCAAGAGGGGAGGCACTGCAGACCTAGAGCCCAGTAGTAAAATCAATAAATATGTGATGAATGAAACTGCTCAGAGCCTTGGCACAAATGGCAGTGAGGAGGAAAAGGGCAGCCAGCAAACCATGCATTCTAGGAGGGAATGTTTCCTCCTAAAACAGTTCCATAGAAATGGTGCAGATCAGTAGTGGTCTTGAAAGCTAAAAAGATCATGTAGGTTATATGGATGGGGTTAAAGTGCTATTGAAAGTATTTGAGAAAGAGCATATGGGGAAGATATTCAAGAGCAGATATTCAATAGCAGCTCTGTCCAACAGAAATAAAATGTGGTCACAAATGTTGTCACACTTAGGTACTTTTACGTGTTCTGAAAGCCACATTTTAAAAAGTAAAAAATAAGCAGGTTAAATTCATTTTACTAACATATTTTAAATCATGATTGACAGAGATTTGACTTGGGGTGGTGAACACACAACACAGTGTATACATAATGTGTTATAGAATCATGTACCAAAACATGTATAATTTTGTTTGTCAGTGTCACCCCAATAAATAAAAGAGGAAAAAACATATTTTGTTTTTCACAATTCATCTAATATATATCATTTCAACGTGTGATCAACATAAAAATTCATAATGAGATATGTTAGTCTTTTTGAACATTATGTCTCTGAAATCCATTGTGGATTTTACATTTAAAGTACATCTCTATTTGAACTAGCTACATTGTAAGGGCTTTATAACCACAGTGGCTAGTTATTAGTATATTGAACAGTTCATCTCAGGGGATAAAGAAATTATCCAGCAGTAATCCCAGATGATGATAGTGATGTAAAATGCTGACAATTGGGAATGGAGAGAAAGGCAAGTGCATGATATATCTTTGGCAGAATTAGCATGTCAGTTTATCTGAGAGAGAGAGAGAGCCTTCCCACTTGAAATGTATATTTATACATTTGGCCTTCAATTTCACTGGAATGAAGAATAAAATCATTTCACACACAAGCTGTGATTTTGTTTCTATTTCTCTTCTCAAAGATAACTGTTCGTTAATGAAATCTACCATCTTTATCTAAACCATGAAAATACTTAAATAATTTCTGAGGCTGATTTCCCTAGTGTGGAATGCAAGATTTGTGAAATGCAAGCTTACTTGATAGGAAATCCAAGCCCATTTTTAAGTACTATGGGTCACAATCAGTTCCATTCAACAATCATTGAATGAGTTACTAATTGGAAGCTTGAGCTACTGAGCAATTATCCTTTGGAGAAGAATAAACAAAAGCATAATTTATTAATTTGCTATTTATTCTGCCAGTTATATAATTAGTTAACTATTGCAGACTTACATTGTAGTATGTGTAAATGACATAAATGTGTGTATATGTGTTATGTTACTTTATGTTCAACTTAGAGATTATCTATTCTTTATCCTTCCAGCTCTCATTTCTTCATTTTACAAATTAAAACAACTGAAAAAGGATGAAGGACTTGCCTAAATGTAGGCAATGGAAGATTTAACAGGAGAATCCTGGTTTCTTCCTCCTTCCAAGTAAGCACTTCTTCTGAGGTTCACTTGTATTTTTTTTTACATGATGCATTGAGTTTTACATGCTTTGCTCAATTCCATCCACTTGACATGAAAATAATTTTAAAAAGCATTTACACATATTAGGTTATTTTTAAAGACATTTATATGGCTCTGTGTGTGTTAGTAAATGAATAAAACATTAATTTTTTAAAAATTGCCTACATTTAAAGTATATGTGTGTTTCTAGTAAAATGAATTTCAAGCAAAGTCCTAAAGGCTCTTAACCAACACTAAATTTGATTTGTCCCAAAACTGTGTCTTCATATTAGCAGATAACTCTCTTACTCTTATAAGCATCTTTAACATATCTTTTTAAATTATCTGGATTGACTGTCTAGACTGTTTCAAGTTCCCTGGATAATTTCACAACTCCCTCTTTGCTCTAACAGTATGCGTGTGACCTTGAGTTAAATTAAAGAGCTTTCTTTTTCTTTTAAATGCTTCATACGTACCACATACATCATTTAATATTAAATATTTTTGCTTTAAAGTATAGAAGAAAAAAATTCCTGGTAAGCAATATTAAATACCATATAGTGAGATTATCAGGTAACATGACTGCACATTTTCCAACCCTTTTTTTCTGAAAATAAATGCATTGTTATTGAAATTTAAAGAAATTAATGCATTTTTATCAAATCAATGTGCATTTGCTATAACAAGCACACAATCCATTTTTAATTGAGTACTGTTTTTTAAAACCAGTAAGATCACTGTAGGTCAAAAAACAAATATATTGATACTTAACTATGTACATCTTTGTTGTCAATAATATGAATTCCTCAAGAGCATCTAATAAGTCACATTCTCTTGTTCTACTTTTCCACATGACAATATAGCAATGAGGAATCCATTCTTAGTTTAAGAATTCATAAGTCACTTTTTTCCGAGATAAACTCATTTCATGAGAAGTATGGACCTATGAACCTGAAACTCTTTGGGTCCAATAGTAAGTCTTCAATGTTGATACTCAGAAACCTATATTCTTATTAGATGTCAGCCTCTGAAGGTAGAAAGATACCCAGAAGCATCCTATAACTTTCACTAATTACATACAAGTCCACGGAAGGTCAGTAATTCTGGAAGTAATTTCAATTGCAGATTCAATGTGAAATAGAAACAAATCCAAGGTCTTCTCAATATCATTCACAGGTCCAGTGAGCACCTCTTGAAATGAACTTCCATGGGTTTGCTAATCCAATCAGTATTTTAGAATGCTACCTGATTCCCTTTCATTTACTAATAGTATGTTTATTAAGGTGCAGTTAAGTGCAATGAGTTAGCCATTTAGGCTTTGACCTATTTCCCTTGGTTTTCGCTTTCAGAGATTTCATGAGCAAGTCTTTATTCACCTTGCTCAGATCTCTCATGACTTTATAGACTTCAATCATATCCTTGCTAGCCTTCATCTTTCATATTATTCTGTCCAAACTAAAGACATCTGATGATTTGAAACATTTGGAAGCACTTCCTTTCATGTCCAGCCAAGATGAAAATAGAGGGTTCCATTGTGTTCTCAAGGAAAAAAAAAATTATGTGTTTGGTACTTGAGGCTGTCTCAAAAAAATGAGATCTTACAGACTATATCTCTGTAGAAGATGTAAAAATGAGAAATACTTAGACCTACTAGAGACCCAAATCCAAATACCTATATCCACTCTCACTTTAAAAAGACTCCTCTTGCTAGCAGCAACAGTTCTGAAGGAGGTGTGCTACCCGTTTCCTTCTTTTGTATATTCTGAGGAAAATCATTACCAGAGGAAGAAAGTATACTATCACAAATTATTTTGTCTTTATTTTCCACTTAAATGGTGCTGATTTCTTTAACTTAACAAATTCTATGGACTTTTTTTTTCATGTAAGAATGTTGTAAAACGCGAATGTCTCTGAGTTAATTTATCCATTATCTAAAAAATCACTTTGCTTTCCTTACTGATGCTCAGATAAGATGAACATTAAAAGAACACTGAGCTACTGACTAGAACAGTGGTCAGCAAATTCATTAGTCAACAGAGCCAAATATCAACAGTACAATGATTGAAATTTCTTTTGAGAGCCAAATTTTTTAACTTAAACTTCTTCTAATGCCACTTCTTCAAAATAGACTCGCACAGGCCAGGGTATTTTGTGGAAGAGCCAAACTCAAGGGGCCAAAGAGCCACATGTGGCTCGTGAGCCACAGTTTGCCGATCACTGGACTAGAAGAATGAAAATAGAAGCACAGGGCACTAGCAAGAGGGTCAGAGTTGAATTGGCACATCCATCAAAAGTATTGGGCCACCAATATGAAGTAGGTATTTTTATCTGCATTTTAAAGTTGAAGAAACAGGTTTAGAGAACTTAAGGGGTTTCCCTGGGACCCAGAGCTTGTTAATGACAAAATTGGTATTAGAACCCAGGTTTTTCTGACTTCGTAGCCAAAGCTTCAAACCACTATCCCTATCTCTGTATCTCAAAGTTGAAGTTCTTCTGCTACTCCCAGCAGCCTAGTGCCTTACTGGCGAGAACCCTACTTTGCTAATTAGGTCCTTGAGTTAGTGATTGTTCTAGGAGGGTTTTTTTGTAGTGCCACCTTACTTTCTTTGCCAATTAAGATTACCCAGTAAATTATCACACTATCCTCAGTTATACATGTGTGATGATAAAAGCCTTTGCCAGGAAATCAGTTGTTCTAAGTATTGGTTCCAGACCTTCCACTGACTGGTTGTATGTCTCTGTGTCACCCACAGGAACACTAGGGGCAAAGCCATGACAATGAGCTGAGAGGATTCTAGCCCTCCTGACACCAATAGTCATCATCTATTTGCAGTCTTCTGTCAATTTGATGCATTTCAAATATTTTCTTAAATATTAAAACTCAGTGTGTATTTAGCAGGTACTGGAGGAAGTAGAGAATAAGAGTAGAGGATTTGGCCCTAGCCTGTTTTGCTCAGTGGATAGAGTGTTGACCAGCAGACCAAAAAGTCCCAAGTTTGATTCCAGCCAAGGGCACGTACCTTGGTTGCAGGCTCCTCCCCTAGCCCAGGCCCTGATCTGGGCTTATGAAGGAGGCAACAAATTGATGTGTTTCTCTCACATCAATATTTCTCTGTCTTTCCCTCTCTCTTCCACTCTCCCTAAGAATCAATGGAAAAATATCCTCCAGTGAGGATTAGCAACAACAAAAAAAGAGTAGAGGATCTGTTACAGTTCCACACACAACACAATATTGGGGATAAGGTAACTATTGTTTCTTCATATGAATACTCCACAACATTAACTTTGAGGCTTGGTTTGTGTTTGTTTAATTCTTTTGCAAACTGGATTCCATACTGTCACCAAGAGCAAAGTATTTTTTCACTCACCATCAACTGAGTACAGAATATGTTCCAGGAACTCTAGGAATAAACTTGAATATTGACATATGAATTGGGCCCTGTGGGAACTCAAAGTGTAGAGGAAGGGACAGATAATTAATTATCATAGCTAGCTAACTTTTAATAAGCACCCAATATAAGCCAGGCAGTGTTCCAAGCATTTGACATGGATTATCTCATTTAATCCTAATGTAAGCCATCTGAGGTAGATACGATATTCTTTGACAGATAAAAAAACTGAGTCTAAAGGAGTTAATGAACTTATCTAAAGTCACACAGATGGTAAATGCTAGAGTTGAGATAGGACTTTAAGATTTATATTTTAGCATATATGTTTGGCCTGCCTGCTGTTATTTTCTTATAGTACTTATAGTAAAAGTTGAGATAAAGGTCCCTATGGGAAGCTGTGGGAACTGCTATAAAAAATACAAGCCCTAATAGGACTTCAAAAATTTCTAGGAAAATATTTCTTGGGTTTGATGCCATTGATTTTTTTTTCTTTGGAGAGGATCTTTTCCCCAGTATTGATTGTCAAGTACATTTGAATTAAATACTATTTATTTTTCATATTAATATTAAAATTGAAAAAAATTAATTTTATAAAAGGAAAGGGGATTTGGGAAAATTCAAAAACTCTGGAGATTATTTATTCAGGCTATGTGTTTTATTTTTTATTAATCTTCATCCGAGGATATTTCTTCTATTGATTTTCAGAAAGAGTGGAAGGGAAGGGGAGAGACAGAGAGAGAAACATAAATACGAGAGAGGCACATTGACTAGCTGCCTCCTGCCTGAACCCTGACTAGGGTCAAGGATCAAGCCTGCAACTGAGGTACATGCCCTTGAGTGGAGTCAAACTTGTGGACCCTTCAGTCCCAGAGCCACCACTCTAAACACTGAGCAAAATTGGCTAGGGCTGGTTATGTGTTTTAATTCAACACAAACTTTAAAACTATTAGGACTGGTTTGTCGGAAACCAAATATTGTTCTCACTAAATGGATGTAAACAGGAAGCCAGAAGGCTGGTCAACCTTAGTTGCTCTGAAAGGTCAGAGCTAATTACTCACTGTTTAGTTGAAACATTATTGGTTGAAGCAACCTCTATCTGTTTGTTTCATGTTAATTTCTGTTTTTGTTATTTCCTGCCTAAAGGCTAGGGGTGTGTCCCAAAGCCTTAATAAAAGGGAGAAAAAGGCCAGAGTAAGGGGCAGTCCTTTCCACTAGAGGAAGGCTCCCGCCTGGCCCCCCAATATCGCCAAATTAATGTTTTCTAGTCTCTCATTTCGTTTGTGTGCGGCCTCCTTCAGAACCCAAACCCTGACCCGGGAACCCTGAACCACGCGGACGTGGAAAGAGGTTCCCACACTGGTTATCATGAGGATAAGTTTTAAATAAGTACAGAGCTATGGAGCAAAGAATGAATTTACTGTTCTCACGTGTCTTGTTTAACAAACCAGCAAAAGATGTTTCTTTTTAGAACTAATTAAAGCTTAACTGTGCTTCAATTTAAAAAAATAAATGTTAAATAATTGCTTTGTTTAAAAAACAAGCAAGAGAACTAATAAGTTTACTAAAAACACCAACCCAAGACTCAGTCAACACTGAAGTTTCTTTTTGAGATCTGGGCCAGCCTCATCTTACTGATTTGTTATTTTTCTAAAGCACAGTTGCCAATTTCAACTTCATCTTCTTTCCATTGTTATATTATGTTGATTAATTCAAAGATGAAGTTCAGGCTAGAGAGTAAACTAGATTTGTCCATGGGATACATTTGGAGGGGAGGAGGATTGAAGAGCCAGAAATTCATTGACTTCTATTATCTTCCTGTGATACTTACTGAGAATAGCCAGTGGTAAAACCTCTGGGAAATGGGGAGGTTCTTGAGAGCCTTCTTACCATAAAGAAGGTGG
Organism: Lasiurus cinereus; assembly: GCA_011751065.1. Lineage (NCBI taxonomy): Eukaryota > Metazoa > Chordata > Mammalia > Chiroptera > Vespertilionidae > Lasiurus > Lasiurus cinereus. The sequence goes on along the minus strand of JAAGEH010000393.1, from coordinate 37,105,663 downwards.
CAAGGGACTCAGAGTAATCATCACTTTTAGGCTCACACCATGTGCAATTATGACAAATTCACCTTCTCTATCACCAACTCCCATTTCTTAATGAACCCCTAAGGCAGAGTTGTGAGCCAGACCCACCCTTGAAAACAACTCTTAAGTCATTAGGCACCATCTATTGATGGAAGCCTAGAGACACTGGCTAGCTGGGGGCTTTGTGGTACCAAGCACCAGTGGATAAGGACTTTGAGACTTATTCACCTCACTTTCTCCCTTCCACCTAAACTCTGGACCATCTTCACATCCACAAATACCCAAAGGCAGATTTTACTTATATAACTTTTACCTACTTACCTCCAGATAATTGTTTATTTTTAATGATGATTCCCTGTGGGTAACTGACTAAGAAAATTCTGTGCCTTAAAACATCACTGATTGCTTCCTCATTTTTGCCTAATGCCTAATGTTATGCATGCTCCAAAATGTCTTTAAGGTCCTTTGCCAAACAAATATTTTTATATTATCCTTTTAATCACTTCATTGTTTTTTTTGTGTTTTTTTTTAATTTTTGTCCAGCCAGAAAACTGAGCCTTGAATAAAACCATCCCTTGATGTCACTTTCAGTTCCAAAGTTTCATTATCCCGTAAGAATTTTTACTAGAAGTATTGGGGCCAACAAAGAAAAGGAACTATAAAAGTGAAACAGTATTGGCTCAGGTTTAACACAAAGAAGAAATTCCTAAAGATTTGAATAAATTAAAACTAGGACTTTGTGTAATCCCTTTCTATGGTGGACTTGGAGAGTAAACTCATTCTGCCTGTGAAGATAGAAAATTGAACCTGATTATATCTTGAGCTTTTGCCTACACAAAGACAATTTTATTTATACCTTAAATCAGTGTTTTTCAAAATGAGCTCAGAAACTACCACTTCAGAATTTCTTAGAATGCCTACAAATATTAAGATTTCTAGGCCTCATCCTAGAATGTATATTTTTAACAAACCCATAGTTAATATTTATGCACCACTGAATTGAGAGATTTCAAATGAATATTGCTGAGTATTTCTAGATACAAATGAGGTATATAGTTGGAAATTTAGCTCCCCAAAATTGACCCCTTTTGTCAATACCAAATCACAATGTTAAAGATCACTGAAAAAGGAAAGTGTCTAATAAAAACCCCTTAATCTTTTCATCTGCTGAAGCACTAAATTATTTATTAAAAACTTACCATTGAATGTTTAAATTCTAAAAAGCCTCAGTTTCTTCTCTCTCTTCACAGAAGAGGAAACTGAGTAGAAAAGTTATAGCTCACCCAAGGTCAGCCAGCTAAGAAGGTCAATGGAAGGCTCAAAAAGAACCTCTTGGCTTGTATTTCAGGACTCATGCTACTATGCAAGGTGAATTTCTAAATACATGGGCTATTTCCACAGTTTGTGCTTTGAAAACTGTTTTTGGATTTGTTTTCATGAGTAAAATTTATTTTTTACACTCAAAGATGAGCAAGTCACAAAATGTACCAATCAGTATTACAACTCAAATATTATTAAAATTTTACCAAGTTCATATTTTAACACCCAGTGGGCGGTAGCTATAATTATATTTTAAATAGAATAATCAGTAAGTCAATCAACTGATAGATATAAAGATAATACACATACACCTATCATGTCTAGGATAATTCTTTTTTTTTAATTTAAATGCTTTATTGTATAATAGGACAATTCTTAGAGAGATTTCTAACAGAGCTACTGAATATTCTAGAAGAAGAGTTTCCTGTCACTCTGCTCATATATTGGATCTAATATTCATATATTCATTCATTTCACCAATATTTGTTGAGTGCCAGCTGTGTGCCAGTTACTATGTCATTCCAAAGGAGTTATATATTTTGCCAAAATTGGATTCCAGGTTCAGCACTTGAAACAAGAATTATATAGAATCAAAATTATCCTTGGAAAAAATCCATAAGGAAGATTTATAACCCCATTTTCTTTCAGTTCTTTCTCTGATTGAGCACCAGATGAAGTTGTTAGCTTGCTTTTAGCGGCCATGTCGTATGACAATTAAGTCTCATTAAACATTTGGATCACCCTTGGTTCAGAGAAATACTCAGTGTGAGAAGCACATAAGAACTGAGATCAACCCAGGAACATCTTTTGCTCATTAATTAGGTGGAATGGCAAGCAGAATCACCCATCCATTTAAATTATTTCTCTCTCTCTTTTTTCCCCTGAAGATAGAGTTGAATTCAAGTAATTTAAATCTAGCTATGTTAGGACCTCTTGCCATTTGACATATTCTGTCCTCAATTTGCATTATCCTATATAATGTGCATGCTATTTTTTTAAATTGGTTCCTATGCTCTCATGTCAGGAAAAACTATGAAACTTTTTTTTAAAAGAGAAGCCTCAATTTCAAATTTTCTAGTACCAGTATCTTCAGTCTACCCAGTATTTTACCATCCTCTTGATCTTGACCCCCTCAAGCTTCCCTGTGGCAACCCAAACAGCTGTGAACTCATAGAACAAGTCCTGTTATCTCTGGCTTTAAGACTGCTGACCCCTTTCCAACAGTGGATCCCAACTTCTTTTGGCTTTATTTAATATCTGCTTTTTACTATGGCCCCATTCTCCACATGAGCCCCAAATCCTGGAACAACTCCAGATAACATATTTGGATCAGTAAAAAAAAATTTGGTTACATTTCTACAGTTTATTCTGTCAAACTGCCTAAGCTCTGAGGAGAGAGGAAAAAATTGTTTCCAGAAACTGTTCAATTCAGAGTCCATTTTTCAACCCGATGGAACAAAGGATGCCATGGGGATCCTTGTCCATTAAAAATAGGATTGACAGCAACAGCTTATTTCACAGGATCTTCTAACTGGAGGTCATTAAAGCCAATGACTTCTTGATGGGCTCTGAATTAGGAACCAAAAGATGAAAGACTGCACATTTCCCATCACTAATCTTATGAGCCACTCAACTTAAATCCTGGGCTTTATTATCAAGCAGCATACCACAATGACATGGAGCAGCATAGCAAACCCCTAATCAGATCAAGCTCACCCAAGCTGTATAGTACAACAGCTTCTGGATTAGTAATTCCCAGACTAGTGACTACAAGACATGAAGAACTAACATCTCTCTAGTTTTGGAAAATCTGTAAGCATCCTGCTACCAAGAGTAATAGTAATGGAACAGCTGGCAAGCACTGAGACCTGGAACTCAGTCGTACTTTTGCTTTTATTCCCCAGTTCTCATTATGTTTCCTGCCCCCATCCTTTTCAATAAACATATCTTAATGAAGGATTTTAAGTGGGGGGGAAGTTACTGGAAACATGTAAAGAAATATTCTTTAATACATAAGTGGCAATTAAAATGTGAGCATGTCCTGAGGGCAGAAAATGGATACCTCTGTTAGGAATTGCAAAGCTAATAAATACAGCAATATAAATATACCATTAAATTTCACTGTAATCAACAAACAGAACATATGAATTATTGAGCCAAACTTTAGGGCCTGACTGCAGAAAAGACCAAAAGCAAACAAAAAAGTTTCCAATTAATTGAGCAAGTAATAGGATCCAGGAGGGTAAAAGTTTTAAAAGTGAAACAGCTGAGGCATTGAAGTACAGATTCTCAAGAGAAGTATCCCAAGTGGAGAGAGGAAGCAGAAGAAGTCATTCTGATAAATACATACCTTGTGGCTGAAATCTCAGCATTGATGCCAGTTTGAGTCTGAAGATAGAATATGTTTTCTAGAATCACAGCTGTGGAAACAAAATGGAATTTTCTTTTGAATATAATATATAGCATTGTCTATATACTTTTCATAAAAGTCTACCAGGTGCTTCCACTTTTGGCCACAAAAAGTATAAAGAACCATATTTACCCCACCATCTTGAATAACTTTAAATAAACAAACTAAACATCTGAAATAATAGTTTCAGACATTGGACAACAGTAAGCATTGGACAGTGATCCCCAGGTGAAGGGAGACAAACCTCAATCTCCTCCTTTTACTGCCTAGAGAGAGTTTCTAGGCTGTAACAAAGAGAGGAAACCCAAACAGAGGCAGGCTATCTCCCTGAGTTGAGGAGGTAAGAATTGATTATTTAAGAGAGGACACAAAGTGGCTAGAATCCACAGCACTCAGTATGAGAATGGGAGAGCTACATAGAGACCATGTCCAGGACACAGATAGTGGGTTGCTTTGGGTCTTCATCTGAATGCTGACCAGCACACGTGTGTGAGGAAATACAAGGATGAGTAAGAACCGCTGAAAAGAAGCAGTGGTCTAGAAACAGTTCCATTTCCCCCTGCCAGCACCAGAGTGGCAAAACCTCAAAAACACAGGGAATTATAGTACAGATTCTCAAGAGAAGCATCCCAAGTGGAGAGAGGAAGCAGATAGGCTTAATTGTAAGAAAAAAATTATAGGCTTAATAGTAAGAAAAAATTATTCTCAAAGGTTACACTGCTCCCTCCAAAAAAATTTTTAAAAATAAGCCTACAAACTGTTTCCAAGTAACTTAAATGGGTCCAGAATGAAGTTCAAGAATATTTAAGAGAATGCAAAAAATTTTCCAGCATCCAACAAAATAAAATTGGCATCCAATAAGAAATCACCAAGCATTCAAGGAAGCACAATGAGGAGGAAAAAATAAAAACAATTAACAGACACAGATTCAGATATGACAGAGATGATAAGAAAAGCAGACAAATATATTAAAACAGATACTGTAACTGTCCAAGAAGGTAGAGCAGGGATTCTCAGCCTTGGTCTACTGATGTTTGGGTAATTCTGTGTTGTGGGAGCTGTTCTGTACATTAAAGCATGTTTACCCTGACCTATACCCACTAGACTTCAGCAACATTTCTCCACCCTCCTGTAGCAACAAAAAAATATCTTCAGAAATTTCCATGACTTCTGGGAAGCAAAATCACCTCCAATTGAGAACAACGAGGGTAGAGAAAAGCATGAGCAAGTTAAGGAGAGACATGGGTAATACTGAAAAGACCCATTTAAAATTTCTACAGATAAAAACTACATTTACTAAAACAAACAGCAGATTAGACACTACAGAAGAAAAATTAGTGAACCAGATCTAAAGCAATAGAAGCTCTCCAAAATGAAACACACTCTACCATGTAGTATATGATGAACTGTAATAAATGTTCTGTGAATGGAGTTAGGAATATCAGCTAGAGGGCTACTGTAATAAACTCATCTACTGAAAGAGGAAGGCAGGGTAAAAATAATAGGTATGGTAGGAAAATAATGCAATTACTACCAATAACACTAATATAGCAGTAGGAGTTCTAGCTAACATTGAGTCTTTTATACTAGACTAGAGGCCTAGTGTACAAAATTCATGCACTTGTGGGATGGGGAGACCGCTGCAGTCTGGAAGCCCTCGGGGAATGTCCAACAGATAGCTTAGGCCTGCTCCCCATATAGTGCTGACCTAAGCCATCAGTGGGACATCCTTAGCACTGCTGTGGAGGGAGGAGAGGCTCTCACCACTGCTGCTGTTCTCACTAGCCATGAGCCTGGCTTCTGGCTGAGCTGTACTCCCCCTGTGGGAGCGCACTGACCACCAAGGGGCAGTTCCTGAGTTGAGCATCTGCCTCCTGGTGGTCAGTATGCATCATAGTGACCAGCTGTTTCACTGTTCGGTCAATTTGCATATTAACCTTTTATTATATACTAGAGGCCTGGTGCACAACATTCATGCTCAAGCGGGGAGGGAGGGCATTCCTCAGCCCAGCCTGTGCCCTCTCGCAGTCTGGGACCCCTCAAGAGATGTCCGCCTGTGGATGTCTGGGGAGCAGGCCTAAGCCAGCAGGCAGACATTCCCCAAGGGGTTCTTAGTGGTGCCACAGAGGCAGGAGAGGCTCCCACCACCACTGCTGTGCTCACCAGCCAGAAGCTGGGCTCACTGCCTCAGATGCAGGAAAAGCTCCCACCACCACCCCAGCCATGAGACCAGCATCTGGCTGAGCTGTGCTCCTCCTATGGGAGCACACCGACCATCAGGGGGCAGCTCCTGCATTGAGCGTCTGTCCCCTGGTGGTCAGTACACATCATAGCAAACAGTTATTCTGCTGTTCAGTTGATTTGGATATTAGGGTTTTATTATATAGGAGGATATTTAGCTAGACACTTTATATGCATTGTTTCCTTTAATATTTACCAAAAAGAAATCCTAAGAGGTAGTTATTACCATTCCCTTTTACAGATAAGGAAGCTGAATTTCAGATAGTTTAAATAAAAGTAAAGACCATAAAATCACACAGCTACTACTGGCAAATGATAAATTTATTCTACTGTAGAGCCTGCAGTACTCTTAACTACTGGACTTCCAGATACAGAAACAATGGGAAGGAAGACATTTGAGAGATATTTTGAAGGAGAATCAAGGTGAAATATGTGACCAACTTTGAGATACAAGAAAGAAAATACAGCAAATGGGAAGGACACTACCCAAGAAACAGCAGAAAGGTCAAAAATATAAATAAAGCTGTATATATGTACCACCCAAGGACTTGAGCTGGGGCTATGAAAAATAATCTCTTCTATACACAGATACACATACACACACTCTTTTATTTAGTAAAATAAATACAGACCTAGAGATTTTATTTTCCTTCTTTATATTTGTTGAATGTTTTAAATAACAGCTTAGTTTTCCCAGCCAGTTAGAGGCTATGCCAAGATGGAAGCTGTACTTGTCATGCTCTTTCTACTCCAACCCTGCTTCTGCTGAATAAATATGTAAACATGCCTATCCCATGCCTAGCACATGGCATATTCTTAATAACATTAGATGTTTCTATGACAACCAATTAAGCCATTCAAAACAACTTACACATATAGACACAGCATAACTGCATGGGGCAAATCCACTTTGAAACTGTCTCAGCCTTTTCCTCATGGAATAATCTTATTTACTATCACATGATGAAGCCAAGTCACAATGACTGAAGAAATAATAGACGTTTTTAGAATTATTTTCCTTTATATAGTGTGTTCTCGAAACCCTTTCGTGTGCCTGCCATCTGAGCAGAATGGGAAGAAAATAACCATCTTCACATAAACAGCATTACCCATGTTTACAATACTTTCCACGGAAGGACCACCTGATGAAGGCAACCAGTCTGAATGTACAATTATAGGAGCATGACAGAATCCAGGTGAACCATTCTCCACAGGACTGTATTATTCAAATCCCATATCTGCCCCAAACCCAAAGGCTGGCCTTAATCACACACAATTGGTAAGCCTCATTAGAAATAGCTTTCTTTGGCTGAGACTGCTGTCCCCAGCAACATGTAAACTGGTTTGCCTTCAAATAGCCTCCCCATCGCCCTTGACACCAACATATCCTAATGTTTATGTTTTGAGAGAACATTGGAGAAGCTCTCGGTCACACACGGAGGTGCCTTTTTGCTCTGGCGGTTCACAAGATCTTCAGTTTTATTTAATGGCTTAACTGCTTCATAATTGTTCATATTCAGCTGCTCCTAAGCCTGAATGATCTCAGCTTTTAATGTGCCTTGTCTAATTTCTAGCCACATCAATCTATACAAATAGCTCATCACTACTCTGAAATGCTAATGCTTGTCACATATTTCAATCGCCTCTATAAGAACTTGTTCCTGTGTTCATAAATCTTATTAACATTTCAGGACTTTTATTTCTTGTCTGGTGGTTCAAAGATATATATATATATACACACACACACATACATACTAGTCGTCTGACGCACCAAATTCATGCATGGCGGGGCAGGGGGTGTCCTTCAGCCCGGAATGGATCCTCTCCAATTGGGGACCAGTAATATATCATATTACTCTTTTGTTAGTATATATATATATGTATATATATATATGTATACATATATATACTAACAAAAGGATAATATGCTAATTAGACAAGATAGACTGAACATCTTCCAATATTCTGGTCCTCCTTCCAAACAAAGCCACAGTGGCAGGGGCCAAGGCAGAAGTGGTTAGGGGTCAAGCTGGCAGGGGAGGGCAGTTAGGGCCGATCAGACCAGCAGGCAGAGGCGGTTAGGGGTGATCAGGCAGGCAGACAGAAGTGGTTAGGGGCAATCAGGCAGGCAGGCAGAGGCAGTTAGGCAGACATGCAGAGTGGTTAGAAGTGATCAGGCCACCAAAGCCAGTTTAGCTCAGTGGATAGAGTGTCAGCCTACAGACTAAAAGGTCCCAGATTCGATTCTGGTCAAGGTTATGTATCTTAGTTGTGAACACATCCCCTGTAGGGTGCGTGCAGGAGGCAGCTGATCGATGACTCTCTCATGGATGTTTCTAGCTCTATCCCTCTCCCTTCCTCTCTGTGAAAAATCAATAAAATATATTAAAAAAAAAAAAAAGAAGTGATCAGACCAACAGATAGAGGTGGCTAGGGGCAATGAGTCAGGGAGGCAGGTGAGCAGTTAGAAGCCAGGGGTCCCAGATTGTAAGAGGGTTTCCCAGATTGGAGGCCAGGCTGAGAGACTTCCACCTGTGCATGAGTTTTGTGCACTGGGCCTCTAAAAGAAAAATTATATATGTCCTATATAATAAAAGGCTAATATGCAAATTGACTGAACAGAGGAACAACCGGTCACTATGACATTGCACTGAACACCAGGGGGCAGATGCTCAATGCAGGAGCTGCCCCTAGTGGTCATTGTGCTCCCACAGGGGGAGTGCTGCTCAGCCAGAAGCCCAGCTCATGACTAGAGAGTGCAGCTGCAATGGCAGGAGCCTCTCCTACTTCCATGGCAGCACTAAGGATATCCGACTGCCAGCTTAGACCCACTACCTGTCAGTTGGACATCCCCTGAGGGCTCCCAGACTGCGAAAGGGCTCAGACTGGCTGAGGGACCATCCCCCTCCCCACAATGCATGAATTCCGTGCACTGGGCCTCTAGTATGTGTGTGTGTGTATATATATATATATATATATCCTTAATATGCAAACTGACTGAATGGCTGACCAAACAGCAGAACAACTGATCGTTATGACACTCACTGACCACCAGGGGACAGATGCTTGATGCAGAAGCTGCCCTCAGCCCACAGGCCCTGACCAGGGTTGGCAGTGGGGGAAGGGTGGCAAGTGGGCAGCACCAGGCCAGCCAAGGCATGTGCGAGTGGGGGGAGGGGGGCTTGCAAGTGGGTGGCACCAAGCCAGCCAAGGCAGGTGCAAGTGGGGGCCCCCTGTCACCCTGCTGGTTGCCCCACAGATCAGCCTTGATTGCCGACCAGGCCGAGGGACTCTACCTGTGCATGAATTTTGTGCACTGGGCCTCTATTATATCCTATCTAATAAAGAGGGAATATGCTAATTAACCATCACTCCATCACAAAGATGGCTGCACCCACAGCCAAGTTCCCATAAGGAGCTTTAATGAGCAATCAACAGGGAACTGAGGCTATACCCTCCCCTGCCCTCATGGGGCTAGACAGGGGACTTAAGGCCATGTCCCCCACCCATCAGGGCTTGACAGGGCATCTCAGGCCATGCCCCCCACCCAGCAGGGCTTGACAGAGGACCTCAGGCTGCACCCCAAATCCAGCAGAGTTTGACAAGGGACCGCAAGGTGAGCTTCCCGTCCTGTGCTAGGCTAGAGGACCTCAGGCTGCCCCGCCCCCCACTCCAGTATCAGGCCAGGATTCCTCAGGCTGAGCCCCACCACCTGAGGATTTCAGGTTGTATCCCCCACCCCAACACCACCAGGTCAGGGGAACTCAGGCTGCAACTCCCACCCCAGCACAAGGCCAGGAGACCTGAGGCTGCATCCCCCTGCCTGGCAGGGCTTGACAGGGGACCTCAGGCCATGCTCCCCATCAAGCAGGGCTTAACTGGAGACCTGAGACTGCACCCCCCTCCACTGGTGGGGCTTGACAGGAGACCTGAGGCAATGTCCCTCCTGGCGCCAGGCCGGGAGATCTGAGGCTGTGCCCCCTGCCTGGTGGGGCTTGACAGGAGACCTCAGGCCATGCCCCCCACCCAGTGGGGCTTGACAGGGGATCTCAGACCATGTCCCACACCTGGCTGGACTTGATAGGAGACCTCAAGACATGCTCCCCACCTCAGTCTGACCTGGGAGACTTCAGGCCATGCCCCTCGTCCTGGTGCCAGGACAGGGGACCTGAGGCTATGTCTCCTGCCTGGCAGGGCTTGACAAGGGTGGGACTGGCCAGGTCTGGATCTAACCAATGGGGCAGGAGCCAGCCAGGTCTGGGTCTCACGTGATTTTGAGGTGCATGTGGGTGTGCAGGGACTTGATTCTGGGTCCCATGGGGGGGCCCAGACTCTGACAGGAGGAAGATTTTTATAATTTTTCTTCATCTCTGACATTTCTATTATAGAGAAAGGTAAATAGCAATATTAAATTATTTCCTCTAATTAACTCCCTTTTAATGTACATAAATTTTGTGCACTGGGCCACCATTATATATATATGGCCTCTAGTGTGTGTGTGTGGGTGGGGGGGGAGGGTGCTAATTTTCTCCAAGGGTGGAATTGTTTTAGAATATAAAATAAAAAAAATAAGTGACCCTTTTCACTAAATCTATATAATTACTTGTAGTTATTTGTAGCATTTTATACCTTCTACCTTATTTTCATGGCTATTTGTATGTTTCTCTTACCTCCTTTTCTTATTTGTAAACACCTTGGGATAAACCAAGGAGATAAAGAACAATATGGGCAGGAGAGTGGGAGCCAGCTACTGGTCAGAGGCCCTTCTGGGATGTCCTCTGAGTGGAGAGCTGGAATATGGGAATGGTTAACCACAGTGGAGACTGGTTGACACTGCCACTTTCAATAGAACAATAAGATGGTCACCATTACATGGTGATGCTATTTCATTAGAATACTAATTTATTCAGTAAGGTAAGTGATGACATCATCAGAAAGGGATGGGGCAATAACAAGGAAAAAGTTTCTAGAGACATCAGTAAACTTAAAGTAAGGACTCTACTGAGAAATTCCCCAAATCAGGGCAAATTGACTTGGAACTGGAGATCCACAAAGGTTCCCTAAGCAGCTGATAAAGTATTTCTCTATTTGTCAATAAATACTAGTATACTGCGAGCATACCAACTACATTGAGAGCAACTCCAAGGTAGGAACACCCTTTCTCAAATGTTACTTCTGTGTCTTTGTTATTTACCCACTAAATATAAGTTCTGAAGATTCTGAGACTCTGTTGGTCTTGTTCACAATGCCATATCCAGCCCCATAAAGATAGCACATAGTAGTCACTCAACTAAAGAAATTAGTGGTACCAACTGGTATCAATGTGAACTTAAACTGATTGCCAACTAGACTGTATGGCCCTTGCATCTAAAGGGGAGCCTTTATTTAGACTTAAAGAGTTAGTGCCTATTTTGAAGACCAATAAAATGCCCTATAATATTCTGTAGGCTATCATTGCTAGATGTGGTAGACCTGACCAGCATACCATATCTGCTCCTCTCCTAACTCCATGCACCTGGAAGCTCGGCTCCAAGGAGAAAGCAAAAAAATAGTGGCCTCAGAAATCCTCTCTCAGGAGCTGTGCACTTTCAGAGCACCTCTGTTGGGCATAGGAAGGACTACCACCTGATTCACATCTCCCAGCTATCCTCATCTTTAACCCTCTTTTCTAAGTTGAGGACATACAGAGTTTCTATCTCTTTTCAAAAACCTAGCAACATATACCACCACAGGTTAAAGATGTAGTGTTTGTTTCAATTCCTACATATGAATAACCATTTTCCTTAGACCCAGTATCACTACCTTCAAGGCCACAAGACTGTTTCAGTTGTATTTACCAGAATTCATCATTATCCAAGCATTATAAAATCATTTACAGATCATGATCTCTCTGAGAGCTGAAAAATAATGTACTTGACATAATTTGTAACTGCATTGACTGCACCTTCCACAAGTGTTCCTATAAAAGAACTGTTCTTTCTCTTCCTCAAGTAGTTATTACCCTTAATAACACCTGTTATGACTGAGGCCTTTAGCAAAAAGAATGTAAGCTTAAATTGTATGTTGTTAGTTATAATTTGCCTGCTGGGAAAAATGTTACCTAAGTAATAAATATATTTTATTAATAGAAAACTAGGTCAGAATTTTCTTTTTTAAGCCCACTTTCCAACTACTTTTCTCCTCTTGCCCTAATGTGTGTGACTTTCCAAGAGCTGCAGATGTTCCCTGGAATAACTGTAGCAGCTGGAGCAGCATTCTTGTTATAAGACCAACCATAGGACCAACACCTGTGTTCCAGCATTCCTTTCTGCAACAATTTACCTCCATTTAGCCTCTCTCCCCTTTCATGAATGTTGCATGGCATCATGATCCAATAAACACAGTCACACTCAAACATCAGAGGTACTGGGGGGGTGGGGTTAGGGTGTCACCTCACTCAGGAGTATTTGTGTTTCATGAGAAGGTGTGGGAAGGGAAGAGTAATGTGTAAAACAAAGAAATAAATTCTTAATGGTGAAATTTCAAGTTTTTTTCCATCTACTTGTAAGATTCAAATTTGTGCAAATCTGAAGCATTCATTTCATCATCCATGTATTCCATCAGTCACCAAGTATTTATTAAGGGCTTACTATATATGTGCCAATTACTGAGCAAGGTGCTAAAGATGTTATAATTTGACAGACCTAGTCTCTGACTTTACCGAGCTTATAATACACAATTTGCTTAATTTGGCTACACATAGAACCCTGAACTATTATTCAATATTGTGGGCAAGACCCTTCAAATACACTTTACTTCTTTTGAGGCCTCCAAACACCCAGCTAAAAAGCATTACCTAGTTCTGATTTCTGTCAGGACTTTCATATCACTTCAGCCTCTGTGGAAGAAAAGATGGCCCTGGGTGACCCCCCAGGTCTATCTCTTGCTTCAAAAGTGTTTGGATAGAATAGACCCAGGCACTTCCTTCTTCCAGCTTCCAACTACCTTCCAACGTCTTTTCCAGACACCACATTTGGAACCACCTCAACCATCCTCAGCCTCTGAGACCAGCCAACACTGTTTTTCAACCTTAACTCTTTATTGCTGAGCAATCATGAGTTCCCAAACTTGTCATATTATTTTACGGAGATGGAGGTTGCCTTCACCCGCCTGGCCAGCCTGCATCTGCGGGCTGCCCACACCTACCTCTCTCGAGGCTTCTATTTTGACTGAGATGATGTGGCTATGGAGGACGTGGGCCACTTCTTAAAGTTGGCCCAGGAGAAGCTCAAGGGCTAAAAACATCTCTTAAAGAAGCAAAACCAGTGGGTGGCCGCATTCTCTTCCAGGGTGTGCTGAAACTGTCCCAGGATGAGTGGGTAAAACTCAGGGTGCCAAGGAAGCTCCCATGGCCTTGGAGAGGAACCTGAACCAGGCCCTTGTGGAGCTGTAGGCCCTGGGTTTTATCCATACAGACCCTCAGCTGTGGGCCCTGGGTTTTATCCATACAGACCCTCACTACTTCCTAGGTGAGGCGGTGAAACTCAACAGGAAGATGTGTGCCACCTGACATTTCCATAGGATGCCTGCCCCCAGGCTGAGCTAGGTGATTGCTTTGAAAAGCTCACCCTCAAACAGCGTGGAACCTTAGAGCCCAGAAGTCTTGGAGAGGCTTCTCTCCATTTCCCCCGTGTTTGACTTTTGCCTCAGCCTCTTTCTGACACCACTAGCCATTCTTTTAATCTCCCTGGAGCCCTCTCCCATGCATTGGACCAAGTGGAAAAATAAAGCTTTTTGCAGCAAATAAAGAAAAGATGATCCGCCAAAAGCTTTCTATAGTTTTTTGTTTGTTTGTTTGTTTTGTTTGTTTGTTTGTTTGTTTTGTTTTGTTTTGTTTTGTTGTTTTTCTGACAGCTTTCAGGGTCAATTTCAAACTTAGAAACTAGGGAGACTCCTTGACTGGTTTCTGTGGTAGAAGCAGCAGCTCTCTTCAAAGAGGACCGGTGCTCAGCACTTTAGGAAGCAAGACACCTCCCTTTGCCAGCAGCTCCTCACAGATGTGATGAACAGACGAACTTACCCAGAGCTAGAAAATGCAGCTCTTATCAGTCGGCATTAGAATAATTGCATCAGATGTTTATATTCAGTCTCCATTCTGATTGTCAGTGTTTATGCCTTATCCCTGAATATATCCCTTTTAATCATTTCTCTTTAGCTGTCTTATAGATTCTTTCTTACTCAAATCACTAACTTTTTTTTTCCTCAGCCTTATCAATTTAAACATGAATAGTGTATTTGATCCCATCCGGCAGAAGATGGGGGGAGGGGCAAGAGGAATAGATGATTTTTCCATTGAAAAACCAAAATTTGTCATCAAAATATGATGAAATTTATTAAAGGGAAATGGCAGGCAGGAGACACATTTTCCATGTGATCTGAAGGCTCCAGGTAAAATTTTAGTGGCTGTACAGGAGCATTATGGATGTTAAAGTGCTCAAAAGTACATTGAACCAAAGTTGTGGGTGTAGCAAAGAAAAAGGATGTCATTTTGGGGCAAACACCATCCATAAATTTGAGAACGGCTGATTTAAATTAGTAGGCTGCATAGAAACTTATTTCTGGAGATAATATTCAGGGCTGCTCTAGCAGGCTTTGAAAACCACACCAGGAATTAGAGATACATTTAAAAACTGTTTGATCTATATAGAGAGAAAAGAAGCTATATAAAGGAATAGGAAGTAAAATCCTCAGCTGGTTCTATATGAGGCAGTACGATCTCTAGTAACTTTTTTTGCATGTGGAGCCATGCTGTAGTTACTTTAAAATAACTAAAGTTAAAAGGTGGAGTATCTAAACTATATTACATATCTTTAGAAGGCTATCAATAAATAGTTATTAGGACATTTGAGGGATGAATTTAGGTATACAAATCTTAATGATGACTAAAAAAATGCTGCTTAAATAAAAACTGTTGACAATATAATAATCAAGAACTTAAGTTTTATTCTGGATTTAAGTAAAAAAAAAAAAAGGAACCACAACTAAATTTGACTTATAACTTTGGTCTCCATGTGTCTATTTAAGTAGACATCACCTATCTTCTGCCTTAAACTTTTATGATTACTGCAAGTGTACAATCTTCTCTTGCTATTATCTCCAACTTCTTTCTTACAAGTAGACAAACAGGTTATGTTCATTGCATAATATAACCTGTACATACATATCTCCATTCCACACAACCACCCTTCCCAGCCATACTGAGAAGGCTGGCCCTTGGAAAATGATACCTTTTTACTGCTCTGAACATATATGTTCTCAGAAATCATAGTAATCCCTTTCTTTCTTTCTTTCTTTCTTTCTTTCTTTCTTTCTTTCAAAATAGAGCTATTGGTTAATAGTCCTTGCTCATGACATTTTCCTATCTCCATGATCCAGAATATTCTAAAATTACCCATCAGCCTAAATTCTACCCATACTGCAAGGTTCCCTTCAAGTTCTACTTCATCCATACATTTTTCCTAACCCATTGAAACTGCATAAACACTTTATCCTCTCTAAGCCACATGGCACTCACAGTAAGGACAACACTGTCAATAAAGAGTGGGACTTTATTTGGAAACAGGGTTTTCCAGATATAATTAGTTAAGATGAGATCATACTGGATTAGGGTGGGCCCCAGTCCAATGACTCATGTCCTCATAAGGAGAGAGACACAGAGACACAAATACTCGAAGGGAAGACAGCCATCAGAAAATAGAGGCAATGTTATGCTGCCACAAGCCAAAGAATGCCAAGGATTGCCAGCAACCATCAGAAGCTATAAGAAGCAAAAAAGGGATTCTTCGCTAGAGCCTTTG
This sequence comes from Lasiurus cinereus, assembly GCA_011751065.1. Classification (NCBI taxonomy): domain Eukaryota; kingdom Metazoa; phylum Chordata; class Mammalia; order Chiroptera; family Vespertilionidae; genus Lasiurus; species Lasiurus cinereus. Next base: position 37,089,838 of record JAAGEH010000393.1, on the reverse strand, counting down.
GAGGGAAGATGGCTCTGTTGACACCTTGATTTGAGACTTCTAACCTCCAGGACAGTGAGAATAAATTTCTATTGGTTTAAGCTATCTGGTTTGGGGTAATTTATTACAGCAACTCTAAGAAACTAATACATGGACCATGTCTTATACTTTTGTTTCAGATTACACAAGGTTTCAGGTTTATGGCTGGTGATTATCAACGGAAGGACACTTGATGATGATCATTGTGAAAGTCAGGAAAGCCATAACTGAGAGGTGGTCTTTAAGTGAAGACTATTCTCAAGACATTTGTAAAACACAAGAATCCTGCCAGTGATTTCCCAGTACCACAGATAGCTTCAAGTCCAAGAGGTGGACAAGTCCAAAGATATTTGTGGATTTGTTAGTGGGAGGGTGGTTACTACATTACATGTATTTTCTACCCAAAAACATTTTCTTTTATCTGCATGGTATTGATGTACTCCTCTCTTAAATAAGAGCTATAGGATTATAAGCAAAGGCAAAGATTCTTTTAAGAACCACTTTGCTCTGAGCCCTTGATATTGCTAATTTTATCATTAACTTCCACAACCATCTATAGTTTTTATTATCCCATGTTTATTTGATCATGGATTATTTTAGGTTGAAGTGTACATACAAGGCCAAAACCTGTTTGGGTCAGTGGATAGTGTTGGCCTGGGGACTGAAAGGTCCCAGGTTCGATTCTGGTCAAGGGCATGTATCTTGGTTGCAGGCACATCCCCAGTAGGGGGCGTGCAGGAGGCGGTTGATCATCGATGTTTCTAACCTTCTATCCCTCTCCCTTTCTCTCTGTAAAAAATCAGTAAAATACATTAAAAAAAAAAAAAAGACTGACTCCCTCTAAAAAAAAAAAAAGAGTATATACAGGGAATAATATCTTGAGTTATACAGTGTAGGAAGCTGACCTAATTAATTATCCTTGCCTCTGTCTTAAGCTTCTTTGGACTAAAAATAAGAAACCAAAACTGAAAAAGAAAAAAAAAATTCAGAATGGCTTAAATGGTAAGAATTATTATTTCATATAACAAGAAATTCTTCATCAGTGGTCTCTAAGGATGGATAATTCAGCCATTCCATTCCATGTCATTAGGTCCCATGAACTTTAGTCTCTTCTCCTTGCCTTTCTCAAGGTATGTGATTCCCCTCATGACTATAGCACCACCAGCTATCAAAACCATATATGCCCATGTCTATCAGAAAAATAAAGTATTATTTTCCCCCATGTGTTACTTTTAGTCAGAGAGGCAAATCTTTCCCAGAAGCCTCCTGTCCAATTCCTTTCATAGCTCATTGGACAAAATTATGCCACACTTCCTTAGTTAACCCAACCACTGAGAAGGGGAATTTGGCCACCATACTTGGCTTAAATCCCTCATGACCATGATTCATCCTCTAGAACTGGAAAGGTAGCCCCCCAGCATAAATGAGTCACTCTCCTGTGTAGAGGATAAAACTCAACAAAACTGTGGTTCTGTTTGTGTGACAAATACTGTTGGCTAGGCCTTCAAGAGCCACTTCTTCCATACCAACAGAACCATCATTTTATGTAGAACAATGATGTTTCCAACCCCTTTGTATTTGAATCATGATTAGCTAAGCCATTTGTAGCAATCCTATTCATTTCTTCCAGATGCTAGCTTTCCCAAACCCCTGTACTTTAAGTGAAAAAGGATATATTTCAGGTCAATGAGCTATGAGTGCAAGTCTTCTGAGGCCTTCCGATTATCCATGTATCCATATCTACCTGTCTATGTGTCTGTCTATCAATCAAGAGAGAGAGAGAGAGAGAGAGAGAGAGAGAGAATTATCTTAACTTACTTCTTTCTTATTGACCCTCACTCCCACTTCTTAATTCTGTCTTTGAATATGGCCATGTTGCCAAGGAATTGTGGCAGCCGTCTTGTGGCCTTGAGGTAAGCAGCACAAGAGCCAAATACTAACACAATGTTAATGACTAGACAGAAGATGAAAAGGCCTGGCTTTCTGATGTCATCACTGAACCATAGAATCTATCTGAATATTTATTCTCTGAACACTGTTTATATTACATCTATTTATCAGGCTGAGCATCCACAGAATAAAGAAAGCAAAACTCCAGAACACCAAGTTCTACAGTGAACATAGCATTGCAGCTAAGACCCATAACCTCCACTCCATCAAGAAAAAGAAAGAAAAGGGATATCGTTTGGAGGAACAGTATGTCAAAGACAGCCAAAAAATCACCGACATCCAGCCAGAGTGGCTCAGTGGTTGAATGTCAACCTATAAACCAAGAGGTCATGGTTTGATGCCTAATCAGAGCATATCACTGGGTTGTGGGCTTGATCCCCAGTGTAGGACATGCAGGAGGCAGCTGATCAATGACTCTCTCTCATCATTGAGGTTTTTATTTCTCTCTCCCTCTCCCTCTCTGAAATCAATAAAAATATATTTTAAAAATCACCCACAAAGGCAGATTTTCCTGGCACTTTGGCTCATCCTGCACAGTAGAGAGATTCATTGAAGAGGTACTCAGAGGTCTCCTGAACTCCCAGTATTATGGGAAGGGGGCATGCAGACTGTTTGGGGAAAATTTTTGTCTGCTGTGAACAGGCAGTTGGAGCTCCATGGAGAGTATGGACGCATGGATGGGGAAATGAGCTGTTTCCCTTCAGTGATTCCCACCATAACTATTTTAATCAGATTTTATCTTCATGAACCTGTGCGGGGGAGAAGCGGCCCATCCAAGATCATTGATACTGGTTCTGTATCATGCACCTATCGTGACCCCCAGGATGGTCCCTATGGCAAATCATTCTTTAGAGCAACCCTATTCATTCTCACACCCTTAACTCCCTTCAAATCTCCTACTCATTTGTGAACAGTTTTGTAATGTATAGGCAAAACACTGACCTTTGAAAGTATGCTTGGGAAATAGGAACTGAAAATGTCACTAATACAAGGAGATTAGCTGGCGGAGCAAGCACAACCTTGGTGCCACACAAGTACTAAAGAGGAACTTAGCAAGCACCCCAAATCAGCCCACTCACCCTTCTCAAATGAGAGCCATACCTTCATTCTAACTAGTTGTATAAAAATGATATATTATGCCTTTATCATACACCCCTACCATGTGTCATGTAAGCTTAAAACCCTTTAATTTATTTGTGTATTATATTATCCCAAGAAATATGCATATGATTCATGACTTCTGAAATGTAAAAATCTGAGTTCAGGTCAAATGAAGGAGTCGGAGAGGGAGAATCAGGAATGAAGGATAACAAGAAGAAAAATAAAGGAATTTTCTATTTACAGGTCTTCCTACAGATTTTCTTATTCTATCCCCTTTCCTGCAGACAAGGAACACAGAAATAAAGTTTCATATTTCTGCAATTCTTTTCCAGAGTTTGTCTCAAGGGACTCATTGTTTTAATTTCAACACTAATTTGTCAGACTGAAGGGTGGGAGAATTTTAATCATAATATATTTGCATGGAAGCACATTGACAACTTGTCATAAAAAATATACATTCTTTGAAATACATAAAAACGTTGCTTTTGACATTTCTAGTGCTTTGATTGTATATAAGTGATTTCAGTCTCATAATAAATGCATGGATTTAAGAGGGCTCCTCAAGCATAACTATGCCTTCTCTCATGGGGCTTTCCAAGAAGGAGATAAATAAAACTGACAAATACTGAGCAAAAAATATTATCTGAAAGTACTGGGTTTTTTAGTAAGGGAGATTTCTGTTTTATTTAATCACTGAAGAATGATGGCCCAGATCAATCACCCCTCATCCACAAGGGAGGGGTACAGGTAGTGGATGGTGGGAAGGCAGAGGGAAGGTCCCAGTGATACTCTAAGTCAGTGGTTCTCACCCTTTCTAATGCCGCAACCCTTTAATACAGTTCCTCATGTTGTGGTGACTCCAACCATAAAATTATTTTCATTGCTACTTCATAGCTGTAATTTTGCTACTGTTAATGAATTGGGACGTAAATATCTGTGTTTTCTGATGGTCTTAGGCTCTACAGCAGAGGTTCTCAACCTGTGGGTCACCTAAGACCACCGGAAAACATTACATTTCATAGCAGTAGCAAAATTACTGTTATAAAGTAGCAACAAAAATAATTTTATGAGTGGGGGTCACCACACTCATGAGGAACTATATTAAAGGATAGCAGCATTAGAAAGGTTGAGAACCACTGCTCTAAGCTATGGCTTCAGGTACTTCCTCTGCCCTCCAGAACTTTCTTCCCAAATGATAGGTTCTTACTGGTTTCCATCCTGCACCATATGATCATGCCATTGATTTCCATTTCCACTCAGATGGAAATTTCACTTTGGACTGAACTTCAGGTCTTCAATTGGATACGTTTTTGGAGCTCCCTTGGCTCTGCTCAGCTTATGGCAGTGAGTGAGCCAGCCAAGTCCACATACTCAATGCCCCTTGGGCTCCTCAGGTCAAGTCCTTTGAACTCAGAGGGGAATCTAACATTAGCAAAAATGAGTTCTGTCAGCTCTGCCTTGAATAGTAAGCAAAGGGAAACAAATGGAGAATGAACATTGGTTTGGTTTTGATATATGGTCAACAGATCTAATTTAGAAATATCCTATATCTTACCCAAAAATGGTATTATCCTCGGAGTTTGAAGCCCTCTAAATAGCTACATGACCCTGATCAAAATAGCTTAATTTTCTAAAGTCTATGTTCAAAAGACCTGGAACACTCACTTCCTGAAGTCCTTTCCAGATCTAAAATTCCACAATTGGTGAAATGAATGGATTAGAAAGTGCAAGTTTATAAACTTCCTAGTGATTTCTCTTCTCACAAGAAGCTGGGGGAACCCAGGAGAAGGCATCAAACAAGTAAAATCAGGGTACCTCAGCTCTCTTCTCTTCTCACATCCCTCTCCAAGAGAAAGCAATCAAGATTGATTTGGTTTTAGGCAGGCTATTTAGCAACCCAGGAGAAAACCAAAGGTGCTTATTTATAGGATTCCTAACCCCAGCCATTTCCCTAGCTCAGTGAATGTTAAATCACGATGCAGAAGGTAGGCATACAGTCATCAAAAAGCTTCCAGCAAATAAAAGCCCGGGACCAGATGGGTACACAGGGGAGTTTTACCAAACATTCAAGGAAGAATTAAAACCTATCCTCCTCAGACTATTCAAAAACATTCAAGAAGAAGGAAAACTTCCAAACACCTTCTATGAAGCCAGCATCACCCTAATACCAAAACCAGATAAAGACAACACAATGAAAGAGAATTATAGGCCAATATCTCTCATGAACATAGATGCAAAAATCCTCAACAAAATTCTAGCAAATCGGATCCAGCAGTACATCAGAAAGATCATACACCATGACAAGCAGGATTCATCCCAGGAATGCAGGGATGGTACAATATCCACAAATCAATAAATGTGATACATCACATAAACAAATTGAGAGATAAAAATCACATAGTCATATCAATTGATGCAGAAAAAGCATTTGACAAAATCCAACACCCTTTCTTGATAAAAACTCTCAGCAAAGTGGGAATAGAAGGAGCATACCTCAACATCATAAAAGCCATATATGATAAACCCACAGCTAACATCATACTCAATGAGCAAAAACTAAAACCATTTCCTCTAAGAACAGGAACAAGACAGGGATGCCCACTCTCACCTCTCCTGTTCGACATAGTACTGGAAGTATTAGCCATTGCAATTAGAGAAGAAGAAGAAATAAAAGGCATCCAAATTGGAAAAGAAGAAGTAAAGTTGTCCTTATTTGCAGATGACATGATATTGTACATAAAAAACCCAAAGGACTCCATCCCAAAACTAATTGACTTAATTAATGAATTTGGCAATGTAGCAGGATACAAAATTAATGCTAAGAAGTCTGCGGTATTTCTATACACTAATAGTGAAATTATGGAAAGAGAAACTAAAAAAGCAATCCCATTTACCATCGCACCAAAAAAATTAACATACCTAGGAATAAACCTAACTAAAGAGGTAAAAGACCTATATGCAGAAAACTATAGGACACTGAAAAAAGAGATAGAGGAAGATGTTAACAGATGGAAGAGCATACCATGCTCATGGATTGGGAGAATCAACATCATTAAAATGTCCATACTACCCAAAGCAATCTACAGATTCAACGCACTACCCATTAAAATACCAACAACATATTTCACAGACCTACAAAGAATTCTTCATAGATTCATCTGGAACAAAAAAAGACCATGGATAGCTACAGCAATTCTTTTTTTTTAATATATATATATATTTTATTAATTTTTATACATATCTCCCCATTGCCCCACCTCCCTCCCAGGCATACCCCAACCCCCCAGTGTCTATGTTCATTGGTTATGCTTATATGCATGCATACAAGTCCTTTGATTGATTTCTTATCTACCTCGCCTAACTTTAATCTTCCTGCTGTAATTTCACAGTCTGTTTGAAGCTTTACTGTCTCTGTATCTATCCTTTTGTTCATCAGTTTATAATGTTCTTTATTATCCCCCAATGAATGCGATCATGTGATGCTTCTCCTTCATTGACTGGCTTATTTCACTAAGCATAAGGCTCTCCAGTTCCAACCAGGTTGCTGCAAATGATAAGAATTCCTTCTTTTTAATGGCAGCATAGAATTCCATTGTGTAGATGTACCACAGTTTTCTGATCCACTCATCTGCTGACGGGCACCTAGGCTGTTTCCAAATTGTAGCTATTGTAAATTGTGCTGCTATGAGCTACAGCAATTCTGAGAAAGAAGAATAAAGTAGGTGGGATCTCAATACCAGACTTCAAGCTATACTACAAAGCAACTGTTCTCAAAACAGCCTGGTACTGGCACAAGAACAGACATATAGACCAATGGAATAGAATAGAGAACCCAGATATCCACCCAAACCACTATGCTCAATTAATATTTGACAAAGGAGGCATGAACATTCAATGGAGCCAAGATAGCCTCTTCAATAAATGGTGTTGGGAAAATTGGACAGATACATGCAAAAAAATGAAACTGGACCACCAACTTACACCAAATACAAAAATAAACTCAAAATGGATACAGGACTTAAACATTAGAAGGGAAACCATAAAAATACTAGAGGAATCCACAGGCAGCACAATCTCAGATATATGCCGAAAGAACTTCTTCACTGATACTGCTCCAAAGGTAATGGAAGCTAAAGAAAAAATAAACAAACGGGACTACATCAAAATAAAAAGCTTTTGCACAGCAAAAGAAACCATCAACAAAACAACAAGAAAGATCACTGTATGGGAGAACATATTTGCAAATGTTATCACTGATAAAGGTTTAATCTCCAACATCTACAGCCAACTTATACAACTTAATAAAAGGAAGATGAACGATCCAATAAAAAAATGGGCAACGGACCTAAATAGAACCTTTTGAAAAGACGACAGAAGGAAGGCCAAGAGACACATGAAAACATGTTCAAAGTCACTAATTATCCGAGAGATGCAAATCAAAACGACAATGCAATACCATCTTACACCTGTCAGAATGGCAATCATCAACAAATCAACAAATGACACGTTTTGGCAAGGATGTGGAGAAAAAGGAACCCTTGTGCACTGTTGGTGGGAATTCAGACTGGTGCAGCCGCTGTGGAGAACAGTATGGAGTTTCCTCAAAAAACTAAAACTGGATCTCCCATTTGACCCTGTAATCCCACTCTTAGGAATTTATCCTAAGAAATCACAAACACCAATCAGAAAGGATTTTGCATCCTATTTGGAATATCTAAATTCTAAGTTTTAAAAGCCTAAATTTAAAGTATGTACAATAAAGTAAACATTTCTCTAGGCCAGATTCAAATGCAGCACAAAATATATGTTTTATTTTAATTTAATCACATTCACAATGAGAAAAGAAGTACAAGACAGATACAAATGTCCAGATTCACTGTGCTAAGGTAAGTCCAGAAAGTAAAACTTGTCCTTGACAAATTCAGTCTTCCATTTCCCTGACTTGCACGTCAAATTTCTGCAGTTCTCCAACAAGTTTTCATTTCCCAAAAGTCAACTAGTCTCTACAGATAATGGCTTTTAGCTGATATTGGTGTAGGGTGATTCTTTTCCCAGGTGTATTGCATATATAAGTGAAAGCTTCCAATATTAGTTAAGGAACTAATTATAATATTGGGGTGAGAATAGTAGGTTGGAAAAATAAGAAAAATTCTCAATTGGCCAGATTTTCTTGTCAAAGTCCAAGGGAAAGAGAATTGAAAACAGATATCAAAGTATTTAAACCAAGAATTGTCACCTGCAAGAATTTTAGATTTCTTTTAGTTGCAAATGCTAAAAACACAATTGAAATCAGCTAGAGTAAATATGGGACTTCACTGGCTCATGATATTCAAGAAAGAAAAGAACAATAAGATATGGGAAGAGTGGAGATGCTACTTAACCTTTGAAGTGATTGAAATTGGGGACTCCTGCACACTGCTGGGCCTTTCCTCCTTTCCTTGTTTCTGCCCCTCTGCCTTTCTACTTCATCCTTTCCCCTTGCAGAATGATTTTCTTCAAATGATAATATACATGACCTTTGAAAGTTGCTAAGTTTTAGATCTTAAAGACTTAAACCCTAGAAAGAGGCTGCCCTCAAGCTCTCTCTGAGTCCTAGTCCACCAAAGAAAAATACTCATTAGCCCAACTTAAATCAGTGCTTAGACCAGTCAACTAGGGCCAGAGCAGGGGCTGCTGGGAATGGCCCAGTTTCCAGGGGAAACCTGTCAGTTAAGGCCTGGGAATGGAGACATGCAAGTACACTCAGATTTTTGTCTCTGTGTCAACAATGAGAATGAGGGAAAGGGGAGAAGGCAGTTTTTAACAAAGGGATCCTAGCAGGCAATATAGTATTGTGCTGCTTAAAGCCCATGTCTCACATTCACAGAAAATCCTCACTCCTTCAAGGTGGAACACCTCATGGCTTCAGCTCCCAGGGGACTGTAAAGAACATATAGCCTTCTTGGGCTAAACTGTTGAAATATGGAGGCAACAGTAAGACAATTTCCAGGGACACCCACCTGAACAGGAGAAAAGGACTGAGCAGACACTACACATTACACCAATGTCTACTGGTCCATACCTACAAAGACATTCTGGGAGAACTTCAGAAATAGTTAAGGGTGGTGGCAGGGGGAGTTTTGCTAGAGACTGAAGTTTCTGCAATAGCAGTGTGGTGCTAACGGTAGTAAAATAAAAATGAATGCTTTCGGTATAGGACACAGTGGCAGGGGACTTAATGCTGGTGCTCTGGAGCTAGACCGCCCGGGTTAAACTCTTGCTCCACCACTTCCTACCTGTGGAATCTTGGGCAAGTGGCTATTGCCTCTGTGCCTCAGGCTTCTCATCTGTAAAATGGGCAAAAATAACAGGACTTTTCTCAAAAGGGTATTTTGAGGATTAAATTAATATATGTGAAAGCACCTTTAAATTTTTATTTCCCAGACAGATTTATACAGGGACCTTCTGGAAACTGAAACATCCCAGATCCAAAGGACTTAATCTCTAGTGGTTAAATTGGGGATATTAATAGGCTATTTTAGCACAAAAGAGTTGTGCCTAATGCCTCAATCTATCCACCGTATAGACACCTACTCACCCCGATTTGGGGTTCACTATATCAGGCAGAAAGGAGTTATTTCTCATTCTGATTCTCCTCCACCATACCTCTAAGAGTTTGGTCTGAAGTAGATATTTGATAACTTAGGAATCCTTAGACAGAGGCCTTGAAGACACTCCTACCACCACCAGTTCGTATCCCCTCCTCATTGATTCTAGTTTCTAAAACTTGGAATTTCAGAATTTCTAAGAATTACGGAGTAGGGATGGAGGAGGAAGGGAGATAAGCACCGAGAGGATTGAGGAATATCACACAATGGCTCATTGAAGGAGATAGGAAATGAAAGAGAAGAGTATCCATCTGTGTAGCCTGGTGCAATGGCCCAGCCTGTCTTGGAGACTGAAGATAATACCCAGCTGCCTTCCGGGACAAGGTCAAGGCAAACATCCTTGACTACCTACCATGCTTCTGCAATAACAGGGAGACAGAAGACAGCTAGGTTAATCTAGGGCACTGAAGATCAAAGAGTACAACATGCAGGTCAGCCGCACTACCTCTTTCTGATGTCAGGGATGTCGTCAGCTCAGATACAAAATGGAAAAGTACACTCCTTTGAACTTTTGACTGAGAATAATCATTGGTTATGAGTGCAGTGAGTGTTTTTCTTTCTTTCTCTCTTAAAAGGAAGTTGCTAAACTTGTTACTGGAAAGAGTCAGATTCCTTAGATTGTTCCATATGCCCAAATCTGACAGTTACACTGGCACACTTTGATTCTCCATTTCAGAAATGTGTGTGGAGATGCAATTGAGCGACTTCCATGTCACATCCTGTTCTCTCAATCCAGCTTTTGACATTTACAGAGGACTCTTCCAAGGGAATAAACTGTGTGCAGATAGACTCAGTCTTCTCCCTTTAAGCCATCTCTTCCTTTAACATATTCTTCATCAAAGATGCACTAGAAAACACTGTCTAGTGCATAGAGAAGGTGTAATTTTTCAGTTTCTCACTGAGACGCAGGTTGGCAAATAGGTTAATTTTATCTTCACAGATTGCAAGGTGTGTGAATGGAAGAGCTATATCAAGAACAAAATAGAGCCGAGGAGAAAGAGCTGCTCTGAGCCACCAAATTGTTTACCCCTGAGGTCAAAGAGGGCATCAGGGACTGTTGCATTAACTACTGAAACAGTGCTCATTGGAGAAACTTCGATAACATATGCCCCTTTGGTTCTTATCAGGAAGAGAGAAGGGTGTAAAACATGCAAGGAAGAAAGGGAAATGTAAATTTTCCATAGATAATAATTATAGTTAACACTGATTAATTGCCTATTTCAGGCCAGGTACCAGAATAGAAATATAATACACATGATCTCATTTAATCCTTACCATAATCCTGAGAAAGAGACAATCTCAGTCTCCTTTTGTGGATGGAGAAGTGAGGGCACAGAAAAGTTAAATAATGGCTTGAAATCACATAGCTGGTATGTGGTGGCGGTAAGATTTGCTCCAACATCTGTCTAGCTTCAGAGCCATGCCATAAACCAGGGATATGAAAAGATCATTTGCTGTCCACCCTCAGTTGCCTGGGCCTTTTAACATTTATGGATTACCCAACCTCTCACCACTTTCTTCCAGTGGTAACAACTTGTTAGATTTTAATCTAGATTGATCATTTTTGTTAGATCTTCCTTCAGAAGAGCAAGCACTCAGGGGCCACAGGGAGGATTGGGGAGAAAAAACAAAATGATTGATTTGACACACCTGGTACCATACCCCTGGAAGAAGTCACTTAAAGCAATGGGCAGAGTAAGATTTAGAGATTATTTGCATGTTTCAGTTATTAAAAGTATTCACTGTTCCTCATAAACCTGAATCATCAAGTTGGCTCCAAAGCAGTTCTGTTTGCTTTGCCCTTTTACCCATCTCATTAACCTACACAAAGACTTTACCTCTGATTTTAGATAAACAAAATCATTCTGTATGAAACACAACTGGTTCTACAAGTCACACAGCAGCAAGGTCCCACCCTGAAATCAAATACAATTTAAGACCAGTAATGAACAAGGTCATTAAGTCATTTTAAGGCCTCTTACTCCTACTGCCTACCCAACCAGGGCATGTTTACTCATTTTCACATGCAGGAAAAGTCCAAAGAAGGTTATCATGCTCCTCTTAATAATAAATGGATCTTAAAAGGTGTAGCTTCAATACAAGTTATTGAAATACATACTTATTTTATTCGCTGGGTGTAGACCCAGAACTCAGTGATAAAATATGCACACAAACACATGCATGCACAAACACACAAATGCTTTCAATGATGATATATTGAATTAAATAAAGCTTTGTTAAACACTTTGTTAAAAAAAACTGACTTTAGCCTTTAGGAGATTAAATTACTGCCTTAGAGAATGAAGGCAGAAGGCTATTCCTATTTTATTTAGAGACAAAGCAAACAGAGCTGGGGCAGCATGGAATGTGGAAGTACTATAACCTTGTAAATTAAAATAAACATTTCTCCTTGGATGAAGTTATCTGAATGCTTCAGGGGTGGGGGGACTCTCTTTTAAGTCTTTTTGGCAAAATTCATTCCATGAATAAAATATGCCTATTCCTACAGGTCACAACAGCCACTGATTGATAAATGGAGACTGGCAGTTAGATGTGGCCACATACCCAATAGAATGTGGGCAAATTGATGCATGCCACTTCCATGTGTCAAAAGAGCCTCCAAGCTTGCTCCTCTATGTCCTTGCCAACTACCAGCTGGCACTCAAATGCATATGTTGAAGATGACATAGCCTTCATCGGCTTGGGCTCCTAAATGACTTCATGAAAGAAGTCCATCCTCATTTCTCCAGTATCATCATGTGAGCAAGAAATAAACTTCTATTATGTCTTAATCATACTATATTTTATAGTCTCCTAGTAGCTCACCTGTAGCTCACTGCTGCGCTCCTGTAGTTCTCTACCCACTGCCCCACCCTCTTGTAGCTCCCTCCTCCAACCCCTGTCCCCCTCTCATAGCTTGCTGCCCTGGCCCCTCCTGTAGTGCTCTGCTTCCCGCTCCTGCTGATCCATGATTCGGTCGTTAAGCAATTGGTCATTAAGCTTCATTTGCATATTACATCTTTATTATATAGGATTCTCATGGCAGTTAGCCTACCCTATCTAATATAGACACATTTTCCAGAAAAAAATCAACTCCAAGTTTGTTAAAACCATTTCAGTTTTGATTAACCTCCTGGGTATTAGTAAAGGCATTAACCATCTACATAGATAAATTCCTGTTGTTATTCTTCTAGAAGCATAGTCCATAGATTAGTTTGACTGCAAATCAACATTTATAAATCAGGACATCTGCTCTAGAGATGTTTCACTTAAGACTCATTTTGAAGTAAATGTTGGTTTTTTCTGCCCAAGGAGACTTGACATATATAAATCACCTATCCTCACTTACAGGTTAAGTGGTTCTAATGAAGCCTCCATCTCAGCTTATCTGGAGAGTGATTACCTGTCTCTTTGAAGAGGGTTCCAGGAAACTCACAAGTGTATTTCTGGTATGCCTTATAGTAATTGTTTGTATAAGATTATTTAAGTTAAGGTACACACATTACAAATCAATTCCCATCTCAATTGAAGGTACAAAAAGAATTTGCAGTGTTTTGAACAAAATGAGAACTAACTAGAAGATAATGTGCATAAAGTATGATAAAGTAAGTGCTTTTTTTAAATCAATATTCCATACAATTACTCTGAAGTATTTTTAGAAGATGGTTTCAGAAATCATTTTTATTTTTTTAATGTCTTTATTGATTTTAGAGAGAGGAAGGAAAAGAGGTAGAGAGATAGAAACATCTATGAGAGAGAAACATCATCTGCTGCCTCCTGCATGTCCCCTACTAGATAGTAAGCTTGAAACCTAGGCATGTGCCCTGACTGGGTTTTGAACTGGTGACTTCTTGGTTCATGGGCAGATGCTCAACCACTGTGCAACACTAGCTGGGCTCAAAAAACATTTTTAAATGATCTTTTAAATCTGCAAAAACAGTATTTGTAAATTATCTGTTGAAGTACACAAATTTTTTTTTCCACATACAAAAACACCAACACCTCTCTTCCTATTCTTCCCTCTCCACTACTAAAGAACAAGTATTTTGAAGAAGTTATTTGATTCTTTCACTTCTGACTTCATAGATTGCTGGAAAATGAGATCAGAACAGGGACCAGAGAAGAGGCCAGTCCTAGAAATTGGAGAGGGAGATTCCAAGGAAGATAGAAAAGATGTGAGGGGAAGAAAAGATTTAATCTTAAAAACAGTGGAAAGAAATTCCCATGCTCAGACAACCAGGAAACATGCAGTTAGAGGGGGAAGCTTAGAGTGTGGAGTAGATAGTTGTTCAGTGACTGAAGGGAAGGATGAGTCAGTGGACAATCCCCCGTACGCTGCTTGAGGCAGCTCAGTAATGTGAACAGTACATTCAGCTTTCATTGACCTGTGAATTATAAATTCAGAGTACACTTTCCTCTAATATTCAACTGACAATAGAACTCCCTGCAAAGGAAGTTCTTTGCCTTCTTTTCCAACACCTACAAAGTGCTCTCCCCACATTATTTGTGAAGTCTCCAAAGAAGTGAGTTCTCTGTGCTTAAAAACAATGCTAGTCACAATTTGGTGTCTTCCATGGTTGATGTCCAATACCCCACTTGAAGAAGTCTCTTGTTTGTCTAATGAGATCACCAACCAGCTCACATGTGCAAAGTTGGGGATGGATGGACTAGGTAAAAGGAAAAAGTCAAATGAATGACCTGGGACTGGACATCTACCTGCCTTCTCAAACAAATTCAACTGATGTTAATCACTGGCCAAATTAAGTAACTTTTTGGTGATATGTTCTCTCTGCCCTTCAGTTCTTCCTCTGTTTCCTCTAATCTTGATTTCTTTGTAAACATGTCTTGAAGGCAAAGGAATCTGATCTCAAAATGGATTCCTCTTTTGGTTTGTGAGGTCTGCCAGTAATTTGTACCATCTAAGGACATCAGAAGCAGCTATTTTGACCATAACCAGATGGCTGCAGCTTCCCAAATTATCTGTATCTTCAGTGTAACATTTTTTCCCATTTGTTTCATGGAACTTTGTGTGAGTCTATTGATATCTTTTACTTCAGCAATGAAAATTCCCCCAAGGAACATCTTTTCAGCCTTCCTCTCAGTTTTTTCCTAATAGTTATAAATTGAATAATATGTTCAAATTTATGATGCTGCAAAGAAACATCAGTACTTCCTGGTAGCTCATACTAATATATACAGAAAAATTAGTCTGTCCAAGTCTCAGTGTCTGAATAAGATTCTCCCTACCTCAGCTCCCTAGGGGAAGAAAGAAAGAAAAGAAAGAAAGAAAGAAAGAAAGAAAGAAAGAAAGAAAGAAAGAAAGAAAGAAAGAAAGAAAGAAAGAGAAAGAAAGAGAGAGAGAGGGGGGGGAGGAAGGAAGGGAGGGAGGAAGGGAGGAAGGGAGAGAAAGAAAGAAGAAAGAAAGATTTAAAAGTAATATGTGTAGTGTGTGCATAAAGTTTTATATATTATGTAGGAGATATGTGTGTGCATAAACTTTAGGGAAATAAGGTTACACAAAAGTCTAAATTTCAATAAAAAATGGGAAGAAAATGAAAACAAGATCCTAAACTCTGATAATTGGACTTTACTTGGATAATTAGCAAGAATTTAAATGGAAGCAATGGAAAAGCTATAATTAGCAGCATCAAACTGAAACTCACCATAACATGGAGTGTCTCAAGGTCATTTCTTAAATCTTTCTGAGATTTTATTTGTTCCAAATGTAAATTGAGAAGAACAGTTCTGTGGGTCTAAACAGCACAAATGTTATCTGAGAAAACCCAGGAGTCACAGGCAGAGGCTCATTGATGGAAATATTTAAACACAGGCTGACAAGAGTGGTCTAGATCTAGGTGTAAATTGTGATAGGTCCTTCAATAGGAAAGTTACATGACAAAAATACTGTTTAACAAGATTAATCAGGTACAATATTTAGGATGAATATTTACATCTAGACAGAGGCAAGGAGCATAAACCACATACAATTATTTCTTAAAAATTGAGGAACGTGACTACAGCCTGAGATAGAAAATAAAGAAGAAAATTTGAATATGAAGATAAAAACTAACACATTATAACACTGATTCCATGAGGGTAATGGAAAGAGGAGATTCAAATATGCCCCAAGTTTTGAATCTGAAAGGTGGGAAAAAAATGACTTTGCATCTTTATCTGCTATCAGATAAGGAGAGCCATCGTACTTTAAAATGATAAAAAATATATATAATTGCTTAATCATAAAATGAGAAGTGAAAGACAGATTGTTTATTTTAATCTACTTGCAGTGCCAAGTGAGTTCTTCATTCAAAAGTGGGGCTAACCTAAAGTTTGAGAAGTATATGTCAGTCAGACCTCAACTCCACCCACCTTGATGGCCATCTTTCTATCACCTCTAAACAAATCCACTGTGCTGAGCATAAAACACCAGGCCTTGGGTAGCCTGGCATACCACACTTTTTGGAACCTTCAATTTACTACAATCTCTCATAAGCCCAAATGCTTCCCACACCAGACTGCTTAAGGCTTTCACAAGCAGGCCATGCAGAATCTCATTCCCATGCCTTTGCCACTTCAGTTCTCTCTGCATAGAGTGCTCTTTCCTTCCTATGAAGGAATTTTCCATGTTTTGTCTTATTCCTCAATATAACGTTTTCTTGCGTGTGACTGGATTCTATTTGGGATGATAGCTAACAGAATACATATTCTCCTATCTCTAGGATGACCAGTTCATCTGGATTTGTCCAGCACCATCCCCACTCTAAACCTGAAAGAAGCAAGTCCCAGTAAACCCATTAACCTCAGGCAAACTGTGATGATTGGTTACCCTGCACTTCCTTTATTATATCACAATCCAAAAGATAGAGTTTTCAGGATATTTCTATAAGCACTTTATTTGTATTGTCTCAAGGATCACAGCACTGAGAAAGGTGTTCTTATACCATTCCACAGATGAGGAGACTGAGGCACAGAGCAGGTAAGTAACATGTTTAGAAAATGACAGAGCTTAAATAGAACCCAAGATGTTTAATTTTTGAGCCCATTCACTGGAGAGCCCAATATCAAAATTAAAGCAGGAGACTGACAAATGTTTCTCCATGTGTTCCTTAGCTAACCTTGCTTTTCTTAATAAAGTACTATTTATTTTATATTTTAATTTTAGCAATGACTAGTTAAAAAGTGCTCAATAAATGTTCATTGAATCGAGGTTAACTGATTGATAGGCACATAATGTAAAAAATAAGAGAAATGGATAAAAAAAAAACAGGGAGTCATGAAAGAAATATTAACTAATTTTCACCAGGACAAAGGAAAAAGAATAGCAATGGTGCTCCTAGTTAGAGCTTAAGATAAAGTTATAACTAGTCTGACTGCTTTCCCGTCTCACCTCCTTTCAATCAAATGAAAGCAGACCTTTTTTTCAACATTTTCTAAGAACATTTCCAAATATTACTTCTCATTATTCTTATATTATGCCATTTGCATTTTAAGCATACAGTATAAAGGCTGGAAAACAATGAAACATGCAAATAAGGAAGCGAAAGTGTTCTTTGAACAGTTAAGTGATGAAAAGTAATGGCATTCAAGTTCTTTAAATGCAATACATTATCTCTTCAATCGGCTTTTCTATTCCTTTTCTATCTTCTCCTTTGTTTTTTTACTCTCTTCAGTGACAAAAATATTTAATTCCACAACAGTATTTTTGTAGGGAAAAGTAACTTTTAGAGTTTGAATTATTTATTTTCAATCTTACAAACATAAATGCCTTTTTTTTGGGGGGGGAATTTAACCTGGGTAGAAAATTATATAGAAGTTCTCTATCATTGCTATTTGAAATAGGTTATTAAATTAATTCAGAACTATTTAGTACTTAATATTCTTAAATTTTTGCCTTATTGTGAGGGTCAGGGCCAAAGTTAGTGACCTGAATTCAATTAAGGGATGTTTTTAAATAATTGGGTGACCACATGGCCATTCAGGGCTTCATTGTGAGGAGCTACATTTTATAATTTGTTTGCATAAAGTATGCTTTTAAATTGTTCTCTCATAATCTGCTTGCTTTTAGATGAAAAGAAACCATTTCTGCTTTATTAACCTTCTTTTTAAAGTGCTCAAAAAAGCCCTACACATAAATCAATTGATATATCTTCATGACAACAAAGGGACTGCTCCTGCCCCACCCCAGGTCTTCACCACCTTATTGTCTGTGTCCTTGAGTTATGCATCTTTGCATATATGTTCTTTGGTTAATCTTTTCCAGTCCCCCCCACCTCCACCCCCCAATGCTCTGAGATCTGTCAATCTGTACCAAGTATCCATGCCTCTGGTCCTATTTTGTTGGTCAGTTTATTTTGTTCATTCATTCTTCAAGGATGCTGGAACAGTCAGTAAAGCATTGCTATCTGTTTTTAAATAAATGCAAAAGATCTCTGTGCTCCCAGAATGCCTCATGTGACCAATGTCCCAGTCGCCTCATTGTACATCCTGGGTTCCTTGCCTTCCCTCTCAACAGCTGAGCCCTTGGCCAAAGTCTTTCCAGGTTCTGATTCTGTCTCTTCTGAATCTTGTATAGCTGGTCCTCAGGCATTGTGTCCCTGTGTAAGAAAATTACTTATCTCAGTTAGGAAATTTGTAAAGATAGGTCTTGGGTGAGTCATGAGGTAAATAACTTATCTTTAGCTTGACCTTTCAGATTTTACAGCCTTCTCATTCTTCAGCATGTTCTGCCCCAGGCCTTCTTTAGGTGCTCTTGAGGCTTCTTCCCACTCCTACCAGCCACTCTTCCCAGGTTTTCACCATCTCCTTATCCCTGGAGTCTTTGCATTTTAAATACAGAAAGGTTCTCCCCAAACCCACCTGCCCCCGGCCCCCCCCCCCATAGAAACTGCTTTATTATTTTCCATTACAAAATTAAGACATATTTTTAAAAATATAGAAAATTATAAAAAAGAACACAAAAATCACCTATCATCCCACTATATACAAATAAATGAGATCATGCATACATATTGCAGCCATGCTTTTTCACTGTATTATCCAGTTAATAAGGGCACTCAAAGCTCTTTTATTTTTTTTTTAAGTGCCTCCATAGAAGCTTATACAATCTGAATATAACATTGTGTTTTTTCTTGGTGGACCATGGCCTATTGCATTCTCTCTCTGCACCCTCTACCAACGCAAACTCAGTCAGAATGATGTAGAGAAAACTCTTGGTAAAATAAATCATGATTCACTCTACAAATAGGATTCAAATGTACCAGGTTTAACTCCCCCTACAAGGGGCTTTCCAAGGACAGATGCCAAGCCACTTCCTTCCTCTTCCTGCTCCTCAGGGCTCAGAACCCAGACTTTTTTCATTCACCAAATGGGATCTTTCATATGCTTCAACTCTGGGAAACTACTCTCTTACCATTCTGATAGTTCCTTTCCTTTGTTTTCTCCGGAGGTTTTGTTTGTTTGTTTCATATGTTGGACTTCCTGGTTAGGTCTCTTATTTCATACATTTTCATATGTTGCTATTTATTATTATGGCTTGACACTCTGAGAAATTTCCCCTACTTCATTTTTAGGTTCTTGTACTACATTCTTTTTGTATAGATGATAATATTTTTTACTCTTTATGAGCTCTTTGCCTTTTTGGCTCTCCCTCCAGGGAGTATGCCAGTGCCTTTCCCTTCCCTTTGTCCTTTCCCCTTTCCCTCCCTTCCTCCCTCCTAACACCAGAAATTTAAAAACAAAACAAAACAAAAAAAGAGCTCTTACTGTTTTGATTGCTCTTATTTTTTGTAATATTTTCTTGACTCTCTGAGTATTTTTCTTTTAAAGTTTTATTCTGTTTCCTATATGATCTTGGATCCTTTCAGGTGTAGATTTTGCTTTTTTTGTTGTGGCCTTTCTCTTTCATGGTGTTAAATTTCTGTGTTTATTGGCTGTCTTAAGGAAAGGGGATTAAGACTCTGCTAACGGTTCTGCTGTTGCTGCCTACATCAATCTATTTGTTGGAAGAGCTCTCCCCTGAATAGGAAACCTCATAGAGAACTACGTGTAGTTGGTAAGACATATAATAGCAAGCTTATTTAGGGAGTGAGCCTAAGAGCCAACTCTGAGGTCACAGTACCCCTATCAGCCACCCAAAGAAAGAATAATAAGGGTACCAGCACCCATTCCAAAGCCATCACTTTGTTCCAAGGGTTAGTTCAATTGTTCAAGAGCTGATATCTCTAAATAAATTACTCTTTAGGTTTCTAGTAATAGAAAGTTACATCATTAATACAGGTACATAATCTTGTACCACACAATCCTGAAATCCAAAGATCCAAAAAATGTTTTTGCCAAAGTTTGGGCTGACTCAGTAGGTAGCAAATTGAACCTGAACTATATGAAGTCTTTATTTATCTATTTCATTTAAATAACCATCAGCTTTACTAAAGAAATATTAAAGAGTTTGGTTATGTGGTGTGTCCCAAGTCTTTCTGGGATATTATGTAATATATAAAATATATATTCCTCCAAGACCCCATTCTTTCAACAGATTTTTCTCAAAGCAAAAGATTGGGTTCTTCCAAGGTGAAACTGAAGGGGGGAAAAAAAAACTGATTTACACCCTTAAATAGTCTATTTTAATAGTACTTTTGTTGTGGAAGGTTTTTATTCGTTGATTTTAGTTTATCACTTATGCCTATGAAATTTAAAAAAAAAAAGTCTCAGGACTCAGTTTTAGCCAAGGGTCCCCATTTATACACAAAATGGAGAAAAATTTGGTGACTTATTAATTTATTTGTATCATTTGGGGTTGAATCTACATTGAGTTTTCTTGTCCTCTCCCTGATTTCTTTTTGTTCCTGGACCAATATTTTAAGACCTGGGTCTATTCTTCCTGACATATGCAAAATGCTTATAAAACTAACTTAAAATTTGTAGTGAAATACTATAGTGAAAAAAATGTGAAAATAAAATCTCCATGTAGAAATGATTCCTCATCCAGAGTTATTCATATTGGGCATAGGTAATTCACCAGTTATCTCAGCCAGCCAGAATTATTTTTCCAGTTCCATGTGCAGCCATAAGGTGGAAATCAAATTAGACTCCCTCTTAATAGAGCCCAAAGCTATTAATAATAAATCCAAGAGACATAGTTTAATTAAAAAAAAACCTAGAAACTATTGTCAGACAGAAATCACCTAATAAAAAAGTAATTTATAATGCACACCCTAATT
The DNA here is from genome assembly GCA_011751065.1 of Lasiurus cinereus. Taxonomy (NCBI): domain Eukaryota; kingdom Metazoa; phylum Chordata; class Mammalia; order Chiroptera; family Vespertilionidae; genus Lasiurus; species Lasiurus cinereus. The sequence continues at coordinate 37,068,906 of JAAGEH010000393.1, read as the reverse complement.
AATAATTTACCTCCTAGGGTAAAAAACTATCAAAAGTAATAACAATTAAAACACACTACTTTTTTTTTTGGATAATATCAAGAAGCTAGGGAAATCTCAAGCAACAAATTCAACTTCTGCTATCCTCACTTTCTGTCAAAAATTATAATTAATTCTTAATGCTTTTTTTTAAATACAGAGGTTCCCTTCTCTCAGCTCACACTCATTAAATGGTAACTTTATAAATGATTAAAGAAACACACACACCTAAACATAGTCTAGTAGAATTCTAAGAAAGATACCCACTTATTCAAAAGAATTTGTTAAACAATGATTAAGTAATTAAGGCTTGTATGAGAGATTAAAATGGGCTAAATTAGTACACATTGAGTTACTGACCTAGAACCTATTTCTGATTAACAGGAGACTTCAAGGAAGGATATTAAATACCAATAGTCTCCCCCAGGCTATAATAATAAGAACAAAAACTTGGTACATATTTTTCATTATCATATCCCTAGCTTCTCACCAGTGCCTAAAATAATTTATGCTTAAGAATTATATTAAAAATTAGATGTTGCTTGAATAAATGAAAGAATATACATATATCAAATCATGTGCACATGTTAGGTGTCAATTATATCTTAATTAAAAATACTTTTAATAAATAATTTGCCAAATTTAAAAAAAAGAATTATAGAAAAAAAATGTATGAACATAAACATCTATGCTGGGTGTTACAATAACCTGTCCAAATCCTCCTTAAGGAATGAAAGACTTATTTTCCTCAGCTGGGGACAGGGGCTACTGGCTGATAGCTCTCAGTGGTCAGCCTCTTCCATCTGTTAAAGAGCTTCACCTTCCCAGAACCCCACCCCTTTCTCAGGACCTCCCATACCCAATGATAGATCATTGTGGATATGAAAGGCCCAACCTCCACCCTCCAACTCTGAAAGGGTTATTGGAGCTTCAGAACTCCTGCTATGGCTGTCTGAAGATTGTTGAAATGGCATCATAGCCCAGTTTCTTTCTTCTGCCCAACTCTACCTGCTTACATTCCCTTCAGATTTGTTGATCCCAAGAACACTCTCTAAGAATCTCTTGCATGGTAATCTCCATTTTAGATTCTGCTTCTCAGGGGACCCAACCTATGACAACATGTAGCCTTCAGTTAAAAAAAATTAAAAATTTAGAAAAATAAGATAAATTTTATTTTAACCTAACGTATAACTACATTAAGTGGGCCAGTAGAAAAAGGCTGAAAAAGGAAGATTTTGGTTGAGACAGACAAGAAACACCATGGCAAAGTATTGACAATGCCATTGTACTGGAAGCCAATCTTTCGAAGTAAGCATGGACCTGGTCTGCCTGATTATGTCTGGAAGTAAGGGTACCCCAAAGAATCACAGCATGGTCATTCACAACATGGAATTAGGCATTTAATTGACCTGGATTTGAATAATTTACCCACACCTTGTGAATTGAGGACCTTGGGGCAAGTTACTTAACTTTTCCAAGCTTCGTAATGGACATCAAAATACATAAAATTGGGAAATGCTTAACAAGGTACCTGGCACACTCACTAAATGGTAGACATTCTTACTGCTTTTTAAATATTTATTATTAAGAAGGCAAAATAATGCCCTTCCCTTGTCAATCTCCCAACTTGAAAACTAAATGAGTGTTATTGTTGCCAAGAGGAAAAATAATCCTCTGCACCATTGTTATCAGCACTCAGAAATGACAATGTTGAATGTTTGTTCTCAAGGAAATAGAGGAAGGGGCATAAGTAGAGCTTTAAACGCATTTGCTTCTGGAAGCATGGGTAATGGATAGAGGATCTCCCATTGTTGGGCATACCCTCAGATATAGTGCATGACCTTCTGAACATGTTCTGAGCTTCCATATTCACATTCAAAGGTAAGGACTACTCATCTTCAATGAAGATTCTTTTACTAAAACTAAGTGTAGAAGACTCCAACTTCGACTCTGACAGAACAAAAAGGTAAAAATATTTTTTTTTCCCAAAAAATCCTCCCACTCAACAGCAACTACAAAACTGGACAAAACAGTAAAAAACAATTATCTCAGTACTTTGGAATTTGACCAAAAATATATAACAAACTGAGAAGCATTTAGTCATGAAACAACTAAACATTGGGTAAGAATAGACAAATCTGTGTCATTTTCCCTAGGGCTACAACCATTGCTCCTTCAGCTTTTGGCCCAGTAATTCAAAATTCAGCCAGAGTTAGGGAGGCTATGAACATATAAGCTTTGTTGTTGCATTACTAATAGAGGGTACTTCCTTGAGTTAAAGTGGAGATCTAGTGCAAGGGATGGCCAGGGCTCTATCAGTCTAAAGATACTGCCCTCTTTGGGGAAAACAATAGGTTGGTGAACTAGCCAGAGTTTCAAAGGAGAGTTGTGGGGAAATTAATATTAATAGAGGATATGATAAACTTTTCAAATATCCTGGATTGACCACATGCACAGCCACTCACATATTCCTCGTTGACAGAGCTAACTCTGGGTATATGAAAGGAAGATGCAAGAGAACCAGAGGAAAATAAATGCTGGTACAGACCTGAAAATGACCTCAAGTTTGAATATACTCTCTGGCCTACACACAGATCCATAAGCAATGAATTAAACTGTGCTAATGCGGTGTTTAAGCATAGCCTTTTTTGGTTTCTTTTGCCTTTTATCCTTCATCACTGTCTTTTCCTTCTCCCAGGTCATTGCTTTTTGGTACCTATAAACCATGGTTATTATTGAGACCCAGACGTAATACTCAGAAATATTCTGAGATGGTCCTCCTTCATATTCAGATTTTCTTTCTTAAGGAAGAATTTCATTCCCATTGAGCAGTCTGACTTTATAAACCATTGCTTAAGAACAAAAAATAGAGAAATAGGATACCCAAAATGACAATTCCAAGATGTCTGGCATTCAAAGATAGACAGCTTAAAAAATGCAAAGAATGGAGCTCATATACTTGATTTGGTTCCATGATTTAGCACAATAGTAAGTTTATGTAAACTTAGGATATCTCAACATAATAGTCAACTACTTTGTTATTTATGCCCATGTTATGTATGCTGATATTTCCATGGAAAAAAGTAATTCCATTTAATTCCATGCATTAATTTGAAGCTGGTTTTGGGAGGAGGATTTCTTGAAAATCACCATACACTAAAAGCAGCATCTTTCCGTAAGATTTAGTCAGATACAGGAGAAATTGGGCAGCCTTTCAAAATTGAATCTGAGCATGACAGATAGGGGCTAGCATCAGGTGGGAAAAGTTACACTGTGTTCTTGGAGCCTGTTGATAATACTGTACCGGCTAAGCTGGTACACTTAGCCGGTACAGTATGGTACAAGGACATTCAAATTAAGCTCCTTTTTACAGTGCTGAAAGGACATAATGTGATGCAAGCTTCACAAAACAAACTTTTATCAAAAATGAAATCTCAATTATTAGAATTCTACCCAAGCCAGCAGTTTGATTTTGTAGGAAAATCTAATGCAGCACACCCTAATAACAAAGCCTTTTGCTGGCAATCAATAATTCGTTCTGTTTCTACAGTTAAAGAAGTTATGTAACCTAAATTATGATATTTACATTTTTTAATCCTCAGTTTTCTCATGTGTAAAATAAAGGTGTCAGATCATGTGACCCCAAGTCTTCTTTCAAGCTTAAATATAAATTAAGCTTATAAAATAGTCTCCAGTTCCACCTCAATTTTGTTGCTTGCTAATTCATAAGATTTTTTTTTTTTTTAGTTGTTTTCCCAGGACTGATTGTTGCCCTCTCTGAGAAGTTTAGCAGATCCTCCAGCTGACCATGAGGGCTCCAAAGATACCAGAGAACAACTTGTTATAAAAATTTACAAAATCCCTTATATTATCAATGAACTTTTGGATATGAAAGCATTTGAGATTAGTATCCACAAAAATGTCTTCTCCTTAACTGGATCAAAGCTCCTAATTTTGTATTTTTCTACAGGACTTCTTCACTATGGAAAGGTTAATATTTCAAGCTATTTATTTCCCTAAATCAACTGGAGAAAATTCTCTAATTTGCATTAACTCCAGTCTAGTCCTGGGAGCCTGTCCAGTAAAACAAGAACAGAGAAATTTGCATTTGGGCTCACAGATTGTTCACAATTTAATCAGCAGGTGAAAGAAAATCATCTTACAAAATGTGCCTTATCTTTGGCTGGCTCTTCACTGTCAATAACCAAGCTCTTCAATGATCACATTTGACAATAAGCAACATTTGCCTTTCTCCACAGCTGTTGAAGAATAGCCATGTTGTAACAACCTAAAAAGGAACCAATGTTTTATTTTAGCAAATAGGCATTGTCTGTCTCCAAAGCAGATCTCTAATGTTACTACTACTATTTTTTCTACACAAATTCAATTTTTAATAAATCAACAAGAAATAAATTCCTTTCATTGATCATTTCTTCTTGTAGATTTAAGTTATTTTACTCCAAAGGTGCTTTTATTGACTACTATATTGATTTTCTTTATAAGTCAGGGTTGGGGGTTCAACTGAAGATACTTGTTCATTGGATATGGTTCACAGATGTTGTGCTTGAAGAAGCTCTTCATGGTTATACATCCATCCGTGGCCTGACGAAAGCTTATTTCAGTCCTTATGCTGAAGATATTCTACCATCTGTGATTTTTAATGAAAGATGATCCCAAGTCATAAGAAGCAGCTAACCCTCACCACAGCAGCTGGACTCTGTCTCCAAAGAGAGTTATAGGAGAATCATTGCATGCATAGCATTGCTTTGCAAGAATCTGATTAGATACAGTGTGGAAACCAAAAAATGTGCACAAGGACAGCTTCAGAAAGTGAGATTTACTATTCTTTTCTCAGTTCCACATACTTTCTGGATTTCAAGAGTGGAAAGTCATTGTTTCTCTAATTTCCACAGAAGAAATGATACATTATGTTACATTATCTATCGGGAAGTAAAATTATGGAAGGAGAAAAGTTAAACAGAGCTGTGAAAATAGAAGCCAATGTTATCTCCCCACTATTGTCCCTAAAGGGTGCAGAGTAGGACTGGCCATACATAGATGAAATGCTGCAACCTTTATAAGAGAGAGTGTGAGAGGAATTCAAGATGGCGGCATAGGTAAACACCTACACTGCTGCCTCGCACAACAATTTCAAAACTACAACTAAAAGACAGAATGGACATCATCCAGAACCACAGGAAAGCTGGCTGAGTGTAAGTTCTACAACTAGAAGGAAAGAGAGGGGCTCACGGAGACCCAGAGGAGCTGCAAAAAGCTCAGGTATGGAGACGCGCGCGTGGTGCCAGAGTACCTGGTTGGCTTTCTCTAGCGGGAGGGAAACGGAGACTCTCAAAGGCATTGAACCCCTTATCCTACGACACTAAACCCCAGATCCAGCCAAAACTCATACGGGGGGAGTTTGGACTGTGAAAAGGGAGAAGTGCACGGAAACTTAGGGGAGTCGCAAAAGATCAAAGGCCTGGTGGCGCGCACGGCACTGCGCGCAGGTCAGACTGCTGATTGTGCTGCTGGCTTTCACGAGTGGGTGGGGGATAGACCCTCCCAACTGTGCCACTTCTGACTCCACTAAGCCCCTGTTTCGGACGAAACCCTAGAGACCTAGACTCGTGTGGTCCTGGTGCGCAGGGGAGCTGGAAAGGCAGCGGTTAGAGGCACAAGGACGGCTCCAGCCATTACCCAGTCACATGAGACTCAGGGGCCGTGGAGGGCGGGGCCGATTGGAAGGCAAGGCAGTCGCTTAAGCCCTGAGACTCCACCCCTCCCAAGCTCAATAGAGGCTTCTTCGGTTTTGCGTCTGGTATCATAAGGCTGAATTCAACACAGAAGTTTCCCCGGCATAGTGAAAATGCCGAGACAAGGGAAGGGATCACAAACAAAAGAAATGGAGGGGAAAAAACGACTGGATATAGAGTTCAAAACCACACTTATAAGGTTTTTCAAGAATATGCTAGAAAAGATGGATAAATTTAGTGAGACCCAAGAGGAGATGAAAAAGGTCCAACTAAAGATGATAAAGGAC
>JAAGEH010000393.1:37035412-37052546 GCA_011751065.1 Lasiurus cinereus | reverse complement strand
TTCTTGTTTATTCTGCACCTCCTCTAGTTTCTTCTGCATTTCTTCTTCATGCTTCTTCACCTCCTCTAGGTTCTTATTCGTTACCTCTTGGCTCTTACTCATATTGTCAAATTTGTCTTCCATTCTTTTCAACCACATTATGATAATTTCTCTGAACTCTTTCTCTGGTAGGCTTATTTGTGGTTCTATTTCATTTACTTCCTTTTCTGGTGAAACCTGCCTTTCTGTCTTTTGTGGGCTGTTTCTTTTTCTGACCATGGTCTTTCTTCTCTGGGTGTCTGGTTATGTTGTGCTCTCTCCTACGTTGACTGAAAGGCACAAACTACAACATGACCAGGTACAGCAAACAAGGCACTGAGTAGAAATGTATTCAAGATGTTAATAATCACAAATAAGGTGACCACCAATGAAGGACAAATTAGGGGTAAATAGAGAAAGAAGAAGAGGAAAATGAGGAAGAAAGAAAAGAAAGAAGTGCCAAAATCAAATTGGGAGAGTGAGAAAAAAAAAGATAAATAAATGAACAATAAAATAAAATAAAATAAGAAAATAAAAAGGAGAAAAAGGAGAATGAAAGAGGAAGAGAAAAAAGTCAGAGAGAAAAGAAAGTGTATAAGAGAGAAAAGAGGAACAAAATATAGATGTCAGGAGAGAAGTTCAATAGAACAGTCACTAATCCCAATAAAGGCCAGCAACCAGTACCTAGAGATTGATGCAAATTGCAAATAGCAACTGGTATCGAGGGAGATGAGGGAAAAGAGAGGTAGAAAACAAAGCAAGCAAAAAGCAAAATAAAACAAGTAGAATAAACTAAAACAATCTCTCAAAAAATTTTTCAAAAAATCGATATAATCACTTTTCAGGCAAATAGCAACAAAAGGACATAGAGAAAAAACAACTTTTTGGCTAGTGAAGACAAGAGGGGAGAGGTTTGTGTAGACTTGTAGTAGGGGATTTGAAATTAGATATATAAATGGGGTGAAATTTTAACCAGGTAAAGAGAAAAATAGGGAGAATCTAAAGTTGGAAAAGGGAAAGAGAATCAAGACAGCAAAATAGGGAAAGTTAGGAGGAAAGTGTTGGCATAAAGGTGGAGTTGAGTTGGAGTAAAATTATGCTAAAGGGAAGATGAAAATAGAATGTAGAACTCTAATCCCGAAATAAAATAAAGAGAAAACAAAATGACACTTTTTTTTCCAAAAACGGTAAAGTACTAGTAGTAATTAATAATACTAGTTTAAAACAAATATGTAGTAATTATAAAGGTAAAATCAATTGAGGCAGAAAGAAAAAAAATATTCTTTTAATTAAAATATGTGAAAATGAAAAATAAAGAATTAAAAATTAAAAAAAAGAAAAAAGGAAAAAGGAAAAAAAAAAGAAGAAGAAGAAGAAAAATAGAATGGTCCTTCACTTCCACTATTATTCTGCTTGGCAATCCTGTTTCCCAGTAGGGGAGGTATTGCAGTTCCCTGTGTTCCCCTCTTGGTGTTTTAATCTCTTTATTCTCTTGTGGTTATGGGAGAGTCAATTTGTGTGTCATCCATTGGGTGGCAGTGTTTCGGAATTGATCTCTGAGACAAAGCACAGGACCTCTCTAGGCTGTGCTCAGATCCTGCTACTCTGTGGTTCCCAAAACCAGTTTGTGGGGGTTTTGCAGCCTGGACACTGCAATAACTCCCAGGTTGTCCCTCTGCCCCAGAGGGGAAAAAAAAAAAAAAAGAGTCGTTTTCTGGAGCTCTCCTCTGTCAACAGCTCAGAGGGTTTGCCTTCACACTCAGGGATCACGCCCTGACCACCTCCTCGGACCTCTCCAGAGGCAGCTTTCCCGCAGCCCGGCTCCCACAGTGTCCGCGTCTCTGCCCTGTGGGGGTAGGAGACCGCACCCTGGCCCAGGCGAAATCTGACCCTTCCGTGCGCGCGCGCGCAGTGTGGATCTCTGAATCCTCAGTCTGCGTGTCTGTGCTGCTTGGGAAGCCGCGCTCTGGGTCCTGGCTGCTCTGTGGGTGCCTCCGTCAGCCGCAGCTTTCAGACCTCGGCAGACATCCACCTCCCCCTTAAGTCAGGCGCAATCTGACCTTTCCGTGTGCTCTGTGGATCTCTGATTCCGCCGCGTGTCTGCGCCGATTGGAGAGCGGAGTTCTGGGTCCCCGGGTTCCTGGCTGCTCGATGGGTGCCCAGCCGAAGGCTTCAGACCTCCGCAGACATCCACCTCCCACTGCAAGATGGCTCGGGCTCCGCCTTCGCGCTGGTGGCTCCGGCCGACAAAAACCCCCTGTCAGTGGGGCTGCCTGGCCGGGAGAGCCCCTTCCAGCAGTTTTCCGCCTTCCCCTGGAGGACAACTGACTCCTAGCTTGCCAACAAACACTCCCAATGCAACTCTCAGCCGCTCTCTCTCCCTCTGCCCAGCGACAAAGCTCCAGACGCGTCCGTCTACTCCGCCGCCATTTTCTCCTCCTCCGATTCTTTATTTTTTAAATATATTTCCTTCTTAAGGGTTGGCTACACAGATGCAAACCAAGAAGATGATCCAATAGTTCTGCTTGTCTAGGGAACAGTACCTGCCAAACATCTGTCCCACACTTTACATCTTGCCTATTTCTCTCTGGTGCAATTGAACATCATGACCATTTGGGAAATCTCCCATGGTTTTTGCTCCAAATCTCTTAACTTCCAAAGCAGCAGAGTTAGAATTGTAAGATTTATCTGGATCTTCAGGGGGTGCACATTTTCAGTACTGTGTACCCCTTTTACCAATGATGCTGCCAATCACTATAAACAACTTTGGCAACTGAAAATCAATGATTCTTGTTTTCAAAGTTTACCAAAACTGTTCCATCTCTCATCACCCTTTTGACATGAGATAAATATTGACTAAAAGTTCTGGATTGAGGCAGATCTTATTTCAAATTGTGCTATTGTCAGAGAGCATGCCAGATTATTTGTACCAGTTTTGTTTCAAGGTATGTATCTTCTATCTTCTCTGGTCTACACTTCTTGTTTAAGAAATTTAGGACTCCATTTCCCAAAGCTTGCCTCACCACCCCTTCCCCCAAAACCTAGTCTTTAGAGATGTTCTGAAAGGAAAGGTTGTTTATGGGAAATAATTTGAAGGAAATATTTCATACATTATTAAAATTGCCACATTAAATGCTCTGAAAACTCCTGCAAAGAAGAAACCATCTTGTTTTCTAGCATTTTGCCAATATTTTCCACCAGAAAACATTTCCCTTTTCTAGTAAGACTTATATATACCTCTGGAATGAAATAATACTTTTTGAGAAATGCTCACAAATTTATTTTAATTTGGAACAAAGAAGAAAGTAAATGCAACAAAATATATAGAAAAATGACAACCTCCAAATCAGTACTGATAAAAATGTCTTCACCTTAAAATTTACTTGTGAAAAAATTTCATAATGAGGAGGCAACTCTAGCTTTGATAGATCCTGACATTAAACTGTTAAAAAGCAGGACCCCAGTGAGGCAGGCTTTCTTCACAAGGGAACAGTCTGTGACTTCAGCTATTACAGCCAAGTTTAGAGGGTGGGGGTGTGCATTTGATAGCCTGGAAAGTAAGCTGCCACAGGGAAAAGGGATTGTGACCAATAAAATAAGGGGAAATCTGCCAGGAGACACACTGGCAGAGTTCATCTTTTCCCTGTCTTGATAACACGTCACTGATTTATTTTGGATATGGAAGAAAGTTTTGTTCTAGGGCTGTTTTAAAGAGAATATTCAAAGGCAGGGGGCGGGGGGGGAGAATGGCAGAGGAATAGATGAATGTGTCCCGAGCCTTGTCCCAGAGCAGACAGAGGGAACAGCTGAGGGTCGCACAGGGAGTGTTTGTTGGCAAGTTGAGGGACAGCTATACTCCAGGAAAAGGTGGGGGTCTGCTGGACAGGACTCTCCTGACCAGGTATCCTCTAATGTTGCTGAGCTCCCTCCTGGAGCCACCAGCTTGGACTTGGAGAGGGTATATGTTATAAGAAGCCTGAAAATCTACAACTATGGCACCACCAATCAGCTGTGAAGCCCAGAACAATTGGCGCAGGCAAGTGGATTCAGAGGAGCTCTATACTCCACCACAGAAAGGTCATATTTCAACTGGGATGAGGAGAGAAAAAAACTACATGACCAGACACCTGGAGAAGAGAGACCATGGAAAGACAAAGAAAGAGCTCCCATATAAAAGAAAAGAAGACATCACCAGAAAGAAAGTAAACAAAATAAAGACAAGCACCCTGCCAGAGAAAGAATTCAGAGAAATGGTCATAAGGTGGCTGAAAACAATAAAAGACAAATTCAACAATATGAGTAAGAACCAAGAAGAAATTAAGAAGAACCAAGAAGAAATGAAAAATGACATTGTTGCTATAAACAAATCAATAGAAAGCATAAAGAGTAGGGTAAAAAAAAGCAGAGGACCACATCAGTGAACTAGAAGACAAGGTAGGAAAATAATACCCAAGTAGAGCAGCTTCTAGAAAAAAAAAAAAAGCAGAAGGAGAGCCTAAGGGAACTTTGGGACAACATGAAACAAAACAACATCCACATAACAGGAGTTTGAAGAGAGGAAAATGAGCAAGGAATAGAAAACCTGTTTAAAGAAATAATGAAAGAAAACTTCCCTCGTATAGGGAAGAAAAAACCCACACAAATCCAAGAAGCTCACAGAGTCCCAAGCAAAATGAACCCCAAAAGACCGACACCAAAGCACATTATAATTGGCAAACACCAATGAAAAAGTAAGAATCTTAAAAGTGACCAGAGAGAGACAGAAAGTTACCTGCAAAGGAACCCCCATCAGACTAGTGACTGATTTCTCAACAGAAACTCATCAGGCCAGAATGGAATGGAATAAAATGTACAAAGTCATGCAAAAGAAGATTCTGAATCCAAGAATACTGTACCCAGCAAGGCTATCAATCAAAATTGAAGGTGAAATCAGAAGTTCACAGACAAAAAAGGACTAAGGGAATTTATTATCACCAAACCAGCAATGCAAGAAATGCTAAAGGGTCTGTTGAAAAAAAAGAAAAGAAAAGAAAAAAGAAAAAATGAAAGAAATAGGAAGTGAAGAAGGAACACAGAGGTAAAGAATAAAAATGGCAAAAAGTAAGTACCTATTAATAATAACTTTAGCTGAAACCGGTTTGGCTCAGTGGATAGAGCATCGGCCTGGGGACTGAAAGGTCCCAGGTTCGATTCCAGTCAAGGGCACGTACATTGGTTGTGGGCACATCCCCAGTAGGGGGCATGCAGAGGCAGCTGATTGATGTCTCTCTCTCATTGATGTTTCTGACTTTCTATCCCTCTCCCTTCCTCTCTGTGAAAAATCAATAACATATATTTAAAAAAACAAAAAATAATAATAACGTTAAATGTAAATGAATTAAATGCTCCAGTCAAAAGATATAGGTTAACAGATTGGATAAGAAAACATGACCCATATATCTGCTGTCTACAAGAAATCCACCTCAGAAAAAAAGACACACACAGATGAGGGTGAAGGGATGAAAAATGGTTTTTCAGGAAAAAGAAAAGGAAAAAATAGCTGGGGTATGAATACAGTGGTACCTCGAGATACGAGTTTAATTCATTCCATAACTTTGAAATATGGGACACTATGAGACGCTCGAGTCGCGGTAAACTGGTGGGTCATGTGCAGCCAGCCAATCCACACGATTACTCCTATCTCAAATGTTGCTTGTATTTCAAAGCAAAAATCGCTCGCTCGACGGCTCATATCTCAAAAATCTCGTATGTTAGGGCACTCGTATCTCGAGGTACCACTGTACTTACATCTGACAAATTAGATCTCAAAGTGAAGGGTATAACAAGAGATAAAGAAGGCCACTTCAATATAGTAAAGGGAGCAATCCAACAAGAAGAAATAACTCTGATAAACATATATGCACCCAATATAGGAACACCCAAATATATATATTAAAAAGAAAACTCCTGGAGGTTATCAAGGGAGAGATTGACAGCAATACAATCATAATAGGAGACTGTAATACCCCCCTATCACCATTGGACAAATCCACTAAACAAAAAATCAGCAAAGAAATAGCAATCCTAAATGACTCACTAGACCAGATGGAATTAATTGACATCTTCAGAACATTTCACCCCAAAGCACAGAATATACATTCTGCTCAAGTGTACATGGGTCATTTTCAAAGATAGATCATATGTTGGGTCATAGGCAAAGCCTCTTCGAATTCAAGAAGATAGAAATCATATCAAACATTTTCTCAGATCACAGTGGCATAAAACTGGAAATGAACTACAATAAAAACAATCCAAAGAAATCAAACACATGGAGACTAAACAGTATGCTATTAAACAATAACTGGGTAACTAGAGAGATCAAGAAAAAAAGAAAAAAAACATCATGGCAAAAAATGACAATAAAAACACAGCAATCTAAAATCTATGGGACACAGCCAAAGCAATACTGAGAGGAAAGTTCATAGCTCTACAAGCTTACTGCAAGAAACAAAAAACAATGGTAATAAATTACCTAACCCTATAACTCAAAGAGCTAGAGAGTTACAAGAAAAACCCAGTGTAAGCAGAAGGAAGGAAATGGTAAAGCTCAGAGGGGAGATAAGCGACATAGAGACCAAGGAAACAATTCAAAACATCAACAAAACCAAGAGCTGGTTCTTTGAAAGAATAACAAGATCGATGAACCTCTAGCTAGGCTCACCAAGAAGCAAAGAGAGAGGACCCAAATAAACAAAATCAGAAATGAAAGAGAAGAAATAACAACAAACCCCACAGAAATACAAAGGATTGTTAAAAAATACTATAAACAACTCTATTCCAACAAATGGACAACCTGCAAGAAATGGACATATTCCTAGAAAAATATAACCTTCCAAAACTCAATCAGGAAGAATCTAAACATCTCAATGGGCCAATAACTATGGAAGAAATTGAAGCAGTCATCAAAAAGCTTCCAGCGAATAAAAGCCCGGGACCAGATGGGTACACAGGGGAGTTTTACCAAACATTCAAGAAAGAATTAAAACCTATGTTCCTCAGACTATTCCAAAAAATGTAAGAAGAAGGAACACTTCCAAGTTCCTTCTATGAAGCCAGCATCACCATAATACCAAAACCAGATAGAGACAACACTATGAAAGAGAAATACAGGACAATATCCCTCATGAAGATAGATGCCAAAATCCTCAACAAAATTCTAGCAAATCGGATCCAGCAGTACATCAGAAAGATCATACACCATGACCAAGTAGGATTCATCCCAGGAATGCAAGGATGGTACAATATCCACAAATCAAAAAACATGATACATCACATAAACAAATTGAGAGATAAAAATCACATAGTCATATCAATTGATGCAGAAAAAGCATTTGACAAAATCCAACACCCTTTCTTGATTAAAAACTCTCAAGAAAGTGGGAATAGAAGGATTATGCCTCAACATAATAAAAGCCATATATGATAAACTCACAGTTAACATCATATTCAATGGGCAAAAACTAAAACCATTTCCCCTAAGAACAGGAACAAGACAGGGATTCCCACTCTCACCACTCCTGTTCGACATAATACTGGAAGTATTAGCTATTGCAATTAGAGAAGAAGAAGAAAGAAAAGGCATCCAAATTGGAAAAAAAGTAAAGCTGTACTTATTTGCAGATGACATGATACTGTACATAAAAAACCTGAAAGACTCCATCAAAAAACTAATGGACTTAATAAATAAATTCAGCAATGTAGCAGGATACAAAATCAATGCCAAGAAATCTATGGCATTTCTATATACCAATATTAAACTTACAGAAAGAGAGACTAAAAAAGCAATCACATTTACCATCACACCAAAAAAAAAAAAAATTAAGACACCTAGGAATAAACTTAACTAAGGAGGTAAAAGACCTATATGCCAAAAACTACAGGACACTGAAAAAAGAGATAGAGGAAGATATAAATAGATGGAAGAGCATACCATGTTCATGGATTGGGAGAATCAACATCATTAAAATGTCCATACTACCCAAAGCAATCTATAGATTCAATTCTCCATTTAAATACCAATGGTATATTTTACAGACCTAGAAAGAATTCTCCAAAGATTCATCTGGAACAAAAAAAGACCCTGAATATCCACAGCAAGCCTGAGAAAGAAGAATAAAGTACAGTGGTACCTCGAGATACGAGTTCCCTAACATACGAGATTTTTGAGATACGAGCCATTGAGCGAGCGATTTTTACTTTGAAATACAAGCAACAGTTGAGATATAAGTAATCGCGTGGATCGGCCAGCTGCACACGACCCACCAGTTTACTGCAACTCCAGCGTCCCATAGTTTCCCACGCCTCAAGGTTATGGAACAAATTAAACTCGTATCTCGAGGTACCACTGTATCCTAATAAACTAGAAATGCTAATCAGAAAGAATATATGCACCCTATGCTCATAGCAGCACAATTTACAATAGCTAAGATTGGAAACAGCCTAGATGCCCATCAGTAGATGATTGGATCAGAAAACTTTGGTACATCTACACAATGGAATACTATGCTGCCATAAAAAGGAAGGAATTCTTACTATTTGCAGCAATCTGGATGGAACTGAAAAGCATTATGCTAAGTGAAATAAGCCAGTCAATAAAAGAAAAATATCACATGATCTCACTTATTTATGGATAATAAAGAACATTATAAACTGATGACCAAAAAGACAGATACGAAGGCAGTAAAGCATCAAACTGTCTAATTACAGTGGGAAGGTTAGGGAGAGATGGGGTAGGTAAGAGATCAACTGAAGGACTTGTATGCATGCATATAAGCATAACCAATGGAAGCAAGACACGGGGGGGGGGGAGGGGCGGTGAAAGCATGTATGGTAGTAGGGTGGGGGGGTAATGGAAAGATAGGTACACATGTAATACATTAATAAATAAGAGTATATTCACATTGGAGAGAAAACATATATCTTGTATTTTTCCCAACTGACATATCAATTCAGAGCAACAAGAAAAGTGCCAGCCAAAGACAAATGCAAATGGCAGAGGCCATGTGTGAAGTCGCAAAGACCTGTACTAGAGAATGAGATTCAAACAAGATTACTCCTTTGTGGGCATTCTGGCCCGAAGACATACACCCAGCGCCTCCTAACTACAAGGGGATGTTCTTGATTACTCAGTACAACTGTGGGTGGTCCTTGGTATCTTCTGATTTGACAAGGATACGATCGGTTAAGAGCAAGGACTATAGCAGACAGGGGCCAACATGGCCCTGCCTGCTTCCATCGGTTCTTTTACAACTGTGTAACTTTGAGTAAGTGCAATCACCTCTCTACGCCTCACTTTTCTCTTTATATATATAAGGAGAATGACATTACTCAGCACACTGGATGGCAATGAAGAGTAACTCAATTATTGCTGTGCTTTTATGGTTAGCATGCTGCCAATCAGGTAATGAGCACTCAGTAAGTGTTATCTGGTATTATTAATGGCTGATTGATGGGACGATGCAGTCAGAACTAAAGATTTGCAGCAAAGGTTCTGTAAAATAAAGATGCGGAGAATTAGCTAAGCTAATTAGCCCTCTATGGGGTCAGCATCAGGCACCTGGTCATCTACACTTTATTAACAGCTCTGCAACTAATTGCAATGCAGCCAGACTGGAGGACCATTGCTCCTTTCTCTCCCCAGGCCACACGGGTTAAGAAAGGAGAAAAAGAAAGTAGAGAAATGGACAAAAACAGTCAGAATTCTGGCTTCTGGGACAGAATCCTTACATATCATTTGTGGAAACTCCATATGCAAGTTGGTAATTGGTTGCAGATAAAGAGTGACCAGAGGTAGAGATTGAAATTGACTATAAGTGACTGCTGGTCATGGTGACAATGAACAGAGGAAAACAAGTACAGAATTATGCCTTGCAACAAATTCATTGTAACCAAATCCCTAAAGACCAATTTCTTAATGCCATGACATGAAAACATCTGTATTTTTCAGAGCCCTTTGTTGCAAAGCTCTAGTCCCATCTTCATTCTCCCATCAGGTAGCCACTAATAATACCAGGCAACATTTGTTGAGTATTCATTACCTGCCCAGCAGCATGCTAAACACAGTAAGCAACAATAGTAGCTCTCCACTGTCACCCACTGTGATGGGTAATATTATTTCCCTTATACATATAGAGAGAAAAAGTGAGGCTTTTAGAGGTCATTTCACTTATTTAAAGTTACACAGCTGGGAAGTAAGTGATGAAGGCTGGGCCAGACTGGCCCCTGTCTGCCCTAGTCCCTGCTCTTAGACACAGTGTATAAAGGCTGGATAAAGTTTGCCTACCACACCATCTCTGGAGTATGTTCCTATTCTGGGTGAAGACCAGGCATATCCTGCATCTGTCCTGTTATGAAAAGATATTAGAGTTGGCAGATTCTCTTTATCCCTCTGCTATCCTCAGATGAGACATCTGTGGATAAATCATCTTCAGAACTTAGACATTCAGGTAACCCAACCTTCACTTTTTCTTGGGTTTGTAAGTCACATGAAGGATATATCTGAAAAACTCTAGATTCTCCATGATGGATCCAGGTGGTGTTGCTTGACCTGCACCCTTGTTTTGTGTCTGGTAGTGTCCTTAAGTTACATTGATGGTCACCTTTCCTGATGCCTTTTGAATGAGTCCACTTCAACATTCACAGTTTGCATTTATCCAATTGAGGAGGGAGCTCATTGTCTATAGATATAGGTCACAAATTTCAGTTCCAGAATATAAGAAATAGGATAGCCTTCTCTTCAATTACCTTTGACCAATTTATAGAAACAATTTTTAAGAACAGTTTGTGAGTTTTATTTCAAACAGGTAAAATACCATTTAATCAGTTCTGCTTAGCACAGCAGTTCCCAGGTCTCCAAGGATCGGCATAGTAACAGTGCTTTGCTGATCTGGTTTCCACACAAAAAATCTATTAAAAGAAAATCCTTTAGAACAGATGTGTTGACAAATCCCTGTCCACAAAGCAGTCAAGCTATTTAACAAAAATGTTGCTTCAGTATTTGTTCTATCTGGGGTGTGAGTGTGTGTGTGTGTGTGTGTGTGTGTGTGTGTGTGTGTGTGTGTATGCCCGCGCGCTGATTCTCAGCAGGTGAGGCTGGAGGGGGCGAGGTGGGGGCAGGGGGCGGCAGGGAGAACCAAGAAAGAAGTATTAGCAGAGCCAGGTGTGCATGAAAGAAAACAGCAGGGGTAGAGTGAGAGGGAGTGGGGAGAGAAACAGACAGAGCAGGGTGATCACCACCAAAGTTTAAGAGGCAGTTGCCAGAAAGCAGAAACTAGGAATCCATGATGCTGACTGCTCCAGGCAATGCTAATTTCAACAGTTCTTCCCCTAATGAAGCCATTTTAAGACATCTTCCATTTCAATTCTTCTCTTCCCCTCATAATCCCTCTTTCAGTAAAACACAAAACAAAACAAAACAAACAAACAAAAACAACTGGATCAACAAGCCTGAAATCTATGAATCTTCATTGACTCCTCTCACTTACTAGCATTGAGTCAACCACCAAGCTCCTACAACTTTTCTATTTTATTGTTGTTCAAATAAGTCCCCTCCTCTTCATTACTGCCCTAGCCTCTCAGGTAGACTCCTCAAATCACCCCCTACTGCTCAGTCACACCCTCCTTCAACTCATTTCTCCCCTAGCAGCCCAGAAGGCACTATTGAAAATGCAAAACCCAATTAATTGTATCTACTCTTTCACCTCCTCTTTCTCCCCCCACTCCTTCTTCCCCCTATGCCAACATGTGTGGGAACCTCTTTCCACGTCCCGCGTGGTTCAGGGTTCCCGGTTCAGGGTTCGGGTTCTGAAGGAGGCCGCACGCAAACGAAATAAGAGACTAGAAAACATTAATTTGGTGATATTGGGGGGCCAGGCGGGAGCCTTCCTCTAGTGGAAAGGACTGCCACTTGCTCTGGCCTTTCTCTCCCTTTTATTAAGGCTTTGGGACACACCCCTAGCCTTTAGGCAGGAAATAACAAAAACAGAAATTAACATGAAACAAACAGATAGAGGTTGCTTCAACCAATAATGTTTCAACTAAACAGTGAGTAATTAGCTCTGACCTTTCAGAGCAGTTAAGGTTGACCAGCCTTCTGGCCTCCTGTTTACATCCATTTAGTGAGAACAATATTTGGTTTCCAACAAACATGATGCTTAAACTCCTTAAATGGCTCTCCATGGCATTCCAAATAAACTTTTACAATGACAGGCAAGACCTTCTCTAAGATTAGACTCTACCTACAACTCCAGCTTTATTTCCCTGTCTTTTTCTAATTCCCAAATATACTCTAGCCAGCATCCTCAACTCCTGACTATTTCTTTATAGCTCTGCACATGCACAACTCAATACATGGTTCATTACTCTCATCAGCTCTTCACACCAGACACAGAGCTAGAACACACTCTGATTCTCCTAAATATCCCTCCCCTGAGCTCCACAGTCCAAATGTCCCTCCTCTGAGCTCCCACAGTCCTTTGAGCTGTCTCTCCAGGTGTTCTTGTCAATGTTACATTGTCTTTTAATATTCAAAGATATTAATCTCCTCAGGAGCAACCACTCTGTCAAGAAGTCCTCAACATAAGCCTAATATTCACTGCACAATAACAACTTAACAGTTGCTTCTTAAATGAGAGAATCTATGCCCCCACCAAAACTCTCAATGTGAAGAAGCTATCGTTTGCAGAATGCACACCAAAGCAAGAAGAAAAAAATGTAAACTTTCCATACCCTGTTGCACTAGATTTTTTTAAAACCTAATTTGAATTTAACAAACACATCTGAATAAATCCATCTGGTTTATTAAAATAGAATTTTTACCTGCAAAATGAATAAGAGCTTAAAATTACTTTGTACACTATTTGACTTATTCTCTCTAATGGAATCCTATCTTCAGTTTAATCACAGTGTTTATGGATGTTTCCTAAAAGTATCTGTACTGAAGCACGATTTATTTTCTGGACCATGGAGCTCTAATTTCAACCACCCCAGAGAATGCCCATCATTTTCATCTAATCCTTTGACTTCACAGGAGGTCTTCCTTTCTCCTCAATGGGACAAATGAACCATTTCTCATCTTGGACACAAGAGAGAACAATTCATTAAGCACTCAACAATATTATACTAAGTACCATTAGAAGAAATTAAGGACCTAAATAAAGACCCTGCTATCGTGGTACCTCTATTCTCAGATGTGAATAGTCAGCAACTGGGGAGAAACTGCTGTTAGCAGTCCTTATTTTCTCCAGTCTAAACACCTCTTTCCCGTTTGCTTTTTTTTTTTTTTCCTTTTCTGCTTTCTTGGCCCCTTTGTCTATTCTCATATTTTCCTTCTAAGGGGCTCCTTCACCACTGCCCTTGGCCCTAGGCCTGACATTGACAATCCCAGTGATTCAAAACTCTCTGGCTAATAGCAATTTTTTTTTTTGCTCCTTTCTTCAACTTCTATTGTCCCAGTCTCCATGGGAAGTCCCAACATTTCCTCCCCACAAGTGGGGAATCCTTCTGCAAATGATTTAACTTCTCTGCACTGCAATTTCTATTCAAAAAAGTCACATCTGCACAATATTTTACAGGGTGTTGCTGTATCAGATGAAGTAATGAATATAACACCATTAAGTGCTACACAAATCTCATCATCATAGTGACGTTTATGATCATTTTTTAAATAAAAACATAAGAAATATGCATACGACTATCACAAAGACAAAAATAGTCCATTTGATCTTGATTTATATAACTCTGCCTAATTGATAATCCCAAAGTCAACCTTAATTTTTAAGAATGTATGGTAGTATGTGGGTAAGGATGGGACTGGGAGAGCAAAAGGTGGAGGAAGGGGTAAATTCAGTGACAAAATACAGGGATTTTTACACAAACCCTTTGAGAAGCATTGCTTACACTAACAATAATTACTCCAATAATAATGATATTCATAATAACAGGTAATATTTGCTAAGCAATTTTGATATACTAAGTACTCATTTAAAAGCTTCACATGTATTAACTTCCTATCCTCCCAACAACCCTATGAGATAGGAGCTGTTATGACCCTCATTTTACAGAAAGGGAAATCGAGGCACACAAGATTATGTAACTCTGCAATCTGAGTCTGGAGCCCACACTCTTGACTGGTGAGCTCCATTGCCTTTCAGCAGAGAGCTGTGCTTAAGCACACGGGTTAGAGAACCAAACCAGCAGGGAGTGAAGCCACTGCACTACTTCTGACAGGCTTAGGTTAAGGAGATAGTCAATGCTCAGCCTTGATAGGCACACAGATTTTAGCTAGCAACAAACTGCCTCAATAAGCTTTCCTTGCTTCTCAATGAACTGGCTCTATTGATGGTCCCAAAGCAAAACAGTTATTGAAGGCAATGTATTTAAAATAGGATGCCTAGCCGAAACCGGTTTGGCTCAGTGGATAGAGCATCGGCCTGCAGACTGAAGGGTCCCAGGTTCGATTCTGGTCAAGGGCATGTGCCTTGGTTGCAGGCACGTCCCCTGTGGGTGGTGTGTAGGAGGCAGATGATCGATTTTTCTCTATCATCAATGTTTCTAATTCTCTATCCCTCTCCCTTCCTCTCTGTAAAAAATCAATAAAATATATTTTAAAAAATAAAATAAAATAGGATGCCTAGTGGAAACCCACGCAAACGTATAGTGAACCAGCTGAACTAGGAACATTAAACACATCAGACACAATCTCTCCCAGGCTTGACAGTGAAATGGGGCAGCAAGAAACTAGAAGCATTTATGTTGCCATTTGCTCAGTGCCACAATGGCTCTCTGTGAATAGAAGTAATTGGATTTTTTGGCCCCAAATCAATCCATATAAGGTAAAGCAGGCACATTGTGAGATCTGTCTCTCTAAACAGATAAGGTGAAATAGAGAGAAAAACAATTTTAGATAATTGTAATGTAGATAGTCCAGTTGAATAATTTAAGCCAAAAGACAAGATCAGTGTTTGGCCTTAATTAAGATTTTAAAAAATGAAATAATTTAGGTAATTGTCTCAGATTTCCCTTTTACTTTGCTTATATCCACGAGACTTAATTTTGCAACTAAGAAGATCATTTTTTAAAAAAGAGCAGGAACTCACCTTTCTATTCAGGTGGAAAGGGAAATCTTTGCAGTCTTATCTTCTCAGAGCCATCCTTAGCCAGTTTTCTTTCATGGGTCCCATGTCAGTACTTCCCCTCTACTCTCTCCTCTCATAGAAATATGATCAATCTGTATATATAAAAACCCAGTGACGGGAACGGCCAGAATGACCAGAACAACCAGTGTCTATGATGTGCACTGTGGTAGCCAACCAGCCTAATCTGGCCCAAATCGGCCCCCAACCACCCAATCGAGGGCAGAACTGGCCAACCAAACACCCATGGCTCTTTCCTCTGGCTGGTCCCACCCCTGACAGCCTCCCCTCCCTGGCCCAGTCCAATGGGGTCCCATTGGGTTAGGCCAGCTAGACCCCCCTCCCATGCACAAATTCATGCACTGGACCTCTAGTTCTTTCATAATAGAGTGTGCATTAGTATATTACTCCTTCCTGGAGTATTTACAATTTAGAGAAGAGTCACTATATGAAGGAAAAGCTTAATAGCAAGCAATGAGTCATTATTGGTTGTGTCTCAAAAACACACAGTAAGACTATATCTTTGAACAGGAAAACTTCTCAGTTTTCTGTCAAATCCACAGACTATCTATTTATAGTATATAAATCAAAACGCTTCAAGCTTTTTGGCATTTAAAAAGCCAAAGCAATATGAACTTTCATTAATGAAAAATAACACAGAATGAAACTATCTAATCAATATGCCAAAAAAGCTATGAAATAAAGGGAATCTTTCTAACTACAAATATAGATTTTTTCCTAATGTTTTAATATGTTATGTAAGCTAGAGAAGATTTTCTTTCCAAATGAAATATATGTCTTAAAAAGTATTGCAGGTCAGTCTAACCAGACTTTAACACCGGATATGTCACTGTTTTTTTAATCTAGAGAGTGTGGACAAACACATTAGTCACACAGGAAAGGTACTAGATCACTAAATAATGCATATTTTCAGAGTAAGTTAAAGGGTCATAACATGTGCGATATAACTGTGTGTCTGCATCCACATAATGTGTATATGTGTATCCCCAGGAAAAACACCTCCAAGTTTTAGCAACATGTGACAATGTCTGGAGTTTTCACCAGTTTTCCTTAAAAATTGTTGAATATCATGATGATATTTATAAAAACTGCTCGTGTGTTTTTAATATAATAGCATTTTAAATTCAGAATTTAAAACAATTGTATTGTGTAATGATTTGACAACTCATCATTAGAACTACTAATTTTAATAACAAGATTATATTGTGTATGTCTTGTTGGACACAGCACAATACTATATAGCATTTCAGTCTACCATCCATATATAAGAATAATTTTTAAAATATAACATAAAATTTATTACCTTAACTCTTTTTAAGTATACAGTTCAGAAGTGTTAAGAATATTCACATTGTTGTGCAATAGAGCTCCAGAATTTTTATCTTGCAAAACTGAAACTATGCCCGTTAAACAACAATTTCCCTTTTCCCTTCCCCTCAGCCTATGGCAACCACCATTCTACTTTCTGTTTCTATTAATTTGACTACTCTAGAAACCTCATATAAGTGGAGTAAAACAGCATTTTGTGACTGACTTATTTTCTTTAGCATGTTATCCTCAAGGTTCATCCATGTTGTAGCATGTGATAAAACTTTCTTCCATTTTAAGGCAGAATAACATTTCATTGTAAGTATGTACCACATTTTTTAAAAATATTTTTTTATTTATTTTTTACATAGAGGAAGGGAGAGAAATAGAGAATTAGAAACATCCATCAGCTGCCTCAAGCACACCCCTTAGTGGGGATGTGCCCGCAACCAAGGTACATGCCCTTGACTGGAATTGAACCTGTGACCCTTCAGTCCACAGCCGATGTTCTATCCACTGAGCCAAACCAGTTAGACTTGTTTGTTTATTCCTCAATCGGTGAACTCTTCAGCTGCTTTTACATTTCAGCTACTGTGAATAATGCTACTATGAAATAT
>JAAGEH010000393.1:37019493-37035012 GCA_011751065.1 Lasiurus cinereus | reverse complement strand
TTGAGACCCTGCTTTAAATTTTTTAGGGTATATACCCAGAAGTGGAATCGCTGAATCATTGTAGTTCTATTTTTAATTTTTTGAGGAATCACCATACTGTTTTCCACAGTGGCTGCATCATTTTATATCTCACCAACAATGCACATGGATTCCAATTTGCCCATATCCTCACCAACACCCATTATTTTCTGATTTTTTTTATAGTATCCATTCTCATGGATGTAAGAAAGAATGTTTTTTTTTAAATATATCTTCCTAAAATCAAGGCCAAATATTATTTGTTGTTAAACCCAGTGCTGTGTTTGTTATTAAAGAAAATAATTGGAACTGGACATATCTGGGTTCGTCAGCTCCATCATGTTCTAGTTTCTTCTCCGGTGATATAGGAATATTCACACTTTTCTTTAAAACTATTCCAAAGGTGAAATAAGTTACTATAAATAAAACCTTTAGCACAATGTCTAGCATACAGTAAGTGCTCAAAAATGGTAGTTTATACTAATATTGAAACTGATGTTGAAATAAGAAGATTTAAAAATAAGAAAATTACCATTTTTCTGAAAAGAGACCACTATCTCACCTGGACAGTTAAATAAAAAGGGTGAACTCTGGGACTTCTGAAATGTGTTGCAGGAATTCAGCAAAGGTAGAAATCAACCTATAGTGTTCAAAGCACTTAATGCCCATGACACCTGTGAAATGAATGAAGGAGAAAGAGCTTTATTCCTTGTTCTCCATGAATTTTTCCCTCTAAGATTATCTCCAGGTGTTTATTTAAAAAGTCCATGTTGACTTTCTCATTCCTGTACCACAACATAGGGAGTCAAATAGGGGGTCAGTGTGAGGCTGACTTGAAAGCTAAACTGGAAGTAGTAAGACTTGTAGATTCAGACATGGCAGGGAGGAAGAAAGCCAGGGATGATGGCAAGCTTAAAGGAGTCAGGCAGAAGGCAATAGGCAAAGGGCTATAAAAAGAGGTTGTTAGATCTGCTGCCTTCTATCAAGTATTCAGCCACAGCAGTTGGGAGACCAAAGGTATTACTCTGCAAACATGGGAAAATGTCTAAAGTAAGATATATCCTAGAGCATCAGTTATATATGGTGAACTATCCAGGTAGGCCTTGGAAGATGTAACTTGGTTACTAGACGTGGTTATTGAAGCAAAATATTAGAGCCTATTTGCCCTACCATAGAAGGTACTAGTAAATGGTGGAACAGCAAGCAAAACATCTAAGCCCCTGGATCTATAATCTAACAAAATACCCCTAATAAAACACAGGTAAAATGAATGATTTGTGGCTAATGAGTCATGAGCTTCTCTAATATGATGCCTGTCACCTCTCATCATAGTCAGGTCATTTATTCATTCACTAGAGGCCCAGTACATTAAAATTCATACACTGAAGGGGGTGTCCCTCAGCCCAACCTGCTCCCTCTCACAGTCTGGGAGCCCTCAGGGTGAGAGGAGACCCAGAAATCAGAGGAAGGGGACGCCCCATCACACCTCTGCTGCTGCCACTGTCCGCAGCCCAAGCCTCAGGTGGCCCTGGTTACTTGAGCCTTGGGCCACCCTGGGTGGCCGGGCAGTCTCCATTTGAGGCTTGCCTGTGCCTTGGGCCAGCCCTGGATGGCTGGGGGAGCTGAGGGAACTCAGGGACTCTGGAGGCAAGCAAGCGGCTAGGCCAAGCTCACCTGGGGGCGGACCCTGCCTTGCTATGCATCTACCACCCTGGTGGAGCTGAGGGGACTGGACACTACCAATCTTTGAGAGCATGGCACTCAATTAGCATATTCCCTCCTTATTGGTTGTGGGCACCGCCATCTTTGCAATGGTGTGAGGGTCAATTAGCATATTCCCCCTTTATTAGATAGGATTCTACCAAAATTAATTGAACACCTACTATATACTGCTCCGATTCTGAGTCCTGTGCATACAGAGATAAATATGCCACAGTCTTAAAAGGCTCTCAAAATGCTCCCAATATAACAAGCAGTGAGAAACTTTTGCCAACAGAGCTCTTTAGATCAAGCACTCTTCTCCATGGGTTGCTTCAGCTTTCTGTCAATGTTATACAATAAAACCAGAACATATGGTGTTTCTGTGATCCATGTGAAAACACACACCATTCCTTCACAGGTGGAAAAAGCACTAGAGGTAGAAGGAGAAAATGGGAAAGTTTCATTTGTTTTCAGAACATCCTACAACCACCAGGCTTTGGTCAAACAGACGGCCTGGTTACTCTATTTACTAGCCATGAAATACTGGGTAAGAATATGATTCTCTGTGCTACACTTTTCGCATCTAGCAGCAGGAAAAGCAGGAAGGTGAGAAATAAGGAGTATAGAGTATGCAGAAGAAAACAAATGAGTAAAAGATACAAAAATACAGTTCATGGGAATTGAAATACATATGATCCTTGGAGAAGAAAAGATACTCAATCTCTCTCATAATAAGGGAACATAAAATTTAAACATTATTGCAATATTATTGCTCACATATTAAAAGATCAAAATCCATAAAATTAAAAAAAGATCATAGAGTTTGATAGCACACTATATTGATGAGGCTGTAGGGAAATAGTCTCATATATTTTGTTCATGGGAGTAAAAATGGGAATATTCTTTTTGGAGAGTAACTTGGCAATATCAAAATTTTAAGTGTAAACATACCCTTTGACCAATCAATTCTACTTCTGGGAATTGATCCCATAGTATATTTAAACATGTACAAAGTGATAAATGTACAAGGATATATATTGCAATGTTATATCCAATACCAAAAGGTTGGAAACAACTCGCATATAGATCATTAGGTATATGGTTAAATAAATTATGGCTCATCCTGAAAATGAAATACTATTGAAAAGAATGAAGTGCCTCTATAGGTACCATACAGAGGGCTCCTGAAGATAAATGACTATATAACACAAGTCAAAGTTTACATTAGTATCTTTAGTGTGTTACATATCTCTTATATAAGAAAATAAAAAATATAGAGATACATATATCTTTGTATATGCCTAGAATGTCTCTGAAAGAATGCACAATGACCTGCATCCAAGGTTACCTCTGAGCATGAGAACTATGTAGAGTGGAAGAGAGACTTTCTCTGTTTATACTCTTTTGTACCTTTTTTAATTTTATAGCATGTACATGTATTATCTATTCAAAAGGTATTTTTAAATTCCTGAGGAAAAGGTGTTGCCAAGTATACAAGTAAAACAAGGACTGAAAATCTGACCAATGATAAGGCAAGATGGAGAGTTTTGATAACCTTAACAAGGGTGATGACTGGTATGGTAGGATGAAAACCTGATGAGACATTCAAGTGAGGGTAGAGATAAGTTAAGGGGTGATCGTGATTATAGTTCCATACAGGAAAGAAAACTGGAATTAATTTCTACTTTTGACCCAGCCATGTCTTACCCCTTCAACTTGAACACATCACTTAATTTCTCTGAGGTTCAGTTACTTATGAGTAAGATGAAGAAAGACATTTTGCCTTGCCTACTAGAAAGTATTCTTGTTAGACACAAAGGGGAGACTGTTTTTTAATTGGTAAGTTTATCAGATAAAACATTTAATTATTGTTACTAGTACCCAAGCACCTTTGCACTTCAGAAGAAATCCTAAAAGAATTTTTGAGAATTTGAGATTTAATGTTGTTATACTGGTCCATTTTTATAATATAACTTATATTCTAAATACATCTATATTAATGTTCTTAAATGCCTTCTTTTTTCTAAATGAAAATATATATTTCTGATTTAGAATGTATCGATTTTAATGTCATACCTTTAGCAAAAAGCTTGTGAAAATCCTAGTGGTTATCTTTGCTTTAACATTATTTTGATAAAACAAAAATACACAAATTATAAAAAATAAAGTATTATAATAGTATCATTTTCCAGAGAGAACTACTATTAACTAGTATGTTTTTTCAATCTTTTCAGATATCATCCTATATAATAAAAGCCTAATATGCACATTGTTCCCTCAGGCAGTCGTTTGACGGGGAGTTTGACGACTTGCTATGACATGCACTGAACCACCAAGGGGTGGCACGGCACATGGCAGGTGTCAGCAAGGTGCTGCATCCTCTCGCTGGCTACCTGGGGGCGGAGGTAACAGGGTCAGAGGTGTAGTGAGAATGTAGGATGTCCACTGAGCTCACTCTTACTCCTCTTGCTATCTTCCCTTAGGATGCCAGAGCTCGTGAGCTCTGGTGCCAGGCACCCACAAAGAGCACGCCCTACACCCGCATGGTCTCTTCCTGGTAAACCGGGCTATAGCCACCGGGACCACAAGGGCCAGTTGGGCTCTCTGTGGGTTTGCGCAGGAGCTAGTCTCTGAGGCCAGCCTGGAGAGAGCATGCTCTCCACCTGGCTTTCATGTGGCACCACTGGGCAGTCCAAAGGTCCATGCTGCACCCCGGCCCATAGTATCCAGCTATGCTCACCACATCTCCATGTGGGGACTTGGGTGCCGTGACTTAGGTAGAAGGGGATGCACAGAAGACTGGGGGCCCAGGTGCTGGCCAGGGCCCAGAGGTCAGGTGGGACCTGCCCCTCCACACCAGACGTTTACACTTCAATCACCAGCCAGACCTAGGGACTGCACCCATGCACAAATTTCATGCATCAGGCTTCTATTCTATTATAATCAGAAATGCAATCAATGACCTATAACATTTACTTTGGATTTAAACAAAAGCAACTTGACTTCTTCTGAAGCTTCTTAATCCCAAACTGAATTAGCATCAGTGCCCCCCAAAATACATTACTGATCTAGATTTGACTAAAAGTTGAAAAATCAAGATTTTTTTTCCTGCTGTGAAGAAAGCCCACACAAATATTTGAAAAGAAACCATTTTTATTTAGTTCCTTCCTAAATGTTTAGGTTTCTGGGTTGAGTAGAAGATTTAGAGTTAATTTTACCCAACCAGATAATTCTCATCTCATTGGAAGATGGGATGATAGTATGGCTAGGTACCCTGCAGAATAAGAAATGCAAAACTCCCTCAGCTACTAACCCCTTTGACCAAGATAATTAGAAATCACCTAATTTAGCCCTGAGCACTCAGCAGTGAATAATATATTCCCACTTGAAAGAGAAAATTTAAGACATAATAAACTTCTTTTTTAATCAAATTAATCTTTGTTTGCTTAAAGAGATCAATCTCTAGGGCAGGTACAAGAATAGAATTTGCACATAAATCATGCAATGCACCTTTATCTATAAATGCAAATTTGTGATTTGCAGAAACTTAGCATACTCTAAAGAAATGAAGTTACTTCTGTTTTCTTTCTCACCTTCTAACAGTATTCATCAAGACACCATCAATACTTAAAACACAAAATCAATAGGAGAATAGCCAAATCTGGCCCTATAGAAAAAGTATTTTTCTTTTGTTAGTCTCCTTGGGCTGCCATAACAAAATACCATAGACTGGGTGGCTTAAATAACAGAAATATATTATTTCACAATTCTGGGGTTGAGAAGGCATGATCAGCATGATTGCTTTTTAATAATGGCTCTCTTCCTGGCTTGCAAACAGCCACATCTCATTGAGTCCTCACATGATGGAGAGAGAGAGAGAGCCAGCAAACTTTCTGGTGTCTCTTCTTATTAAATCCCATTATGACGGTCAATCCTTATGACCTCATGTAACCCTTATTAGTTTCATAAGGGCCTATCTCCAAATACAGTTACATTGGGAGTTACAGTTTCAACATTTGAATTCTGGGGAGACATAAACATTCACTACATAGCATCAGTCCTTCCGAAGTAATGTAAAATTAAAAGAATTACAGAAAGACTATAAACAGTGCCCTGAATTAGAAATCAAGAGACTTTTAGTTTTGTGAACCTCTTTGTTTGTCTTTGAGTATCTCTGTTTTCCACTTGTTAAAATGAGACAGGTGGACTAGAGACCCACCATCAGAGCTAATATTCCATTTATTCAAAATGAAAGGAATGTTATGGCACTTAATTTTTTAATACCAGCTGAAATTAATTTCTGTCCTACTGTGAAAAGATGATTGAATTATAACTTTGCTTTCCTTTTCAAAAATTCTCTTTTCCAAACAAAAATCTAATTTTTCTGCTAGAAATAAATTCCAGTATTTATAGGAGGGATAGTTTAATGTTGCAAAATCATATATAATGTATACCACATGACTGATGAAAAATTAATAGACACAATAGGGAAAAAGCCTCTGGAGAAAAAAATTTAAATGATTTTAAATTTCTTATTAATTTCCTTTTATCATCTCACCTTCATCTCTGAATTTACTTTTTAATACTATGATAATGTTATTATGATCAGAGGTAATACAATTAGTAATCTTTCCACTTTCATAGTGATACATAATTGCCTAAGCCTCATTTGTGAGGATAATGTATAGGTTACATGACTTTCACAAGACACTTTTCAAATACTGTGAAATTTAGATAGTAAGTATTTACAAATTGTGTTATTTTTAGCATTTAGACATCTTATAAACTATAAGGATAATAACATAAACCAAAATTACTCAATAAGAGTTGAGCATTTAATACTGCTATATAATCAAGGAATGCTCAAATTTTTTAAAAATAGAGGTAGGTATAGAAGATATTTGACAATGACACCCAAGAAGACATTAAAATAATTTCTACACCACAAAGGATTATTTTTCAGATTGAGTTTAACCAATAGCTGTTTTATTATGTGAAAAACCCATGGATTTATATATTAATTATTTCCAGTTCCTCAATATAGGGCAAGTAAAAAAAAAAACTCTCAGAAAAATCAGGTTGTAGAATTGCTTACAAAGAACACACTTACTCTAGAGACCAAATGGGGGTAAAGTATTTTGTAGAATATAAGGCAAACATAGAAATCCCCTTTACATTTGATGCAATAATGAATTTGATACAAATTACATTTGATGCAATTATCTAAAGAAATGGTGGATGAAAACCTTACTTAAAGGCTATGCTATGCAAATGGAAATGTAGCAATCAAATATCCTCTTCCAATAATAACCCAGACGCTGAGGCAATGCATGTCCATTCTGAGGCAGGCAGCTATAGGGCATGCCAAATGTAGGACACAGAAAGGGAATCGTACAAAAGGACCAGCACCAGGGCAGAGCTAGTTCTCTGATTCTTACCTAAGATTTTTCCAATTCTCTCATATCAAGAGATAATGTTCATTATTTATTGTAGTTTGCTGGAAATATATTAAAGTAAAATTCATTTTAAGTACAGCACTAATCTATAATAATAAAAGCATAATATGCTAACTAGACCGGACGTCCTTCCAGACGAAGCCAGAGCTACAAGGGAAGTCAGGGTCTTGGGTGCCAGAAGGAAGCTGGTGTCAACAGCCAGGGGAAGGAAGGCCTACTCCTGCACCAATTTTGTGCATCAGGCCTCTAGTTTTATTTAATGAGTTCAGTTATTTCAATTGTACACAATTAAAAAATGTTGCCTGGACTCAGTGACCCCCAACACCTCAACTCACAACTGCAGTCAAGATTCAGTTTCCCTAAGTAATGAGGGTTGATAAGTGTTATTCCTAGCAGAGGGTACCTGAACAGGTCTTATTCCCACCTGAGTACATGCATATTACCCTAGCCTTTGGGCACTTAACACTATAGTATACATGGCATTGTCCCTGACTTCTAGAAACTTATAGTTGGAATGGCAAAAATGATACACATGTACTCACAAATTTAGCAAACAAGAGCCTATATATAAGACACTATGCTAAGCAGAATATAAAGAGGAATAAAACTGCATGGTCCTTGACTTAAAAAAAAATACAATATTCAAGTAGGGGACAACAGACCAATAGCAATATAATAATAATTTCAAACATATAATAGATGACATAATTGCCAGGAACTGCACCAAGAGCTTTATAGCACATACATGATCTCATTTAATCCTCATATTAACACTACTGGGTAGGTATTGCTATTCTTATTTTACAGAAGAGGAAACTAAGCTTACAGAGTTTAAGTAAGTAGTTTATGGTTATAAAACTAGATAGTATGACTTGTCTGTCTGATTCCAATGAGCATTATTTCTTTCTGTGATACCACAATACATATCCCATATGTAGACAAATTACAGTGAAATGGCAAACATCATCAAAGCAGACCCATGAACTATAGTTTCTTTTAAAGCAGTCATTTCCAGTCAGAAAGAACTGGAAATGTTTGATGGAAGAGATGGCCTTTGAGCTGGCCCTTGAATGATGGCAAAGATTCTAATAAGAGATGATTAATAATAATAAGTTGAATCATTCCAGGAGGTAGGAGGCACATGAGCAAAAGCATAGAGGTAGAAGAGCATACATTTTGTAAAAAAAGGAAATGATTAATAATCTATTTTGGCAGTGGCCCAGAAATACTATGGTGGTGTAGTGAGAGAAAGAAGTTGGAATGAAGTTGAAATCCTATGGTAACAAGAAGGTTTTAAATGCTATTTTAAGGTGTTTGAGGAAGAGGGCATTATCAAACAGTGCTTTCATGTGATTAAACAGAGAGACAATAATTAGTTGATGATATATGACAAACATTACCAAATATTATATCAGTGAGGAAATATTTTTGTAGAAATACAAGGAGAGACCTAGTAGACTGGTCCAACAGTGGCTGATTAAATAACTGATCACAACTTGACAAGAATCATCACAGTCTAGAATGGGCCAAAAAGCCTTATAAACTCAGTGTCATCGGTTTCATAACCAGCAGTTTGATCACACTGGGAGAAATGATAAAGTAACAGGGAAATAAAATACTAATTTATAATAATAGCTAATCTTCTTGGAGCTCATATTATGTGTCAGGAACTGCCCACCCCTGACCCTCCCCCCCCCACACACACACACCCACAACCTCTTTATAATAACAATCTGGTGTCTGCTGGGCCCAGGTTCACTGAAAAGAAGGTTGGATAGTCCTGTGAACTATTTAAATCAAGCTGTCTGAGAGATCAGAGAGTTTGTCACTTTTCAAGTGGTCAGATTACTAGTTGACATCAAATATAGTCTCTTCCTTCTGTTGAGCAGTCACAAATAAACACTGAGAAATACTCACTAACTTTCCCTTTCTGAAACTCCATAAGGGCCCTTTATCACTAGCAGGCTTCTATTTCCAAGATTACAGTTTCTTTTACATTAGTTACATTTTATGGTTCTTGTTTCCCAGCACTTCTGTCTCTTCAGCAAACCCTTCTTCAAATCAGAGTGTAGGACGGGTTATTTCTAGGAAAAATTTCTCCAAGTAAACTGATTCCTCCCACTATGTGTTTGTTCTAGTATCTTCACCCTGCAATTTGAGGCATGTCTGGAACCTGAGCTCACAATTTATAATTGCCTACACTTTTTCAATGCAGATGGGGAGAGGTGCTGTGAAAAGGAAGGGAAAGATTTTGCAACCATTATCAATCTTAACTAGCAAAGGAGACTTAGTCACCTATGTCCTCACTCACAAAACAACTATTGTACGTAAGTCATACACTTCACAAGCCACCTTACAACAGAATGTGTGTATAAGAGGAGAGGGACTAGTTTTAACCAAATTATTGTGTCAGTTCTTTAATGATAAAAAATATTTTTTAATCTTTGTATCTCTTGAATTGCCAGCAGAGTGAACTGCACACTTTAGAAACTAAATATCTGTTAAGTAATTGAATGTGTTTTAAACAAATCATAGATTGGTGGAGGGAAGAGAAAATAAAATTCAAATATGAGCAATTCACTTATTTTAACATTTTGAACTAAAATATATCAGGAAGAATGAGCATAATAGTGAAATATAAACAGAATGTTGATTTTTTAATAGATATTTAAAAAATCTACTCTTTTACATGACCAATACAATAAATATCTTTACTAATAATACCTGATTATTTAATTCAATAGCTCAGGCTATTATCAGATGTTCTTTCAGCTAAAAAATTGCATGCATTCCTCTCTCTCATCCCACCTGCTTTACTCACAATCTCTACCTTTTCAATGAATGGTGTAGTGGACTGAATGATGGCCTCCCCCAAAAAAAAACATATCCAAGTTCAAATCCCTGGAACATGTGAATGTTACCTTATTTGGTAAAGGGGACCTTGCAGATATAATTGAATTAAGGATATTGTGATGAGATCATCCTGGATAATCTCATGTGGGCCCTAAGACAAGTGCCCTAAGACAAACAAGAGCAGGAGGCAATATGACCAGAGAGGCAGAGCCTGGAGTGTACAGCCAAGGAATGCCAATGAAAACCAGCCACCACCATAGCTGGAAGGCAAAGAATGGATGTTCCCCTAGAGCCTCCAGAGATTAGCATAGGCTTGCCAACACCTTGATTTTGGACTAATAATCTCCAGAACTTTGAGTAATACATTTCTATCATTTTAAGTCGCCCAGTAGGGGGTAGTGTTTTTTACAGCATTACTAAAACTCAAATACAAGTAACAGTTCTTTCCTTTTTGATGCTTGACAATTCCCAAACTCCCGGAATTGTCCTTGACTTGCATCTTTCTCTCACATCACCTATCCATCCAACAGCACTATTTAAAATACAGCATTATCTATAATAGCCAACATCTGGAAACAGTCCAAGTGCCCATCAGTAGAAGAGTGGATAAAAAGCTGTGGTACACTTTCACAATGGAACATTATGCAGCCATAAAATAAAGGAGATCTTACCTTTGGTGACAGCATGGATGCACCTGGAGATTATTATGTTCAGTAAACTAGACCAGACAGACAAAGATAAATACCATATGATTTCACTTATATGCGGAATCTAATGAATGAAATAAACTGATGAACAAAATAGAAACAGGCGTGAATACATGGAACAGTCTGACAACTATCAGAAGGAAAGGACTGGATGAAAGAAAGTGAAGGGATTAAGCAAAGAATATATATATACATAGCCCATGGATACAGACAATAGTGTGTTGGTAGTCAGAGGGAATGGGGAGTGGGGGCTGGATGGAGAGGGGCAAAGGAGATAGAAATAGGGACATCTGTAATAGTGTCAACAATAAAAATAAAGAAAAAATTAAACAAAATAAAACTATCCAGAATCTGATCACTTCTCACTATTTCCATTGTTCTCATTGGAGTCACCATCCTAGATTTAGCCCCTTAAAGAGCTCCTTGATTCCACCCATGCCCCCTAAAATCTGTTCTCAACACACCATACAGGCTTAACATTTTTCCCCTTATTTTTTAAAAATATTTTTCAATTACAGTTTATAGTCAATATTATTTTATATTACTTTTAAGTGTACAGCCTAGTGATTAGATAATCACACACTTTATAGAGTGGTCCTCCCAATATTTCTAGTACCCACCTGGCACTATACAGTTATTAATATTATTGACTCTATTTCCTATGCTGAACTTTACATCCTTGTGACTATTTTGTAACTACCAGTTTGCACTTCTTATCCCTTCAACTTTTCACCCAGCCCCCTAACCCCTCTTGCCTCTACAATCATCAGTTTGCTCTCTCTGTGTGTATTTTAAAATCTGTCACATCTTGTCAAAGCACTGCAAGTCCTCCCCATGTTGCCTAGAATAAAAGCCAAAATCCCTACATTTGGCTACAGACCCCAGTATCTTCTGACCTCATGTCCCTATGCATTGCTGTGCTCCAACTCACAGTCTCTGCATTCCTCCTTGCTCCTCCTCCAACACTCCAGAACAGTTCCACTCTAGTTCTTTGCATTGGCAGTTCCCTCTGTTTTGAAAGTTGTTTCCTCAGATATCTGCAAGTTTCACTCCATACCTCCTTTAAGTCTTGCTCAAATGCCACTTTCTCAGAGGTGAGAAAAACCTACTGGCTAAATAACTAAGTGAACGGATTTTAAAACAATATATTTTATACATACCAGCCACTTTTACTTTATAATTAATTATTATATTTTCCCTATTATTATTCTTTTCTTAACATATAAGTTGGTCTTACTGCTTTATGCATATTTTCTCAATCTGTACAGAATTAGATTCCTGTATAATGTCTCCTACATTAAATACATGATAATTTGATGGCCTTGGATTTTTAGAAACATATAATAATGCTCAATGTTTTCTGAAGTAGTGTATTTCAGACCTTGCCCAAGTAATTAGTTAGTTTTAATTTGTGACATAAGTGAAGTTGTCTTTTCTTTATAATCAGGAAGACAATTATGTGTCTCCTCATTTTTCTCCAAAGTTACAAACTACTGTCAGAAGCATGAATGGTGATTAGTTAATGAATAATGCAAGAGAGTGGTTAGAATAACATGGAAATTTAGCTTCAAAATGAACAAACCTATCAAAGAAAAAGCTATTTTTGCAATATGGTCAAGATAGTAGCAGGTATATTATCACTACAGGAAGCAAATCTGACTGACAAGTTGGTGAAGAATAATTACAATTGTCAGGTAGAAAAATGATGAGATTGTGGGAAATGGAGCATTCCAAAATTCTCACAAAAGTGTTGACTTAATGTTATCGTCCCAAAACTCATTTTAATGCTCTAAGATCCAACTCACTTTTCCAGGAGACATTGTTGCCAGTGTTCATCCTGCCAATTGTGAAATGTTCCAATGTGATTTTTGTGTTTGTTTGTTTTATTTGTTTGAGGATTCATTATCACATTGTCAGATTTCTAGGTCATTGCTTGGAGAGGCAATTTTAGTAGTGCTTTAAATGTGATAAACCTTGTCTTTGGAAAGAACTCTGTCTCGATCATCCAAAATAATTTCATAATCTCTCTTAGATTGGGAGTTTATAGATTTGAGGCCACATAATTCTTTCTTTGGCTATGATAATAACTTTTCCAAGCTAAAAAGAGCTTCCCCAAACCATGCTGAAAACAAAGTTGTGACACTCTACTAAGTGTCAATTTCAACAACTCAAGTACGTTTTCAAAAATTTCAAGCAGATAAAATGTTTAAACAAGTGAGGTACTCTAGGTTCCTTATTTTACCAAGTCCATGCTTTGTGGTGTTCATAATAGCACATTACTTCTTTTGAAGTCATTATTCTTGGAGCACCTGGCGTCCCTGAGCCCAGATAAGTTCCTCAGAGACAGACCTGGTATAATTTGTATAACAATCCCCGGCATTACCAATTCACACTATAATTTTGTCAGATCTTATAAACTAAGCAAGTTTAGTCCCAGTCATTAGAGAGATGCAGCCTCCAGGGTAAACCCAATTGCAGTAGAAACTATCATTGAACTATTATTGAACATGTATATGGTGCCCAAAATGCATCTGACTAACGCATTGTAGTGATTTGGATCTGCAGCAAGATAATGCTTCTGTGCTCCACAAGGGACACATGAATGCTTTGGCAATTTCAACCCAGGAAATGCTGAAATGGAAAAGCATTGGTCCCAGAAGGGACTCAGGCAACATCATTCTGCTCCCTTGGATTCTGGACCACTTTCAATTGCAACATCCTGTATCATCCCCTTATGTAGCCAAGTGTCTAAAGGGAGGCCCAGATGTAATTTGATTATGTTTGACCAATTTTATCTCCAAAGCACTTCTTAAATCTATCTTTTCTTTCCACATGCTGAATACCATTGCCTTAGTCCAGTCCCATATATTGTTGAGCTGGACTAATACAAGACCTTCTGAACAAGTCCCTCTAACGCTGTCTACCTATATCTCCCACCCTGACACTACCCTTACATACATTCATCACATTGCAGAGTGACCCGCCAAATACACATACCTGATCATTTCACTCCAAAATTTTGAAAGGTTCTGAATTCATTCATTTCACTTATTGCCCAATGCCAACAAAACAAAAAGACAACTTACAGTATGGGAGAGGATATTCACCAATGATACATTTAACAAGGGGTTAATTTCCACAATGTATAAAGAACTCATACAACTCACACCAAAACAAAAATAAAAACAATCCAATTTTTAAAAATGAGCAGAGAACCTGAATAGATACTTCTCCAAAGAGTTCATACATATGATCAATAGACATATGAAGAGATGTTCAATGTCACAAATTATCAGATAAACGCACATTAGAACTACAATAAGACATCACTGCACACCTGTCAGAATGGTTATCATCAATAAATCCACAAATTATAAGTGATGGTGAGGATTTGGGAATGCAGATTGGTGCAGGCCCTATCGAAAATAGTATGAAGAGTTCTCAAAAAATAAAAATGAAACTGCCTATGACTCAGTGTTTTTAATTTCTGGGCATATATCCGAAAACCCAAAATACCAATTTGAATGGATATATGCACCCCTATGTTCATTGTAGAGTTATTTACTATAGCCAAAACATGGAAGTAATTCAAGTGACCATCAATAGATGGGTGTATAAAAAAGTGGCAACACATACACTGAATGGCCAAATTATTATGATCTCTGAATGCATGGTAATCTGGCCACTCAGTGTGTGTGTGTGTGTGTGTGTGTGTGTGTGTGTATGTGTGTATATATACTAATAAAACAGAAACATGCAAATTAACCATCATTCCGCTATACCCACCAGCCAATCAGGAGCTAGTATGCAAATTAACCCAACAAAGCTGCTGGCATCCACAGAACTGGAGCAAGCAGGAAGCCCCCAGTGATGGAGGAAGCCAAGCTTCGTACCCGCCTGGCCTCTGTTCAAGACTACAATGTTTCAATTATAGATGATAAATAAATCCCAAATACCTGCTTCCAGCCAACCCTGGCCTCCACTCAAGGAGGTGCTGAGAGAAGAAGAAGAAGAAGAAGAAGAAGAAGAAGAAGAAGAAGAAGAAGAAGAAGAAGAAGAAGAAGAAGAAGAAGAAGAAAAGGAGAGGCTGGTAGTTTGGGTAGCCAGGGAGTGTGGCCAGCCTGAAAATAGCTATGAGCCCCTCACCCAGACTGGTCAGGCACACCAGAAGAACCCTCACCCTGATCTTGGACACCTTTCAGGGAAAACCAGCTAGTCCCCATACATTCACCAGGCCTCTATCTATACTAATAAAAGGGTAAGATGCTAATTAGGTTGGGAGACCTTCCAGGAGACCTTCTGGATGTTCTTATGGACAAAGCCATGGTGGTAGGGCCAAGGTAGAGGCAGTTAGAGGCCAAGAGGGAAGGGTGATCAGGCCAGGATGGGATGGCAGTTGTGGGTGATCAGGCTGGTGGGGGATGGGGCTGTTGGGGGTAAGTAGACCAGCAGGGGGGCCAGTTGGGGGCAAGCAAGTTGTCAGTGGGGGTCAGTTGGAGGTGACCAGGACAGTGGGGGAGCAGTCTGAAATGAGTAGGCCCGGAGGGGGGCGAGCAGGCCAGTGGGGAGGGAAGATGGAAGTGAGCAGGCTAGCAAGGGGGACAGTTGGGGGCAAGCACACTGGCACATGGGGCTGTTAGGAGTGATCAGACTGGTGGCAGGGAGCATTTGGGGGCAATGGTTAGGGGCAGGTAGAATGGTTAGGGGCAATCAGGCAGGCAGACAGGCAAGTAGGCAGGTGAGTGATTAGGAGCCAGCAGTCCCAGATTGCAAGAGGGATGTCC
>JAAGEH010000393.1:36922107-37012658 GCA_011751065.1 Lasiurus cinereus | reverse complement strand
AAAGAAAGAAAGAAAGAAAGAAAGAAAGAAAGAAAGAAAGAAAGAAAGAAAGAAAGAGAGAGAAAGGCACAAAAAACAAACAAATAAAAAAACCACAAACACTAAGGTAAAATATGACAACAAACATAAGCTTGTCATTAATATCATTAAATGTAAATGGGTTAAATGCACCAATCAAAAGACATAGGATAGCTGAATGGTTAAGAAAACAGGACCCATACATTTGCTGTCTACAAGAGACCCACCTCAGAGTAAAGGATTCACACAGACTGAGAGTGAAGGAATGGAAAAACATTTTTCAGGCAAATAGAAATGAGAAAAAATCTGGAGTAGCAATACTTATATCTGATAAAATAGACCTCAAAGTAAAGGCTATCATAAGAGATAAGGAAGGCCACTACATAATACTAAAAGGAACAATTCATCAAGAAGATATAACTCTGGTAAACATATACGCACCTAATACAAGAGCCCCTAAATATATAAATAACTCCTGGAGGATATCAGGGGAGAGATCAACTACAATACAATCATAGTAGGAGATTTTAATACACCATTGACATCTCTGAACAAATCCTCTAGACAAAAAATCAGAAAAGAAAAAGCAATTCTAAATAACTCATATGATCAGATGGACCTAACTGACATCTTCAGAGTATTCCACACCAAAGCTACAAAATATACATTCTTCTCAAGTGCACACGGGACATTCTCAAAAATAGACTACATATTGGGTCACAAGCAAAGTCTCCCCAAATTCAAAAAGATTGAAATCATATCAAACATTTTCTCAGACCACAATGGCATAAGATTAGAAATAAACTACAATAAAAACATTCCAAAAAATTCAAACACTTGGAAGTTGCATAGCATGCTTTTAATGATTGGGTTATAAATGAGTTCAAAGAAGAAATTAAAATTTTTCTGGAGACTAATGACAATAAAAACACAACAACGGAAATACTATGGGACACAATGAAAGCAGTCCTGAGAGGGAAGTTTATAGCTCTAGAAGCCTACCTCCAAAAACAGAAAAAAATGGTAATGATTCACCTTTCTAACTCAAAGAATTAGAAAGAGAGCAATAAGAAAAACCCACTGTGAGCAGAAGAAGGAAATAATAAAGATCAGAGTAGAAATGAATGACATAAAGACCAAAAAAATGATACAAAAAAATCAACAAAACAAAGAGGTTGTTCTTTGAAAGAATAAACAAGATTGATGAACCTCTAGCCAGGCTCACCAAGAAGCAAAGAGAGAGGACTCAAATAAACAAAATCAGAAATGAGAGAGGTGAAATAACTACAGACCCACAGAAATACAAAGGATAGTTTAAAAATATTATGGACAACTCTATTCTAACAAATTTCAACACCTAGAGGAAATGGACAGATTCCTAGAAAAACACAACCTTCCAAAACTCACACAGGAAGATTCTAAAAATCTTAACACAATGATAACTATGGAAGAAATTGAAGGAGTCATCAAAAGCTTCCAGGGAACAAAACCCCAGGGCCAGATGTCTTCACAGGAGAATTTTACCAAACATTCATAGAGGAACTAAAACCCATTCTTCTCAGACAATACCAGAAAATTCAAGAGGAAGAAACACTTCCAAACTCCTTCGATGAAGCCAGCATCACCCTAATACCAAAACCCGATAAAGATAACACAATGAAAGAGAATTACAGACCAATATCACTCATGAATATAGATGCCAAAGTCCTCAACAAAATTCTAGCAAATCGAATCCAGTAGTATGTCAGAAAGATCATACACCATGACCAAGTAGGATTTATCCTAGGGATGCAAGGATGATACGATATCCAGAAATCAATAAATGTGATACATCACATAAACAAATTGAGAGATAAAAATCATATAGTCATATCAATTGAAAAAGCATTTGACAAAATCCAACACCCTTTCTTGATAAAAACTCTCAGCAAGGGGGAAATAGAAGAATCATACCTCAACATAATAAACCCATATATGACGAACCCACAGTCAGCATCATACTCAATGGGCAAAAACTAAAACCATTTTCCCTAAAAACAGGAACAAGACAGGGATGCCCACTCTCACCTCTCCTGTTTGACATAGTACTGGAAGTATTAGCCATTGCAATTAGACAAGAAGAAGAAATAAAAGGCATCCAAATTAGAAAAGAAAAAGTAAAACTGTCCTTATTTGCAGATGACATGATACTGTATATAGAAAACCCTAAAGACTCTGTCATAAAATTATTAGACTTCATAAATGAATTTAGCAATGTAGCAGGATACAAAATTAACACCAAGAAATCTTTGGAATTTTTACATACCAATAATGAACTTACAGAAAGAGAGACTAAAACAGCAATCCCATTCACCATTGCCAAAAAAAATTAAGATACCTAGGAATAAACTTAACTAAGGAGGTAAAAGACCTATATGCAGAAAACTACACAACACTAAAAAAAAACAGATAGAGGAAGATGTTAACAGATGGAAGAGCATAGCATGTTCATGGATTGGGAGAATCAATATCATCAAAATGTCCATTTTACCCAAAGAAATTTATAAATTCAATGCACTACCCATTAAAATACCAAAGGCATACATCACAGACCTAGAAAGAACTCTCCAAAAATTCATCTGGAACAAAAAAAGACTCTGAATAGCCACAGCAATCCTGAGAAAGAAGAACAAAGTAGGTGGGATCTCAATGCCAGATGTCAAGCTGTATTACAAAGCCACTGTTCTCAAAACTGCCTGATACTGATGCAAGAACAGACACATAGATCAACTGAATAGGATAGAGAACCCAGAAATAGACCCAAACCACTATG
This sequence comes from Lasiurus cinereus, assembly GCA_011751065.1. Taxonomy (NCBI): domain Eukaryota; kingdom Metazoa; phylum Chordata; class Mammalia; order Chiroptera; family Vespertilionidae; genus Lasiurus; species Lasiurus cinereus. The sequence continues at coordinate 37,009,828 of JAAGEH010000393.1, read as the reverse complement.
CTCAATTAATATTTGACAAAGGAGGCACAAACATACAATGGAATCAAGACAATCACTTCAACAAAATGGTGTTGGGAAAATTGGACAGAAACATGCAAAAAAAAATGAAACTGGACCACCAACTTACACCATACACAACAATAAACTCAAAATAGATAAAAGACCTAAAAATAAGACGGGAAACCATAAAAATATTAGAGTAATCCACAGGCAGCAAAATCTCCGACATATGCGGAAGGAACTTCTTCATCAACACAGCTCCTCAGGCAATGGAAACTAAAGAAAAAATAAACAAATGGGACTACTTCAAAATAAAAAGCTTTTGCACAGCAAAGGAAACCATCAACAAAACAAGAAAGCCCACTGCATGGGAGAACATATTTGCCAATGATATCAATGATAAGGGTTTAATCTCCAACATTTACAGGGAACTCATATAATTTCGCAAAAAGAAGATGAACAACCCAATCAAAAAATGGGCAACTGATCTAAATAGGCACTTCTCCAAAGAAGACAGAAGGAAGGCCAAGAGACATATGAAAACCTGCTCAAAGTCACTAATCATCAGAGAGATACAAATCAAAACGACAATGTGATACCATCTCACAACTGTCAGAATGACTATCATCAACAAATCAACAAACAACAAGTGTTGTCGTTGAGGATTTTGAGAAAATGGAACCCTCGTGCACTGCTGGTGGGAATGCAGACTGGTGGAACCACTGTGAAGAACAGTATGGAGTCTCCTCAAAAAACTAAAAATGAAACTCCCATTTGATGTAGTGATCCCACTTTTAGAAATATACTCCAAGAAACTAGAAACTCCAATCAGAAAGGATATATGTACCTCAATGTTCATAGTAGCACAATTCACCATAGCTAAGATTTGGAAATAGCCTAGGTGCCCATCAGAAGATGACTGGATTATAAAACTGTGGTACATTTACACAATGGAATACTACGCTGCGGTAAAAAGGAAGGAGCTCCTACCATTTGCAACAATATGATGGAGATGGAAAGTATTATGGTTAGTGAAATAAGCCAGGCAGAGAAAGACAAATATCACATGATCTCACTCATCCGTGGAATATAATGAATGACATAAACTGATAATCAAGATCAGATCCAGAGAATGATAAATGTCAATCAAAGCATCAAACCTCAGGGAAGGTGGAGGTTGCTGGGAATAAGGGGGAGAGATCAACAGAGGGACCTTCGTACATGCGTATGAGCATAATCATTGGGCACAGACAATGGGGAAGGTGTGGCAGGAGAGGGAATCCATACAGTGGTCTCCATACTTTTAGAGAAATTACTTCATGAGACAAAGATTTTTAAGTGAAACTCTGTAACATGAAAATCATTTTGGAAGGAAATAAAGAGAAGTTTCTTTTAAATGTCATAAGGGTTGTAATTGAAAGTCAACACATTTGGCCTCTTGAGCTAAGGTAAGTAATCTGTGTTTTTGCCTCCCTGAAGAAGTTTATATAGTTACAAAAAGAAATTGTCAGCCTGTTTGAAATTGAATTGCCATGGACTAGAGCAAAGAATATCCTTACATGATATTATCCGATAATATCATTTAATTTTTTATATTTCACAACAGCATATTGTACAACTATCCCAAACAGACATACAAACTAATTATTTGAATGTTTAGCAGCAATTTAAAAAGAGGACATGAAAGGATTTAATTCCTTTCAGTAGGAATTAAGACACTGGGAAGGCACTTGAACATTCTATACTGGCCCTCTTTCTGCTTTTGCCAAAAGGGACCCTCTTCTCACAACCCAATGGCCCTCAGCTGTAGCCTGAGCTCTCTATTCATGCTGAGGTTGAAGCCTCGAGGTGGCTGATATAATGGATCTGTCTCTCGCCAAATGGTGTGAGCTGGGCCCTCACTGGAAGAGAATTCTGAATTCCCAAGATAAGTGATCAGTGCCAGGGCCCCTGCCAGCAGGCGAGGGGATCCCCAAAGCAGGTGCTGGGCATGGAGGCCACGGGGGCATAGGCTACCATGGAGACAGAACTGAACCTCACAACATCCTGCTTGGCCCCAGAGGATGACTGGTTAGCCAGAGACGGGTAAGATTCCTCAGGGAAGGAACAACCTAAGACAGGCACAGTCGCAGAGGGGCCATCAGGAGAGAACTTGGTAGTCAATAGAGGTAGGGCACAGACCCTCACCCCCACTCCAACCGTGCAGGGCTCTGAACCTTCACCCCTTCTAAAGGAAGTCTCCTGCCCCCATGAATACCTCGCTTCCCACGCTCAGCACAGATCGGGACCCAGGTAACAGACAGAAACATGACAACAGCAGCTGCCCTATATCTAAATTCAGCCTAGCACTAGGAAAGCTCAGTGCCTACTCAATGCAAATAAACCTCTCCACTAATATATACAGGGTAATCTAAGATTGTTGGTAGAGTATTAAATTTGACGTAAAAGAGTTATCAAGCTTTCAGATTAATCTAAATTGCTGAACTGAAATAAGTGAACACCCAAGAAAATTTAAGTGTACTGGACAAAAAGCTGTCTCAAAAGTATTAATTAAAATTTCTATTGATAGCTCATCTCATGGTAAAATTGCTTAATATGTAATGAACATAAAACAGGCATATTTGTGTGCAAAAAATTAAAATTTAAAGTTATCAAGATTGCATTAAAAATTTTACCAAATTCTCCATTAATCAAAAAAAGGGGGGGAGAGTAGGATAATATCATGTAAGGAAAAATATCTGGTAAGTAAATTATATCTAGAAAATTTTTACTTTAGAAAATTAATTTCCATTTGTAATACTAACAGCAAGACACCCATGAAAAACATACATGGTGTCAAAATAAGCCAAAGGAAAAGCCGGTAGGCAAAAATCAAAAGGACCCCAAGTCAATTTTATAGAAAAGATTCCTTTATTAACTCTTAGTCAAGAATATGTTTATATACTTTCATAAAACAACTCCAAGACAAAGTGAACTCCTGCAACAGAGAGAAACTGACAGGTCTGCGCCACCAACGAAGGCAAGAGGAGAAACAGTCCAGAGATGGAAGACGAGGATAACGAGCCATGCGAACAGTCAGCAGCTGTGCATCGCTACAGGATGCCTAGGACCAAACAAGAGAGAGTCAGACCGGCATTGCCACTATTTGTCCACTATCCAGATACCATTGATTATATGTACACATAAGGAGCTGTTTGACATTGAAACTGGGACTCAAAGCTATCGGACATTGAAAGTGGGACTCAAACATTTTTCTTTTGCTCTTGTGCATTTATTTCTAGCTTACAGGGGCAAGATGTTTTTAAAGACAAGAATCAGGGGGTTGGGGGGAAGCAGATGCAGAGGCAAAGAAGCATTGAACAGACTCATGCTACAGTGGGAAGGCAGGGGAGGTTGTGGGGGAGGGGCCTGTAGGAGATCAACAGAAGGACTTGTATGCATGTATGTATAGGCATAGCCAGTGAATACAGGACAATGGGGGATGCGGTGTCGGGGGGAGACGGATGAGGGCATGTACTAGGGGGTGGAGAGGGCAATAGAAAATAAATAAATAAATAAATAAATAAATAAATAAATAGAAAATTTTATCGCCGAAACCGGTTTTGCTCAGTGGACTGAAAGGTCCCAGGTTCGATTCCAGTCAAGGGCATGTATCTTGGTTGTGGGCACATCCCCAGTAGGGATGTGCAGGAGGCGGCTAATCCATGTCTCTCTCTCATCAATGTTTCTAACTCTCTATCTCTCTCCCTTCCTCTCTGTAACAAATCAATAAAATATATTTAAAAAAATAATAATAATTTTATGGTTGAGGGTCACCACAACATGAGTAACTATATTAAAGGGTAACAGCGTTGGGAAAGTTGAGAACCACTGCACTAGACTGTCACCTCTGCAAAAGTAGGGATCATGCATTATATGTCTTGGTATTCCCAGTGCCTCACTCAGTACTTACACAAAACAGAGGCTCAATAAATGCTTTTCGTACCATGAGGTCAGCCTGATATTGGACAGAGGGAATTATATCACCAAAGAGAAATGGAGAGTGAAGTTTTCCTGGATAAGTCACATTGCATAGAAAGGTGTGCTGACCACATGAATCACCTGCTCTTCCTATGGAATTCTCAGGTCCTTAGGTCAAAGTAAGCCAGCCCAAAATATCTCTGGATGTGACAAAGACAGGGATCAAGGAGTGAAGGCTTGCTTGGGGGGTAAAGGTAGAAAGACAACAGTTACCTACTGTCTGTTATAATGGGGTAATGGACTGCTAGAAAAATGAAACCACAAGCACTGGACAGAAATTACCTCTGCCTGTGTCCTCTACATCAGCCCTGCTGCTTTTCATGGTCATCATGTCTGATAGAGAATATCAAGAGGACCGTTCTGCGAGCTGCAGGTACAAAGCAGTGTTCAGAAGGTCTATAATCATATTACATAAAGTGGGGTTTATATAAACTTGACAGAATGTGCTGATGTGAGCCATTTACAGTTCAATTGTAACAGAGCAGTCTGGCAAGCTGTTAGCTTTATCTAGGAGATGATGTACTTTGGATCTGCCATCAAGTCAGATTTAGAATAACAATCTGAAGGGAACACAATCCCTCTTTTAAAAATCCTGCCTTGTCTTCCTTGAATCCAGAGAAGCAAATACTTTTCATTACTTTTTACAGAAATTCAACTCATCTAAAGATTTTATTTTTATTTTTTTATTTTTTGGTCACAAGAAACATATTCAACATACAAAACTCTATTTAATGCAGTGGAAAATTAACTTAAATATATATATATATATTCTTTGAACTTAAAAAGTTTGCCTGATTAATTAAATAAATCTTTACAAATTTATCAGCATAGCTTTTCTAGGTTCTAAAACACACAATCATTGAGAAGCATATAAAGGGACTACATTATGGAAAAGACACAGTGTTTCTTTGTCTCTCTCAACCCCCACATCTCCCACATGTGTGTGAAAAGATTGATAACTATTATCCTTAAACACAGGACTGTATTGTCACAGGATTTTATTTTCAGATATATAAACATGTATTTCAAAAATTTTTCTCAATTTGTTTTATTTTCTCTCTATTTTTCATGGTTTATTTTGCTGTACTAGTTTTGTCTATTTAATACTTAAATAGTTTCTATTTAAGTATAAATAGGAGTGGGGAATGTCCAGCTCATAGGCTGTATAAGGTCCACTAATCATTTGGTCTGGCCCTGCCAAGGTATTACGGTTGAGTTATTAAATGTTTGACCAAATATAGCAGGCTAATTCTTAAGTTGATGGTTTTATATGGCTCATGAATGATGTGATAAATATCCAAATGGCCCTTGGCAGAAAAAAGATTCCACAGTCCTGCATTAGGAAGAGAGAGAGAGAGAGAGAGAGAGAGAGAGAGAGAGAGAGAGAGAGAATAATGGTAAAAGGCTTTTCTTACCAGAAGAGTATAATACTAGCCACCCTTGATTTTTTTCTATAATTCTACTAGAGGCCCGGTGCATTAAAATGCATGCACTGGAGTGGGGGTCCCTCAGCCTAGCCTGCTTCCTCTCACAGTACAGAAGACCTCAGAGATGGGAGGCAAACCAGTGATCAGGGGAAGGTGATGCCCCCATCACACTTCTGCTGCTGCCACTGCTGGCAGCATTAGCCTTGGGTGACCCTGGTTACCTGAGCCTCAGGCAGCCCAGGGTGGCCCGAGGTGGCTGGGCAGCCAACATCACAGGCTTTCCTGTGCCTCAGGCCAGCTCTGGGCAGCTGGGGAACTGAGGGAGTGTCTGACTGCACTGCACCCCTGCCGCCACTCTCCCCTAGTGAGCCTGAAAGGACTGGAGGACTCCAGTGGGGCTGAGGGGACTGATTTTGTTTATTTGGGTTCTCTCTCTTTACTTCTTGGTGAACCTGGAGAGAGGTTCATCAATCTTGTTTATCCTTTCAAAGAACTAGCTCTTGGTTTCATTGATCTTGTGTATTGGTTTTTTGTTTTTGTTTTTTTTTTGGTCTCTATGTCATTCATTTCTGCTCTGATCTCTATTATTTTTTTTCTTCTGCTCGCTATGGGCTTTTCTTATTGTTCTCTTTCTAATTCTTTGAGTTCTTGAGTTAGATGATTTATTACCATTTTTTCCTTGGTTGTTTTTTGTGTTTTGTTTTTTTTTTTGTTTTGTTTGTAGGTTTGTTTGTTTTTGAGGTAGGCTTGTAAAGCTAATGAACTTCCCTCTTAGGACTGCTTTCATTGTGTCCCATATCATTTGCATTGTTGTGTTTTTATTGTCATTAGTCTCCAGGATGTTTTTGATTTCTTCTTTGATCTCATTGATAACCCAATCATTATTTAGTAACATGCTATTCAACTTCCAAGTGTTTAAATTTTTTGGAATGTTTTTATTGTAGTTTATTTCTAATATTATGCCAATGTCATCTGAGAAAATGCTTGAAATGATTTCAATCTTTTTGAATTTGGGGAGACTTTGCTTATGATCCAATATGTGGTCTATTTTTGAAAATGTCCCATATGCATTTGAGAAGAACACATATTCCATGTCTTTGGGATGAAATGCTCTGAAGATGTCAGTTAGGTCCATCTGATCTATTGAGCCATTTAGAATTGCTGTTTCTGTGCTGATTTTTTGTCTAGAGAAGTAGTTCTCAACCTTTTTTAATGCTGTGACCTTTTAATACAGTTCCTCATGTTGTGGTGACCCCCAATCTTAAAATTATTTTCGTTGCTACTTCATAACTGTAATTTTGCTACTGTTAATGAATCATAAAGTAAATATCTGTTTCCGATGGTCTTAGGCAACCTTGCTAGCAGTTTTCAACCTGTGGGTTGCGACCTACAAGTTGAGAACCGCTGCTGTAGAGCCTAAGACCATCAGAAAACATAGATATTTACATTATGATTCAGAACAGTAGCAAAATTACAGTTATGAAGTAGCAACGAAAATAATTTTATGATTGGCGGTCACCACAACATGAGAAACTGTATTAAAAGGTCACAGCATTAAAAAAGGTTGAGAACCACTCATCTAGAGGATTTATCCCGTGATGTCAGTGGTATATTAAAGTCCCTTACTATGATTGTATTGTTGTCGATCTCTCCCTTGATATCTTCCAGGAGTTTTTTTATTGTATTTGGGTGCTCCTGCATTGGGTACATATATGTTAATCAGAGTTATGTCCTCTTGTTGTATAATTCCTTTATTATTATGAAGTGGCCTTCCTTATCTCTTGTTATGGCCTTTACTTTGAGGTCTATTTTTGACAGATGTAAGTACTGCTACCCAGTGTTATTTTCATTTCCATTTGCTTGAAAGATGTTTTTCCATCCTGTCACTTTCAGTGTGTATGAGTCCCTTCTTCTGAGGTGGGTCTCTTGTAGACAGCAGGTCATGTTCTTTTATCCATTCAGCCACACGATGTCTTTTGATTGAACCATTTAGTCCACTTATGTTTGAAGTTATTATTGAAAGATACTTATTTGTAGCCATTTTTATTTCTTGTTTCTGTGTTCCTTTTTGCCTTTTTATTTCTTCTTTTTACACCAATCTTTTTAGCATTTTTTGCATTGCTGGCTTGATAGTGATAAACTCCCTTAGTGTTTTTTTGTAATTGAAGCTTCTTATTTTTCCCCCTCAATTTTGAATAATAGAGTTTTCTTGGATTCAGTGCCTTGGTTTGCATCACTTTGTAAATTTCCTTCCATTCTTTCCTGGCCTGATGTGTTTCTGTTGAGAAATCATTGGATAATCTAATGGGAGCTCCCTTGTATGTAACTTTCTGTTTCTCTCTTGCAGCCTTTAAGATTCTCTCTTTGTCCTAAATATTTGCCATTGTAACTATGATGTGTCTTGGTGTGAATCTTTTCAAGTTCATCCTGTTTGGGACTCTCCGTGCTTGTGTGGCTTTTTTCTTCATCACATCAGGGAAGTTTTCTGACATTATTTTTTCAAATAGGTCTTCTAATCCTTGTTCTTCTTCCTGTTGTTCTGGCACCCCTATTATTTGTGTGTTACTTCATTTAATGTTGCCCCATAGATCCTTTAGACTCTCTTCCTGTCTTTTAATTTTTTTTTTCTCCAGTTGCAATTCAGTTTGGCTGTGCTTTGCCTCACTGTCTTCTAATTTGCTAATTTGGTCTTCCGCTTCTCCTAATCTGTTGAAACTTTCCATGGTGTTTTATATTGCAGCTATATCTCTCTTCATTTCTTCTTTATTCTTACATAAATTGTTGATTTTTTCATCCCTTTCTTCTTGATTCTTACATAAGGTGTTGATTTTTTCTTCCATCTGGTCTATGAACTCTATGACCTTTATTCTGAATTCTTTTTCTGACATATTGCATGCCTCTGTTTCAGTTAGCTGCTTTTCTGGCACTTCATCTTTTTCTTTCCTTTGGGGGTATCTTTGTCTACCCATTTTTGGTCTCACTGACTGATCTAGATGTTGAGCTGTGCAGGGGCCGCTCCTTGGGTAGCAGTGGCTTCTCTAGCTGTGGTTGCTTCTCAGGAGGTCATGGTAGCAGCTGTTTCTTAGTTGGCAGAGGCTTCTCTGGTGGGTTCTGTTCACAGCAGTGGTGCCTCCTCTGGCTGGTGGGGGAGGCTCCTTGTTTAGCTGCTGCTCCTTGGATGGGGGTGGGCTGATCATGTGGTTGTTGCTCTTTGGATGAGGATGGGTTGCTTGTGTCCGCTGCTCTTTGGATAGGGCTGACTGCTCACGTGGCTGCTGCTCCTCAGACAGGGGCAGACTGCTTGCGTGGCTGCAGTTCTTTATATGGGGGCTGGCTGTATGCTGCTGCTGTTCTTCAGATGGGACAGGCCACTCGTGATGCTGCCACTCCTTGGACAGGAACAGGTTGCTTGCAGGGCTGCTGCTTCTCATACAGGTGTGGGTTGCTTATGCAGCTGCTTCTTTTCAGATGGCGAGTGGTCTGCTTGTGCAGCTGCTGCTCCTCACATCGGAGTGAGCTTCTCATGCTGTCTGATGCTCCTCAGACAGGGACGGGATGTTCACCCAGCTCCTTCTCGTCTGGCAGGTGCAGGCTGCATGTGGGTGCTGTTCCTTGGACCAGTGTGGACTGCACAGGACTGCTGCTCCTTGGATGTGGGCAGTCTGCTTATGTGGCTGCTGCTCCTCAGATGGGGGGAGACTACTCATGTGGCTGCTGCTCCTCAGAAGGGGATGGGCTGCTCACACAGCTGCTGTTTCTCGGATGTGGGCAAGCAGCTCATGCATCTGTTGCTCCTCAGAAGTGGATGAGCTTCTCACATAGGTGCTGCTCCTTGGATGGGGGCAGGTGGCTCATACAACTGCTGCTCCTCTGATGGGATCAGGCAGTTCGTGTGGCTGCTCCTCCTTGGAAAGGAGCAGTCAACTCACACATCTGCTGCACTTTAGACAGGGGTGGGCTTCTTGCACAGTTGCTGTTCCTTAAAAGGGTGCTGGATGCTCATGTGGCACAGCTGCTGCTCTTCGGACAGGTGCAGAGTATGGGCTACATGCAGCTGCTGCTCTTCAGAGGCGGGCCGGCTGTGTGGGCTGTTGCTCCTCAGTAGTGGGTGGGCTGCTCAAGTGGCTGCTGCTCCTTGGCTGGGGCGAGCTGCTCATATGGTTGCTGCTCTTCAGATGGGACAACTGGCTGCTCACACAGCTGCTATTTCTTGGACAAGGGGCAGGCTACGTAAAGCTGCTGCTCTTAGGCCTGTGGCAGGTTGCTTGTGGGGCTGCTGCTCCTTAGACAGGGTTGCAGTGGCCTGGGCCAGCAAAGAGGATTGGGGCAGTATCTGTAGAGGCTGAACTTATATAGTGAAAATAAGATTAAGAATTGGAAGAAATTTAGTATTGAGGAAGTAGAAATAGAATAAGTGGATGGGAAGAATGGAGAAAGAGAAGAAAAAATAATAAATTTACCAAATAAATAAATTGATTTCAAAAATAGTATAAAAATTAAAAATAGCAAATAAAAAATAATGATGGAAAAATAAGGCAAAAAGAAATAGAAAATAAAGCACCAAACAAAAAACAGGAAAATATAGAAGAAGAAAAAAAAGAAAAAAGGGATAATAAAAATAAAAGTGTCATTCCTTAGACTAGATTATGATTCCAGTCATCAGTACTGTACTCTTTCTCAGGTTCTGGTTGCTGGGGCTAAAGATTTCTCTTTAGGCCAGTACCTATGATCTCTGGGAGTATTCAGATTCCTTTGTACTATTCAGGGTGAGGTCTGGGTGTGGCTATATTGGTTGCCTGGAGACTGGAGAAAATGGTGACTCAGGCCAAAACTAGTTTGGCTCAATGGATAGAGCATTGGCCTGCAGACTGAATGGTCCCAGGTTCATTCTGGTCAAGGGCATGTTTGTTGGTTGCGGGCACATCCCCAGAAGGGGTTGTGCAGGAGGCAGCTGATCACTGTTTCTCTCTCATCAATGTTTCTAATTCTCCATCTCTCTCCCTTCCTCTCTGTAAAAAAATCAATAAAATATATTTTAAAAAAGAAAATGGTGACTCAGGTATGACTCAGCACCAGACTCACTACCACCTCCCCTGGACCGCCACCTACTCTCCCCAGATTCCACAACTCCACACCTTCTCCCATTCCTCAGCCACGGGTAAATGTCTATATCTGAAAGGTCCTACAAACTAGGTTCAATGGAGAAAAACACAGGCCCCAGCATTAGGAGAAACTGTGTCCCTGCAAGTTCCTCTCTTGCCAGCACTGTCCAGCCAGCTCTTAAAGGCTGCCTCTGAGCTCAGATACAAAATCCAGGCTCAGGACACATCCAAAATCCCCTTCTTCATGCAATCCCATGGACCCTTTTTTCACAATCGGATGCTTTGCCTTTCTTCAGGGATGAGACTTGGTGCCCTGTAGTTTCTCCCTGACCCTGTGGGCACTGAGATCTGGCAGACTCTCTTGCCTAGATCCTTGATTTCATCTTTATCCAGGGGACCGCTGCCTTCCCACCTGCAAACGGTCTCACTAGCTGTGTCTCCTTCGCCAATTCAGGCTGAATTTCACTCGTTTCCGCCGCTCACTCTATTTGCTCCAGAATAAGGCTCAGGACACATCCATCTATTCCACCACCATTTTGTCTCCTAGCTTAATATTTTATACAAAATCTCTGATCCATTTGGATTTTATGTTAACACAATGAGTGAAGTCAGTTTTGAGATCTTTTCCCCTGAATAACTAACCAGTTTTCTTATCATTATTCATTAAATAATCCATCTTTATTTTACACTGTCAGCTTTATCATATATTTTATTCCCCTACTAACAAGTCTCCTTCTAGATTAAGCATTTTATCTCATCCTTCCACATATTTCTGTGCTAGCAGAACCACATTTCTTTACTTACTAATGCCTAAGGAAAGTTACCTCTCATCTCTTTTCTTTTTCAGAATTTTATTAGCTCTTACATTCATTGACTAATATATTTTTCAGAATATTGTTATCTGTATTAATGATCCAGTGTTATCTTTATAATGACTTAGACAAGTTCCCTCCAAAAACTCCCTTGGAGTTTTAATTAGGATTTGCATTGATTGACTTTGAGATCATGGACATTTTTACATTTGTGAGTGTTTGTAGTCAAGAAAGGGTATTTTTCCTTGTGTTGTCTTCTTTTATGCCCCTCTGCAGATTTTATCACTTTCTTCATAGGTCATACATAGCTCATGTTAAGTTTACCACTAGGTATTTTGGATGTTTGCAACTTAGAAATTATAATTTATCCAAATCCTACACACCAAGATTTGAAAAAGATCTTAGCCTCCAACTTTTAGTCAGCACATCCTGTTAATGTGCCACCTAATTTTAATTTCTAGCTCATCCTGAAATAAATGTGTCCTCACTGAGTTTCTTTAGTCATAGCCTTTGGAACTTTATCATTTGTAGCTGCCTGATAGCTTTTAAGCATTCTCAATATTTTGAAAGATTCTCATATCATGAATCAGCCTTGCCAAAGAAGAATAAAAAAAAAAAAAAAACCTCCTTCCAGTCTCACTTGCACCTACTTACAAGCATCAGATTGAGATTGTATCAAGCAAATACTTCCATGTAAGACTCCAAAAGTAAAATGTGGAAGGTAGTAGCCACACATGGGGAAATAGAACTGGCAAATGTGGGAGTGGAGGCATCTGATTCTCCAGGAGGTGTCTGCCATGTGGCATGAAACCCAATCAGTGGAGGGTGGCAGCAGTGGTCAATTGGTAATAACAATCTTGCAGCTGGTGAAGCACAGCTCCAAGATGTATTATTTGAGAACGTGTTGCATTCAAATCTGGCCCAGTGGCCCTTACAGAAATTCTGTGAGCTATCTGAGACACTTTAATAAATCTCTTTAAACTAGCCAGAGTGGATTCTGTGGCTTGCAACAAAAAACTGACCAATTTATAGATGAAAGATAGAAACTCATATAATAAGCACTAAAGAAAAGTAGCTATATGCAAAAATGGATGGATTGTGCCTATGCTTATCTTTCTATTCCCTAGGCAATTGTCTAATTATAGCCTTTACCATGCCGCTGGCTAATAAACACAGTTTCTGTTTGAATTCCTCAAGTGCAGCTAAACTTGGCTCCCTAGTGTGAAAAGCAAACATACTTTCATAGCACAGGACTTTGATCCCTGGTTGTGTAATTAACCATGCATTAGGGAGAAAATTCGTGAATTTGCTAATTTGTTGTTTTTTTAATCCTTGTTAATATTGGCCATCAGTATGTCTAGAGGAGATTAAGTATAGCTATGCTTTAACACAAAACTAAATATTCATATACAACCATTACTCCACAATAAAACAATAACCATATATTATTGCTAAACCACATACTGGTCTCAGCTATTTACCACCAATAACTACACATTTTACTGGTTTTCCAAGGCCACATTCATAAGCTAAAAGAGACCAAGATTTCAGACTCAAACAATGCTAAGATTTATTGCCTTTGTTATTGCGATCTCATGGTGGAACACAACTGAAGGGGGAAAAAAAAAAAGCTCTCTTCAAGATTGCTAAGCATTAAACATAAACACGTAAAACTGAAAATATATTCATTCTCTGATTTTTCTAATTCCATTTCCTTCTCGCTTCATACACATGAATGATCCCCCCACCCCCACCCACTTCTTTTTGCAGGTCTCCTTTCCACTTCTTCAATTAGATGGTGAAACATCTCTTCTGTTCTTCCTTAGTCAAAGTTCAAAGACACCTAGGGTTGCTTCTCTATGTGTATTCTCCAAGACTAAGATAACCCTTGCTCATTCCCAGAAGTACACCTCGTATCTTGTTCAAGGCATGCATTAGACATTAGAGAAACAACTATTAAGAGAGGATTAATTCCCAGAATGCTCACACATCTTAGGTGCCATGTTATTTCTCTATTTTCAAAACTTCTAGCTTATCACATACTAAGAAAACTACATTGTGTCTCTAAAGTTTAGCCTGGTCCCTGGTATATAGAGGGTGTGCAAGCAATATTAAATAAAGTTTTGATTTTGGATTATCACTGATCAGTTTCACATATAGTTGTATGTATGTGAAATGCATTATAACTAAATTTCAAATTTCCAAAATATCTGAGATGATCTATGGTTCAAAGAGCAAAATGTTCTCAATAAAATGTATGTTCCTTCTAAAATTTATTTTTATAACTTACTTTAGAACAAAGAGGATAAAAAGGAAATTCATATTCATTCCACTATTGCCTGATCTGAAAACTTATTTTTAAACTTTATGGCTCTGCTTATATATACACAACTATATGCACTAGAAGTAGGTTATTCAAGTAAAGTAATCAACAGGGACCAACTCATAGAGTTTAACTAAAACATTTAGCCAATGAGAGTCAGAGGAATTATCTTAACTATTTTGTGTATTGAAACTGGTATTTCTAGACTCCACATTATAATATAATTACATGGGAAATCTCTATCAAAGTGAAAAGTCTGATATTTTTTTTGATCTGCTAATAGGCTATACAGTCTAGATATAGTCTTTTCCTGTGAGGGCATGGCTAAAATGGGTTTATAAATACTAGTTTCTTTGACTCTAGATTTATCTAATTTTGCTCTTCTAAAAGATAAGCTCTATCTCAGGTAGCCGCTACAAATTTTGTCTTTTGTGCAGTAATTCATTCTTCTCCTACTGACCTTCCCTTTTCAATATTAATTGCAATAAAAATTAATAACAATTGGGGAATCAAGAAGGATTACACCCAGGAAACTTGAGAGTATGAGAAAAACTGAAAACTCGAAGGATAGTACTTTCTTGAAGTCATTTATTTATTGCCTTTGATTAATCATGTTGCTTGGAACAATTGGCTTGAATATAAATACAATTAAGAAACATTTTCTTTTCATATAAAAAACAGATGGGTACTTGTTTTCTAATAAAACAAAACTGATGACAGAATAAAAAAGGAAAAGAAGGGAAGCTCTCCAAAGCCTACAAATGATAATTGCCTTTTTCTCTTAAAGAATATTAAGGGTCCTTTCTCTCCCTCTCCCCCACTTTATACACTGGAAATTTATCTCCTCAGCTTCAGCCACATTTAACAAGAATCTTAACAGTTTAATGCCTCTGTATCACATTGAAAAGAGAGGATAAAACTGTAAATAAACCTTTTTAAATGATGAGTTTCTCTTAGAGATTTTTTGAAGCCACTCTGAAGAAAATCAAGTTCATAATAGTTAGAAATAAAAAATTAGTGCTCGTTACCAATAGTAAGTGGCCACTTACAAAGCAGAGTCTTGCTTTATGCATGAAATTCCCACATTGTTTACTTCCTTTTGGATTCTCCATTTCTTTGTCAACTCTAGTGATCTCTTTTCCTTATGTACTATACTACAGACTAAGGTCGCTGATTCTGTATAGAGCAAAATGATGGAAAAAAGAAAAAAAATTTTAATCAGTTACTGGGAGGGAAAATGTCAGTTTCATAACAATGACCTGTTAAACAGCTACTATCTGTGGAGTAGATTCTCACTGGGGAAACAGGAAGCAGGAGATGGTAACCATGCCTCTTAAAAACTCAGTCTAACAGGGACAGAAAGAATCTAACAGAGACTGAATGGATAAAAAAATAATGACATGTAAAAATATAGTGAAAAGGTGTATGACCAGCCTGAGTATTCCAGGAAGGAGCAAAACCAAAGGTAAGTATTATGTACCATAGTAACTTTGGGGGTCTCCACCGCTATATTGTACTTATGAGATAGTCTAGTAGACAAGAAAGCAAGGTCAAGCAGATGCAACCCAAATGGATCAGTCTTTCCTCTGCACTATTCAAATTTCATTCCAGATTTGTGATGTCTACACGTTTAAAGACACTTTTTTAAATCCCCAATTAAATCCTAGAAAACCATTAACTTAAATCTTCATTGGAAAGTGGATGCTTAATAAAAACAATTAAAATTGGTTAATATGTTAAAGTGGATTCTTTAAGAACAAAGAATTTCTTAAAGAAACAGTTCTCCATTTGTAGATCTGGGCCAAGCAAGCAGAAGATGATGTGAAAAATGAAAGATGGCTTCAGCTACCCCATGCAGCATTCAGGAGAGCATGGTGTTACTCCTCCTGTTTCTCCTCAGAGGGGGCTATCCAGAGGGCAATTTTTGAAAAACAGTAAAATATGTACGCAGAATAGCAAACTGAGAAATTCGCCAGGCATGCCAAACAGCTAGTGCTCTTAGCTTTTCCTTCCTTCATTTTCTACATTTGTTGGCAATGAGAGTCACCAAAACACAGAATCCATGTATTAAGCTTTTTCAAGATAAATTTTCTATCTTAAAAATAGTAAATTTCTAGGGGGAGCAGAATATGAGGTATGTTTTGTTTTTTGTTTTTTTCTTTTTTTCTCTTTTCAGAAAGATGGTTACTATGTGTATGCCAGTATTTTTGTTGATTTGGGTTTTTTATTTTTTATTTTTTTAGTGCTCAAAAAAATGCCATCCATCTGTCCTTAATTCCTTAATCTGGAAATGACTCAATGGTTTAGAAGCTTTTGTTTAAAGCTCACAGGATTGTTATGCATTGAGTTGACTGCCTAAATGTGCAATTCAGGCCTTCAATTAGATACCCAAGTGAAAAAGGTGATTAGAGTAACAGAATTATGTTTTTAAAGAACCATTTATTGCCATCCAGCATATTTAACTTAATATTATGTCTTCCTTGACATCTAGTTAAAATGTTAGTCTCATCTAACTGAAATTGATGAAATCTAAAATGTATAATTAATGACCTCCTTTGCAGAAGAGTAGGAGACTAACTTTATTTCTTTTAGAAAAGGTGTTATTCTCATGAATAACCAAATTTCTTTAAGTTGTTAGAAGTAGTTTCACTTAATAGTCTTATAAAAAAAGATCACGGAATTTTTTATTCTTCCTTTTGCAAAAGAAATAAAAGCCATATGTACTGTGGCACTAATGCGCAAAATTAAAAATTTTTGCTGGCTACTTCCATTCTCAATTCCCACATTCATCACTTGTCATGACTCTCTTTCACCCTTTTGTGCTTATGTCTCTCCCCCACAAGACAGTACTCTCTTTAGAAAGCAAGAAATACGTCTTGTTTATTATAAGTCTCAGCACTACCAGCCCAACCATGCGTGCATAGTAGGTGCTCAGTAAATCTTTGCCTGCAAATATTTTAAAATGTAAATTAATAAATGTGAAAAGGACTGCATTTTTTTTCTATATGGAAAGATAGGGAGTTTTTAACATTATAGCCCTGGTGACATCAATACTTCCAAGGGGACATGTAATATGTGAGCAATCCCTTGCCCACCTCCACCTTCCCACATCTGGCCTCTTTGATTGGGTGATAGAACATTCCTCCTTAACCCTAAGTCTGCTCCTGACACCAAACATGTGCCATGTGCTCCAAAGTTGAGAGCCTCTGTGAGGAGACCTTAGCTGTAAGCAGTGTCTTACTAAGTCCCAAAGAAACCCCACTAATCTGTGGTGGAGTCTCATACTGCCCTGGATAGGAAAAGGCAGCAGTTTCTTAGGCATTGTGCAGGTGCTTAAGGAACATAATCTTGTACCCTAGGTCTAATTAGAGAAGGAAAGATTTTCCAGCTGCTGAAAGTTGGTCTGAGGAGATGGTGGTGATGAGTGTCCTGAGTCTGTCAAGTGTTTATTTAAATCTTCATGGGGTCAATTGTCTTTCTGAAAACCCAGTGCTCCAGGATTCCTGGATCAGGATATTTGGCTTCTCATTGTCCATAACCCATCTACCCTGGTTGAAAAAACCATCACCCTCAATAGGGAATGAAAGGCTGAAACAAAAACCTTTTTAAGAGTAGCAGCATCTAGAAGAATGAGTAGGAATTGTGTGAAGCTGTGTTCAAAAGGGACTCAAAAATCCTGGTCCTGGGCAAAATAGCCCAATGCATCTAGCCCAGGGGTCAAAATCAGAACCAGAAATAATTCCAAGTACAAGATTTGCAATAGAAGGCAAAGCGACAGAGGGGTAGGAGAGAGAGCTGCAATGATGTCAGGGAGGAAACTGGTGTTAGGCTTCCATACCCAAACCCACCAGCAGGCAAGGGACTGTCACTGGACCTGGCCAGTTTGGACTTCTTGTTTTCTCACTTTCCATGGATATCAGAACAAGAGTGGGAGCTTATAGAATCCACGCACATTCTCTTTTAAGAACAGTTTTTAGTTTGGGATTTTTTGTTTCCCTAAACCAGAATCAGAGAGATATTCATTGGCTCTGGGAGGAAATGAGAGAGAGAGCATATGAGAGAGATAGTGAAGATGATGATGAAGGCCACATTGGTGATGGCAGGAGACAAATTCCAAGGAAGTCAGCAAAAAATAAAAATAAAAAATAGGGAGTCCTATAATGATTCCAGCAGTGGCACCTCTGCAGGCATTTGGGCAGCTGGGAAAATTCTAAGAGACAGTATTTGCTAAAGGAAATAGTTGAGAACACTGCACTTTCCTTGGGTATGCAAACACTGTGCTTGTGAAAATCACAACTGTTGTAATTAAATTGGATGCTTCACACCAGCTTTCAAGGACAGGTATCCATCCATGTGAGATGATTCACCCAGATGCTTTGTGCTTGGGCAGAAGGGTACAGGTTACTTTCATTTTTCTTCTGCATCAACACTCCTCTAATACTTACTGAATGATCACTAGACACAGACATTGTTCTAGCACTTGATATATACAGTTGTGAACAGAAAAGGCAATATCCCTGCCCTCATGGAGTTTTCTGTATGTCAGGGAAATGAATCAATAAGTAAAATAGATAACATATGCTAAAGGTGAGAAGCATGATGGATGGAGAAGGGAGTTAAGGAATGTTGCCAGGGGAGATGTTAAATTTATAAATAAGGTATAATGAGAAAATCTCACTGAAAAAGTGATATTTGACAAGTGACATCTTCAAATAACTTATTTTACTGTGAAAATTTGTTATCTTTAAATGAGTGTTAAGGACAACATTCCTCTCCAACCTATAACCAGAAAGAGAAAAGAAGAACAGAAGCTGTTCATAGTGATAAAGTGTTTGCTGAGAGATGTATATGGAAATGTGTTGCCCAGCAACCAGCAGTAGGTCCAGCATTGAAGTAGTAAAATGAACCTAGGAGTTCTCTGGAGTCACTACTTCCTCTTCCAGGAAAATGTGGACTCTGACCTTTGGATGCAATCAGAGCCTGTTCTTATTGCCATGTCCTCTCCACAAGGTGCTCCCTTTTAAAGGCTTCTCTGTGAGATGCCCTTCAGACATAGACCTCCATATATAGCTCAGAGCATTACTAGAATCTGGGAGAGGAAGGGATGGAGTGAACGTGCCTCCATGCCTTTTGCTACACTAGCCTTTTATTTTCACAAGAATAGCCCATCTGACTGCATAGACATAAGCAAATTTCCTTCCTGAAGGATTCATGGTATTTCAGAAGGGAATAAAACAGAGATAAAAGAAATATTAAAATTCCAGCAACTTAGACTTTTCCTTTCAGTGTCAAGTGCACCTTTGAGGCACATCTCATGATTTAAACCATTGCAAAGGAAGATCCCTGCACACACACTCACACTCATACAAGCATACAAGCTTCCTTCCACCACCATCTCCAAACAGATGTCTCTTGGTGCTAGAGAAAAAGGAAAAAACATATAAACCAACAATCTTTAGTTCCTATTGACTCCTAAATGTTACCTGGATGGGGAAAGAGGAGTTAATTCCTCATTAATGGGTCTCCTGAATACTTTTCTATGTTTTAGTATTTTTTTAAGATTAGCAGGTGGAAACATTTTCATATTTACACTGTCTCTAACTATAACCAGCCATTTAGTTTTTTAAAAGTCTTGGGTTCATCTTCCCCCAAATTGATTAACTATATTTGCGAAACAGCTCCACACACAGAATCAGCATAGAAATCTAGATATGAAGAATGAAGAAAATCACCCCAAATTTTCCCTTGTAGTTCAATATATATCTTTTGAAATTCTAGCTTGAAATTTATCTTTGAACATTTCCCTCAATTGGACACCCAATGAGTAAAGAAATTAAAGAAACCAATATGTCAGGAATTGAATAGCTATTAAATACTCAGAAGAGTGAAGGCTGAATGAATTGATATTTTTGACCCAATAAAGTATAATAGAAAAAAAGCCACTTCTGAAATACCACTGTCAAAAGGCCTTTTCTTAACTCCCTTCTCCATCATGCTTATCACCTTTAGTATATATTATATATTTTACTTATTGATTCATTTCCCTGATAGAATGATCAGATTTGCCAAGGATCACTTTGATATTTAGCAGAGGAAAATGTGAACATGATTCTAATTTTTAATGAGAAGGAGTACCATGTCTGAGAGATCAGGGCACTCCTATTTCCAACTCAGTCTGACTTGACGAGCTTGTCCCTTTTGCTTTCTACAGATTATTTTCCTGTAAATTTTTTGCATTTTCATCTAACTAATATTCCTCTTACACCAATGAATGTTATTTACATACATAAAGCCAGGTAAGAAATCAAAATGACATTCAATTGATATTTACAGGCAGTTTCATCTGCTTATTTTTCAGTTTGATAAAATTTAAATTTAGCATTTTCTGACTTGGATTTCATTAGATTGGTACACTTAAGAGTTAAGCTGATTTTATTTCATTAAAGTTTCATTTCTGTGGTTTAATCAGTGAACATGTAATTGCTTAAAGTATTCATTTTATAAGATTTTTCAATAAATTATCAAGGCTGTTTAAATCTAAAAACTGGTGCTATTTTTGTACTTGTGGTCAGAGATACACAGCACAATTTTTGCAGCTAGTCAGCTTGCTTTACTTTAAACTAATAAACCAGCTGGAAAAAATGATTCTCTTTTCTTTCTGCTTGATTTCTTTTATTGTATTTCTATATGAATATTTCTCTTTCATACCTTATCATTCTGTGCCAGAGGTCAGGAGCTTTTCTTTTGAATTACTCTTGGTTCATCAGTAATAGTTAACATTGACTGAAAGCTTAGTGTATGGTAGCTACATAGTAATAGATTGATTCATTTAATCTTCATCACCCTAAGAGATATTTATAAATAAGGAAAGTAATGCTCAAAGAGGTCAATTTTGGAAAACAATACTCATATTCCAGGTCCACCATATTCTCATTAAGTACAAGAATAAATCTACACTAGTAAAAGAGAAATATGCAAATTGATCAGACCTCCATGATACCCACCAGCCAATCAGGAGTGAATATGCAAATTAACCCAACAAATATGGTGGGTTAATTTGCATGTACAGGTGTGGAGTGAAGATTGAAGATTAAAGAGGCTTGGCTTCTCTGCTTGGCCAGAGCAAAGGCCTGGGTCCTGGGTGCCAGAGGAAAACCAGTGCCAGCAGATAAGAAAAGGAAGGCTTATTGCATAAATCTTTGTGCAATGGGCATCTAGTATATATATAAAGCATGTATCTATACAATGTCTGCCATGTTCTTATTAAATGCAATAAGATATGTAAAGCATGCAACATAATGTGTAGCATACTGTTTGCAGTGTAAGCATTCATCTTGAGTTTGCTCCTGTTGTACACTCTATCTATGTGCCCTTATTTTAGCAAGTGGCTCACTGCCTTCAAGTTATTTATTATTTAAATGACCTTGAGCAAAGTGCTTAATGACTAGTTAGCTGCATAGCAGGATTCTTAACCAGGCAGTTTTTGTCTAGATCCCTAGCTCTTGGCCAGTACAATACACTATCAGGTAAACAGCATAGCTTTGATAATTCCATAAAGTCACCACACATTGCACTTTATTACACTATTATGGTACACAAGGGATAACTCTATTATCACACTGACTTGAGAATATAATCCATAGTCAAATCTAAATGACAATGTCAAAGGGCAAATATGAAAGAAAAATATAATATGAAATAAGTGCACACTAAATGGCGAAGGTCTGTACTGAGTACTTTCATAAAAGCTGGAAACCTAGACTCAAGATTAGGTAGGACAAGAGCATGAGTCACCTAAGTTTGAAAAAAAGGAAAAGTGCAAAATCTAAGTCCCAAAATGTGAGAGGGATGATAAGGCATTTTGTTCATGATCTTCATCTTAGTGATGCTTTTAAGCCAATAAAGAAAGTATCATAGTAACTGTAATTTAGAAAGCTTTTAAAGATATAATCATTCTTCTTAACTGCTGCTAAACTGCTCTTTCTGAAAAACAAATCTGATAATCTTCTACCAAAATCTTCTGGTGGCTGCTCACCATCCACAAGATTCAACATGATCCTGTCTTGTCTCTTGAAGTTCTCTTGCCTTCTTCCTTGTCAAATAGACCAGCTGATGTGCTGGAGAGGACTTAAAAGATGCATATTTAAATTTCTTACTCCATTACTACAAACTGAGTGACTTAGGGAAATTTACTAACCTCTTTCACTCTTAAATTATTTTTTTGTAATTTAGGGATAATAATACATATCTTTGGTGGGAATATTATTTGTATTACTTGCAATATTTATATATAAAATCATACAGCATAATATCCAACATGCCGGGGCATTATAGGCATTCCCTTTGCTTTATTTGTGTACTTTGGGAGGCATTGCAGGCATTCCATTATGTTTTATTTGTGCAGTTTTTCTATAATAATACTTGTAAATAATTCTAAGTTTCTTAGTGTCTTTAGGCCCTATTTTCCTCACCTTCAAAATGAGCATGAGAATAAATATCTAGTAGTTTTTATGAGAAATAAAATAATGAAAGCATGGCATACAGTAGTTACTTCATAAATGTTATATTATTGTTACTGCTGCTGCTATAAGTTCATGAACTCTTTGAGGACAGCAACTCTATCTTATTTTTCTTTTATATCCCCAATATCTTACATAAAAACTGCTTATGTAGTAGGTGCTCAACAAAACTTCAAAATGTGAACAAAGAAGTATCTGCTTTGTTCTTGAGGCAGGATTTTTTGTGACTCACCAATAACACTAGACTTAATAGCAGTCACAAATCTCAAATTACTAGTCATACTACAGATTTTAGAACACAACTTTATTAGTTAATGTAAATAAATACAGTTGCTATAGAATAATACCCCCAAACCTCAGCAGTTCAACATAAACAGTTTATTTCTTACTCATAATACAATCTAAAGCATGTTGTATTCTCAATGATTTGTAATAGAGATAAAATTGCAAAACTAAGTAAGTCCCTATCAAGTAGAATCAGTGTTTTATGTTTCTCTGTGTGACTTCCTTAATTATCCCTAGTCCTTTACTCATTATGATTAGTACAGTGCATTTCTTGTCTTCCATAAGAATTCAGAAAATATTTATTTATAATCAAATTACACAATCATTTTAGTCTATTCTCCAAACATTTTACAGGAGAAAACACCACTAATTAATGAAAAGTTGGACATAAAAGCCTGCATTTGCTACTTTTATCTAAAGTATTTAACATTGCAGGAAAATGGCTGAAATCATACCCACATTAAAAAATCTTTTTGGTGCTGGCTTCGGCAGCACATAAACTAAAATTGGAAAGATACAGAGAAGATTAGCATAGCCCCTGCGCAAGGATGACATGCAAATTCATGAAGCGTTCCATATTTTTGATAAGAAAACATGATCCATATATCTGCTGTCTGCAAGAAACCCACCTCAGGAAAAGAGATGCACACAGATTGAGGGTGAAGGGATGGAAGATGGTATTTCAGGCAAATGGAAATGAAAAAAAAAGCTGGGGTTACAATACTTATATCTGACAAATTAGATCGCAAAGTGAAGGACATAACAAGAGATAAAGAAGGCCACTTCATAATACTAAAGGGAAGAATCCAACAAGAAGAAATAACTCTGGTAAACGTATATGCACCCAATACAGGAGCACCTAAATACATAAAAAAAACTCTTGCAGGACATTAAGGGAGAGATTGACAGCAATACAATCATAGTAGGAGACTTTAATACCCCACTGTCACCATTGGACAAATCCTCTAAACAAAAAATCAGCAAGGAAACATCAATCCTAAATGACTCACTAGACCAGATGGAATTAATTGATATCTTCAGAACATTTCACCCCAAAGCCACAGAATATACATTCTTCTCCAGTGCACATGGGTCATTTTCAAAGATACATCATATGTTGGGTCATAAGAAAAGTCTCTTCAAATTTACGAAGATAGAAATCATATCAAGCATTTTCTCAGACCACAGTGGCATAAAACTGGAAATCAACTATAATAAAAACAATAGAAAGAAATCAACCACATGGAGACTAAACAGCATGCTATTAAACAATGACTGGGTAACCAGAGAGATCAAGGAAGAAATAAAAAACATTGTGACAACAAATGACATTGACAACACAACAATACAAAATTTATGGGACACAGTGAAAGCAGTCTTGAGAGGGAAGTTCATAGCCCTACAAGCCTACTGCAAAAAACAGGAAACAATGGTAATAAATTACCTAACCCTACAACTCAAAGAGCTAGAAGGAGAGCAACAAAAAAAGCCCAGTGTACTCAGAAGGAAGGAAATAGTGAAGATCAGAGTGGAGATAAACAACTTGGAGACCAAAGAAACAATTCAAAAGATCAACAAAACCAAGAGCTGGTTCTTTGAAAGGATAAACAAGATTGATGGACCTCTAGCCAGGCTCACCAAGAAGCAAAGAGAGAAGACCCAAATAAACAAAATCAGAAATGAAAGAGGAGAAATAACAACAGACCCTGCCAAAATACAAAGGATTGTTAAAAAATACTATGAACAACTCTATTCCAACAAATTGGACAACCTGCAAGAAATGGACATATTCCTAAAAAAACATAACCTTCCAAAACTCAATTAGGAAGAATCTCAATGGGCCAATAAGTATGGAAGAAATTGAAGCAGTCATCAAAAAGCTTCCAGCAAGTAAAAGCTCGGGACCAGATGGCTACACAGGAGAGTTTTACCAAACATTCAAGGAAGAATTAAAACCTATCCTCCTCAGACTATTCAAAAACATTAAAGAAGGAACACTTCCAAACACCTTCTATGAAGCCAGCATCACCCTAATACCAAAACCAGATAAAGACCACACAATGAAAGAGAATTATAGGCCAATATCTCTCATGAACATAGATGCAAAAATCCTCAACAAAATTCTAGCAAACTGGATTCAGCAGTACATCAGAAAGATCATACACCACGACCAAGCAGGATTCATCCCAGGAATGCAGGGATGGTTCAATATCCGCAAATCAATAAATGTGATACATCACATAAACAAATTGAGAGATAAAAATCACATAGTCATATCAATTGATGCAGAAAAAGCATTTGACAAAATCCAACATCCTTTCTTGATAAAAACTCTCAGCAAAGTGGGAATAGAAGGATCATACCTCAACATCATAAAAGCCATATATGATAAACCCACAGCTAACATCATACTCAATGGGCAAAAACTAAAACCATTTCCCCTAAGAACAGGAACAAGACAGCGATGTCCTCTCTCACCTCTCCTGTTCGACATAGTACTGGAAGTATTAGCCATTGCAATTAGACAACAAGAAGAAATAAAAGGCATCCAAATTGGAAAAGAAGAAGTAAAGCTGTCCTTATTTGCAGATGACATGATATTGTACGTAAAAAACCCAAAGGACTCCATTCCAAAACTAATTGACTTAATTAATGAATTCGGCAATGTAGCAGGATACAAAATTAATGCTAAGAAGTCTGTGGCATTTCTATACACTAACAGTGAAATTATAGAAAGGGAAACTAAAAAAGCAATCCCATTTACCATCGCACCAAAAAAATTAAGATACCTAGGAATAAACCTAACTAAAGAGGTAAAAGACCTATATGTAGAAAACTACAGGACACTGAAAAAAGAGATAGAGGAAGATGTTAACAGATGGAAGAGCATACCATGCTCATGGATTGGGAGAATCAACATCATTAAAATGTCCATACTCCCCAAAGCAATCTACAGATTCAACACACTACCCATTAAAATACCAACAACATATTTCACAGACCTACAAAGAATTCTTCATAGATTCATCTGGAACAAAAAAAGACCATGAATAGCTACAGCAATTCTGAGAAAGAAGAATAAAGTAGGTGGGATCTCAATACCAGATTTGAAGCTATACTACAAAGCAACTGTTCTCAAAACAGCCTGGTACTGGCACAAGAACAGACATATAGACCAATGGAATAGAATAGAGAACCCAGATATCCACCCAAACCACTATGCTCAACTAATATTTGACAAAGAAGGCATGAACATTCAATGGAGCCAAGATAGCCTCTTCAATAAATGGTGTTGGGAAAATTGGACAGATACATGCAAAAAAATGAAACTGGACCACCAACTTACACCAAATACAAAAATAAACTCAAAATGGATACAGGACTTAAACATTAGAAGGGAAACCATAAAAATACTAGAGGAATCCATAGGCAGCACAATCTCAGATATATGCTGAAAGAACTTCTTCACTGATACTGCTCCAAAGGCAATGGAAGCTAAAGAAAAAATAAACAAATGGGACTACATCAAAATAAAAAGCTTTTGCACTGCAAAAGAAACCATCAACAAAACAACAAGAAACTCCAATGTATGGGAGAACATATTTGCAAATGTTATCACTGATAAAGGTTTAATCTCCAACATCTACAGCCAACTTATACAACTTAATAAAAGGAAGATAAATGATCCAATAAAAAAATGGGCAAGGGACCTAAATAAAACCTTTTCGAAAGACGACAGAAGGAAGGCCAAGAGACACATGAAAACATGCTCAAAGTCACTAATCATCTGAGAGATGCAAATCAAAACGACAATGCGATACCATCTTACACCTGTCAGAATGGCAATCATCAACAAATCAACAAATGACAAGTGTTGGTGAGGATGCGGAGAAAAAGGAACCCTTGTGCACTGTTGGTGGGAATGCAGACTGGTGCAGCCGCTGTGGAGAACAGTATGGAGTTTCCTCAAAAAACTAAAAATGGATCTCCCATTTGACCCTGTATTCCCACTCTTAGGAATTTATCCTAAGAAATTACAGACACCAATCAGAAAGGATTTATGCACCCCTATGTTCATAGCAGCACAAGTTACAATAGCTACAATTTGGAAACAGCCTAGGTGCCCGTCAGCAGATGAGTGGATCAGAAAACGGTGGTACATCTACACAATGGAATTCTATGCTGCCATTAAAAAGAAGGAATTCTTACCATTTGCAGCAACCTGGTTGGAACTGGAGAGCCTTATGCTTAGTGAAATAAGCCAGTCAATGAAGGAGAAGCATCACATGATCTCACTGATTTATGGATAATAAGGAATATTATAAACTGATGAACAAAAGGATAGATATAAAGGCAGTAAAGCTTCAAACAGACTGTGAAATTACAGCAGGAAGATTAAAGTTAGGTGAGGTAGATAAGAGATCAAAGGACTTGTATGCATGCATATAAACATAAACAATGAACATAGACACTGGGGGTTTGGGGTATGCCTGGGAGGGAGGGGGGCAATGGGGAGATATGTATAAAAAATTAATAATAAAAAAAATCATTAAAAAATAGAAAAAAATAAAAATAAAATAAAAAATCTTTTTGTACTAATGTCTAGCACTTCTATATTTAAAAATAAAATTTCTTAACTAGCTTAGTATGTGTATGACCAGGAGTGATAAGTCTACTTTTATACACAGGAGTCTGAATCTTCCTACATTTGATGCAGAGAATGTGTTGAGTATAATAAACACTGAATGGTTTCTATTTGTAGGCATGAAGCTAAGTGCTTTCCATGAATTGATTCATTTAATCATCTCAACAAACTTCATGAGAGAAATCCTATTATTATTCTCATTTACAGATGAAAGAACTGAGACACAGAGTAGTTTTAAAAAGCATCCTAGGACTCACAGCTCAGGAGTTTCAGAGTTGGAATATAAGTCCAGGCAATCTAACCCATAGCCTATGCTCTTAACCACCACCTTCTCTACTGTCTCTGTAATAGAGCATAGATTGAAGAAAAAATAACATAATTTTTTTGTTGTTATTAATCTTCATTTGGGGATATTTTTTAATTGATTTTTAAAGAGCGGAAGGGTGGTAGAGAGATAGAGAGAAACATTGATATGAGAGAAAAACCGTGTATTGGTTGCCTCCCATACACACCCTGACCAGGGCTTGGGATGAGCCTGCAACCAAGATAAATTACTGTGACTAGAATCGAACCCTGGATCCTTCAGTCAACAGGCCGACACTCTATCCACTAAGACAACTTTGTCTTTACAACATGGAAAAGACTGTGTAGAATATCACAAGGGTAAAATGGCATCATAAACAATATAGGCACAATTGTCTTCTATTTTTTAATTTAAAAAATGTTAAAGCTTTAGTAGAACCTAAATAGACTTTGAGTTATGAATTAGCTTGGGAGCTGCTTTCTTTGATGCTAAAAAAGCATTTGATTTGATGTGGCAAAATAATGAAATCCAGTTTTAAAAGTAACATTTGAGCTGAACTCAAGATTTGCTTTTTAAAAAACAATCTTTAATCTTCAGTAACCAGTGGCTGATTTCCAGGTTCTATTTTGAAAGTGATAATTAGGCCTGGAAATTTTTTGCTAACTTTGTTATGTAAATCACACCTTGGGAGGTGGGGGGTGGGGGTGGGGGGGTTGGACAAAATAACACAATAGCAATAGAAAACCATTTTACCCAGAATGATTTTATTCATCTGTTCAATCAGATGAGACATGTGGCAGGCTTTTGGCCATACTCAATGATTCCTAGAGCATTTAAAAATTCAGTCCCCAATTTTAAAAAAAGAATGATCCTTGCTTTTGTTTATTCCAACCTTAAATAAAATTTTGAGTTCCTCGGGTCTTGGGTCCCCACCCCTTGACTCATAGGAACTTGAACCACCAAAATCTTAAACATTTTTCTCTTTTTCATCACAGTTCCCCTCAATTTGAATATCTCTCCTCTTGAAATAATATAAATGAATCTTCTGTTCATGTTTTTTCATTATTATTTCTACATTTTTCTTTCAAATTATTGAGACTGACAAAATTAAGTCTGTCACTTCTGAAGACTTTTCTTAGTCAAGGCAATCTCCAAATTAAGATCTATAATTTATGTTACACAACTAATTGGAGACAGCTTCTCCAGGCCCAACAAAAAGAGAACTATATCAGTTTTTGCTGCCATACAGCTTCAGTGGAAGGCAACATGAAAATGGTCTACCGAATACCCTGCTCTGGCTCCTTGAGAAGCAGTATCTGGTTTTGATGGGAAAGTCCAATTGCAATGATAAACTCAAGATATCTGCACAACTAAATGTATCTCTAATTACAACACAGCTTGAAAAATAGATCAGATCAGGTTTCAAAAAACAATGTCATTAACCCTTTTCAAGATGTGAAATTCCTTGAAAAGATGATCCTCAAAGTTAAAGAAAAAAAAGTCACAGAAAATCATTTTGTATCCAAATATTTGCTTATATTTCAAAATATGACATTCCCACGGTGGTGGCATTCTACCTTAAGTTACTGATTGCTAAAGCCAAGAACAAAAGCAAAATAGACATAATTCACCTATTTATATGTCAGGTCAGAATAGAGAGGCTGATTCATCGTAGAGTCCTTAGCAAGTCATGGTCCTTTCTACCATTAGCTTGTTCATTTGTTAATATGAACTATTTATTCAATAGCTGTTTTTCTTTCTTCATTCAGGGCCAGAGAGAGTGGAGTCCTTAATGACTCTTTTCTCTCTCACTTCCCCTCTTGACATGATAGCCAGTTGGACACAAATGCCTTTGTCATCTCATCTCTTCATGCCATTGGCTTTAATCACTTGTCAGTGTGCTTTTGTCTCTTTTCTGTGGAGAGGATAGGTTTTCTGGCACATACACTCTCTGTGTTGCTGGATATGACATTTCCATAGTGCATTTTAAGTTAATGTATATTTAACAATTTATCTATTTTAAGAAAGTCACTTTCCCTCTATTCATATTCTTCCCAGTGATAAAGATCCTACATGAGTAAGGGGACTTTCCTTTTTCTAACTCCAGGTTCTAGTGTATCTAGTATGTTGCAAGCATACTGACTCACAGAAATATTCCCTGATTTCATAATGATATTTCTCTTCTCCATTCCTTGGTAGTATTATTTGGAATACATATTTAATGCCTTGTTCTAGTCTTTCTTATTCTCAACTCACCTATGAGTGGTTCCCAAACCTGTTGCATGTCAGAAATGCTTGGGGAAACTCTAACCCTGAAGATTCTGAATCAGCAGTAACTGAAACACTCAAGAAACTATTGTTTTTAAAGTTGTTACTTTTTTTTTTCATTCTTGTCCACAATGTGAACTAGATTAAGAGGGCTATAATATCTATAAAGATGTGACCTAAATAATATCAAATTTTAAAGTCCTTTAATGATTCTGAGGTAGACAGTCATTGACAGTAATTGAGAACCTTTATCAGCAACCTATAGCAGTAATGAGGTATATTAAAGTAGAGACAGTAATGCAGAGGAAACTAGTAGAGTTGGAGTATAGAGATAGGAACTAAACTAAACGTTAGGTTAGAACAAACAGATAAGGACTCTTAAATGGTATGTTAAAGAATGTAGATTTATTTTGTAAATAATGAAATGCTACCAGAGCTTCTTAGAAAAGGAGTGTCATCATCCACCACAATTCTACAAATATAATTCTGAAAGTGTTAGGAGGATAAAGTTAAGGGGGAGAGACCAGAGTCAGGTGAAACCGTTAATGGGCCAGAGATAGAATGAGGAGGTCCTGATTAATGAAGGAGGAGGAGAAAAGAATAGATGAGACAATAAAGAAACACTATCAAGTATTAGAGTGAAGGTGGAAGGAAGAATTAAAAAATGATTACAGGAAGACTTGTGATCCCAATAACTGAGAATAAAGACCCAGATTTTAAGATAAAGATGATATAGTAGTATTTCTTTCTTGACAATCAGACTCAACTTGATCTTGGGAACATGGTAAGTAACCAATTCCAAATTTAGGT
Source organism: Lasiurus cinereus (assembly GCA_011751065.1). Classification (NCBI taxonomy): domain Eukaryota; kingdom Metazoa; phylum Chordata; class Mammalia; order Chiroptera; family Vespertilionidae; genus Lasiurus; species Lasiurus cinereus. The sequence continues at coordinate 36,979,313 of JAAGEH010000393.1, read as the reverse complement.
CTGGAATTCATGAAAGAAGTCATACTGAAGAAGTAGGTGTAGAGTCATCCACACAGAGGAACTACTTAAAATAATACCATGGACTACTCCTCAGAGAATTTACATGTAGAGAGAGTGAGGGGGTTGGGACCTGTGGGGCCTTAAATTTGAGAGTGAGCTGGCTAAATCTTGCTATTCTAGTGAATGCCTGGACTCAGTGAAGAAGTCATTATGGGGAATGTGAAAGGAATAAATTGGGAAGGAGTAAAAGGATCATCTGGCAACATTGATGGCTCTGTCAGTCAGACTGTACCAACTACTGTAACAAATGGTCTCCAAATCTCAGTGGCCTAACACAATAGCAGTGTATTTCTCACTTATGTCACAGTTAAATGGGGGTTGAATGGATTTAAATGGAGCAAAAGGTCAGGGGAAGGGAGGGTCTTGACGCTCCTCCATGTACCCATTCATGAACCCCAGTTTCTTCACTCTTCAGCTGTGCTGTCAAACCACCCTAGCATCATCCAACAAGGGGATGAAGAGAGAAGGAAGAGAGAGGAATTGCAGAAGATTTATAAAACATTTTACATGTCAGGCCCAGAAGAAGCTGATATTACTTTTCTACACATGCCACTGGTCAGAACTCAGTTATATGGCTTCATTTACTGAAGGAGATGCTGGGGAAAATAAATTTGCTATATGCCTGTTGGAAAAGAAAGCAAATTTGGTGAGCATGTGAAAATATCTCTGCCATGGTCTTACCTCCTCAACACATATCTATTTCACCCCCTTCCTCCACACACAGACAAAACCCCCATTTCCCCATGAGAGGCAGCCCCAATTTCCATTCTACCCCTGCATTCAACCCAAAGACCAGAATCTCTGAGTAATGATCCCATTCTCCATCAAGTTCAGATGTAATTTCTCAAGTTCTCATAAATAAGGAACAAAATAAACTACAAGTTATCTGCCTCTGGACACTCATACTCCCAAAATATAGCAGTGGAATGGATACAGAATTACTACCACCAAAAACATTTCCATTTGGGAAAAGGAAGCAAACATGAGTTAAAGCAATTGTCAAATCCTGCTGGGCAGACACTCTGAGGGTCTCCTACACTGGAATAGGGGTAAGGGAAGATTTTCTTGCACAGTCCCTGCTTCCACTCTTTGGGAGGACTCTTTTGACCATTTATCCTTGGTCATTGTCTCTCCCATCTGGGAGCTTCTTCCTTGTCCAGCATTTTCTTTGGCTATGTCTGAATTGGGTACTTGAGAGGATTGAATTTCTATCTTGTAGCCCACACAGTTTCTATGAGCCACTTTCTTTTAAAGAAACTTGGGAGTCCGAAAGTTGTCTCACTATTTGAATAGTCTGGTCTAATTAGCATATTATGCTTTTATTATTATAGATATCCCAGCTGCTAGTATAACACCAAAATCTCACTGAGTTCCTAGTTTATGTCACAGTCAATGCATGTTAGGGAGAAAGGGATATCTAGACTTCCCCTAACTTTAACTATAACTTTTGCTACAGGCTTATTGTATTTGTGTCCTTTCCTAGCATTCACATGTTTAGGTACTGTCCGCCAGGAATCTCAGAATGTGACCATACTTAGAAGCAGGGTATTTATAGAGGTGATTAAGTTAAAATTAGATCATTAGAGTGGGCTTTAACCAAATATAACTGGTGTCTCCATAAGAGGAGGAAATTTGGACACAGACATATACAGATGTAAGATGATGTGAAGAACAGGAAGAAGATAGCCATCTACAAGCTAAGGAGAGAAGCCTGAAACAGATCCTTCCTTTGCAATCCACAGGAGGAACCAACCCCTGTGGCATCTTTATCTCAGACTTTTATCCTCCAGAACTGTGAGGAAATAAAATCTGTTGTTTATGGTACCCAGTCCATGGTACTTTTCTGTAGCCATTCTAGCAAATTAATACAACTTCCTAGTCACCAGGTGTTACTCAGCCAACATATAAAGAGAGGATGTGGAGAATTTTGAGGGTGATTTCAGGATCACTTTCTAGACATTTAAGGGACTATGCCTATGATCCATGTTCACCCCCATCATATTATCTAGAACTCAGTCACATGGCCTTATCTTACCACAGCAGATGTAAAGGTATAAAAATGAATTTGGTGAGCCCATAAAAGTGTTTCTGCTATAAGTTGTGTAGCCTCAATTTGTGATGGGAATGACTCTCTACTCAATTCAGGAATTACCATGTATAATAGTCCCCTCTTATCCATAAGGAATATATTCCAAGTTCCCCAGTTGATGCCTAAAACCTCAGGTAGTACCGAACCTTATCATGCATCACTTAACAACTAAGATACATTCTGAGAAATGCATTGTGCAAACATCATACGGTATATTTAAACAAACCTAGATGGTACTTATGGACATCAGGACAGGTCACGTCCCAGGTAGGACAGAGCTGAACTCACATGATTTCATCACGCTACTTAAAACAGCATACAATTTAAAACTTATGAATTGTTTATTTCTGGAATTTTCCACTTAATATTTTTGGACCACAACTGACTATAGGTAACAAACTGCAGAAAGCAAAGCTACAGGTAAGGACTACTGCAATTTCAGAAGAGAATTGGGAGGTGAGGAGATGGAAGAGATCCCTTCCTCATTTACATTTTGCTCTGCTTTTTATAAAATATAATTTTCTCAATCATTACTCAATTCATTTTGCCCTCAAAACAGCCCATGCAGGTATCCATTGAGCAAATATTTGTTGAGCCTCTCCCTTCAGAATTTCCCAGTTCATTAGATGTCTGGGTGGATAGGTAGGTACATATTTGTAGGGATATTATTATCTTTATTTTACATTTAAGTAAATAGAGTCACAAAGGCATTGACTTGCACAAGGCATACAATCAGCAATTAATTCAGTACCTTAAGAAATCTGTATATTTACAGTGCCTGGCAGGCATATAGTAAATACTAGTCATCCCACTCCACCCTTCACTTTCACGTCCTCTGTAGTTTTCACAGGTTACAGAGAATAATCAAGTATATTAAAATGGTAAGTGAAAGATGCTTTATGAAAACCATGATTATTTTAACTGCCTCTAACTATACATGTATATAGCACTTGTTCTGTGGCACCACTATAGAGTTCAGACTCCTAAACCACATACTCAGACACGACTGCTACATGTGGCCCTTCCCATCTGAGATGCCCAGCTGAAGAGACACTGCTGTGCTCACCTTTCATTCCATAAAACATGGTTTGGAAATCTACTCTCTGTGTTTTCTCATGCTCTTCTCACCTTCTGGAATATCAGCTCTTTCCTCTTTGCTTAACTATCTAAATCCTACCAGATCCTCAGGTCTCAGATGTGACCGCCTCATAGCTTTCCCTGCATATTTCAGCCCCTCTCAAGCCTCCACTAGCTGGACTCACTATTTATAATGTTATTTTGGCATAGCCTCGTTAGGATTACCTTAAATACTTTTTAAAATGCTCAATTGACTTAGATTAAGCATATTTTTATATTTCTAAACTTCTGGGCCTTTCAAAATTCATTTTGTAGTTAGAATAAATTTGCATGAATTGCCTGCTCATTTACTTCTGACAAAGTCATAAGTTGGCAGATCTTTTTTCAGTGTGGTGTCTAGATATGGTCTTCTCTGGTCAAAAAATGTAAAACAGATAACCTCATGTAGCCTTTCAAGCCTTTTTAAAATAATGACTCCTATATCATCTTCCTCCCATTAATAGTATAGAGGACTTGCTTGGCCTCATAGGTCTGCCTAGGAGAATGCCTGTGGCCATACACGCTTTCAATTTTCTTCATTTCTTTCCCAGCAAAATATATCTATCCTCTCCCACTTCCAGGTGTGCAAACTTAATCAAATAAATAAATTTACATAAGATACAGATGCTAAACACAGCAGCAGTTTTCAGGTTGAAATTTCATGACATCCAAGATTGGCTATGAAAATTGTAGTCAATGAGGTAACCTTGGAAGTAGGAGGGTAGGATGTAAAGAACTTTGATGTCCTTCAAATTAAAAAGCCATACACACATGAGCAAAACTCTAGTTCAGTAAAATACCAATGTAAGGAGAAAAAAATGCTCCTTAAAACTGATTGAGTAGTGAAACATCTTAAAGCATGGAATCCATAGAATTTTTTTTTTTACAATTTACACTATTATGTTAATTTCAGTTTAACATAGTGATTAGACATTTATACAACTTATGAAGTGATCACCTCAATAAATCCAGTATCCATCTGACAACAATCAATATTATTGACTATGTTGGACTTTACATTCCCATGACTATTTTTATAACTGATAATTTGTATTTCTTAACACCTTTCACCTTTTATATCCACCTCCACCCCACTCCTATCTTGCAACCATCAGTTTGTTTTCTGTATCTATGAGTTTGTTTCTGTTTCACTTGCTCATTTATTTTGTTTTTTAAATTCCTCATATAAGTGAAATCATCTGGTATTTGTCTTTATGGAAATAATTTTAGTGTTGAGGTCTTATATCCCTATTGTAGCTTTCCACATTAGTACTTTATAAATGTTACAAAGCACAATTATAAAGCTGGCCAGCTACTTAACATAAAAAGTTCGTTCTAGCAACAACAACAAAAGACTGTTTTTTGACTTAGCATTCAACGAGAGAGACAAGAAAAAGACATTCTTTAAAGAGCAATTTTCTGTTTAACAGTAAATGAGCTTAGTAGAAAAATAATGAATAGATTTAAGCATGAAAAGCATCTGCCTTTGCTGCAAGTCTGCTGGCTGGCAGGGCCACAAAAGTGGTCCAAGGTCTAGAAGTAGTTATACAGGCACTGACTACTTCTGCAAGAGCTGGGAATGGGCAGGTTGTATTTTTAGATTATGAGCCTCAAGCACCTAGAGACCATAATTTGTTGATTCTCGCAGCACACTCTTGCACAGTGCCACATGCACTTTTGACATTCCAGTGTCCTTTAACTCTGATATCAGAAACCCGTCTATCTTTGTCCATGAACCTCAAGAACAGAAGAGGAACTTTCACCTGTGCTCAAGTGTTCCCATACCACTTAATGCCTGTCCAAGAGCAGAGAAGTCTTCCCCTACTTCATCATAAAACATTTTATGATGCCAATTATGGGAAACCCAATCACTCACATAATTCATAATGAGATGAAATATAAAGTGCCTGGAGAATCATGGGAATAATCATAAAAATGGTCATGGATGCACACATCTTTCTAATTTCAATAATTCCTTTTTCCTGGAAATAGAGGAAATTATTCATTCCTCCCTTTTAACTACAAATATAGGTATAAAGGCATTTAAATGGAGGAATTAGGTTGAGCATCATAATCACCAACTTCCTTTATGAATGGGATCAATTCAAAGGAAGGAGAAAAAAGACAAAAACTAGCAGCATTCCCCCCTCTCTCTCTCACTATATTAATTTACTATAAATATATATATAAGTTAATATTCTTACACTTTTATTTAACATTTAATTAACAATAATTTAAGGCTTTCATTATAAAACATCAAATGAAAAAGAGCAGAGTTAGCTTACTTATGTATATATTTATTTGTGGAACATACCTCCCAGGTATAGCTATTTAAAAGCACATCAAAGGTTAAATTGTTAATTACAAAACTAACGTGGCATACTGATTCCCTGCAAAGTTTCTTAGCTCTAGTTTCCTTTATCACACACAAATGGAGAACCTACTCTTTTGTGCATATATTTTTTTGTTTCCCATTTTAACAACTTTACCACCAATTGAATTAACATGAACATGTTTGTGAATCCTACAAACAAAACTCTGTAGTCTGCTTTTTCTAAAAAAAAAGTCTGTTTAATAGTCTTTTGGTTCTTATAAATTCTTTCTATCATCTTTGCACTATACAATCTCAAATCCTATCTAATAAAAGAGTGATATGCAAATTTAACATACCTCTGCTACACCCACAAGCCACGCCCACCAACCAATCAGGAACAAATATGCAAATTAACCCAACCAAGATGGCTGCGGCCACAGAGAGAGCAATAGGCTTGGGTTTCCCCAGCAATGGAGGAAGCCAAGCTTTTTGCCTGCTCTGGAGGGCCCAGGCCTCCACTCAAGCTTACAAAGTTTCAATTATAGAAGATAAATAAATCCCCACAAAAATGGCTGTGGCTACAGAGTGAGCAGGAGGCTTGGCTCTGCTCAAGGCTACAAAGTTTCAATTGTAGAAGATAAATAAATCCCAGATATCAGGGCCTCCGCTTGGGTGGCCAGGGGGCATGGCCAGCTTGCAAACTACCACAGGCCCCTTTCCCAGGCTGCCCTATGCCCTAAGGGAACTCCCACCCTAATCCAGGACACCTTTTAGGGCAAACCAGCCAGCCCCCACCCATTTACCAGGCCTCTATCCTATCTAATGCTACTATCTAATAAAAGAATAATATGCAAATTGACCATCACTCTAACACACAAGATGGTTTCCCCCATGTGGTCAAAGATGACTGCCCCCATTTGGACACAAGATGGCTGCCACAAGATGGCCAGCAGTAGAGGGCAATTGGGAGGGACCAGGTCTGCAAGGGAGGGCAGTTGCGGGGGGACCTAGTCTTACAGAGGAGAGCAGTTGGGGGGGACCCAGGCTTTCAGGGGAGGGCAGTTAAGGGTGGCCATGCCTGCAGGGGAGGGCAGTTAGGGGTAATCAGGCCTGTGGAGCAGGCAGTTAGGGGCAAACAGGCTGGCAAGGGAGCAGTAGGCATTAATCAGGCTGGCAGGGGAGTGGTTACGGGGTAATCAGGTTGGCAGGCAGAAGTAGTTAGGGGCAATCAGGAAGGCAGGCAGGTGAGCAGTTGGGAGCCAGCAATCCCAGATTCGACAGAGTGGAGGCTGGGCTAAGGGACACACACCCTGCCTCCCCCCAACCCCTTGTACAAATTTCATGCATCAGGCCTCTAGTCTTATTATAAATGATTTTAAAAGTTTTTTAAAGAAAAAAAACTAGCTTCAATGATCCTTTTTCTAATTCATTACCATAGGACTTTTCTGAAACACCAATGACAATGCTTTAACCCAATTTCTCATCAGCACTTTCATCTGTCCCATATCTCTTCTTTCTAGCTTCAAATGTGCTAAAGAAAGATGCAAAGTCATAAAGAAGCACATTTTATGCTTTTCCAAGATAAAGAATGAAGTTCTGAAGCTCCGTCTTTGAGAGGTGACCAGTCAGTTTTGTCTTCCTTGTGTTCTCCCCTCTGCCTCAGAATGTGCACCCACAAACAGAAGTGGTGAAAATAGGTAGGGGACTGTTACAGGTCCACCTGATCTGACTCATGACTGAGTGAGGGCATCTGTTTGTGGCCCATGCATTTGTGTGAGAGCAGGAGGAAGGAGGACATACAAAGGGACTTCTCCAACCCTGGCTACTTGAATACTTAACATTTCCATGTACCCAACACTTCAACAACTGACTGCACATCTTTGTGCAAATGAAAATGTTAAACCCCCAAAAAAGTGACTTTTCTAATGCTTCAAATAGACAACCCACATCCTCACAAGGAAAACAAATTCTTGTTTATTTAAAAAATGTCTTTTATGTTTGGAACCAAAACACTCCTCTAAACAATATCATGTGGTGGAAAACAAAAGGAACAAAGGAGGTTTTAGTAACTGGGTCTTGTTGTGTTAAATAAATGCAGCATGAAGTTTACATATTTATGTGGGTGTAGTGATGTAATCTGATCTCAGAAAACTCATACCTTTACAAGATGATGTTGGGATATATGCATTCCTGGGTACTAAGATTAACAAAACATTTATATAAAATGACACACACTGTTGGGAAAGAAATAATATTGCCACCTTTATGGGGAAAAAAAAAGACAAAGACCAGCCATTCATATAAAGTATTTTGCTCAATTGTCTGTTAGCTTAAAATTGGATTACTCTATTTTCCTCCCAGTTTAGAATGGTCCAACAAATTTTCTCTAAGTACTCCTAATCCAAGCTGAATCTTATTTTCTTTTTTCTATTTCTTTTACTTCACACTAAAATTTTATCTATTTTTTGGTCCTATTGTATATAAGCCACTGCAAATCTTTTTGAACATCCCTTTTTCCCAGTCTCTAGAAGCAGGTAGATTTGACTCTACCTTGTTCAAAGAGTATGTGTCTGAAGCTTACTGCCTAGCTGCCCTGGAAAAAATTCATATGTATGACCACTGTACTCTTAGCTCCACATTGGCAGGGAAGAGTTTGGAGGGTAAATGTAAGCATTAAAAATCACCAGTCTCAAACCCAGCTTGAGGTACACACAGAACTAGGGCTGCATGTTAGAGGTGCCATATGTAGACATTTCAGTTCTGCCTTCTTTTCTAGGTAACTTCAACAAACTGAATTTCTATCTTTTTTCCAATACTGTTAAACCCATAAGTGGCAAGATTATGGTCTGACCCAATTCTAATATAATAGCTACTATTTATTGAGCACTTAGTATATGCCAAGCATTGTTCTGGACACATAACATAAACTATTGCATTTAATAATTTCAACAGCACTATGAAGTAGTGATGATTTTACCCCCATTTTACAGATGTATTGAGTAACTTGCCAAAGTACAAATTCACATTTGTAAATAGGAGTGGAGCCAGAATTTGAAGCCAGAGTATGCATTCCTGACCACTGAGCAACACTTCTTCCAACTCCCCAGACACTTAATTGAATTTTGATATGAGGATAAAGGATTTTACCAAGTAGGGTCATGAAAATGTAGGAAAGCAGTTAAAAGGCCAATTTTTCAAGTATAAAGGGGAATATTCTTGATAACTCAGAAGCTCTGCCTTTTTATCATCTGTTCAGCCACTGAGCAATAAATGGTATCTTTTGAACCAGGCTGAAGTATAGACATTGCCTAGACCTAAATGATACCAGTAACTTTCTATATGACCTCTATTTCCAATCTCTTCTAGACTCATGTTCTATCCTTTCCAAATCAATTATAGTAAGGGTTCTAATATATACCATATTCTATGCTTTCCAAATTGTGTTCTATGCTTTTAAAATTGATTCTATTCCTGGCTCTCCTATAGACCAAATCAGAATAATTGAGTAAAAGAATTGGATTCCCTTATTTATCTCAAAATATAAGCTCATTACAGTAAGAGCTGTATTTTTTTTATTTCTTCTGTATTCCCTTTCAAGTAGTAGACTCTCAACAAATGTTACAATTAGTTAAAGAAAGACTTTGTCAGTCTTGGGTACTCTTTGGGGAATAGTGTAGGGTGATCCCAATTGACAAAATATTCTGGGTAGAGACAGAGGTAGACATACACAAAATTATGCATATATAGACAATTTTTCTTTGATACTATATTGTTAATTGTGTGTTTAGCTACGAATAATAGAAAAACTAACTAGCTCAAATCAATGGTTTCTTTTTTCTATATAACAAGGTCCAGTGTAACAGTTGCCACAATTATTCCACTGCTCAAGCATGTACTGAGGTTCAGGCTCTTTCTAGTATTCCCTTTACTATACTCTTTATACTGGCTTTCTCTCAGCATGATTTTTATCCTATGTGGAAGGATGTCTCTGGACATCACAACCATACTCAGAGCAGGCAAATGGGAAGGGGAAATACCAGCTATCCCTTTCACTAGGGAAGCAATGCTTCACCAGAAGCTCCCACCCAGGCAAGCTTTTACTTACATCTCATTGGTTGGCATATTGTCACATGATCACTCATCAGAAAGGAAAGCTGGGAAAGTAAATTAGACTTTCCAGCCTCTTTAGTGAAAGGAGACAAGAGGAAGAGGGATTAGAAATTGCTGTAGGACCAGGTGGGTACTTGAAGTACCGGGGGACGACTCTACGGTGTACATGGTTGTCTGGCTACCATGCAGTACAACTAAAATTAATGCAGACTAGTACTGAATGTAAACTGTAAATTGAAAATTGAAGAAAAAAAAATTCTTTGGGGTCCTGGATGGTGTCCCTCAGTGGTTAGAATGCTGACCCTCACACTGAAGCATCATGCACTTGATTCCACATCAAGGGCATATACCTTAGTTGCAGGTTCAATTTCTGGCCTGGTCATGTGGGAGGCAACCAAGTGATATGTCTTTCTTATGTTGAAGTTTCTTTCTCTCCCACCCCCTTACACTTTCTCTAAAAATCAATGGGAAAAATATCCCCAGGTGATATGTCAGCCAGCCAACAGTACCTGCCACATATTCTTTTCTTTCTATTTTCTTTGCCCCTATGAAAACATTACTTCCAGGAAATTCATTAACAGGTGCTCTTTCCATCATCTCTTACCAGTCTATATACCGAAACTATTTCCAAGGAATGACTGTAGACTATGCCAAGTTCTGAGTAACAATGACCTCTCTGGCATTTATATATTAAAAGGAACCAAAGTGTTAAGCTAGACCCTGTCAATTATCTATCATCACATGCAATTTTGACAACTGGGTTAGGATAACTCTTTGTTATACATGACTGATTGCTCATGCAGGGCATTCTCATCACACCCGGCCTTTTCTCCAATAGATAGTAGTAATATAAAATTTCTCTCATTCCTTAATGCCCCATAAAGAGCTTCCAGCTCCTAAATGCACTGTCAGAAACCAACAACTTGGGATTAAGTAAGAAACTGAGTTGGGAAAGAAGTGGAAAGGAAAGTCTGATAGGTCAACAAGACCTTCTTAGAATCCCTGCGACATTAATGCCATCTGAAAGAGAGAAAATCCTAAATAACTTTTCTTCACTATTTTCCATTAGCTCTTAATAAAGATCATCTGGGGTCCTGACTGACATCACTGCATTCACAACCCATCAAAGACCACAAATGGAATGAGAACAGGGATAGTGAATAGGTTTGCCAGTCAGTTCAGAGAATGGCCAAAAAAGCAAAACACTTATGCACACTGCACATAAACACAGGTGCACATGCAAGCTTGTTTTAAAAACCAGTTTATTGCAATATTATCCATATACCACGCAGTTCACCCATTTGAAGTACACAATAATCATTTTTGTTTTCAAAGTAGATTTCACTTGTGTCCGGGGAACAGAAGGGCTGGACTAGTTGTAGTCTCAGAGCCTTTGCAGATCCGGGATTCGCCAATTTGTTGTGCTCTCTCACTTGGCCTTTATGAAGAGATAGAGAGGGTGGAAAGGAGAAAGCCTGCCTCTGTAATCAGTCCAGTGGGCAGAGACTCTACCTGCTTCAACACCCTTGCACCAAATACATGGGGAATAGTTATAAGTTGCAATGTCCCTCAAAGAGCTCAAAGCTGACTTTATATATACGTTATATGTATAACAATGAAAGGAGTATCTATTTTTATGCCTGCATTAAGTAGATAATGGTTAAACATTATTATCTTTACTGCAGTAATAACGAAAGTGAAAGGCATTGGTTGGGGTGGCTAAGTCAAAGTCCTTCCATTTATCCCTGAGTTAACTGTGCTGAGACTTCCAGTGAGAGTGCTATGCTTTTATCGCTTAGAAGAATAAATGTTAATAATAGTTTTCTACACAGTTGAGAAGAAAAAATTACAATAAAATACAATATCTTTCTAACATATTCTTGATGTGTTTTTTCAAACTTGATCATCTGTTATTAACAATGAAGATATAGCACTTATATAATAATTGTATCCACACAGCACTTTTTAAATGTTAATTAAACATCACAAGCACCCTGGGACTGAGAAAAAAAGAAATTTATTTTATTAGATTTATAAGCTTTTTGTAACATGTATGTTAAATATTCTGTTTGGGATTCATTAGAGTATTTGTGACACTGATTAAGAAAATCTCATTTTAACTATAGACCTACCTTCTTTCATAATGCAATAGAAAGTGTTATTTAAATTATTGATTAAATATTCTGAAATTTTCATTGAAATAGAATAATATGGAACTTGAGGCTCTTAATGTATATTTGGTATGATATATTGTAATTTGAAAGCATAATAAATAATATTTAATTGGATTGCTTTAAATCAACCTTAGAGAGAGGGTTAAACAAATCATCAAAATTATTAACATTTATCAAACCTTCTCTAGGTCAGACACAATTATAAATGGTTTACATTTATCAGTTTATTTAATCCTGGCAACAGCTTTCTAATGAAGAATACACAATGATCCCCATTTCACAAATGAGGAAACTGATTGAAGAGAGTATGGTTAGAAAGCTAATAGAAAGTTTAGATAGGTAGCCCGGCTCCAGAGTTCATGCTCTTAAACTCTATCATGCACTATTAAATTCAGAATTGCGAGTAAATTTTTTGAAAGGACATTGGAAGTCAAAGGCCCATTGAAAGTTATTAAGATACAACTTGTCCAGGCCCTTAAAAGTCTTAAACATGCTTACTTGTGAATATAAAGAATGAGCTTAAGTTATGGCACCATTACAGATTTGGAAAAAATAGTGACAGATTTCATATTTTTAAGGTAGATTTTAATCCTTGGTAATTATTTTAAATGCACATATATTACAAATATTCTCTGACACTAACCACAGTTAAATTTTTGAATTTTTAATTTGTCAATTTGTCTGTTAATAACTTTTAAAACAACTGTTAAACTTAACACTAAGTGGAAAATATGCCATATGTAAAATTTTTTCTTTAGATATGCAAAATACATAAAGATGTGTCTGCATGTGTATGTGTATGAGAGATTGAGAGAGAAAAAATAAGCTAAGAAAAAGTTGAATAAAACCTTTATATTAAGAAAGAACCAAATTTCTACGTAACCTTTGTCCACATATATTATTTCAAATATAGGAATTTCAGTGGATATTCACTAAGCATTCTTCATGCACACAATATCTATTGAGCTTCTGCTATGAATCTTTGGCAAAGAAGAAAAATGTTTTAAAATCTGTCTATCATCCTCTAATCTATAATGATTATATTAGTACAAATAAATTGAAATTAAAAAAGTATTCATTTACTATGATTGAATCTATTAAGATACATGACTTAACATCTAGATTGAATCAAAGTATAGTATCATCCTCAAATAATTTGTTTCATTTTATTGTGGATTAGGTTTATACTTTAGTTCAATAGTGATCTCAAATATCTCACTCATTAAAATGCACATAAAATCTAAATTATTAATGTAAATTTTACCTCTGTCACCAATCCTATATAATAAAAGGGTAATATGCAAATCGACCCTTATGGCAGAATGACAGGGAATGACCAGTCGCTATGATGTGCGCTGACACCAGGAGGCATACACTCAAAGCAAGAGCTACCTCCTGGTGGTCAGTGTGCTCCCACAGGGGGAGCTATACTCAGCCACAAGCTGGGCTGTTGGCTTCAAGCACAGTGGAGGTGGCGGGATCCTCTCCCACCTCCTCAGCTGGGCAAAGGATGTCCGACTGCGGCTTAAGCTCAGGGGGGCCTAAGCCGGCAGGTGGACATCCTCCAAAGGGTCTTGGACTACAAGAGGGCAGTCTGGGATGAGGAATGCCTCCCAAGTACACAAATATTTGTGCACTGGGTCTCTAGTATTGTATAACAGTCTGCATGTGTATGTGTATGAGAGAGAGAAAATAAGCTAAGAACAAGTTGAATAAAACCTTTATATTAAGAAAGAACCAAACTTCTCTGTAACCTTTGTCATAGAAGTTATCAGTGTTTTACAAGTCAGCTTTGAGAAAGTTACAGAATTCTCACCTCCTGTTGAACTAACACAGCAAATTCCCAAGGGTGTTTTCCACTTTTCTGTCTTACTTCTCTTACTATCATGATTCCTCCCCTCATACTCATTCTCTAAGGGAAAGAAGGCACAGCCCTGAGCAGCCATGTATGGTCAAAGGCATTAGAAAATAACTCACTTCTAAAAACATCCTAACTATTATAGCACTCATTAGGCAGATGTATACTTTGTACCCATTTGTTACTTTTTCTCTCCAATGAACAATTCCATCACTTCATCTGTACTCCTGAAAGTATAAATATACTCTCATGAGAGTTAGAAACAAGCAAACAAAAAAAAGTAGGCATGGAGTTACAAATAAACCATGGCAATAATATTGTGAAATTCTTATTAAATTAATGTTAGCTTTATTAGTCCTCTACTTTGAATAGCTAATTTCCTTTGCTTTGTCAAAAAGGCAACTATTTTAAAGGTATATATCAAAACAGAATCAATAAAATTTAGTAATGATTAGAGAAGGCATAGAAAATTAAGACATTTTATAGTTACCTTCAAGAGTGGAAAGTTTTTCTTTCACTTTTATCTTTGTTTCTGAACTACAACTTCAGGAATGAGAAACCTTGTACCTGATATATGTGTTACAGAAAGCTGATAGAGATAATGCCACTCACATGCTCTTATAAAATCTTAATCAAAACTCTAACTCAAAGATATGGAGCCTAACCATCAAACAGCCTTCCAATTTAGGAGTCAATCATTCTAATGAAGCACCAGATTTAGTGATGTTACAAGAAAGTTATAACCTTGTAAATCTGCTTCTGTGAATAAATGCAAAGAAACCTGAAACACTGATTTGAAAGAATATACTATGCCTCTCTGTGTTCATTGCAGCATTATTTACAACTAGAGGTCCAATGCACAAAATCCATACAAGGAGCATGGCTCTCACAGCCCCAGCTTAATCTGGAAGGTCAACCAGAACATCTGGAAGGTTGTTTGGCTGTTCAGTCTAATTAGCATATTAGCTCTTTATTATAAAAGATAGCCAAGACTTGGAAGCAGCCCAAATTCCCATCAATAAATGAATGGATCTAAAAGCTGAGACATATTAACACCATGGATTATTACTCAGTCATGAAAAAAAGAAAAAAATCTTGCAACAACCTGGATGGCTCTGGAGAGTATTATGCTAAGTGAAATAAACCAGTCAGAGACAGACAAATACTATATGATTTCACTCACATGTGGAATCTAATGAACAAAACAAATAAAACAGAAACAGACTCATAGATACAGAAAACAGACTGACAGCTGTCAGAGGGGATGAGAGTTGGGGAGCTGGGTCATAAAGGTCAGGAATTAAGAAGAAAAAAGTGATACTCACAGAAACAGACAACATTATGGTGATTACCAGAGGGAAAGGGGCATGGATAGAGGTAGAAGAGGATAAAGGGGGGATAAAAGATGATGGAAGGAGACTTGACTTTAGATAGTGAACATGCAATCCAGTATATAGATGATGTATTACAGAATTGTACTCCTGAAACCTGTATAATTTTATTAACCAATATCACCCCAATCAATTCAATAAAATTTTAAAAAATGAAAGTTACAATAAACAGAGGAAAATATGACAAAATATCAAGGTACACTATATTCTAACTTGTTTCACTATGGAATTAATGTGCTATAATGTTTGATCACAATCTAGTTGTTATGTGAAATAACTGTGTGACAAATGAATGCAACTAAGTGTCACAGGGACCATCTAGATAGTGAGGGGGTGTTTGATGCCTCAAAAGGATAGCATCCTATATTAAAGTGCTATGGTAGGAAGAAGTAATTTTTAAAAATATATTCTTATTGATTTCAGAGAGGAAGAGAGAGGGAGAGAGAGATAGAAACAGCAAGATGAGAGAGAAACATTGACTGGCTGCCTCCTGCAACCCCCCACTGGTGATTTAGCCCACAACTGGGGTATATGCCCTGACCATAATTGAATCATGATTTCCTGGTTCATAGGATGATGCTCAACCACTGAGCCATGCCAGCTGGGCAGGAAGGAGTATTTTTAATATTTATTATTTTTAATTATGAAAGTAATATTTTTCTTTGTGTGCTACATAGTTGAGTACTATATATAGAATGATACATGTATATATATAATATTATATATGTTGTGTATGTATATAGAATTTTTCCTGCTATTTTCAGATAACATTACATCTTACATTATATTTTCTTAAGAAAGTGTTTTGGAAAATGTAATTAAGGAACCTCTATTCTGCTACCTACGCCAAGTCAAAAGTACAAAAAGAAGAAATAGTAAAAATTGGACAGCCAGCTAAATGTGTCGAGTGCTGAAGCAAAACCTTATCCTTATTGATTACCTGAGCTTTCACAGGAATAAGAGTATGGCATGTAGATACAGTACTCTTTATGTTTCAGATAATAGAAAACCCAACTCAAACTCTTTAAGCCTCAGACAGAAATTCAAGAGCTGAAATCTAAGAGCGGGTCTGATTGCGAGTATGACTGAATTTAGCAGATTGTTGATTTGACCAGTGAGTCAGCTTCTCTGTATCTCCCACATTTTACCTTCCTTGCTGCTGATTTTATTGCCCAGCTGTATTTGCCCCTAGTGGCCACATTCACAGCAATTTCACACCTGACATAGAACACCAGCCAAGAAAAAAAAAAGCGGGGGGGCGGGTGCGAGGGGAACCTCAGCAGTCAAATACAAATTTTTGGTTCAGGATCTCCTTGGTTCAGGTTGGACCACATGCCTAACTCTCAACAAGTCACAAGGACCACAGGAATGAGATGTTGATAAGCTAAATGAGGCCCAGTCCAGGAATGAGAACAGAATTAATCCCACCTACCAAACCAAAATAGAGAAAGATAGGCTGGAAAATAATTATCAAAAGACAAATAAAACAAAATAGTAAAATATATACTCTATACCAGCTTATTATTGTTCCACTATGACTGGCTCCAATCAGACCTCCCTTGGTCTTCACAAGATAAAATAAGAAATGTGAAAATTTAGTAGATGATTTATAATTGAACAATGAGGATAAATAAAAGTATTTGGATTTCTTAATATAATAAAGGGAAATCTGAAATCTTATGCAACAAATCCATAGGAATAGTTGTAAAAAAATTATCTATGTTATTTACTTTTTCATAAACACTAATGTTTGGGTCTCCTAGATTTCCACCTTAATGAAATCTTCTTGCTATGAGACTTTTTGTTCTATCACAGAGCCAAGCTGGATTTCTGTATCCCTTCAGCATGGCTTAGAGTGGCAGAATTAGTCTGGCCTTGTGCCTAAACATCCTCTCACTCACAGGATAACAACTATAACAAGAGCTAATGTATATTGACTGCTTATTATGTGCCATACAGCGTGCTAAGAGCTTTGTTTTCATTTAAGTGTCATACTTCCATTAGGTGGTAACTGTTATTATCCTCATTTTAAAGATGAAAAGATGAAAGTGAGTTTCTTCTTCTCCAAGGTCATAACCTCTTAAGTCGTACAGAATTATTTCTACATGTCCATGTGAGAAACAACACAATGACCCTACACAGAGCCAGTTGCAGAGCTCAGAGATGTGGTGTTCTTTCAAAGAAGAGTCTCACTTTTCTTGAGAACATATTTATGTGCTTTTTGAGAATGGTTACAATGTCTTATGCTCTTTAAATGTTCCTTACAGCCATCTCAACACTACCACTAGAATTGGGACTTATGGACTATGTTAGTAGATGAGTTAATGTGGCCAAAGGAGTCTTAAACTGTTGTTCAAATCTATATATTTAATTCATAATAGGCACATAGACCTATTTGAATTTTAAAGTCTCTTTTAGTTCAAATCTACAAATACAAATTCTCTCTTTACAATTAAGCTCCCGTGTATCAGTCAGCAATTGTTCCACAACAAACCACTCCAATAGTCAAGTCATAGAACAATAAACATTGAGTCTAGTCTCTGAATCTGCTGAATGCTTCAGACTACACCAGAACTCCCCTGCTTCACTGGCCTTACTTCGATGCCGCAGCTGAAGAAGTAGCAGCTACCTGGGGTATATTCTTACCTTGGTAGAAGCAGAAAAGCAAAAGGACAAATCCTAGTATGGAAGTACATGTCAAACCTTTGCTCATATTTCTAACATTCCATTGTCTAAGGCAAGTTACACAGCCCAGATCAACATCAATGGAATAGGGAAATATATTTCTCCCTTCAAAGTGTTTTCTGGGGAAGAAACTAAATATTATCTGAGCAATAACTGATTCTATCACAATTCATCAAATAAAGAACAAAGAGAAAAGATTAACACGTATTAAGCACACACCCACTTACTCAGCAATTTAGAAAAGATTACGGAACAGGTACAATGTAGTGATTTTTGAGCTAGATGCTGGGACTACAATAATGAACAATAGTCCACTGACAAAATAAATGTTATTTTCTTGTGAACAATCCGATTGGTAAATATACCTTTCCCCATTGGACAGCTGAAGAAATAAGGACATCAAGAGATCAAATAATTTGGTCAAAGTTACACAGATAACAAGTAGCAAAGGTAGAATGTAAAGGCTGAGTATAAAGCCTAAATTTTTCAATCTCATCAATGTTGTTTCCTAATAAAAAAAATAAATTCTCATATGGCTTCAGAAATGAATAATGAAAAATAAATCACCCATCAGTTAGGGTTCAATCAGACAAGAAGAACCAATATGAGTGACAGAAACCAATGAATCCCTATGTAAGCATTAGTCCTCATAAAATCATAAATGTCTGCCGCATCTAGGCCTGATGACTAACCTGAACATCAGCATTCAGGAAGAGAAGTTAGACACATGGACAAATCAGAGCCTGTGAGGAAACACTGAAAGGTCAGCTCATCACTCACCACATCCAGTCCCAATGATTTGGGCCACTTGTCAACCACATAACTGTACTTATCCCTGAGCCCAGTATTTTCAGAAGCTGAAAAGGTTTGATGAGAGCCAGAGGTGGTATGGGCCCAACCACTGTACCTTGCCAACAGCAGATCAGTGACAATGAGTACAAATGCCAACAGTGTCTGCCCTGCAGCACTCCTCAGAGCCTAGGGATGGCTGCCCATTGGTGCCAAATCCCACCCATTTTTCCTGTGGCCAATCTTAACTTGGAGCCATAATGGAAGAGAATTTGGGGAAAATGACATAGTTCAAAGTCATCATATAGTTTAGTACTTTTACTGTGAATTAACTAAGAGATGTATTTAACATTGGGAAGTGTGAAATAGAATGATTTGCTAAAACTTGCAGGTGCTCTAGAGTGGAAAGTACTGAGAGATGTCAGAGGACTCAGGTCCAGAAGCTTCTTCTGGTGATAGTTTTCATGGTCACAACTTGAAGTTACTCCTTTTGGGGGTAGTGAAAAGTTATGATTACTTTTTATTCATTTAGCCCTGACATTTCACACTTAAAGAGCCAAACACTTACTTTTTCTAAACATACTGTCACCCTGATGTTTACTGTTTTGGTTGCAAGAACGCAAACCAGTGTAGGCAGCAAAGAGGGAATTTGAAGCTCATACAACTAAAATTCAAGGATGGCTATCACTTTGGGTGTGACTAGGTTCCAGGGTGCAAATAGGATCATTAGGGTTTACTCAGCTAGTCTCCATTTCTCTTTATGAGTAAGGTTTATATTTTCCTACTTAAAACAAACTCTCTCCACATGTAAAAAGACATAAGTGCCAGTTTTTCCAAGTGTGAATCTTTACAGCTTGTGATGCAAAAATAAGCCCTTTCTTTCCCAACACACATGCAACACACACACACACACACACACACACACACACACACACACACACACTGTAAGATTTTAAATTATCCTATCTGGGTCTTTTGCCCACTCTTGCAGCAGAAGCAGGCAGGACACTGGGGCTATCACTTCCACCAAAACAACCTGGGTGAGGGAAGTGTCACTCCTCAAATAACACAAGGGTCCTGGCCAAAGTAAAATGACTGGTGTTTAATGCAAATGTACTTTAAATTAAAGAATTGCAAGGTCTCTGTTAGTTGAGAGAGAGAGAGAGAGATGTTGTAGTTTATTATATTATTTTTCTCTTTTCTAGAAAGCATGACAGTGACATAAAGAAGCACCTTTATTAATTCTCTGATAACAGACGGAGTGCAGACACTTTTTATAAAGCAACACATATTGGCAATAGAACCAAATGCAGTTTTCTATAGATAGCACTAGCCTGCTGCTGTCTCAATTTAAAATACATTCAAAGAATTGCCACCAAATCTTTAAAAAAAAAAACATAAAACAAAACAACGAAAAAACTCATAGAAAAAAAATCACACTTGTGGGAATTTGGGAAAGGAGAGTTGGAGAAATATGGTCAAAAGGTACAAAGTTCCAGTTATAAGATAGTGTTAAGGTTGTAATGTACAACATAATGACTATAGCTAACACTGCCCTGCAATATGTAATAAAACTGTTAAGAGAGTAAATCCTAAGAGTTCTCATCATAAGGAGAATCTTTTTCTTCTTTCTTTTCTTGTTTTATATTTATATGAGAAGATGGATATTAGCTGAACTTGTTGTGGTAATCATTGGATAATACATGTGCCTTAAACCATCATGCTGTACTCCTTAAACTTGTTAGGGATGTGTGTTAATTATTTCTCAATAAAACTTGAAAAAATGCCAGCAGATGGAATTTATGTCCAGCTTTAATTTTGAGGAAAATAAAACTAATGCCCAACGAATATCCTGTAATGGTATGTCTTTGCCTGGGATTTTTTATTAACACATAATTGTGCATGCAGTCATTACCCACTGGTCATTCATAGTGTGTGTGTGTGTGTGTGTGTGTGTGTGTGTGTGTGTGTATTTTCCCCATCATCATTTAAGCTTTTTTCCACCACCACCCACCTCTTGCCACACTCCTGCAATCACCACATTGTTGTTCATGCCCAAGATTATTTCTCTCTCTCTTTTTTCTTTTTTGCTCAACCTCTTCACACACACACACACACACACACACACACACACCAACTCAAATTTTCTATTTTTTTAAATATATTTTTATTGATTTCAGAAAGGAAGGGAGAGGGAAAAGGAGATAGAAACATCAGTGATGAGAGAGAATCATTGATTGGCAGCCTCCTGCATGCCTTCCAATGGGGATCGAGCCCACAACCCAGGCATGTGCCCTGAATGGGAATCAAATCTTGATCTCCTGGTTCATAGGTTGACACTCAACCATTGAGCCCCACCAGCCAAGCCAGTTCATATTTTTTAATATCAAGAAGAATCCATAAAAACTGAGAGGCTTCCTAGTAATGAAGAATGACCTCTAATTGTAATAGATTTTGCTTTCAGGTAAATTGATAAAAGCTAATTTTTATAGCATGAAAAAATTATTATTTTGAATATCTTTGTTTCTAGACAGAATGTGAATCCATAAATGATAACATTGAAATTGTTTCACAACTAAAAGTGCTGAAGGATTTATTCATTCCTTTATTCTTTCACTCTGTATTGAAAGCCTATGGCATTATCATGCACTGAGCTGAGCACTAATGATACAGCAAAAAATAAGACATGTCCTTGCTCTAGAGAAGCTCACAATACAGCTAAGAAAAAACTCAAAAGCATAGCAGTGCTACAAACCACTTATGTCCAGACAGCTAAGATAGCACAGAGCAACAAACTGTTGAGCCTGAGGTCTGTCAAAGAAAGCATTTCTTAAGTGAAGGTCTTGTTGGAGAAACAATAATTGTTTTTAACTAGAATCCTACAAAGTATATTCCAGGAAGAAAAAACATAACTCACTGTTACAGCATTTTGTGGTTTCCTTAAGTCACTGGCAGGACAGGAAACAGCAGAAAGGAATGCCCAGAAAACTAACAAGCCCTTTCTTTCCCAACACACATGCAACACATGTGAGAACAGACAGAATGGGATGGGAATAGTATGTCATGCCAAGGAGTTGGGAAAGATAATTCTAGAAATAGAGAGGGGAATGGGTGAAAAGGAAGGAGCCTGATTTCACTGAGACCTTATGGAAGTTACAGAAAAGGCTGACATGTGGCCTAAACAAAGACTGGATGTCTACAGAGACTTTGCAAATTTCCTATGGAAATTATTAGTAATGGATTGACTGAAGGAACTAATGAAGAGGAAGGAATCAAAATAACTCATGTATCCAGTTTAGGAGATTGGTTTAATATCCTTAAAGATATTAGGGCAAGTAGAAGAAGCAGACATTGGGGTAGAGAGCAGGGCTGGGATGGACTGTGAGAGAGAACAGAGCTGTAATTGCCTATGCTGAAATACATTAATTTGGGGTTTTAGTAATAGCGACATAAAATAATGTCTTTCACTATAATAAATTATTCTTGATATATTTAATGCCCCATTTAAATGTTTCACCATCAAAACACATGTTATATAACAGTATGGATCAAGTCATCTGTTTTTATATTCTCACCACTATAAGAGAAGCTTGGTATTTTGAGTAGCAGTAATCTTATGTTATGTTTATCAGTAGTATTCTACCTTCAAGCAGTAATCTTATGTTATGTTTATCAGTAGTATTCTACCTTCATGAGTATATTCCAGATGCTTTTGGGGAGGAACACCATCTCCATGTGACTGAACAAAATTTTGAGACAAAGAATTTTCTGACCTCAACTAGTGATCTCTTTATTAAAGCCAAGAACTGATACGGTTCATATTTCCTAACCTCCACTTCTCACATGGAGATACTTTCATCTCTAGGGGTATCACCATATTAAACCTTTTCAAATTATGTATTTTGGTTTAATTCGCAAAACTTGAGGACTACAGATTCTGATAGATTAGGAGTAAACTATTCAACAAAAACAATAATAGCTACTAGTTGTTGAATATGTATAGCATTTTCAATGATGTTCTAAGAAACTTGCTTACTACTATATTAAAAAAATCTTCACAGTGATATTGAAAAGACATTAAAACATTATTATAAAAAAATAGCTGAGTTTTTTCACATTAGATGTCAAGGTGGGGGCTTTCGATGTCTAGTCTTAATTCACACTTAGTCTTTTCATTAACTTTTCTTAATGCATTCAAAAGTTGTTAAAGTTTCTTATATAAAAATATGATTGATTGTTACAGTGACAGTAATTGCATTTTAGCAAAAGTAACCATTATAGTAATTTTCTTCAAGGAAGAGAAATCTAACTAACTAAAGTAGCTAGTTACTTCCTCACACATTAACTCTGAAATTTCTAACATGAAAATAATTAACAAGGGAAGTACAGGTTGAAGAACATAAAATAGCATGTAATATTTACAAAACTACTTTCATCATGTGGTTTATTTATGTAGCTGTTAATCACAAATTAAGTAAAACAAAGGAAAAACTAAAATTTCTACACTAGTGGGCTAAGTTAACTAAGTCCTCAACTGAAGCCTTCTAGATTTACTCTCAGATATCTCTTATTTTCATGTCTAAACTCCAGACAGTAATGATTTTCTTTGAAACCAAGATTTATTCATATCATACCCTTAGAAGATTGAATCAAATGAATACGCAAAGATATCATGATTACAAAGGAAAAAGAAAAAAAACAATTACAGGGGAAATGCAGCATGTAGTAACAACTTGTACACGTTAAATCACAAATGAAACAGCATTCGCATTTAATTTCCTTATTCCACCGCACACCTGAATATTAATTAGGGACTAAAATAGGAAATGTGTGGTGCTGCATGTATTGATAAAATCTCAGCTCGCTATTATTCAGACACCAGTGATTAACATGAATTGCATCCTGGGAAAAGCTACTTTATCATTTTTATAGTTGTCTTTCAAAATTCTTCTTACTTCTTATTGGAAGCTATATAGTCATTTCAAAATCAATCAAAGGTAACTGAAATGATGGCTGAATGTTGAATTGCATTTTCTAATATTTATTGTTGAGATTGTATAGATAGTAACTGTCTCAAATTCAGTATGCAAATAGATGAACAGTATTCAAGGTAGCCTAAATCAATTGAGTCAGCTCAAAATTTCATTTTGTGGGTGTCATGGATTACAGTGATACTTAGTTTCTGCTCCTTGTTAGCTCTGTTTTGAAAATGGCCCCCAGGACTTCAAAAGAAAGATTTATTTTGAAGGCTGAGATAAAGGAAAAGGGAGTTTAAACCTCATGATTTTTCCCTGGCTGCCTCTATCTGTCTCTCTCCATCTCCATCCATTTGCTAGCCTCTGTATTTAAATAGGCCCTTGCACTACCATTTGATTTATTTTGGAGTTATTCTTATAGATAAGAATTTTATTCACAAAGTCATATTTCTTTGAATTAATGCTTTCTTTTATTTTTCCACTATCCCCATAGATTACAGATCCTCTCCCATTTGTTTGCACATTTTGTCCATCAATTGCATCAATAATATAAGTTAGTTATTATGTATGGCAAGTGGTGCAGTAAGAGGAAATGCAGATATGTGTGTGTGTATGCGCACACCCTTGCATGTGTCTGTGTGCTTTTGAGTTGTATTCTAAAATAAGGATTCAGTATAAAATTGATGATAGTAGTCTCTCAGAAAAACCCTATATCCTTAAAACCTGGCTAGTGTCTCATTTATTAACAGAACACAAAGGTAAAGGTAATTACAAAAAAAATTACACTCCTAGACATCAAAATAGAATAGAATGTTTCAAAGAGAAGGACCTAGTAAATATCTGCTAAGAAAGTCATAGTGATTGAATTAGTTACAACAACAGAAAACCCAACTCCAACATAAACTTGCATAAACAATGAAGAGAATTGATTGGCTCAGGTAACCAACACTCTAGAAGATGGGGGAGACTCAGGTGCAAATAACCAGAGCTCCAGGCTATTCCCAGGTTATTGGCTACAATTGTCTCAGTTCTTTTCCCTTTTTAATTGTTGGTTAGCTACTTCCCAAGTCACAAAATTTCAGATAGAAGCAACCAGGGTCATATTCTTCTTTCTCATTCACATCTGCCAGGAGAGGGCATGTTTTTCCTCAACCAAAGAATAAAAGTCCTAAACTTCATTCATTAACCCAGTTTGAATGCCCCTTAAATCATCTGTAGTGGCAAGAAAGAAAGGCATTCAGTAGTCCCCACCCACACTTTTTTCTACAGGGGATACATTCCAAGATCCCCCACATATATTCCTCTATGCAGTTCTGAACTCAATTTTACTGTTTTTTCCTATACACACATACCTATGATAAAATTTAAACTACTCATGGACTTTGCAGTGATTATTAAATAAAAATAAGGGTTATTTGAACACAAGTACTGTGATATGGTGACAGTCACTCTAACAAGCCAGAGAACTAATGAACGGGGAACATATACCACAGTGGATACACTGGACAAAAGGATGGTTCATGTCCCAGGTTGAATGGAGCAAGATGGTACAAGAATTCATCACACTACTCATAACAGCACACAATTTTAAACTTATGAATGGTTAGTTCTGTAATTTTCTATTTAGTATTTTCAGACTGCAGTTGACCCTAGGTAACTGAAACCATGAAAAGCAAAACCATGGATAAGGGAGACAACTATATTGGTTTAGACCAACCAGTGTGTATGCCTGGCACACCTTGATACAACTCCATAGGTTTCTTTTTTTTTTTAAATATATTTTATTGATTTTTCACAGAGAGGAAGGGAAAGGGAAAGAAAGCCAGAAACATCGATGGAAGAGAGACATCAATCAGCCGCCTCCTGCACGCCCCCTACTGGGGATGTGCCCGCAACCAATGTACATGCCCTTGACTGGAATCGAACCTGGGACCTTTCAGTCCCCAGCCCGATGCTCTATCCACTGAGCCAAACCGGTTTTGGCCATAGGTTTCTTAAATACTGAAACAATTCTAAACATAAGCAGCTAATTCTCTGAGTCTCCCCAAGTATTCCTCACTGCATCAGCAACCCCTCATGAAATCCCCCTGACCTTTCCATTATCCAGCAACCAAAGAGGTCAATATCTGCAAAGCAAAGATCCATTTGCACCATGCTCCAGCAATATAGTAGGCATCCCTTCTGTTTGGATGAATCATGTCCTCGATGTTAAGCAAATGAAATAAATAAAACACCAATAAGAACTTTGAACAACCATAAATTGATTACACATGGCTGCCCAGATAAAGACTACATTTCCCAGCTATTCTTGCTGCTATGTTGCTGATATGTTGAATATCATCTAACTTGCAGCACTAATCCCACTGTATTTGTTTCCTACGAAGCCATAAGAAAGCCCCACAAACTGGGTGGCTTCACACAACAGAAATATACTACCCATCATTCCAGAGACTAGAAGTCCAAAATCAAATTGTTGGCTGAGCCATGCTCCTTCAAAGACTCTAGGGAAAACCCCTCCTGGCCTTTTCTAGCTTTTGATGGTTGCCCACATTCCTTGATGTGCCTTTATTTGGTAAGATAACTCCAATCTCTGCATCTGTCTTCACATGTTGATCATTCATCTATCTTTTGTCTAAATGTTCCTTGTCTTATAAAAACACTAGAGGCCCAGTGCACAAAATTCGTGCACTGGGAGGAGTGTTCCCTCAGCACAGCCTTGCCCTCTTGCAGTCTAGGACCCCTCTCTCCTTACTGCCCACTCTCTGCTTGCTGCTCCCTACCAATTTGTTAGCTGCTCCTTAGTGCTGCAGCACAGGCTCCCCCCACCAACCCTGCAATAGCCAGCTGTGAGCTCGGCTTCTGCCTGAGCCATGCTTCCCCTGTGGGAGTGCACTGACCACCAGGGGGCAGCTCCTACATTGAGCATCTGCCCCCTGGTGGTCAGTTCATAGAGACAAGTCATTCCACCATTTGGTCAATTTGCATATTAGGGTTTTATTATATAGGATGAATCACAGGATTAGGGCCCACCTTAACCTAGCATGACCTCATCTTAACTTGCTAATATCTTCAAAGACCTTATTTCCAAATAAGGTCACATTCACAGGTTCTAGGTGGACATTCACAGGTTCTTGGGAAACACTATTCAAGACAGTATATTCCCCCAAGTGGGGTGGTTGTTATGCAATGGGCAAGTAGCAAAGTGATATTAAGGGGCACAATGTCCACTATAGATATTAGATCTTCTGGTCCTTTGCTCTCTTCATTTACCTGGTTATAGTCAACAACTTTATCGTTGAACTGGCATTTCAGATTTTATTTGCATATTCTGAGCTAGATCCCATACTGCCTAATCTCATTTTTTATTCTAAGGCTTATGTCCACTGACTCCAAAAAGTAATTTTGGGGAGAGGTCTAGCAAAGAGTCCTTAAATCCATATGCCAGTCCAAGCATTATCAATAGAGTGAATAAGCAATATACCTCACGTAGGTAAGTACTACTTTTTTTTCAAATTAATCATATAGCTGTGATTAATTAAATAAACTTCATTCAAAATCTTCCTACATCTATATCCCTTTGACATTATGTATATTCCCTATCAACAGATTGTAAAGTACAATTACTATTGGACTTTAGCACACTGGCCTACATTAGAAGGGCCATCGGTAAGTTGGGATGCAATTCTGGCTGCTGCTACAAAGACCAAAAAAATAATAGCTCAAACAAAGACATTGATTTCTTTCTCATGTAAAAGCTGAAGCACAAGTAATCCAGGAGTCACATGGCAACTCTGTGAGCTTGAAGACGTAGGCACTTTCTGTTTTGTTGTTCTATCATTCTCAAGACAGAGTTTTCATTCCCTGTTATAAGATGGCTTTCATTGTTCTCTCCACTGTGGCTACATTCTGCTCACATATCATTGGCTAGATCCTAAAATATATGGTCAACATAGTAGCAAAAATAGCTGGGAAATGTAGTCTTTCTGGGCAGCCACGTGTAATCAATTTATGGTTGTTCAAAGTTCTTATGGGTGTTTCACTTGTTTTGTTTTGTGCAGCCATGTGCTCATAAATTGTAAGAGTTGAGAGTTCTATTACTAAAGTAAGAAGGGTAAAAGCATTATTAGGGAAGAGATATCATCCTTGACAAAATCTACACACATTTGGAAAAAAGTAATGGCTATTTGTGAATGATTTGCATTTCCCTAATAAACT
The DNA here is from genome assembly GCA_011751065.1 of Lasiurus cinereus. NCBI lineage: Eukaryota > Metazoa > Chordata > Mammalia > Chiroptera > Vespertilionidae > Lasiurus > Lasiurus cinereus. The sequence continues at coordinate 36,951,536 of JAAGEH010000393.1, read as the reverse complement.
GTGATATTTGTTCTAATATCAAAATACTTTTACACATATTTAATATTGCTGTTTTGTGATTCATTTTCTTTAGAATCTACCTCATCTTATTAACTCTATTTATATAGTTGGCCTAAAAATAATCATTAATTGTCTATAGTGAAAAGATTTCAAAGGAGAATGGTTGCAAACATGGAGGTTAACAGAAAACTATGTGAAAGGGAAATAATTACAATTTGGCAAGTGGCTATTTTACTAGAATAAGGATTTTAATTCCTTATATATGGTGACAAGTTACCCAATTAAAACTAGTAAGAAGAAATGTTAAACTAGGGTATCAATATCAAAGTGTTACAAACTATAATGAATAGTGCTACAGTCAAGTGAGACTTCAAGTAGCTTAAATCTGGTATCCTGCTTAAAAGCAGATTCTTCTGAAATGAGAAAAGGCATGTCAATTTTTTTTTATAAATGTTGAACAAAAAGGTTGGGCAGAACTTTGTCAGAGCACAACAAATTAAATAATAATGCAAAATTACTGGATGGTCTCAGTGTACCCCTCAGACCCACTCTCCATATTTCCACACCAGATATGCACCCCAGGAGGCTGACTTTTATAGAGCACATCACTAAACTTGCTTGCCCTCTGGTTTCTTGCAAAATCCCATCAATGAGAAGCTCCAACAGGATATTGGACACTGGAAGGGTGATAAAGTTGGGTATATAACGCCCTGCTTTCCTCCATGCCACGATGCAGTTTGTCAGTGCCTGGGTTCTTTCATTGAAGGCCACAGTTCTTGTCATCTCGTTCTTTCCTAGAGATACAGTCATAGATGCCTTTCCTGCTCCGGGCCTAGAGAGGATCTAGCCAGGCCCTCTTATTGATTTAACTCTAACTGTACCATTAGAAATAGTCCCTTCATTAAGTTGTCTTCAGTTTCTCCTTTTGAGTGAGCCAGCTGTTTGCAGGATACTGAGTGGTACTGTGAGGAAGAAATGACTCACTCACCGAACAACTAGTCCTACTAAACCAATAGCTAATAGGCCATTCTTGATTTTTAAATTCTCTTCTTTCTGTGAATCCCTGCCTTCTAAACTTGGATCAAGGTTAGTCTCTTTCATAAACCATTTCTAAATAAGCCACATGGATCTAAGTGAAAATTGGCGAACATTTCCAGTTCATTACCTCACTTTTCTTTTCTAAAAAAATTGATTTGAAAGGAAGAGAGGAAGGGATGGAGAGAGAAGCAAAGAAACATCAATTTATTGTTCCACTTATTTATACTTTCATTGTTTGCTTCTTATATGTGCCTTGACCAGAGAGTGAATCTGCATCCTTGGCATATTAGGATGATGTTCTAACCAGCTGAGCTACTTGACCAGGCCTACTTCTGATGTACTTATAAGTTATTTGTAAGTTTTAACATCTCTCATGTGGAGATGATTTTTTGGTCTACTTTCTGTATAACTTATCTAAACATTTCTAGACTTTTATGTTTCTTAAGCAATTGATATGCAATATTTGTCAGGAAGCAAATACCACACTCATTTAGGGTTTGAATTGGGAAGCACGAAGAAGATAGATAATTACCTCAAAACATGTTCCTCAACCTACACTCTCACTATGAGCAACAAGTTTGAAAGACAAACAGTTCTCCTCATCTCAGCACTTCTTAATACTAAAGACACCCAGGACCAAGTCCCTTGATTACATATACTTTTCCCCTGGTAGTTCTCATGTAGTCTCATGACTTTGTTAGCTTAGTAAACATTTCCACTTCTAAGTCTAATAAACATTTATTCTCAAACTTAATATATTCACATCCAAACTTCTGATCTCCTCTTCACTTCCACTCCAAATATGTTAATGGCCCAATCTTCCTCTTTCAGTAACCAGCAACTCCAATTTCCTAGTCCAAAAACTTTGGAATCATCTTTTATTCACCTCCTTCCCGCCCCCTGCCCCCCACACCCTACAAAAATCCTTCAAGAAGTCAGGTCAGCCCTGATTGGTTTGGCTCAGTGGATAGAATGTTGACCTGCGGACTCAAGGGTCCCAGGTTCGATTCCAGTCAAGAGCATGTACCTTGGTTGCAGGCACATCCCCAGTAGAAGGTGTGCAGAAAGCAGCTGATAGATGTTTCTCTCATCAATATTTCTAGCTATCCCTCTCCCTTCATCTCTGCAAAAATCAATATATATATATATTTTTTTTTTATTTTTTTTAAAGTCAGATCAGTCCTATATACATTCAGATTCCCACCACTTCTCACTACTTCCTCTGTTACCCACCACTCTGGTCCAGGCCACTGCAATTTACTGCAATGGCCTCCTCACTTCTGTCCTGGTCCTTCTAATCCTTTTTTCTCAATATAGCAGCCAGGCTGCTTTCTTTTTAAATCTTAGATTACATCATTCTTCTGTTGGTTATACACTCACTCTGAGTGACACCCAGATGTGTGGAAATTATAAATCCTAGTTTTTATTTTTAATTAAATTAAGTGGGGTAACATTGGTTAATAAAATTATATAGGTTTCAGAGGTACAATTCTATAATATATCATCTGTATGTTGTATTGTGTCAAATCTCTCATCACCATTTATTCCTTCTTTACCCTCTTCTACCTCTACTCATCTCCCTTTCCCTCAGGTAATCACCATACCACTGTCTGTATCTATAAGTATTTTCTTTTTTAGCTTAATCCCTTCATTTTTTTTACCCAGCTTCCTAACTCGCATCCCCTCTAACAGCTGTTAGTCTGTTTTATGTATCCATGAGTCTATTTCTATTTTGTTTGCTTGTTTATTTTGTTCATTAGATTCAAAATATAAGTGAAATTATATGGTATTTGTTTTTCTCTACTGGCTTATTTCATTTAGCAATAAATCCCAGTTTTTAGAAGAGAACATACTGAGTAAATCAGGCAAAAGTCTGAGCAGAGGTGAGTTCAAGATGGTGGCTGGCAGGACAGTGGTGAGAGAAAGGATGTGAGTGAGTGAGGGGATGAAAGGAGAGTGTGTGGATGTTTGGTGTGTGTGAGTGAGGGAGGGAGAGTTAAATCTGGCAGGAGCAGCAGGGATTGGCAAACCAGGTTCTCTTGAACAGGAAGAGACTACTACTGCTATGGACACTCCCTGGACTGTGGGACTCAGGCACGGATCCCACACCATCTTGAAGGGGAGAGTGGCCGCTTCTAGGAACTCATCAATACCACCTCTCATATAGTCCTTAGACACCACCTGCAACCCGGCAGCTAATTCAGCCAAAATTCTGTTGCCTTACCTACAGACATGTGGATCCTGGGATTTCCACCTCCAAAACTGTACTGCTCCCACAGCAGCAGTAAGTGCTACTTCCCCTCTCCCCAGCAGCAGTCCTCCAGACACCACAGTCACGCATTCCAGTGTGCAGGCCTCCAGGCCACACCATTCCACAGGTCGCTCTTGGGAGCCACTGTGAGCCCCTGCTGGGTTCAATCTTGTACAGACAGGAACGCGCTGCCCCAGCAGTAGAAATTCTGAATTCATTCATCCTGGATATCTGCCATAAACACCCCAGCTGCACAATTTCAGTTCCAGGGCCTTTCAGAGTACATCAGTGCACTGCTCTAGCAAATACACCATCGGTGCCTCTGTGAGCCACTACTGGGAGAGCGTGTATCCAACCACGTATGCAGCAACAAAAACTGAGTCTTTCCTCCCCACAGCTACAGAACTCTGGACAATACAGTCATGCTTTTCCAATGTGCAGGCCTCCCAAGCTCATCGTTCCACAGGCAGCTCTTGGGTGCCACTGTGAGCCCCTTTTGGGCATGCACATATACACACAGGGGTGCACTGCTGGGCAGTAGAAATTCTGAATTCCCTCTTCTTGGATACCTGCCCACAGATACCTTAACCACATGGTTTAAGTGTCAAGGCCCTTCAGAGTGTATCAGTACACCTTGCTAGAAAACACACCATCAGTGCCCCTGTGAGCCACCACTGGGGGCACATGAATCCAACCATGAAGGCAACAGAAAAAGCTGAGTCTGCCCACCCCACATCTACAGAACTCTGGATACCACAGTTATGACTTTCCAGAGTGCAGGCCTCCTGAAATCCATCACCCCAACAGACAGCTCATGGGTGCCACTGTGAGATCCCTCTGTGCACACATGATTTCAACCAAGGGCACAAGGCAGCACAAGACACCCACCTCCATGGCTGCTGAATTCTAGACACTGAAGTTGTGCCTTTCCAGCTTGCACGCCTACATCAAGAGAACCCAAATAGCTCAAGTAGGGAACTACGTTAAATTACCAAGCCCAGGAGACCTGAGAGATCACACCAGTAGCACCATCCCCAAAAGAACCTGGATAGAAAAGCAATCAAATCTAGGACACAGAAACAATTAAAACATTACAGCAAAACATGGGAAGACAAAAAAGCAATCCCCAAAGGAAAGAAAAAGAGGAATCACCAGAAAGGCAGTTAAATGAAATGGAGGCAAGTAATATGTCAGAGAAAGAATTCAGAGTAATGGTTATAAGCAGTGGTTCTCAACCTTCCTAAGGCTGCAACTCTTGCATACAGTTCCTCATGTGGTGATGAACCCCAACCATGAAATTTTGCTACTGTTATGGATTGTGATGTAAATATCTGCATTTTCCGATGGTCTTAGGCGACCCCTGTGAAAGGGGTCGCAACCCACAGGTTGAGAACCGCTGGTTATAAGGATGCTCAAATGGCTGAATAACAAATACACACAACTCAATGAGAATTATAAGGAGCGGAATGAGAATGTCACCAACATGAAAAGAAACTAAGACAAAATGAAGAATGACATAGCTGCAATAAATAACACAATGGAAGGCTTAAACAGTAGACTAGAAGAGACTGAGGACCACATCAATGAATTAGAAGACAAGGTAGGAAAAAACACAACAAAAACTGAAAAGAAATTTTAAAAAACAAGGGGACAATCTAAGGGAGTTTGGGGACAACACAAAACAAAACATCATTCACATCATAGGGTACCAGAAGAAGAGAAAGAGAAGCAAGGAATAGAAAACCTGTTTGAAGAAATAATGACAGAAAACTTCTCTGATATTGTCAAAAAAAAAAAAACTATGCAAGTCCAAGAGGCACATAGAATCTCAAACAAGATGAATCCCAAAAGACAAACACCAAGACTCATCATAATTAAATTGGCAAACATCAACAACAAAGTAAGAATCTTAAAGGCTGCCAGAGAGAGACAGAAAGTTACCTACAATGGATCTCTGATTAGAATATCAACTGATTTCTCAACAGAAACACACCAGGCTAGAAGGGAATGAAATGAAATATATAAAGTGATGCAAAGCAAGGGACTGCATCCAAGAATACTATATCCAGCAAGGCTCTCACTCAAAATTGAAGGAGGAATCAGTAGCTTCACAGACAAAAAAGGGCTAAGAGAGTTGATTACCACCAAGCCAGCAATTCAAGAAATATTAAAGGGACTGCTGTAAAAAGAAGAAACAGAAAAGCAAGAAGAAACACAAACATTAAGAATAAAAATGATGACAAACAAATACTTATCAATAACATTAAACATAAATGAATTAAATGCTGCAATCAAAAGACATAGGGTAGCTGAATGGATAAGAAAACATGACCCCCCAAAAAACAAGATGGCGACATAGGTGGACATCTAAACTGCTGCCTCACACAACAATTTCAAAATTACAACTAAAAGACAGAACGGACATCATCCAGAGCCACAGGAAAGCTGGCAGAGTGGAAATTCTACAACTAGAAGGAAAGAGAGGGGCTCACGGAGACTCAGAGGAGCTACAAAAAGCTGAGATATAGAGACATGCATGTGGAGAGAGCGGGCACCAGAGTGCCTGGCTGACTTTCTCTGGCAGGAGGGAAACAGACACACTGCACTGAACCTCTTATCCTATGGCACTTAACCCCAGGTCTGGGTGAGACTCATATGGGGGGAGTACGGGCTGTGAAAAGAAAGGAGTGCATGGAAATTTAGGGGAGCCGCAAAAAGGCAGAGGTCTGGGGGCGTGCACACCACTCTGTGCAGAATATGGACTGCTGATTGTGCCTCTGGCTTTCTCTAGTGGGCGGGAGACAGAGCCTCCCAACTGCACCACTTCTAACTCCACTGAACCCCAATTTCGGGCGAAGCCCTGGGGACCCAGACTCATACAGGTCTCAGAGCGCAGGGGAGCTGGAAAGGCAGAGGTATAAAGGCACCACGTGCTCAGGCACAGAGAGGCTGCAACAGTTACCAAGAGACACTTGAGACCCAAGGGCTGCATGGGGTGGGCTGACTGGAAGCCAAGGCCGTCTGCTAAGCCGTGAGACTCCACCCCATCCAAGCTCAACAGAGAGGCTTTTGCAGTTTTGCAAGTCTTGTATCGTAAGGCTGATTCCAACACAGAAGTTCTCCTGGCAAAATAACAACAGCATATTTCACAGATCTAAAAAGAACAATCCAAAAATTCGTCTGGAATAAAAAAAGATCCCAAATAGCTGCAGCAATCCTGAGAACGAAGAACAAAATAGGTGGGATTTCAATAACAGATATCAGGCTGTGTTACAAAGCCACTGTTCTCAAAACCGTCTGGTACTGGCACAAGAACAGACATATAGACCAATGGAATAGAATAGAGAACCCAGAAATCAACCCAAACTACTATGCTCAATTAATATTTGACAAAGGAGGCATGAACATACAATGGAGTCAAGACAGTCCCTTTAATAAATGGTGCTGGGAAATTTGGTCAGACATGTGCAAAAAAATAAAACTAGACCAACAACTTACACCATACACAAGAATAAATTTAAAATGGATAAAGATCTTAAATGAAAGACAGGAAACCATAAAAATCTTAGAGGAATCCACAGGCAGCAAAATCTCAGACATATGCCGAAGCAATATCTTCACTGATACAGCTCCTAGGGCAATGGAAACTAAAGAGAAAATAAATAAATGGGACTATATCAAAATAAAAAGCTTCTGCACAGTAAAAGAAACCATCAAGAAAACAAGAAAGCCCACTGCATGGAAGAACATATTTGCCAAAGATATCACCAATAAGGATTTAATCTCCAACATTTATAGGGAACTCATACAACTTAACAAAAGAAGAGAAAGAAACCAATCAGAAAATGAGCAACAGACCTAAAAAGATACTTTACAAAAGAAGACATAAGGAAGGTCAGGGGACATATGAAGACATGCTCAAAGTCACTAATCATCCGAAAGATGCAAATCAAAATGACAATAGGTACCATCTCACACCTGTCATAATGGCTATCATCAACAAATCAACAAATGACAAGTGCTGGCGAGGATGAGGAGAAAAATAAACCCTTGTGCACTGCTGGTGGGAATGCAAACTGGTGCAGCCACTGTGGGGAATTTCCTCAAAAAACTAAAAATTGTACTTCAATTTGAGCCAGTGATCCCACTTCAAGGAATATATCCCAAGAAACTGGAAACACCGATCAGAAAGGGTATATGCACCCCTGTGTTCATAGCAGCACAATTTCAAATAGCTAAGATTTGGAATCAACATAAGTGGCCATCAGCAGATGAGTGGATTAAAAAACCGTGTGTGGTACATCTACCCAATGGAATACTATGCTGCTGTAAAAAGGAAGGAACTCCTACCATTTGCAACAGCATAGATAGAGCTGGAGAACATCATGCTAAGTGAAATAAGTAAATCAGAGAAAGATATATATCACATGATCTCACTCATTTGTGGATTATAATAAACAACATAAACCAATGAACAAAAACAGATCCAGAGACAGAGAAGTATTGATCAGATACTCAAACCTCAGAGGGCAGTAGTGGAAGTTGGGAGTAAGAGGGAGAAATCAACCAAAGCACTTGTATGCATGCATGCATATAAGCATAAGTAATGGACTCAGACAACAGTGGGTAAGGGTGAGGGCAAGATTGGGTGTGTGGGGGAACATTGGGGAAATAAGGACACATTTGTAATAACTTAATCAATAAAGGAAAAAATAGTTGTGTAAAATTGTCACTTAAAAGATTTTTCAATTAAGTGGTTAACTAAAAATCCACCAAAAAAAAAAAAAAAGTCAGAGCAGAGAATAATAAAGGCAGAAGCACGCTCTCAAGCAGACCAAGAGATTTTGAGTTAGAGGAACTGTTCTGAAACCCCTATCTTCTCTTTCCTTTTGTGGCCATTACTGAAGTAGCAGTTGCCAAAATGAAGTGTAATCCCTTTCTGACTTATAAGCAGAGCAAGAACCATAAAAGGCATTTAAATGCACCTTCCTACATTCACATGAACATTATTTTTTTCCCCTCTTTCTGAAGAGTTAAGACAGAACTACAATGTTTGATCCATATCCATCCAAAAGGATGATGAAGTTCAAATTGTCTGAGAACATTACAAAGATCAGCAAATTGATGACATAGTCCAAGTTTACAGGGAAAAAATGTGTCATTTACATTGAACATATGCAGCAAGAGAAACCAATGACACAACAGCTTATGTGAGCATTCAGCCCAGAAAGATTGTTGTCACCGAGTTAAAACTGGACAAAAACAGCAAAAGAATCCTTGAATGTAAAACCAAATCTCACCAAGGAAGTAAGAAAAAGGGGAAACATAAGGAAGAAACAACTGAGGAGATGTAAGAATGAAGCAATATTATATGCATCCTTCATTAAAAACTGTTAAAATGAAAAATAAAATCTCAACCCTATCCCTGTGGTCTACCAGCTGCCCCATTCTCCCAAAGAACAAACAGATGGAAAATTGTTTCAAGTTCTTGTTTATTAATTTAATATCAATTTGCACCAAAAGACTAAGATTATTAAAGATTTCCAGGAATAAATTAGGGGCCTATCTTTATTAAAGAGTTATCCTGATTTGGTAAATTATAAAACAGTAGAGAGGGCTTCTCCTTTGCCCTTTTGCTAGCCATGTGAAGACACTTGAACTTGGCTCTGCCTCTGTTCTTCCCCAAGTCTTAATTCTTTGAAATGTGCATTATGTTTGCAAGTCACAGTGTTTTTAAAATAATCAAAAGAAGAAAGAAAAAAAGAAAGAAAGAAAGAAAGAAAGAGAGAGAGAGAGAGAAAGAGAGAGAGAGAGAGAGAGAGAGAGAAAGAAAGAAAGAGGGAAAGAAAGGAGGGAGGGAGGGAGGGAGGGAGGGAGGGAGGGAGGAAAGGAAGGAAAGAAGGGAGGGAGGGAGGGAGAAGTCACAGTACACTAAACACAAGAAAATGTTTTTGGGGAGCATTTCCAAGTAGGTACTTGAGAGTTTTCAAAACAACATCAATAAAAGAAGTTAAATGAATGAGTTTTACATATTGATATTTCAAGTATGTTGGTAAATCAGAAGGCATATTGAATATGACAATACCCTTCCTCAGATTGTGTAATAAACATCTCTATCACATAAAAAAGATATTCTAAAATGTAAGTAATTAATATTTGGTGCCTCCTATTGATAAGAGCATTCCAATTGTCAGCAGCTCTCAACACACACAAAATAAATGCCTTACATTTCAATTTTTCATATTATTTGATATGAGGTTTTACTGTTTTTATTTCAAAAGTAATGTCTCAAAGAAAATGAAAATTTATATAAAACTTTTTTAAGATTTTAAAAGCATTTTATATGTTGGCTTTCTTTAGAGAACTTCTGGAAGAGAGGTAAAATATTGAGATTTAACCATGCCAGAAACACATCAATAAAGTTAAATTTACTAAACCAAATCATAATTTCAGTATCAATAGGTATTAACCTACATATTTACAATCTTTCAATTTTCTGTTGTACTTTCAATTCTCTATTGTACATCTTTTATATTCATTGACATACTGCTCAATATGTGTATTTTTATTTTTTTCTAACAGTTAGAAACATTGTACAACTTGTGATGTATGTCAAATGAGAATATTCTTTTTTGAGTAACAGAAGTGAATGGATGGTTCCTATTCTGATATGTAAAGAGTTCTAAGTGATCATTCCCATTTTCACAACATGAAAATCCTGAAAAACATAAAACGCAATACCTCTTTTTAAATAAATGACAGATTTGAGTAGACATGGCAACCATAACCTCAAAACAAAAGACAGGTAAATATAGAGTTACCACTTGGCTGGAGGAGAAACAAATAGAGTCAGCAGCCTCTAGGAAAACATAAACTCTCAGAAATGAATTTTCTGGAGACACAGATTGAATTAGTTTGAGAGTCAAAAGCTTTAAGTCCAATCCAAGGGAACTCCTTTAAATGTATTATTTCCTGTAGGAGTCCAAGCAGGTTCTTACCATGAAACTAGAACATATTGCCTCATGCTCTAGGCAGGAAATGGGGGAAACATTTTGATAAATCCTCAATGTATTCTGTTCTCTGTAACTTAGACCATCCCTCAAAGAAAAGGAATTCACCCAAATAGTATCTGGTTGTTGAAAAGAGCAGACAGCTTTCAGAAGCTTTTGGTTTCTCTCTGACAAAACAAAACAAAATAAATCTAAGAAGCTACTCTGAACTTTATACCACAGAGATTTTGTCCCACCCAAACATGACAGTTTTAATTATAACTTAAAATAACATTTTCGCACATATATACCTTCTTTTCATCATATCAACATGGCTCTAATTTGAAAAGATTCATGCATCCCTATGTTTGTTGAAGCATTATATACAATAGCCAAGATATAAAATCAATCTAAGTACCCATCAATGGATGATTGGATAAAAAAGAAATGGTAGATTTATACAATGGAGTATTACTTGGTCATAAAAAAGACAAATCTTACCATTTAAGACAACATGGATGGACCTAAAGGGTGTTATGCTAAGTGAAATAAGTCAGAAAGAGAAACACAAATACCATATGATTTCACTTCTATGAAAAATATAAAACCTAAAATAAATGAATAAGCAAAACAAAAACAATTCATAGATGCAAAAACAAACTCATGGCTGCCAGATGGAAGGGGGTTTAGCATAGGGAAATATAGTTAATAATATTATAATAACTAGCTGCACTTCTCCAGAAATTAGCACTAAATGGTGCTACTATCCTTGAAAGATTTTAAAGATTTAAAGCTGTCTCTATCTAATCTAAGGTTGAGTACGTACTATGTATAGAAAGCAAGCTGGCAGAAATTCAGCAACCAGAAATCTGTGTCTCCTAACTAAAGACAATTGGACAATTCCTGTAAAAGACAGCAAGATATTATGCAAAAATTCAAACATTTGTTAGGAAAAATTATTTTCTCTCATCAATCCCAATACGTGTTATTTTGAAAAATTACTCAGCCTCTCACTAAATGGCTGAATTCACCTACATATTTGAGTTAACATATCAAACAAAGAAAACAGGCTTGGTTGCAAAGTCAATGAAAGTCAAACAAAAAGCCAAACTAAACAGATGAAACACCAAGCCCTGAAGATCAACAAGGAGAGCATTGTTAGGTGAGGAGGGTTTAGTAACTTTAGCAAGGAGGATTTGCTGTGCTCATCACAATACAAAGCTACTCATTTAAGCTACTTAAATACAAAGAACACAAATCCAACTGCAAGACTGCTGGGTAGTTAATTTCATATATCTGCACTTTTCCTTTTTCCACACTTGTATTAGAGTTAAACTCCATTGATCCTTACATGGATATTCCAGAGGTATTTTGGGAAATAATGATGGTAATGATAAATAGGTAGTAAATTTCTTGTGTTTTTTTAATGTTTTAAAATATAAATGTAAGATATGATGGCAATTATGATGGCTGAGATTAAGATAATAATAAATTGTTTTAAAACAATCCTCATTCCATTATATCTGTTCTAAAATGATTCTTCATCCTTTGAATACTGTGCATTACTTAGTCTGGTTTAGAGTACCACAGGGCCATAATATACCCATATTTGTCCTTCCAGAGATTTGTCAGAAGGAACTTGTATCCACTAAACCAGGGGTGGGGAACCTCCGGCCCAAGGGCCATACAAGGCCCTCAAAATCATTTGGTCTGGCTCTGCCAAGGCATTAGGGGTGAGTTAATTAAGTGTTTGACCAACATAGTAGGCTAATTTTTAAATTGATAATTTTTTGTAGCCCACAAATTATGTTATAATTATCCTAATGGCTGTTGCAGAAAAAGGTTCCCCATCCCTGCCTAAACTGAAAAGCAGAATTTCTTCTCCTCCTCTAAGTCCATTAGGATTTTTCCTGCCTGATATTGTAATTATCAACCTCTAGACATGCTGCCTGAGTGATGGAGCCACCTCTATCTTTGTCAGGTTACTTTGCATACTCACTCCTGATTGGCTGGCAGATGTCACAAAGTGATGTCAATTTGTATATTACTCTTTTATTAGTGTAGATATATATTCTCAAGTCACAGAAAGAAAATCCAAATGGCTTGTAAATATAAGTAGATGATCAAGTCCACTTGTAATAAGATAAACACATGTCAAAACTATACTGATATGTCACTTTTCAGATTGAAAATGGTCTAGGACAGTGGTTGGCAAACTCATTAGTCAACAGAGCCAAATATTAACAGTACAACAATTGAAATTTCTTTTGAGAGCCAAATTTTTTTAAAATTAAACTTCTTCTGCCATTTTGGCTCAGTGGATAGAACGTTGGTCTGCAAACTGAAAGATCCCAGGTTTGATTCCGGTCAAGGGCATGTACCTTGGTTTCAGGCACATCCCCAGTAGGGGGCGTGCAAGAGGCAGCTGATCTATGTCTCTCTCATCGATGTTTCTAACTATCCCGCTCCCTTCCTATCTGTAAAAATATCAATAAAATATATTTTTAAAAAAATTAAACTCCTTCTAATGCCACTTCTTCAAAATAGACTTGCCCAGGCCATGGTATTTTGTGGAAGAGCCATACTCAAGGAGCCAAAGAGTTGCATGTGGCTCTCGAGCCACAGTTTGCCAACCTCGGGTCTAGGAGATTGACAACACATTCATTTTTTGAATGAAAATAGGCCCTCTCACACATTAGGGAGAGTTAAATGGGTATGACTCTAATGGAAGGAATTTTGCAAGATTCATCAAAACCTCATATATCCATTGATTGACAATTGGACTTCTAGGAATTTTTCCTACAGATATACTTGCCCAAATGTGAAATGCTGTCATCCATGCCAACATTACTTGACATAAAAAAACTGAAAATATTTCACATGCCCATTAATAGGACACTGGTTAAAAAGTCATGGAACATTTACAGAGGGCTTAGAAAAAAGCTCTCTAATTGATCATAAGATGTATTGCTAAATGAAAAAAAAGGTAATGTATGAAACAGTGTATATTGCATGCTACTCTTTGAAAAAGGAGAAGGAATAAGACTATCCTATCTAGTAAAAGGGTAATATGCAAATTAACTGTCCCTCCATCACAAAGATGGCAGCACTCATAGCCACAAGAGAGCAGCGCTCAGTCCTCTCAGTCCCTGCCAGAGTCCCCCAGTCCTGAAAGGGGAGGTGACTGCTGAAAGCAGGTAGCATGAGCAGCCTAGCAGAATGTTTGCTTCATTGCTGTGGCAATGAGGCAAGTGTTATGCTCCTGGCCACGAATGGGCTGTAGAGAGCTTCTGGGCAGGGGGCACGGAGTTGCCAGGCCATGCAGAGAGCTACTGGTGCCCAGGCTACTAATCTCTTTATACTTTCCTTTAAGTGTATGAAGAAACTCTGCAAGAATGGGTAAGAAAATTAGTCTAGCTGGTGTGGCTCAGTGGTTGAGCACTGATCTATAAACCAGGAGGTCACGGTTCAGTTCTCTATCTGGACATATGCCTGGATTTCTAGCTGGACCCCACTGTGGGGAGTGCAGGAAGCAGCCAATTAATGATTCCCTGTCATCATTGATGTTTCCATCTCTCTCTCTCTCTCTCTCTCCCTTCCTCTCTGAAATCAATAAAAATATATTTGTAAAAAAGAAAAGAACCAATTATGGCTCTGTATATGTGTTTGTATGTCAGAAAGCTGTGTAGATGGTAAACAGAGTGAGAACAAAATGTTTTTCTGTACAATTTTTAAAAAATTTTGAACTATAAGAGTATATGACATTTTAGGGGTGAAGACTGTGCTTGCCAGGAAGAGCTGTTCCTTTGCAACCATAGTCAAAAGCAAACCATTTGCTGTTAGGGAGAGTGGAAAGTCAATAAAAACTATCTTCATTGCCAGAGGACTCTTCTACTAAAAAGTCCACCATTAAAGTCACACTTTGGAAAGAGAACCAACTAAAATACATTAAAAAAAAAAACTTACTTGTGTTGCTTTACCTAAGAGAAAGGGAATTATGCCCAAATATAGTGTATCCTCAGGTCTTTCTCTTCTTTTCAATTTTTTTTTTAAACATGAAGGGAAAAAAATCATTCATCATTTTCTTTGTCTTGGTCCATTCAGTGTAGGTGGCTTATAAACAACAGAAATTTAATTTCTCATGGTTTATTTCCCTTGGTCTGTTGAGAGCCCACTCCTAGGTCTCATTGTAGCCTCACATGATTGAAGGGTTAGGCATATCTCCAGAACTTCTTTTATTAAAATGCTAATCCTGTCCATGAGGGCTCCACTCTCATAACTTAATTAATCCCATTCATGAGGGCTCCACCCTCGTAATTTAAATGCCTCCCAAAACCCCACCTCCTAAAACTATCATCCTTAGGGGTTTGAAGGTCAACATATGAATTTTGGAGGGACACATTCATTTAGACCATAGCATTCCTCCTAACATACTTTATGGCTTTAAAATATGATTTTTTAAACTGAATGTTTCTCTACTTTTGCTGATTTTGCCATTAAAATTGGAAACTCCTCTATTTTCTCTACAGAATTTTAAAGTTTTCTGATCTAGATGAACACACAGTTTTAGTACAATTCTGTCAAATGTAAAGTGGGAGGGTTATTTTTCAAACTAAATTTATGAGAGTTTTTTTTTTAATGTAAACCTCATCTTTTATTTGTTGCCTATGATTTCACACTCTGTTTCCAGACTAATATTTTTTACCAGCTTGCAAGGACATTTCTCTGTCTCCTCTAGAATATTAGCAAACCACCTAATTCAACTCTCTCTAAGTCTAACAATATATCCTAAATTGTTCTATACAGATCATCAATAAAGATATGACAAAACCTATGCTCATTGTAGGTTTCCATGTATTATCTTTTGATTCACCTGGTCTAGAAACACAGTGAAGGCTAACCACTCTTCATTTGTAACTTTCTCAAATTGTTCAATTATCTAGAAGTAGCATAAACCAGGTCCTACCACTATACTGATGTGATTAAAGAAAAGTTAACTCCAATAATCTAAAATTTCCTTCAGCCATTGTTTCAAATGAGAATTTATAAGACACTTTGCATTGCAACTTGATTTATATAGTAAAGATACTAAAGTAATACTCCAGGAATTAATAGATTGCAGTTTCTTTGTTTTTCTCTTCTCTCCCCTCCCCCACTTGCTCAGGAAGTGTTTTTAGTTTGGTCTTAGGACTGAATTAAAAAGAAACAAATAAACAAAAACAGATTTGTCCTGGAGGATAATAACCCTTGAGAAAGTAATGCTAATGCAATATCATGACCATATTTCTATTTATCACATAAGTAGACCGTGATAATTGTAGAGATTCAGTTACAGATATCTGAGAGCTCAATAGAATTTTCCTCTACTTTTGTATATTTTGAACATATTTTCATAACAAAAATTTAAATAAATGAATATTTTCAATATATTTTATTGTGGTACATCTTTTTTATTTTTTATTGAACTTTTTGGGGTGACATTGGTCAATAAAATTATATAGGTTTCGTGTGTACAATTCTATAATACATCATGTATATGTTGAATTGTATGTTCACTAGAGGTATGCTATACTAGAGGCACAGTGCACAAAATTTGTGTACTAGGGTGGGGGAGGCGTCCCTCAACCTGTCCTGTGCCCCTCTTGAAGTCCGGGAGCCCTCAAGGGATGTCCGACTGCCAGATTAGGCCTGCTTCCCATGGGTTTGGACTCAAGGAAATGAAAGAACTGAGATAACTCAGGAGGAATTATTTACTCTTCTCAGGGTGTACTGAGCCAATGAAACAATATACACAGTAACTCACCTCATCTATCTATAGTTTACTCCTGAAGTTACCCACAGGGTAGTAATATTAGTTGTGGGATTGAAAAGATTTTGTATACTGTATTTTGGTGGCTATAATAGGAAAGGTCTGTTACAGAGAAGGAAAATGGTGTCTAGCTGAAGAGATATATTTGAACGAAAAATCTCCCCCTCCCCCTCCCTACCTTAAATGTTTACATGGTGAGAAGGTAAATTTTTTGCTCAAGATGAGGAACAGAGAAAATCAAGCTAAAGTTGTTTTTGCTGTTTGGATTCTGAGAGTGGTGTTTCATCAGCCATTTAAAACTTAATTGCAAAAGCATAAATAAAATCCCCAAGCACCTTATTCTCTTTATAAATTATACTTTCTCACTTATGTGCTATTCTTCATTTGCCTGGAAAGAAAATTAAAGCTTCCTAATAGTTATCCACAAATACATAACAGCTTTGTAAGTTTTTTTATTTATTATCTCATTTGTGATTTCAGTATTTATGTTTAGAATAAACTTATTAAACTAGCCAAAGATGCAAACTTAGCTGGTATGCCTATTACTTAGAAAAACATGATTGAATTGAAAGTCATCGTCACTAATTTAATGACCTTTAAAGGGGACAAATGCAGATTAAATCACCTAAATAAAAGAAACAGATGTTAGAAATTTACATAAGCATTGTTGAATATTATCTAGTAATTATGAAATATCAAAAGCAATAAACAACAAAGCTTTTATAGTAAACACTGGCCAGGTCTTAGAGTATTGTTTTCTAGGTAAAACCAACTAGTTTAGATGAAATGATAAGACTAAGATATTTTCAGGTAGGAAGAATTTCAGCCAATATGAGAATGTTTAGTAAATGATAGAAGAGATGCCTAAATTAAGTATGGGAAAGACCACTAATGAAAAAATAGATTTTTTTAAATTAATTTTTTATACATACCTCCCCATTGCCCCCCCTCCCTCCAAGGCATACCCCAACCTCCCAGTGTCTATGTTCATTGGCTTTGCTAATATGCATGCATACAAGTCCTTAATTGATCTCTTACCTATCTCACCTAACTTTAATCTTCCTGCTGTAATTTCACAGTCTGTATGAAGCTTTACTGCCTTTATATCTATCCTTTTGTTCATCAGTTTATAATATTCCTTATTATCCACAAATCAGTGAGATCATGTGATGCTTCTCCTTCATTGACTGGCTTATTTCACTAAGCATAAGGCTCTCCAGTTCCAACCAGGTTGCTGCAAATGGTAAGAATTCCTTCGTTTTAATGACAGCATAGAATTCCATTGTGTAGATGTACCACCGTTTTCTGATCCACTCATCTGCTGACGGGCACCTAGGCTGTTTCCAAATTGTAGCTATTGTAACTTGTGCTGCTATGAACATAGGGGTGCATAAATCCTTTCTGATTGGTGTCTGTAATTTCTTAGGATAAATTCCTAAGAGTGGGAATACAGGGTCAAATGGGAGATCCATTTTTAGTTTTTTGAGGAAACTCCATACTGTTCTCCACAGCGGCTGCACCAGTCTGCATTCCCACCAACAGTGCACAAGGGTTCCTTTTTCTCCGCATCCTCACCAACACTTGTCATTTGTTGATTTGTTGATGATTGCCATTCTGACAGGTGTAAGATGGTATCACATTGTCGTTTTGATTTGCATCTCTCAGATGATTAGTGACTTTGAGCATGTTTTCATGTGTCTCTTGGCCTTCCTTCTGTCGTCTTTCGAAAAGGTTTTATTTAGGTCCATTGCCCATTTTTTTATTGGATCATTTATCTTCCTTTTATTAAGTTGTATAAGTTGGCTGTAGATGTTGGAGATTAAACCTTTATCAGTGATAACATTTGCAAATATGTTCTCCCGTACAGTGATCTTTCTTGCTGTTTTGTTGATGGTTTCTTTTGCAGTGCAAAAGCTTTTTATTTTGATGTAGTCCCATTTGTTTATTTTTTCTTTAGCTTCCATTGCCTTTGGAGCAGTATCAGTTCTTTCAGCATATATCTGAGATTGTGCTGCCTGTGTATTTCTCTAGTATTTTTATGGTTTCCCTTCTAATGTTTAAGTCCTGTATCCATTTTGAGTTTATTTTTGTATTTGGTGTAAGTTGGTGGTCCAGTTTCATTTTTTTGCATGTATCTGTCCAATTTTCCCAACACCATTTATTGAAGAGGCTATCTTGGCTCCATTGAATGTTCATGCCTTCTTTGTCAAATATTAGTTGAGCATAGTGGTTTGGGTGGATATCTGGGGTCTCTATTCTATTCCATTGGTCTATATGTCTGTTCTTGTGCCAGTACCAGGCTGTTTTGAGAACAGTTGCTTTGTAGTATAGCTTCAAATCTGGTATTGAGATCCCACCTACTTTATTCTTCTTTCTCAGAATTGCTGTAGCTATTCGTGGCCTTTTTTTGTTCCAGATGAATCTATGAAGAATTCTTTGTAGGTCTGTGAAATATGTTGTTGGTATTTTAATGGGTAGTGCGTTGAATCTGTAGATTGCTTTGGGGAGTATGGACATTTTAATGATGTTGATTCTCCCAATCCATGAGCATGGTATGCTCTTCCATCTGTTAACATCTTCCTCTATCTCTTTTTTCAGTGTCCTGTAGTTTTCTGCATATAGGTCTTTTACCTCTTTAGTTAGGTTTATTCCTAGGTATCTTAATTTTTTTGGTGCGATGGTAAATGGGAGTGCTTTTTTAGTTTCTCTTTCTGTAATTTCACTATTAGTGTATAGAAATGCCACAGACTTCTTAGATTAATTTTGTATCCTGCTACATTGCCAAATTCATTAATTAAGTCAATTAGTTTTGGAATGGAGTCCTTTGGGTTTTTTATGTACAATATTATGTCATCTGCAAATAAGGACAGCTTTACTTCTTCTTTTCCAATTTGGATGCCTTTGATTTCTTCTTCTTGTCTAATTGCAATGGCTAATACTTCCAGTACTATGTCGAACAGGAGAGGTGAGAGTGGGCATCCCTGTCTTGTTCCTGTTCTTAGGGGAAATGGTTTTAGTTTTTGCCCATTGAGTATGATGTTAGCTGTGGGTTTATCATATATGGCTTTTATGATGTTGAGGTATGCTCCTTCTATTCCCACTTTGCTGAGAGTTTTTATCAAGAAAGGGTGTTGAATTTTGTCAAATGCTTTTTCTGCATCAATTGATATGACTATGTGATTTTTATCTCTCAGTTTGTTTAAGTGATATATCACATTTATTGATTTGTGGATATTGTACCATCCCTGCATTCCTGGGATGAATCCTGCTTGGTCATGGTGTATGATCTTTCTGATGTACTGCTGGATCTGATTTGCTAGAATTTTGTTGAGGATTTTGGCATCTATGTTCATGAGAGATATTGGCCTATAATTCTCTTTCATTGTGTTGTCTTTATCTGGCTTTCGTATTAGGGTGATGCTGGCTTCATAGAAGGTGTTTGGAAGTGTTCCTTCTTCTTGAATGTTTTTGAATAGTATGAGGAGGATAGGTTTTAATTTTTCCTTGATTGTTTAGTAAAGCTCTCCTGGGTAGCCATCTGATCCTGGGCTTTTACTTGCTGGAAGCTTTTTGATGACTGCTTCAATTTCTTCCATAGTTATTGGACTATTGAGATGTTTGGCTTCCTCCTCATTGAGTTTTGGAAGGTTATATTATTCTATAAAAATGTCCATTTCTTGCTGGTTGTCCAATTTGTTGGAATAGAATTGTTCATAGTATTTTTTAACAATCCTTTGAATTTCCACAGGGTCTGTTGTTATTTCTCCTCTTTCATTTCCGATTTTGTTTATTTGGGTCTTCTCTCTTTGCTTCTTGGTGAGCCTGGCTAGATGTCCATCAATCTTGTTTATCCTTTCAAAGAACCAGCTCTTGGTTTTGTTGATCTTTTGAATTGTTTCTTTGGTCTCCAAGTTGTTTATCTCCACTCTGATCTTCACTAATTCCTTCCTTCTGAGTACACTGGGCTTTTTTTGTTGCTCTAGTTCTAGCTCTTTGAGTTGTTGGGTTAGGTAATTTATTACCATTGTGTCCTGTTTTTTGCAGTAGGCTTGTAGGGCTATGAACTTCCCTCTCAAGACTGCTTTCACTGTGTCCCATAAATTTTGTATTGTTGTGTTGTCATTGTCATTTGTTGCCATGTTTTTTATTTCTTCCTTGATCTCTCTGGTTACCCAGTTGTTGTTTAATAGTATGCTGTTTAGTCTCCATGTGTTTGATTTCTTTCTATTGTTTTTATTATAGTTGATTTCCAGTTTTATGCCACTGTGGTCTGAGAAAATGCTTGATATGATTTCTATCTTCTTGAATTTGAAGAGACTTTTCTTATGACCCAACATATGATGTATCTTTGAAAATGACCCATGTGCACTGGAGAAGAATGTATATTCTGTGGCTTTGGGGTGAAATGTTCTGAAGATGTCAATTAATTCCATCTGGTCTAGTGAGTCATTTAGGATTGATGTTTCCTTGCTGATTTTTTGTTTAGAGGATTTGTCCAATGGTGACAGTGGGGTATTAAAGTCTCCTACTATGATTGTATTGCTGTCAATCTCTCCCTTAATGTCCTGCAAGAGTTTTTTTATGTATTTAGGTGCTCCTATATTGGATGCATATATGTTTACCAGAGCTATTTCTTCTTGCTGGATTGTTCCCTTTAGTATTATGAAGTGGCCTTCTTTATCTCTTGTTATGTCCTTCACTTTGAGATCTAATTTGTCAGATATAAGTATTGCAACCCCAGCTTTTTTTTCATTTCCATTTGCCTGAAATACCATCTTCCATCCCTTCACCCTCAAGTGGTGTGCATCTCTTTTCCTGAGGTGGGTTTCTTGCAGACAGCAGATATATGGATCATGTTTTCTTATCCAATCAGTTACCCTATGTCTTTTGATTGGAGCATTTAATCCATTTACATTTAAAGTTATTATTGATAAGTACTTATCTGTTGCCATTTTTAGTCCTTACCCCTGAGTTCCTTCTTCGCTTCCTCTTTCTTTTTATTACAGCAGACCCTTCAACATTTCTTGCATTGCTGGTTTGGTGGTAATATATTCCCTTTGTCCTTTTTTGTCTATGAAGCTTGTGATTTCACCTTCAATTTGATTGAGAGTCTTGCAGGGTACAGTATTCTTGGATTCAGACCTTTCATTTGCATGATTTTGTATATTTCATTCCATTCCCTTCTGGCCTGATGACTTTCTGTTGAGAAATCAGTAGCTAGTCTTATGGGGGTTCCTTTGTAGGTAAATTTCTGTTTCTCTCTGGCTGCTTTTAAGATTCTTACTTTGTCGTTGGTGTTTGCCAATTTAATTATAATGTGCCTTGGTGTCGGTTTGTTGGGGATAATTTTGCTTGGGAGTCTGTGAGCTTCTTGGATTTGTTTAGGTTTTTTCTTTCCTATAATGGGGAAATTTTCTGTCATTATTTCTTTAAACAGGTTCTCTAATCCTTGTTCAGTTTCCATATTTCTGGAACCCCAATTATGCGGATGTTATTTTGTTTCATGTTATCCCAAATTTCCCTTAGGCTCTCCTCTTGCTTTTTAACTTTCTTTTTCTAGAAGCTGCTGTACTTGGGTATTTTTTCCTACCTTGTCTTCTAGCTCACTGATGTGGTCCTCTGCTTCTTCTAGTCCACTTTTGATGCTTTCTATTGAGTTCTTTATAGCAGTGTTGTCATTTTTCATTTCTTCTTGATTATTCTGCCCCTCCTCTAGGTTCTCCTGCATTTCTTCTTGCTGCTTCTTCATCTCCTCTTGGGTCTTCTTCATTTCCTCTTGGCTCTTACTCACATTGTCGATTTTGTCTTCCATTCTTTTTATCCACCTTATGATCATTTCTCTGAACTCTTTCTCTGGCAGACTTATTTCTGCTTCTATTTCATTTACTTCCTTTTCTGGTGAAACCTGCCTTTCTGTCTTATGTGGGCTGTTTCTTTTTCTGCCCATGGTCTTTCTTCTCCAGGTGTCTGGTTATGTAGTTCTCTCTCCTACATTGATTGAAAGGCAAAACTACAACACGTCCAGGTACAGCACAGAAGGCACTTTCCGTGTGCCGTGTGGATCTCTGAATCCACCACCTGTGTGTCTGCACCGTTTGGAGAGCCGTGCTCTGGGTCCCGGCGGTTCGGTGGGTACCTCAGCCAGCCGCAGCTTTCAGACCTCCACAGACGTCCACCTCCCTCTTATCCCAGGCAAAATCTCTGTAAAAAAATAGATTTTAATGTTCCTCATATATTTAGAAAGGAATCATAGATTGTGATCAACCATTCTACATTTGAGTAGAAAACAGGGAAAAAGCACGCTGCAGAAATAAAGACTTGGAGTTATAATCATGGGAAGACTTCCTTATCACAAAAAGCATGTGATACTGAAATGAGTGAGCATTGTGAAATCTCATCAAAAGATATTTAAGCAAGAGTAAGGCACAAAGTATCAACCTTCACTCCATTATTCACAAATTCTGACTCTACATCTAGGTGTTTTTATGTGGAAAATATAACATTTGACTTCACCTCCAAGAGTTGTACAGATAATTAGAAAATAAATGTGAAAGCCATTTAAGACCTATAGAGTATTGCTGACATATATGTCTGTGTTGTTAATAGTAAATCATACCTATGTCTCAATGATACATATATAAACCTTTTAACTAAAAATATGAAACCTTTCACTTCTTTCATAAAACTCTTAAATATGAAGCCTTTCACGCCTGCATAAAAACATTTACTTTTGTTACATTTTTTATGAATATACATTCATACAATAAAGTTTATAAGGTGTGTTGCTTGAAGGATTTTAGTAAATAATCATCATTCAGGTCAAGATATAGAACATTACCAACATACTAGAATATTCCCTCATGCCCCATCCCAGCTAACCATCTCAAAGATAACTACTACTATATTCTGACTTTCATCACTAGAGATAAATTTTAATTATTTGGGAAGTTCAGATAAATGAAATCATACAATATGTACTCTGATTTTGGCTACTTTGGCTAAGATTTCTGTGAGATTCACCAATGTGATTGCATGAAGCAGTTATTAGTTATTTGTATTGTTATATATTATTTTGCTTTAAGAAAATGCTAAAACAGAAGCATTTCTGGAATGGCAGAGTAAGGATCTCTGAAAATACCCTCTTTTATAAAAGCAATGAAATCACTGGTAAAAATGGTTAAAATCAACTTCTCAGAACACTGGAAATAAGTAAGACTACAGCTATCTTAAGGTCATTTATTTAAAAAAAACAAAAAAACAAAAAAACAACACCTATACTTGTTTTTTAAAAATGAGCTCTCTGGGATTTTAGCTTTTCCTATTTTGATTGCATTCTTTCCAGATTCATGATAGCCTTGAAAATCAGCAGCCTCACATTACAGAAGCTGTGAAAACCACCCTAGTAGATACTGAACAGGACAGAATGGATTTGGAGCTCCCAAAAAAATCCTTAGTCAATTGTTGCTATTTGACCTATCTGGCAACTCCCTGGAAAAGCCCCACTCATAAGACTTGTATTTATTTTTCCTGCTCTGGAATTTACTCAATGAGGAGAGCTCTATTCCCAAGGCATTTTCAAAAACATTCAGTGGCAATTACCTAACATCACAGCAATCTAAGGCAATCTACCATTTGAAATAAATAAGAAGCCTGCCAAAAAAACTTAAAAGAAAAATCTGGAAAATGGGACCTCCACAGTGGATTTTGAAAAGTTCCAACATATCCCTGGGGATCTAAATGGCCACATGTATGTGCAGGATCTTGTGCATGCCCCAGAAGGACCATGGAAGGCCCTATTCTCTGGCCTCTAGCATAATCCAAGGTCCTGTGCAAACAGGATATGAAGGCTAAAGCAGTCGTATAAAATGCCAGAGCATTGAAGACATGCCCAAACACAAACACACAAAGAACCTCTTTCATGTTAGCAAAATTTTGAACATTTATTGTTTTAGGGCATTTAAAGAACTCTTCCTGCAATTGTTAGCTAACCACTTAGATAACCAAGAAGAGACTTCCATAGCCATACATGACAGAACTAGAGGCCTAGTGCACAAAATTCGTGCACAGGGAGGGGGAGTCGTCCCCTCAGCCCAGCCTGCAACCTCTCTAATCCAGGACCCCTCGGGGGATGTCCAACTGCTGGTTTAGGTCTGACAGTCTGACATCTCTCTCATAATCCTGGACCGCCGCTGGCTCCTAATTCCTCACCTGCCTGCCTGCCTGGTTGCCTCTAACTACTCGCCCTCCTTGCTGGCCTGATTACCCCTAACTACCTCCCCACCAGCCTGGTCACTCCCAACTGCACCCCCCCCACCAGCCTGTTTGCACCCTGTACCCCTCCACCAGCCTGTTCACCCCTTATTGACCCCTTGTTGGTCTGGTTGTCTCTTACTGCCTGCCTCCCTGCTGGCCTGGATGTCCCCAACTGCCCCTCTCTGCCAGCATGTTTGCTCCTAATGCCACCCCTGCCAGCCTGGTTTCCCCCAACTGCCCCCCCCTCTGCCAGTCTGGTCAACCCACACAGCCTACTTGTTCAGTCATTTGATCATCCTCCACTAAAATCCCTGCCGGCCTGGTCATAGGCATCCATCTTGTGAGGGTGTGATGGTCAACTTGCATATTACCTCTCTATTATATAGGATTAGTTCTCAAAAGTCTAATTTTACAGAATTAGTCCTCAAAATACCATGTTAGGCCACAGATTGCAATAAATTTAAAAGAATTTAAATTATACAACATGTTTTCTAGCCACAATGGAATAAAATAAAAAATCAATTAAAATTTTTGAGAAATTTACAAATATGTGGAAATGAAACAACATACCCCTAAAAAACAAGTAGATAAAAAAATCACAAGGAAAATAAGAATATATTTTAAGGTGAATGAAAATGAAAACACAACATGCTAAAACATATGGCATGCAGTGAAAGCAGTGCTCAGATAAAAATTTATAGTTATAAATGCCCGTATTAAAAAAGAAGAAAGATCTCAAATGAATAAGCTAAGCTTCTACCTTAAGAAACTAGAAAAAGAAGAACAATCTTAATTAAAATAAAGCAGGAAGGAAATAAAAAGATTAGAAAGTAAATAAATAAAATGAAGTGCATCCTGGCCAGGTGGCTCAGTTGGTCGGAGCATCATTCCATACACCAAAAGGGTGGTGGGTTCCATTCCAGGTCAAGGCACATGTGGGTTTGATACCCTTTCAGGATGCCTCCACTAGGCAACTGATTGATATTTATTTCTCACATTGAAGTCTCTCTCTCTCTCTCTCTCTCTCTCTCTCTTTCTCCCTCTCTCTCTAAAAATCAATAAAACATATCCTTGGGTTAGGATTTAGATAGATAGATAGATAGATAGATAGATAGATAGATGATAGATAGATAGATAGATAGATAGATGAAATAGTGTCCAGACAAATCAAGAAAAGCAACAAAACCAAAGATTGATTCTTTGAAAATATGAAGAAAATTGGCAATCTTTTAACCACTGCTAAAAAATAAAAATTATAAATTAAAGAAAAGAATTGGGAAACAAGCCTAAAATTACTAAAATTAGAAATGAACAATAGGCCATCAAGCTATTCTGTCAAAGCCAAAAGTGGAAGTTGAACCATTTACTTTTAATTTGTACAAATGAAAAGGAATCCTATGAATACTGTATGGCAACAAATTAAATAATCAAGGTGAAATGGATGAATTACCAGGAAAACACAAACTACAGAAATTTTTACTTATGTAATTTCTTTCTTTACATATTTTAAAATTATATCAGTAGGTACATTTAAACTTAAGTTTATAATCTTGTTGATTCCTTTAGCATTATGAAACATTATGTTTTTCTCCAGTAGTAATACTTTTTGCCTTAGTGTTTGCTTTGCTTGATATGTATATAGCTGCACCATTTTCTTTGGTTATTATTTCATGTTATATCTTTCATACTATAACTTTCAACCTTCAGGAGTTCTTATATTTAAGATATCCCATCTAATAAAGAGGGAATATGCTAATTGACTGTCACACCCTCACAAAGATGGTGGCGCCCACAGCCAGAAAATGACGGTGCCCAGTCCCCTCAGCCCTGCCGGGGCAGTAGGCACATGGCACAGCCAGGCCTGCCCCCAGGCGGATCCAGACACTCTGCCCACCTGCCTCCAGAGTCCCCCAGTCCCCTCAACTCCCCATCCCCCAGGGCCAGCCCAAGAAGCAGGCAAGCCTCAAATGGTAGCTGCCCAGCCTCCCAGGGTTGGCCCGAGAAATGACTAAACAACTAAACAAGCAGGCTGTGTGGGGTTACCTGGTCGGCAGGGGGTTAGTGAGGTATGACCAAATGACTGGAAGAAGCAGCCTGCATGGAGCAACCAGGCTAGCAAAGGGGCTGTGAGGGGTGACCAGGCTGGCAAGGAGGACAGTTGGGGGAGACCAGGCTGGCAGGGAAGGTGGTAAGAGGCAATCAGGCTGGGGGAAGGGGGGGAATTGAGGGTGGCCAGGCCGGCAGGGGGCAGAATTTAGGGGCAACCAGACCAGAAGGCAGGTGAGTGATTAGGAGCCAGCAGTCCAGGATTGTTGGTCTATACTGGCAGTCAGACATCCCCCAAGGGGTCCCTGGTTAGAGAGAGTACAGGTTGGGCTGAGGGACCCGCCACCCCCACCCCATGCATGAATTTTGTGCACCGAGCCTCTAGTATCTTTTATGAGCAGCATGTATTTGGGTGTTTCTGTCCACTTTAACCATCTTTGTCATTTAATTTGAGTGTTAATCACATTAATTAAATGTGATTATTGATACATTTAGACTGAAATCAACCTTCTTACTATATGTTTCCTATTGTACTATATATTTTTTGTTTCTATATTTTCTTTTTGGTTAATCAAGTGTTTATTATTCTATTTGTTTCATTTATGAGAGTTAGTGATATATTTATTATTACTATACATTATTGATTAAACTAAAATAAGTAATTCCAATATTCATCTTTTTGCTTATTACAATCTACCTTAAGTTATCCACCTTTTGTGTTCTCATATATTTTTAATTCTACATCTATTTAAAACCCTACAATGCATTACTACTACTGGTTATATTTAGTTTTACTCATTTATTCTTCCCGATGTACTGAATTTTTTCTTGAAGTACCATGAACCTGAAAATAAAAAATAGCCCTTTATACTTTCTTTTAGTGTAAGTCTGCTAGAAACAGATTGTTTCTTCCTTTTTTTGTCCATAATGTATTCACTTTACATTCCTTTCTGATAGCTATTTTTATGAGTATAGAATTCTTGGTTGTGTACTTTTAAAGATTTAATTCCATTGTCTCCTGTATCCATAGTTTCTATTGAAAAGTCAGCATTAAGTCTTATTTTTGCTCCTTTAAAAGTAATGTATTTTTTTTTTCTCTTTGACTACTTTCAATATTTTATTTTTATCATTGTTTTCCAGATATTTGAAGATGATGCACTGGTTGTAGTTTTCCTTGTATTTATCCTTCATGTGATTGGTGAAGCTTCTTGAATTCATGACTTGCTATCTCTCATAAGTTTTGTAAAATTAGTTGTCAATATAATTTAAAATACTGATTTTATTCAATTCATGCTTTCCTATCGTTCTGGGACTGCTATTCCAGGTATATCAGACTTTTAAACTCTGTTTCACATTGCTTTTATTCTCTTCTGTATTTTCCCTCCCTTTTTTTAAATTAAATTTGAATATTTTCTACAGCCTTCTCTCTTAGATCACTATTCTCTATGTGCCTAATTTATTACAGTCCTGTCTTTTAATTTGTTTAGTTCTTATAACTTTTATATCTAGCATTTTCATTTGGTTCTTTTTTTATATACTTGGTAATTTTTTAATTGAATGCTGAACATCTTGTGTGAAAATTTGCAAAGAATCTATATGAAGTTATATTTTTCCAGAAAGGATTGAATATGCTTTAGTCATATATGGAACGAAAACATTAGTCTAATCCAGTGGTTGGCAAACTCATTAGTCAACAGAGCCAAATATCAACAGTACAATGATTGAAATTTGTTGAGAGTCGAAAATTGACTTCTGAGCATGGGCCACAAAGTTTCAATCGCACTGTACGTGCGTGCCCACACGTGGTATTTTATGGAAGAGCCACACTCAAGGGGCCAAAGAGCCGCAGTTTGCCAACCACTTCTCTAGTTAATGCAGGATTTTAGATTTTATTATCCTCATCAATTTCTATTTATTTCTGCTCAAGCATAGCCTTTAATATTTAAGGAGTAGCCTTCTTGGGCTCTCCTCTGAAATCTGAGGTGTGTATTTGTGTTTTTCTCTGAAATCTTGAAGTGTTTCTGTGGGCTCTCTCATACCTTGATGGTATCTAAATTTTCATCATTGTCTTCCAAGATCTCTAAAACTGCCAACATTTCTGCTCATCATCTAAACTGTTCCTTTATACTTAGTTTCTCTGCATTTTACCCTGCAACCGTTTATGAGTCAGCACATGCCTTGAGGGGAAATTGCACAGGCATTTAGGCTCACTCTTCTCAATTCCTAGATATTAGTCTCTCAAGTACTAATCACCTTGATAGATTCAAACTCCAACACCTGTCTCTTACCCCAGTGAGACTGACATAAATTCTGTTCTCACATTTGCTTCTTGGCCTCTATTACCTATGATATTAATCTACAAACACACATGTGAAAAGCTCAGGTAAATGTGTGGTTAATTTATTACATCTTTTTCTTCTCTGGGATCTTGGTCCCTCCAGTACTGGCTTCCTTAATTCCCCTATAATAACTTTAAATAGTTGATTATATTATTTTAAAATAGCTGTTCTCAACAGGAGAGTTAACGTAATACAAGCTATTCTGTCATAGCCAGAATGGAATTAAACTATTTACTCTCTATTTTCAATTTTCCTTAATTTCTACTTTCAATATAGTCTTCTCATTTATGATTCCTTAAAACTGCAGAGTTAAAGTTGAGTCAGAAAAATTATGTACTCAGGTGGATTTAAAATAAGAAAAATGATTCAGGAAAGCATTTATTCAAACACTAAATAAAATTTGTATGATTGATATTTTTCTATGATTAGCATAAATAACAAAGAGAAAATGGATTTCTGAGTTATGTAGATGTTGGTTTAATAATGCAGATTCAACATTCTGTGTATCCCAAATATAATGTCACTATTGAAAATGAAAATCAAAACACTGGCTTTATAAGTATAAAAGTTAGTGTCCTTTTATAACATATATTTTGTATTATTATTACTTTAACTTATATATTTCCTTTTTACAAAAAGGCAAGTTTATCAGTTTGATGTGGACTTTCTTCCCTCCCTCCCTTCCCCCCTGTCTCCCTCCCTTC
>JAAGEH010000393.1:36669507-36922007 GCA_011751065.1 Lasiurus cinereus | reverse complement strand
CTTTCTTTCTTTCTTTCTTTCTTTCTTTCTTTCTTTCTTTCTTTCTTCTTTCTTTCTTAGTGAAAGTAGGTCTTTTTACTATGTTGTGTCGATCTTCTGGATGGGACATGCTCCATTTAGAGCTGTTTCCTGCTTGGAGGGACAATTAATATGCTTACTACTTGAGAAATAGCATGGCTCATTGGACCAAACTTTGAGTCAGTAGTTTGGAGTTATAATCCTACTTCTGTTACTGATTCAATTTGTGCCCCTGGGCCAGCCATTTAACTTTTGTATTTGTTCACCTGAAAAATGGTATAAAACTATCACGTATTTGCAAGAGTAGCTAGTAATAACTGATTTTGAATATAAATGCATATAATATATTTTGACCAGTTAAAAGTACTACAAACATTGCTACAATTCAGTTTCTTCCAAAATCTCAGTACTGTTTTGATTAAAATTCTTCTGATCTAACTTAAAATGAAGCACAATAAAATGCATTTAAGTGTTTTGTTTAATTTGCATGCTTAAACAGGTGGGAAAATCCAGTGTAGTTAAGCCTAAGGAAACAAAAAATGTTTAAAAATAGAGAGAACAATAATCTTTCTTTCCCCCACAGTTTTTTTTAATTGTAAAAAGTATTATATATTTTACACATGTATTGCTCTTTTATTGCCAAAGCACAAAAATTCACACTTACATACAATAACAATAAACTCACATTTATTCTTTTTCTTTTCTTATTTATAATTCTTTAGAAATTGAGTTTAATAATAATTATTCTTAAATTTTATAATAATTTTATCTCAACAGATGTTTCTTTTTTTAAAGTTGCCACCACATCATAAAAAGGAGCAAATAGTCAGATCATTCCTTTGCCTGGTACTTTATCTTCCTTTGTATAATACATGATACTCAAAAAAAAAAAAATCAGGATTGAATTATTGTAAGTATAGAGAAATTTAAAATATAGTACTTGGATTTAGGAGATGTGCCTTTTAAATGAAGCCTTAAAATAATGCTTTTAAATATTTAATAAGATATATCCAATTTATTTCATTTATTTGAGTTTAAGTTTAAATAGAGGACACTAAATTGACTCTCTTTACTGCATATACTTATAACTATTTCTACTGCATTTATAATTGCTCTGAGACTTAGTTATTTTTTACTTATCTATGAAATGCTAAAAATAATATCAAGGCTACCAATCAAAATTATAGCAACCCAATTGCCTATCAGTAGATGAGTGGATAAAAAACCCATGGTATATTTATACAATGGAATACTATTCAGCCATAAAAAAGAAGAAAATCTTACCTTTTGCAATAGCATGGATGGACCTGGAGATTAATATGCTGAGTAAAAAAAGGCAGTCAGAGAAAGATAAGTACCATATGATTTCACTTATATGTGGAATATATATATATATACCAGCTATGTATATAGAGAGGAAGGGAGAGGGAGAGATAGAAACATCAATGATGAGAGAGAATCATTCAACGGCTGCCTCCTGCATGACCTCGACTAGGAATTGAGCTCACAACTGGGGCATGTGCCCTGATCAGGAATTAAATACCATGATCTCCTGATTCATAGGTCAGTGCTCCACCACTGAGCAACACCATCTGGACTCTATGTGGAATCTTATGAACAAAATAGAAACATACTCATAGACACAGAGAACAGACTGGTAGCTGTCAGAGGGGAGGGAGCTGGGGGTTGGGTGAAAAAGGTGAATGGATTCAGCAAAGAAAAAATACATAGACCGAAAACAGTATGGTGATTACAGAGGGGAGGAGGAGGAGGTGGGAGAGGTAGAAGAGGGTAAGTGGGGGATAAATGATGATGAAAGGAGATTTGACTTGGGGGTGGTGAACATGCCTGAAACCTATATAATTTTTATTAACCAATGTTGCCCCAATAAATTCAATTAAAATTGTAATAAGTAAAATTTTTAAAAATTAGGTAAGAATGTATATGAAAACACTTTGAAAACCATTTATCTTGTTAGAGATAACTTTGAGGAATGCTGATTTCTAACAGCCTCGAAATAAGATCTCTGTATTATTGTAGTCTTAATGTTTTTATTCACCAACCTAATCATTGTCACCATTCTAGGTGGTTTCAACATTCTTGCAAATAACTCATCCAATTCCCTGGATTTTTGACATTCAGTTTTCTGGACCTCTTCATGTTAGTGACCATTTTTTTTATCACTCCAATAAGACTTTTAGTGCATTTGTCATTGCTCTAAGACTCAGTTATTTTTTTCTTATCTATGAAAATGGTAAAAATAATTCCCAATGGAAACTACCTAGCCACTGTCAACACCAGATATAACTCCCCTGCAAAGCCTTGAATTCTTATTCATAGATCAAAGCTCCTATCATTCTAGTTCATTTGTGTATATCCTATATAATAAAGAAGTAATATGCAAATTAACTCTTATGCCCTCACAAGATGGCTGCTTATTACCAGGCCAGCAGGTGGCTTAGTGAGAGACAACCAAACGACTGAACAAGCAGGCTGCATGGGGCAACCAGGCCAGCAGGGGGGGTTAGTGAGAGACAACCAAATGACTGAATAAGTAGGCTTCGTGTGGCTACCAGGCCCTCAGGGGAATGACCAAACCACTGTATAGCAGGCTGCATGGGGTGACTAGGCCAGTGGGAGAGCCATGAGGGGTGACTAGGCCGGCAGGGGGAGCAGTTAGGGGCAACTGGAGTGGCAGAAAGGGGCAGTTGGGGGTGATCAGGCCAGCAGGGGGTGGCAGTTAAGGACAATCAGGCT
The DNA here is from genome assembly GCA_011751065.1 of Lasiurus cinereus. NCBI lineage: Eukaryota > Metazoa > Chordata > Mammalia > Chiroptera > Vespertilionidae > Lasiurus > Lasiurus cinereus. Next base: position 36,919,232 of record JAAGEH010000393.1, on the reverse strand, counting down.
GGCACACAGGCAGTGAGGAATGATCAGGCCAGTGGGGGGGGGGGGGGCGGGGCAGTTAGAGGCAACCAGGCAGGCAGGCAGGTGAGTGTTTAGGAGCTAGTGGTCCAGGATTGTGAGAGGGATGTCCAACCCACAGTTTAGGCCCAATCCCCAGGACATACATCCCCCAAGGGGTCCTGGATTGAAGAGGGTGCAAATTAGGCTGAGGGAACCCCGCCCCCAGCTATGTATGATTTTTGTGCACCGGGCCGCTAGTATCTTGTATAAATATCTCCCAGAAAGCAAGAGTCCTTCTAATGTGTCAGCCTTCTAATTCATTATTCCTATCATTTCTTCTTATCTACAAGAGCCTCTTCCTGACTATGTTTTCTTTTATCCAACTGAAATTCTATTATTCATTATCCCAATCACTCCCATACAATTTCTATTACTTCCTTATTTCTCTCTTCCTCAAAATCTCTTAACAAATCCAACCATGGAAGAACACAATCATCTGTCTTCTCTGTATCTGCGAATACCTTTATGTTATAGGAAATAACCACACACATAGTTGGGCAGACCGACGTCATGATCTCCAACCTCTCAAATCGTTGATCAACCCCTATACTTCTACGGTAACACTTTTCTCTCCAAGCTCAGTTAGGACCATTTCATACCTTTTCATCATGCCCCTTTCACTCTATGCTAAAATCTTTCTTTACAGGGAAATAAGAGCTCTCAGCTGGGAATACCATCACCCTCTAGTGTCCTGTTCTACAACTCATCTTCTACTTGCCCTTTCTTCTTTTTGCCTGCCTCAAAACAAAACAAACAAACAATGAAACAAAGAAAGAAAGGAATGAAAAGATAATGTTAGAAATAGAGACAAAGAAGGAGACACAGGTATATAGATAGATGATAGGAAAATGAAGGGAAGAGAAGAGAGGGGAAAAAAAGAAAAAAGAAAAAAAAGGAATGGCCATACTTTTTTCAAAGGCCAAACCATCTATCTTATGCTCTGAACCTTCTTCCTTCTCACCTTGACAAGTATTTTGCCCATTTAGTTTTTCTCACTACAATCTTCTTTCCTAATTACATCGTCCATCTCAGTTTACAAATATAATTTATTCTCATCTGAAAGTAGAAAACAAATAAAATCCCCTCTTGACTCTGCATTTGCTGCTAGCCATTATCTTATTTGATTTTTAATAGCCAAATGTCTTTAAGTTCTACTTCTAAGTTTTTATTTACCATTGAGCCTTCAAACATTTCAATCTGGCTTCTGCTGAAATTACTGTTAAGGACACCAATTCTCTCCATGATGGCCACATCTAGTGGCTATTTTATTTTACTTTATTTTTTTTGTTGTTGTTCTTCCATTTTCTGATGAGTCTCTAAGAGATGGACTGTTCCTATCTCCCTTTGTAATACACACTCATGTATGACATCTCTTCCTCTTGGTTTTTATCTCATCTCTTTAGCTGCTACTTTTTCATCCTTGTTCCTCACTTGCAATCAACCACTTGCTAAATTTCTTTTCTATGTTTACTCTCTATTTAGATATTCTCATTTATCTCCATGGCCTTCACCATTTATGTGCCAACAGTTCCCAAATTCATATCTATATCATTGCATATTCTTCCAAACTTCAGTCATCTATATCCAATTGAGTATATCTCCATTTGGATGTCTCATAGGCAAGTCAAACTTAACATTTTTAAAACTGAAAATTTTAACTTCATTTCTGCACTTTCTTCTCTGTAATATATCTCTTCCCCTAAACCTTTCCCATCTCAACAAATGACACCATGTTTGCTCATTCGCTAAAGGAAAAAAGTAGAAGTCATCCAATCACCAGTAAATCTTGTTGACTGTACTTACAAAATATATCTTAAATCTATCCACTTCTTTCTCCATTAGTTCACATTGCCAGTATTCTTTTGCCTACCTTATTGATGCATCCTCCTATCTAGTTTCTCTGCTTTCTTTGGTAATACCTTGCTTTCTATATAAGAGCAAGAGTGATTTTTAAAACATAAACTGACCAACTAACTCCTTTACTTAAAACCATCTAAGGACTTGATGCTGATGAATTTGTCTATTGGAGAGTGGGAAAAAAATATTTCCCCAAGTAAACCTGTTCTTTTTTGTATCTTACAAATTTACTGGATTTCGAAGGAAGTGATATGAAGAAAAATTAAATGTTACCCTTGGGAGGTTAAAACGAACCCAATTTGTTAAGATTTATATTACCAGTTGGGTTAATATAGTTTTTTAACAATTGATTTTAAAGAGAGACAAAGAGAAAGGGAGAAACATCAATTGGCAGCCTCTTGCTCACCCACTAGTGGGAATATAACTGCAACTGGGGCATTTGCCTCATGGGGAATGGAATCTTGCAACCTCTTGGTACATGGGAAGACCCTCAACCAACTGGCCTGGCTAATGTAGCTTTTTTTTTTTTAATCCACACCCTAGGATATTTTTTTCATTGATTTTTAGAGAGAGTGGAAGAGAAACGGAAAGACAGAAATATCGATGTGAGAACAACATTGATTGCCTCCTGCATGAACCCCAATCAGGGCCTGGACCAGGGAGGAGCCTGAAACCCAGGTACATGCCTGAAATCGAACCCGGGACCCTTTGGGCCACAGGCAATGCTCTATCCACTGAGCAAAACCAGCTATAGCTTAATTACATGTTGGAAACATTATTTCCACCATAGCTGGTTACTCTTAGCTCTTCTAGCTCACTTTTCTGTTCTAGATTATTTGACTTTAATGTTTTGTCCCTTCTCTATTCCCACATTCATATCCTTATTATCTTTTTTTATACCTTTGGTACTGTGCAATACTGAGGCTAGATATAACTAGAAAGAAAGGAGTAACAGTAGCAAAAGCTAGGATATAGGTAGTTTTGTTCCCACCTTGCATATTTAAGGAAAGGAGGATTAATGAAAAATATGCTGGTTGTTATCTGCCTTCCTTTGAAGGTACCAAGTTTGTTTCCCATGTATTATGCTTTACAGAAAGCATGTCAAACTCAAAGGCTAACACAGGCCAAATAAATGAGGTTTAAGTTTATGTGGGCTGCAAAAAAATAAAAGCTTTAATTTTTCTAGAAATGTAGATTTATTTTTATAGAGATATGCTGAATAAAAGGGCTGAAATAAAAGTAATTGTAAACATAAAATAATAGAACATTTTAATAAAAATTAATATTTTTTCTTGAACATTAACTTTCCAGACATTGAATAATTGCATAAATTAATAAGTGTAACTCAAATAAACCTATTTTTTTTGTTCTCCGAAAGTGAACTATTTCCTGTTACGCACACTAAACAAGTCAGTCTAAGACTAATGACATGGCAATCATCTACTAAAATATTTGCTGCTAGTATTAGTGGAAAGAAAAGTTGCGCCTGTGCAAAAAGTGAAAAGGAAATGAATGCACAATTATAGTAATCAGTCATTAGCAAGCACTGTGGTTTGTCATTAATAACTAGTAGCCTTGCACAGGAATTTGTGTGCCAGTAGCTGTTGCCCTCCTTGTAGCTCTCCCCCTGCCACCCCGCATAGCTTGCTGCCCTGCCCCCTCCTATAGCTCTCTGCCTCCCGCTTGCTTGGTGTCCTGCCCCCTCCTATAGCTCTCTGTTGCCTACTTGTAGCCAGTAGCTTGCTGCCACCCTCCTATAGTTTCCTTCCATCCCCCCTCTCCCTCCCCACCTCATAGCTTGCTGCCCTGCCCCTCCTGTAGCTCTACACCACCCGCTTATAGTTCGATGCCCCACCCTCCTGCAGATCTGTGATCTGATAGTTATGCCTCACGTCATCATTATGCCTCCTTGCATAACGGATAATGAGCATATTCCTCTTATTATATATGATTATGTATAACAAGATATTGTAAAAATTAAGTTACAAAATTTTTATTAAAACATTTCTTACATACCATTATATTGGCTGGGCTGCAAAAATATTCATTGTGGGTCGCATGCAGCCTGGGGGCCAAGAGTTTGACATGCTTACTTTACAGCATTGGCAAATGAGAAATTCATTAGTTGTGCTACTTCCGGAATGCCTATTTTATCTGAAACCAAAAGATTTTTACAGTAGCTAAAAAGCAGCAGAAATACCTTTAAAACCTTCATTGAGGAGGAATTCAACATCCCTCATACTCTACAGGGATTCTATCATTTTTCTGAAGATGAAGGAAGAAAGATTTGGCATGTGTTGCTTATATGTGACTATTGGTATGTCCAAACGCAGGAATACCTTAAGATAAATTTTCTCACAATATATGCCATTCTATCCAATCTCAAAGGCTAGTTCAATTCTACTTTAAAGTTGTAGTCTATCCATACCTTTTTGAGCAATGAGTTTCTAGCATAAAAAATTATCCTTTATTCTGAAACATTCTGTGACTCCCTTTTACCTCTGTCTCCTTATCCAGCCAACACATACTTGCATCTCTAGGTTGGACTGGCTTCTCAAGATTCTTCCAACTGGGAATAATTTGCAGTTTAATTGAACTTGTTGCTGGGACTCTGGACTTGAAATTCTAGCATTGGAGTGGCTATTAGGGTAGGTCTCAAGTTTTGGGACTGATGTTAGCTAAGTTAACACATGCCTAATGCTCTGGCAGACCAGAATTCCTTTCACATTTCATTTTCCTTTCCTCACCATTCTTACTAAATCAGGTTTGTACAGCTTGCACCAGCAGGGTCAATTGCAGCTACCTCTTTTTAAGTTTTGGAATTCCCATAGGAATTAGTCTTAACAGATTATTTTTGAAAAATGCACAGGGCAAGGTGAACAGATTTAGTAACAAAACAGATAACTACTGTTAATGGATGCTAATATTTCCCATGGGGTTATTTTAACTCTTTATTAGAGAAGAATACTGTAGTGAAGACTGAGTAGTTGTCCCTCTCTCATACTACAGAAAAAAATAATTTTTATCTTCTCTTACATTCTTATACTGGGGAATTTGGGTGGTAAGATAAGGAATATGTTTTCATGTTTTAGTCATATTTCTGGTTATTCCAGTTATTCCACATGCTCTGGTTTCACAATTCAAAAATATTGAAGTGATTCAGAGATAAGACAACAGTGGGGCCTGATCCAGGGTATAACTGACATCAAATTCCTGAATGAAATTAAGGTAGTTCTAAATAAAATACACTCTTCCATTCCAGAAATGTTAGTGGCAACTCTTAATTCAACCAGCAAATGGAAAATGGTTTATATTTATTCCTTTGAACAGCTCATAAAGTCTAAAGAACTACATGAGATCGTTTAGATACCTTGAAGATCAACTTTAGACTTTTCTTAACTGTTGCACAATATCAAATTCCGAGTACCATGACTTGGGAACTGGGAGTCTCAGAGAGAGTTTAAAGTGCCACAATGATTGCTAATAACCTTGACAAGCTGTAGAAATGGGCAGATAACTACAGGATGAATTTATAGAAATACAGAGTAATTTTGAAGAAGAGAAAAACACTGTAAATAAAAGGGAAAAGGCTTGACTTTGTGGGAAAAATGTAGGAATCAGAAAGCCACAAGTAAAACATGAATTAGCCTTGTAATACAGTTGCATTATTTTTATTAATAAAAACAAATATTTGTAGAATACAAGTGAAAAAAATTGGATTTTTGAAAAAGGCAGTGAATCCCTAGCTACTTATATATTTATTAATTACCCATCATATACTAAACAGACGAGATCCTACCTTCACGGAGCTTGCTAAATACTGTCTTTAGTTTGTATTCGGTAGTCACAAATTCGAGTAGAGCAAATACTGTGAGCTCCTTGAGGTAGGAATACAGTTTTTACAGTTTAGATCCAACTCCATGTCTAGAACAGCAAATCAACTAGATTAAGGGATAAAAACAGGCCCTAAAAGTTGAAATAAGTAAACAATTGTCTGACCTTCAAATATGTCGTTCAAAATCTGCAGGTACTTGCGAACCTATTACATGCACAACAGTTCTAAACCACAATGGTGATTCTTGTATTAAAAGGGAATGGTGGGAATGGATTCAAGTTTTAAAACTGCACAACGTGACAATTGTGGATACTGTATTCTGATTGATGGGCAGCCACCCTCCTCACCTATTTATTTTTTTTCCCCCTTTTAGCCTAAATACAACGCGCGTAAGCAGAAGCCACAGGGGTGGGACGCAGCGCTAAGGCTGGCTAGCATCGGCACATCAGCTCGCACAAGGCCGAGCTCGCTCGGGCAGCTCGGTCGGCGAAGCAGGCGGGTTCCCCTCCGCGGCTTCCCGGCGCCCGGAGTCTCGGAGCGGACGAGGCGTCCCCCAGAGGAAAGACAGGGCGCCGCAGGACGCCCCCCACCCCTGGAGGAGTCACTCGCCCCCCGCCTCGCCTCGAAGTCCTGTTAGTCTCGGGCTCCGCTCCACAAAGGCCGGTGTGACGCGGTTAACGCACCAGGTGTTCCCACCGCCCACCGCCCACCGCCGCGACCCGCCCACCCCCCAGGAGCCCGCAGCCCCGCCGGCCGAGCAGGCCTGACGCCCAGGCCTGGCGGTAGCGCGCCACGATCGGCCCCGCCTCCGCGTCCTCCCGGCCCCGCCCTCGCTCGCTACTTCTCCCCCGCGCCCGCCTCGCCAGCCCCACAATCTCTTCGCGCTCCCGGCCCGGTACGCGCGCCGCGCCCCGCAGCCGCCGCCGCCGCCGCCGCGGAGCGTTCCTCCACTAAGCCTGCCTTTTAGCTTCGGTCCGGAACCGGAAGTCCAGGGGGCGGGGCCGGCGGAGGCCAGGGGACCGAAAACGCGGCCGAGCTCGGAGCCCGGAGCCGGAGCTAGCGCCTGGACCAGAACTTGGCCGCCGCCTGGACCGCCGCCGCCGCCGCCGCCGCCCGCCGCTCCGTCTCCACGCCGCCGCCTCCTGGGCCGCCGCTGCTGCGAGCTCGGCCCTCAGTGGTCCGCGGACTTCGGGTGTCCGGGTTGAAGGTCGGTCCGGACGTCGGACCCAGCTCGGTTCCCGGACTGTCCGGGCGGCAGCGAACGCCACCGCCGCCGCCGCCTCGTCGCCTCAGCCTGGCGTTTTGTTCCGAGAGACCCGCGAGGCGAGCGGCGCTGACAGTGATTTTGACAGTGATTTAAACCTGCTTTTGTTGTTGGCTTCTCGTGGTTCGGTTTTGTGTGTTGTGGGTGTGTGTGGCGGTTTTTCCCCCGTGGTGCATTTTTTTTTTATTGTTGTGCTCTTTTTTTCCCCCCTTCTTTTTTTTTTCTTTTTCTCTCTCTCTCTTTTTTTTTTTTTTTTTAAAAAAAACAAAACAAACCCGTGAACGTTTTTTGATCGGGGCTTCCGAATATGTTTTATGACGGTTGATTTTACACCAGGAGGTTTGTCTCCGAGGAAGACCCAGGGAACTGGATATCTAGCGAGAACTTGCTAAGGCTTCCCCGGCGCCTCGGGAACATGGGAGCTGCTGCAAAGTTGGCGTTCGCCGTCTTTCTTATCTCCTGTTGTTCAGGTAGGTGCCCGGGCGGGCGGGCGGGCGGGCGGGCGGGCTGCCGCCGCCGCCGCCGCCGTGCGCGCTGGCGGCCGCCCTGGGGGCCGGCGCGCTCCCGTGGAGCTGGGGGGGCCTTACCCCGACCCGAGCCCCTCGGCTGCCACCCCCCAGGTCTGATTGGGATCTGGAAACCTCCATGCGTTTTCCCGGTGTTGAGTGAGGTTGCTGACTGATAAGGCTGACTGCTCTGTTGTTGTGGAAGTGAGAAAGTCATGGTTTTGTGGCCATAACACTGGATGACAGCGCCGGTTGGGTTGCAATTAAGCCGCAAATACCACAAGTAACAATTTCTGCCCAGGTTTGAGACCTGGAAGGCGGATTCTAACATGTCATTTAGTGTGGCATTTTCCAAAACAAGGGTGTATTTTTTTAAAATAATCTTTTAATTAGTGCTTCACCAGTGACTATCACGGCAGAGGTCGAGCCAGTTGCTACTTAATTTTGACCGTGAGAAACAATGGATCCTATCAGCAGTTTCATCGCGTCTTCCTTCACGTTTCCTTCAACTTCAGTGTCCAGCAGTGTTAAAAATAGTTGTAGTTGTCGTTGGGGTATTAACTATAACCCAGTGCAGAAGAGGTATGCCGCTGTGCTGTAATGTGCTGGCTTTCAACCACCATTTATGTGCTCTGTTCTGGCATAGATTTTGCTTACCTACGGAATACTTATTTTAAACGCGTTGTATTGAAGCATTGTTTTGGGGTTAGAATAGCCCGTTTGAAATTGTTCATACTGTCAAATACACTGTATTCATAAAGTAGGTTTTGGCTCAAGGTTGGAAGAATAATCTGGCCCTTTTGTATTTGAAATTTTGATTTTGTGAGAACCTTCTGTGGTTGCAACCAGTGGTTGGAAAACTAGCTAGGCTTTTGTATTTGAAATTCTGTAAATGTGTCATCTAGTTCAGAGGTGTGCAAATGTACATAACAAGAGTTAGTTGCATAGATGCACAATTTTAAAGTCGCAATGGATTTATTTATCATAAAATTAAAAAATCAGTTACTAGATTGTGAGATAGAATTATGGGGTGGGAGTGGGGGGTTGGAATTGACAGGTTTTATGGCCACGTCTTTATCTCACTTGCCTCAGGGAAATTAGAGGATGGTAGTCTTTTCTTTGTGTACCTCTGTGCTGTGTGTGTGTGTGTGTGTGTGTGTGTGGTCCATCCTCCCCACCCCCTTTTTAATAGAATCTTTTGTAATGTATAGAATTTTGCTGAATGGTACATTTCCTTGTGGTTAATAAATGGATAAAGTCTAGTCTTATGTCTGTAGTGGTATTGATCAGTTCCGGGTGGGCTGAATGTGTTGTGAAATGGCGATCATTGCCAGAGATTAACCAAAAGAATCATGTCTGTTTAAATGGAAGAAGGTGCATGCTTAAGGCAGGCTGACAGTTCTTTTTGTGCATGTTTGGAGAGGAAGATAAACAATGGTGTCTCTAAAAGGAATGAATACCTTGATAACATTAAACCCTTGGCTTTTGTGACATGACTTAACCATGAGGGTTTTATTTTTCCAGTAGTACTCTTTCTCCCCTGCTTCTATATGTTCTGGTCTGTGAACTCCTCTTGTTCAAATCCCTTTTTCTGATCTCCTGCCCTTGAGGAGGAGGGGCATCCATGGCCACTGACCAAAGAATGGTGGACATTATTCCCTCCCAAGCTCACCTGAGTCACACTCATTGGTGAAGGAGGTTATTCTTGAGCAGTCTCAAGGTATTACTTATGGGAAAGCAGGCTGCCACTACAGATCTTACATCTTCCTCTGCTTGGTTTGGGAGGAAAAAGGAATTGAGCATTCGTTTCTTGTAGGAGTATTTTCGCTGGGCCAGGAGGGTTAATAGTTAAAATTTTGAAATAAGGTAGTTTGTTGCTACAGAATATATAGATATTCTACATACATTAAACTGATATTATATATTGTTGCATAGTTTTTTAAGTAAATGTTCCTAGTTGAATAAAGTATTCTATTGAAGATAATTGAACTAATCTTAAAGACTTTAATCCTTATTTATACATGAAGATTATTAGAACTTAAAATGTCTGCTTTTTAAGAGCTTTTGTTGTGAATCAAATGCACTTTAAAAAGGGGTTATTATGATTCTTTTCCTATTTGATTTTTCTATGTAATTTGTAATCTCGTATGAGGATGACAATTTTTATGAAAATTAAAATTGTTTTTCAGGTTTTCAGTTTTTTGTTTTTGGATATTTGAATGTTTTCAATCAACTGGAGATTAGTAGTAAATAACATATTGATTTCAGGTGTTTAGGATGGATGTTTACTGTTTTCTTTAGTATTTTCTGCATTTTTATTTTTCAGTTTCCATTCCATAGTATGCCCACTGGAGACTGATTATACAGACTGTTCCTGTAGGGTATGGCCAAGTGTGTAATTTCCTCCTCTCATTTCAGGGGAAACATTTTTGAGTTTTGCCCTCATCCAGAAATGTCTACAGATTCCCTTTGATTTTGATTTTTTTTTTCATTCTTCCTCAGCTCTTTTTTTTTTAAACAGAAGCCTATTTAGTTTTTTTTTTAAAGCATTGTGCTTAATTTGTACCTTTTCTCCATAATTTGTTAAAATATGACGCCGAGTTTCATACTTGCTCTAGTTCTTGTTTTTATCCTACCTAAAGTGGTGAAACTATTGTGGTACTATTTGAGTTGCATGAATACGTTGAAAATTTCTTTGGAGCTACTCTGGCCCATATATTTAATGAAATGAAAATGAAGTAAAATGTGTATTTTCTTTTGTTCAGCTAAGCAATACTGTGTGTATTTCTGTGAGTAAGTGTGTGGTTGGAGGGGAAATTGGCAGTTCAGTGAATCTTCTGGGACTCTTCTGAACTTTGGCTAACAAATGATAGATATTAAATGCTTTGTTTTCTAAAAGGCAGAATCTCTTAAATGTAGGCTGTGATCAAATTCAAATATAATATATTGAAACATCAAGAGCAGAAGGGAAACAAAATATCCACCACCTCCTGGGATCTTCTCATTTATTTTGAATTTTTACTTATTTATGAGAAGCCAATAGTCTCAAGCTTGTGTAACTTGTGCTCTCTACCCCTGCACCTCTCCCCCAGGGGACATTTGGAGACATTTTTGGTTGTCCCAACTACAGGAGAGGAGGGGAGGGTGTGATACTGGCATCTAGTGGGTAGAGGGCAGGGATGCTGCTAATCATCCTTTAATACACTGCATAGCCTTCCATAACAAAGAATTATCTAGCTTAAAATGTCAGTAGTGTTGAAGTGGAGAAGCTTTACTTTAAACTTTTAATTTTTAAAAGCATTAGTATATTAGTAAAGAGGCTCTGCTACTCCTCCAGTGATCTAAATTTTGTACGTACATGGTATTGGTGATCTCCAGGTGAGAGAGTTTAAGAGTTTTCATTTTTTTCACTATCTTTAAAAATTAGAATGATTAGAGAAATAGACTATAGGTATATACATTATTTCATCCTATTATACTTCACTAAAAATACTTTGCTGGCTGTTAGGAATAAACTCTAATCATTTTTTATGGAGTGCTCATGAAGATTGCATATTCATGGATATGATGAATGATTGGTCACTTTATCTAGTTTATATTTGCTTTTGATCCAGTAGTTTTTTTGCCATAATAATTGTTTTTAAGGATATTTCCTATTATCCTTACTGCCTGGGCTGAATGGTAGCATCAGGGTGTGTTTGTGTGCGTAGTGTGTATTTAACATGATGCCTGAAAGTTTTTATTAAGTTTCATATGGAAGAAATATGTCCACTACTGCATGATTCCTGAATTGGTTCAAGGTGTAAATTCTGTTTTTTTTTTTTTAAGGATATATATTTTTTGTCTAGTTAACTTTAATTTCAAGAAACTTTTAAAGTGATTTCATAATTACATAATTTTCTTGCAGGTTTTTGGTTATCAGTTAGGCTCATTTAGGCTATACTTAGTAATATTCTATAATCTATTAATAGACTCTTGTCTTTTTTAAGGTTAAAATTTGACCAAAATTAATAAGTGCTTACTGTTTGAAGTCAGTCAACCAGGTTAAGAATTACAGTGAAACTCTTATATTACATAGCATTACACCAGTGAGAGGAAAAATTCTGAAGACACTCCCACAAAAAGTATGCAAATAAGCCTCATATTGTCTTTGTAACACACCTCCCATATATATATATATATATATATATATATATATATATATATCTGATATTACTGACATCTCACCTTTTGGGTCTATCAGAATCACTGTTTTGTTGCTTTTTTTCTTTTGTAAGTCCTCATATTTCTTATCTTTGGTATCCCATAAAACTGGGATTTAATTTTTGCTTTTTATGTTCCTCTTATATTGCCATTTGTCATGGTGCCCCTCAGATAGTAAGCTAGGTAAGTACACAGTGCTTGACATTGAGATCACTAGAATTCCTTCGCTGTTTGTTCCTTATCTTGTAACTCATTTCATTAATTTTCTTTATAGTTCCTCCCATTTCTTCTGTACTTCCTTATACTGTAGGCTTTTTGCTTATGGAACCCACTCGTGGTTTAACATAATGTGCCTCCAGAGGTCTTATCCATGGTTTAAATGAAAATGGATTAAATTTAGAATGCTTGAGAATTGACCAAATAATCTTTTCCACTATTCTTTCATTTGTTGGTTTCTGGAATACCACACACACACTTGGGAGTAGTGTTACTGTCTTGCAATCAAATGACTTTATCAAACTTTAGATCGTTCTATTCCCTTTTTAATATTCTGGTATTCTTTAATTTTTAATTGCTTTCAAAAAGTTTACCTCTTGTTAATATTCATCTCTGTTTAAACCAGAATTTGACTAGGCCAGAGAGTATATTTATTGCCACAGCTGGGACCACATTAGAGTTTTCCTCTGTGGTAAATTTAATTCTGTTTGGTTATAATAGTTATTTCTAGACAGAACATTGATTTTAAATTGACTATTGAACATAAAAGTTCCAGGAATAGTGTATAGAGGAAGGAGGAGAAGTCAAGAGGGTAAGCCCAACTGGTATGGCTCAGTTGGTTGAGTGTTGACTCATGCACCAGGAGGTTTTGTGGTTCGAGTTCTGTCAGAGCATATGCCTGGGTTGCAGATTCCATCCCCAGTAGATTGTGTGTGTGCAGGAGGCAGCTAATCTATGTTTCTCTCTCATCCATGTTTCTCTCTCTCTCTCCTTTTCTCTCTCTGAAATCAATAAAAACATATTTAAAAAAAGAAAACTACTATAGTGCACAATTGACTTCCCTTCATTCTCCAGCTAGATTTGTGTTAGTCACTTTCATATACTTAATGTATCATGTGGCCAGGTTTTATTTAATAAAGGAGCCTTAAAGGGAATGGGAATGTGTGGTCTCTCAGGTTGAGTTTCTTCCTCTTCTCTCTCTCTCTCTCTCTCTCTCTCTCTCTCTCTCTCTCTCTCCCCCCCCCCTCATTTGTTTACTCATTTTTAGAGAAGAAGACAGACAAAGGGAGGGAGGAAGAGAGGGAAAGAGAGAGAAACATTGGTCTTGCCTCCCATAAATCCATAAATGCCCTGACTGGAGATTGAACCCACAACCTAGGCATGTGCCCTTACAAGAAATTGAGTCCATAACTTTTTGATATACAGGATGACAGTCCAATTGAGCCATCAGGGCAAGGTTGGATTTCTTATACTGTTAGAATGGTGGGCTCAAAGGAAAATATTGGGAGGTTCTTATGGAATGTGGATTTGATGGTCATTAGTCTTGGTTTCAGGTGCTAGCACTGCCACTATCTAGCTCATCATCATTTTTCTTACCTGAATAATTATAGTACCTTTCTAGCTAAGACTAGCTAGTTCCTTGTTACTACTTTCTCTTCCAGTCTATCCACAAAACTGCTAGATTGACCTCATTAAAAAATAAATCTGTATATATAATTCCTGCTTAAAACCTTTCACTGACTGTTGAGTCACCTTTAGCATAAAATCTAAGTGTTTGAATGGCATACAAAGTCCTTTATCATTTGATTCTTGCCTCTTTTCTCTAACCCCTTGGAATAGTGGCTAAGTGTATTGGCTCTGGAGTTAGACTTCCTTGGTTTTCATGTTTTACGTAATGGCTTCTCAACTTAACCTTGGGCAAATCACTGCACCTTTTGTGCTTGTTTTGTCATCTACAAAATGGGGATATTAATAGTGCCTACCCCACAGACTGTTTTGAAGATTAAATGTCACATAAGTGTTGGGTATTCTGCTGTGGCTCCTCCCCAGCATGAGTCCTATATTCCAGCTATATAAACTCGACTTGCTGTTTCCTGAATGTATTATCCTTTATTGTATATCAGTATGGTACCTTTTTGTACAAGTTATTTCTTTCTCCTTTCCCTGGCTAACTCCTTGTTTTTAAGACTGAGAAGTATCACCTCTTTAGAAACATTTTCTCTGCCACTCAACCTAGATTGAGAGTTGCTTTCTGTTTTCTAATACTTTGTATATTACCTTGATTCCAGTAATTATTGCAAATGCATACTCACCTAAATGCACTTTAGACTATGAGCTCTTCAAAGATCTCTCTCTTTCTCTCTCTCTTTTTTTTTTCCCATAGACCCGTCCTAAACAGTAGGTGCTCAACAAATGTTTATTGAACAAATGAAGTGATCTTTTTTTTTTTTCATTTTTGGGCCTGAGTTTTTAGTGTATTAAAGTGGTAAAGTTGGATTAGATGATCTCTGAACTTTTTTTCTACTCTAAAAGCTTTATAATTTTTTAATTTTAAGGTTAGAGTTTAATAGTGACATTTTATTAAGAAAAATGATTTTGTTGGTTTTTTTGGTATCATTAAGTTCTCTTCATTTAAAAAAAAATGCTGTCTCTGATCCTTAGACTAACTCTTTTAATATAATTTGAATCATGTAGATTTAGAAGGCATCTTAGAGATCTTCAAGTTCAGTAACTTCAACTTTTTTTAATCAGAACTGTAATAAGAAATGCACATTGCATCATGATTCAGTTCCCAATACATAAATATGTATCAGAAATTGAAGTTTTATGAACTAACTCATACTTTGTGCAGGACACTTATTTATTTTTATATTCAGTTGTATTTAAACATTTTTTATTTTTATATTCAGTTGAATTTAAACATTTTTTATTATGACCCATTAATTAAATCCATGATCAATGGGTACTAAACTCCTAAAAAAATACTAACCTAGTTCACCAATCTCTTATTCTATTCTTAGAGAAGAAAGCTGAATAAGTAAATAATTTCAATTAAATAGTGTGCACTGAAAAATATACTCATTATTTAATCTATAGTAGAGAACATATAACTAGATACAAAATTGAGGGAAAACTGATCCTGAGGGAGAACATGGACCTGCTGTAACTGAGTTGTTCTTTCTTCTGGACCAGTTGGCTGAATTAAGCACACACAAAGGTGCTATTAGTTGTAAGTTTGAAGAGTTCAGATTTTTTTTTTTTTCATTTAGAAAAGGCTTGCTGAAAGGTATAGATCCCAATAATAGGAAAAAATATGTCTTGGCAGGAGGTTGAGAAGGTTATTCATTTTAATATGAAGGAAAAGATACAAGAAAGGGTAAGAAACATAGAGGGCTTTTGTGAGTAAACTTGATTATGGATAAAAGGCAAGTTAGAATGTAGGAATTTTGCCTAAATATAAAGAAGAGGTTTATAAGATGAAAAGGTGTTTAGAATTGCTTGAAGAAGTAGAATAATATCAGTTGAGGGGGGTTAAGTCCAAAGGAAAAGTAATTAAAAGTTAGAGGAGATAGGAGTGGATGATATGATCATGATTGATGTCTCAAATATATATATATATGTAGCGTATAGGATAGAAAAGCAACCTGAAGATGTAGGTATTATGGTAGCACTACTAAATGAAATTGATAAAGAAATAACAAGCCAGAAAAAAAGAGGAATCACTTTCATAACAAAAGAAATTCTAAACACAGGTATGAGTTTATAATGTAAGCATGAATGAAAATACAGACTTAGATTTGGAAAAATAAGGGCACATAAAACACATGATAGCATGTACTATTCTTTTAAAGAACAGAGACATTATTTGATGGGTATATAGCCATTGTGCTGTCGAGTTAAAGAATTCTGAGCACAAGTGGCTCAATATGTTGTTTGTGTTTAAGTATTCTTTGAAATCTACATGAGTCATTTTCCTCACCGTAAATTACACTGTTCTATAGAAGTAGATTTAGAAATTTTCTGATCTGATATTTGCTATTCATGCCTGAATCCAAACCTTTTCAATACCATTCTTTTGGACTAGATAAAAGCTCTGTTTTCTTTGGTTGACTATTTTCTTAGTAGCTAAAGTCACATTGGGAATCATTTTATTCTCCAATGTTGCTGAAGAAAATAAATGTAAAGCAATAAGGTAATTAATAGAAGGACCCATGTAGGGAGCTGTTGCTTTTTAAAAGATTAAGCTTATCAGTATACTCGAGGCCTGATGCAAGAGTAGGCCTTCCCTCTGGCCACCGGCACCTGGGCTTTTCTCACAGAGGGAGGCCCTGCTCCCCTGCCACAGCCCTCCGGCCCGTGGCCTGGGCCGCCCTCTTTGGGGTGATCATGGAGCCCCCTGATGGACTGCCTTGCCAGCCAGTGGCCTGGGCTGCCCTCTGTGGGGCGATGGCCAGGCCTCCAACCAATTACATCGTACTCGCCTTGGCTGGCCTGGCACCAGTGAGTGTTATAGTGTGGTCCCAGATGGTCGTCTGGATGGTCATCTGGATGATTGTTCCGCTGTTCAGCCATTCAGTCAATTTGCATATTACCCTTTTATTATATAGGATAAAGCTTTGAGGTAGATTTTTTTTTTTTGGTTATTACTAACTTTACAATTTGTATTTTATAGAAATGAGACCTTAATTATTAGGAAAGATCTGTTGGTCTCCACATCTTTATGATTATATGTGATAAATCAAACTTGTTCACGGCCTTATTTCAAGAGGAAGGGGCATGGGTGAGTTACAGGATCTTGGCAAGTTCCTAAAACTCTGAGAATTTAAAAAAATTGTAAATCAATATACACTAAATGAATTAATATATCACATAACACATAGCTAGTTCATAGATTTTATATAGATGAGGTAGGTTTACAGTTGTGAGTACATGAAACAGTTTATTCTTGTATTATATTTATTCTTTGTATTCCAACTGCAAACTTACTTTTGTCCACTCTTATATATGTTAGTGTCTAGCCTATCTTTTAAAATGTGTGTAAAACATTTAAACTATAAACCTACTTTTGCCTGCCCCTGTAAGTGTGAGTTTTTAACCTATCTTTAAGTTTCATTTTAAAAAATATAGCGTGTAGTATGTAAAACATTTAAAAATGTAGAGTCACTTCTTGGAGGACATTTTAAATTTGCTGGTAAATTCCTTATCAGTTAATGTGAGATAATAGTCTACATGGTGTAGCCAGAGAAAATGTCGATATCAAGTGACAAATAGATGCCAGGAAATATCTAGAAAGAACATTTAGATATCATGGTTCTTTTACAAGTTCTTTAAGGTCTTATTGTTCTAGCATCCATTAAAAGGAAACATTGGAGTAAATCTTCATTTTTATTTATCTGTTATACTTTAAAATATTTTTCTTAGACAATTTTATTTAAGTCTTAATTCAGTGTTTTAAAATTTTTCATGTAAAACTCAAGTTTGGAAAGATTCTCAACTCTGTTTTGGGTAACAGCTATAAGCTTTGAAAACATGATCTTTCAGTTTTGAGATCAATATTTTAAATGTGGTGTAATATTTTGGACTAAAATTTTGGAGACTCATTCAAATTCCTTCTTTCCTACTTATTCTTCTTTGACCTTGGCAACCTCTGAAACCCCATTTATCTCTAAATTAAAGAGGATGAAATGATTTAATTAGTAAATAGTGAACTATATGCTAGACACTGTACTAAGTGCTTGGAATGCAACAGGGAATATGACAGCGGTGATTATGTCCTAATGGAGCTTACAGTCATAAAGTAAATAATCCAGTGAATAAATAATTACAAATTGTTATACGTGTAGTAACAGAAACAAACAGGGTCCTGAGAGAGTGAGTGACTGTTTGTCTTGCATCACATGTCACAGTCTCTAATTACCACTTAGTTTATTTATCTACCTACTTATTATCTGCCCTTTTCACTACTGAGGCTCTGAGAGAGGGTGAGCCACCTCTCACCTTCATCACAATACCCCTAAGGGATGGCACAGTTTCTGGCAGAGTAGAAGCTCAATAAATATTTGGCTGCCTGAAGAAATGAATGCAGGGATGGGACTGGAGAGAGTCAGGGACAAGATCATGCAGGGGTTATGATCTGGTGTGGGAAAGTGTTGGAATGAAATCCAGAGGGGAGGGGAAGCAAGTTTTAAGGAGAAGTTAGATCTGGGTTATGTGTTAGGATCACTTTGGCAGCAATCTGGAAATACAGTGAAAGTATGTAGGGGTGAAGAGTGAGACCAGTTAGGAGTCTATTACATCAACCTAAGCTAGAGAGACTCTCCAAGATCCTGTCTAGCTTTGAACATTCTCTGTATTTTAAAACTTGCCTACACTTACCAGTCTTCCCTCTTAGTCACTCCTACTTATTATTACTTGAAAAGAAATGGATGTGTTTATTGTGTACATGAGAAATGTGAATACAGTGTCTTAAAAACACCTCAAAAGGGAGAGAAAAAAACCGATAAGGCTATTGAATTTTTGTGGCAAATTTCTATCTTCAGATTTTGGGCATCTGCTACTTTATATTCTTATTTACAAAGCATTCTGATTTCTATCGGGAATGTTGGCTTTACTTATTTTCAAATCTCAATTTTTTCATTAGATCAACTCTTAATTGTTGTAAACATGTAAGATAATATATTGTTGGTATAGTTGAAGATTCAGAAGTAGAAACTGCGTATTTTGTATCTTAATTCTCAGGAATTTGATATCTTTATAGGCTATTAAGGCCTTACAATTAAGGCTGAAAGGATTAAATAGTTAATACTATGGGCTATTAATTTTACTCAGGACTGTGGCTTCTATCTAAGTAATCAGCTTGAATATTGATGCAGGGAAATCTTAGTTTTATATTGGCGGAAGGTCAGTAGCATCATCTTTGACTAAGAAAAAATACATAATTACACAGAGGTAAAACAAGAAGAAACATTAAACTTTTCTGAATTTAAAAATATAATGGTGGCTGCCTCTTTTCATTTGGTTTCTTTCATTTTGGAAGCAGGTAAAGCTAATTATCCTTGGTAAGCTATCCTCTTTAAAGAAGTGTAGTTTCACCCTCTAAGTATTGTCAGCCATTTTATTTAGTACCTTAGATAAAGTAGTTCTAGAAAAAGAACTGGTTGCTGGGTTTTGTGTTACCTGGAAGTGAGGTTCTATGCTGCAGGATTAGTGAACAGAATTTGCTGATTATTTTTATTTAAGCTAAGACTTAACATTACTTGTATAAGTATGCTTTAAAATGATATGGGTAGAAATGAAAATGTTAAAAGAAACGGACAAATTATAAATAAGGGTAGTTGTGAGATACTGGCTTATACAAGATGGACAAGGTAATAGTAAAACAATTTATTAGTAGGCATTCAGAAGTTGAATAAACCAATTTTCTCAATGACCAGGGAAAAATGATTGAATAGCTACTGACCATCCTTTTATTCTAAATAAATATTATATAACAAAACTTACCTGGTAACCTTTTTAAATTCTCTTCCTTAGTTCTTAAACCTGGTTTGGGTATTGAATTAGGAAATTAACTGCTAATTATGCTGTTTGTTAAAATGTAAATAGAGATTGCCTATTAACTGAGAAGACTAGAAATAATAGAAGCAGTTAAATTAGGAGCTTTAACTGTTGAGAGAGTCTAACTAACTTTCAGGTACTATTTTCTCTATCAGAATGATTTTTATGAAGAATACCCAAGTCGATCCTTATTTCTGAATGATGGAGTCAAGTTAAAAGATTAGGGTCATAGAAGAAGTGTTTTTTTTTATTTCCTTTCGAATTAGTGAAGGGTAGTTTTGATCTTAACTTTCACTACAGGAGCCTGAGAATAGCTCCTACTAAGAATTGTACTTCCTGTTAATTTAGCAACATATATTTAGCAGCCTTAATTAAGTAATGTTTTTATAATTAACTAGAGGCCCAGTGCACAAAACTCGTGCATGAGGATGTGTGTCCCTTAGCCCAGCCTGTACCTTCTCCAATCTGGGACCTCTAGAGGGATGTCCGACTGCCCGTTTAGGCCTGATCCTACTGGATAAAAGAGTAATATGCAAATTAACCATCACTTCATGATACCAACAAGCCACGGCCATCAGCCAAACAGGAGTGAATATGCAAATTAACCCAACCAAGATGGCTTAAGCCACAGAGTGAGCAGGAGTCTTGGGTTTCCCCAGCAGTAGAGAAAGCCAAGCTTTCTGCATACCCTGGCTGATCTAGGCCTCCACTTAAGGCTACAAAGTTTCAATTATAGAAGATAAATAAATTAGAAAAATGGTAGCAGCCACAGAGCTGTAGAGAGCAGGAGGCTTAAGCAGGATGGTTAATTTGCATATTACTGGTAGGATCGGGCCTAAACGGGCAGTCGGACATCCCTCTCACAATCCAGGACTGCTGGCTCCCAACTGCTCAGCCACATGCCTTCTTGATTGCCCTAACTGCTCTGCCTACCAGCCTTATCACCCCCCAACCACTCCCCTGCCAGTCTGATTGATGCTTAACTGCTCCCCTGCCAGCCTGTTTTGCCCCTAACTTCCCTCCCCTGCAGGCCTGGTCACCCCCAACTGCTCTTCCCTGCCGGGTGGGTCCTGCCCAACTGCTCTCCCCTGCAGGCCTGAGTCCTCCCCAACTGCCCTTCCCTGCAGGCCTGGTTGCCCCCAGCTGTCCTCCCATGTAGGCTTGATCACCCCCAACTGCCTTCCCCTGCTGGCCACCTTGTGGTGGCCATCTTGTGTCCACATGGGGGCAGCTATTTTGTGTGTTGGAATGATGGTCAATCTGCATATTACTCTTTTATTATATAGGTTAGAGGCCTGTTGCATAGGTGGGGGCCAGCTGGTTTTCTCTGAAGGATGTCCCAGATCAGGGTGGGAGTGGGTGTGGGGTGTTCTGGGTGAGGGGCCTGTGGTGGTTTGCAGGCCGGCCCCGCCACCCCGGCGACCCAAGCGGAGGTCCTAGTATCTGGGATTTGTTTATCTTCTATAACTGAAACTTTGTAGCCTGGAGTGGAGACCAAAGCAGGCCAGGACTGCGGGAACTTGGCTTCCTCCATTGCTGGGGGCAACTCAAGCTTCCTGCTCTCTCTAGCTCTGTGGCTGCTACCATTTTTGTTGGGATTTATTTATCTTCTGTAATTGAAACTTTGTAGTCTTAAGTGGAGGCCTGGGCCAGCCAGGTTGTGTGGAAAGCTTGGCTTTCTCTATTGCCAGGGAAACCCAAGCCGCCTGCTCACTCTGTGGCTGAAGCCATCTTGGTTGGGTTAATTTGCCTACTCGCTCCTGATTGCCTGGTGGCCATTGCTTGTTGGTGTAGTGGAATGATGGTTAATTTGCTTATTACTCTTTTATTAGATAGGATAGCTAGTCTTATTTCCATGAAATGGAAACTAAATCAGCAGAACAGTAGGTGAGCTCGTCTGTGACACATTATAGAATTTTCTACCATTGGAATATGTGGTTGGCCACTAGAAGCTAGTTTATAGAAATAAAAGCTAATCTTCTTAGTACAAGTGTAGCTGTTGGTTACAAAGAATGGTTTTCTAAAAGACAAACTAACAGCAGTAAGAATGTTCTTAATTTCAAATTCAGTGAAATTAATTAATTATGCAAGTCTTGGGCTGGTATAGAAGAAAGAACAAACATTCTGTAGGGAGAAAACTTGGGTATTGGGCATTTCTTTACCATGGTATGATGATCCACCATGTGATATTTGGAAAGCTCCATAAATTTAGTTTCTTCATCTGTAAAATGGAGAGTTTGTAATACAGATACCTACCTCTCACGATTATGGTGAGGATCAAAGACTATGTACACAAATACAATCATACTTGCATTTACATATGTACATGAAACTTTAAAATATTATTGCAAGTATTTGTAATAATGTAATTATTTATTAAAGGAGTAGAGAATAATTTATTCCATAAACAACTGAATGTAAAATATGAAACAATGTCTATTTCTTCCATTGACTTTAAAGGCACTGTTTGATAAGGCCCTTCTCCAATCTCATCTTTTGCCATATTGGCCCTTTGATGGTTTCTACAACAAACCAAGTGCCTTTTATTTCTCTGAGATTTTTCTTTCACTCATTAATGCTTCTGAGGGGGACCATATCTGACTTATTCACTCTAGTTTCCCCAGTGTCTGACACATGCTTAACAGATATTTGTTATGGACAATATATAAATGAATTAGTGTGACTGTGTTCTAATAAAACTTCATTAATAGACTAGAGGTCTGATGCACAAAGATTTGTGCAAGAACGAGCCTTCCTTCTCCTGGCTGCTGGCACCACCTTCACTCTGGCCTGGAGCCACCTTTCTGCCTTCCTGCACTGCCCAGAGGCCTGGAGTGGATGGGGTGGTGCCTGTGTATGCAAATTAACCCACCATATTTTGTGTTAATTTGCATACTCATGCCTGATTGGCTGGTGGGCATCACAAAGGTAGTCAATTTGCATCTTACTCTTATTATTGTAGATACTGGAATTTGATTTTCAGTTGTGACAAAATATTATTTTGATTTTTTTCAACTATTAATATGTAAAAGCCACTGTTCAGGGGTTGTACAAAAACAAGCTGCAGATTGTATTTGACCTGCGGGAAATAGTTTACCAACCCCTGACATAGGACATTGTATAAGTAGCACCCATTCCTCAACTAAGATTTATATATTAGGTTCCAAAAACTTTGAAACCTAGGAAGCATTTTCTTACAAGGATCATTGTTATATGTGTTGGTTAAGTTCCCAGATCAATCTACAAGCCTGTTTTACCTCTGTTCTGTATTATAGCAATTGAACTAACTTTACCTTCAGGAACAACATTATATCTGAGGAAAAATGGATTTCTCCCAGCATTATTAGAATTTCCTTATTCCCTGATATCTCTTTCACTTGCTGCAGTTTGCATTCTGGAAGTACTGTACCCTGTACCCTGCTTCTTGGAGCTCCAGGAGGTTGGTATGGTGACCAGACTAAAAAGAAATTCATATATGTGATTAGGGAGGAATCAGGAGAAGAGAAGGGTTATAGAGGAGAAGAGAGGCGAAAGAAAGAAAATAGAGAATATCAGAATGCATTATCCATAGCAAAGGTTATTATCATTTTGTGAAATATCAGTTATGTGTGTGATTATATCTATCTACATGCTTAATCTCAGTGAAAAATGCATTTCTTACTGTGGTATGTAGTTAGAGTTTGACAGCCTCTTTTCTAAGGATTTGAGATACTGATCCTGAAATCTTTTGTCAGAGCAAAATAAAAAATATAAAGGAAACCTGTTGACTGACTGCCTTCTACAGTGTTTCTGGTACTGAGCTACCTTAGTTACCAGTTTTACAGATGAGAAAACAGGGTCTTGCAGCCAATAAGCTTCGAAGCTGAGATATAGACAGACACCTTATTTTAGAATATGGGATTTGTCCGTTACACCATGATGTTGTCCCTGTAGGGAAAGAAGCCATGTATGACTACCATTGTGTTTCAGAGGACAAAAGAGCCCCCAGTTGGTGGCAGCTCACTAGATTGCTTGAGACAAAGGCAGTTGGCTTAACTCTTAGGACAGGGCCACTGGAAGAAAATGGTTAGGAACTACATATAGAGAATGATATAAGAAAGGAAGGGACTCTATCATATCATTTTACCTTTATTTTTTTCTTCTGCCTCTGTAATACTCATCCTGCTTATTCATAGCTCATTACTAGTAAGGACTCTTAATTCATACTAGAAAAAGCAAGGGCTTGAGGATGAGACTTAGTGAGGAAGAAAGAGTAATATAATCTTGTCTTTAGCTGAAACGAGAATGAGAAGGGAAACTCAAGTAGCAGGGCCACCTGGTCACCCAGATGGGTTAGCTGTTCCCAGGTGGCAATTTATCAGTGGGTGTACGTAAAACAGCCTGCTATTAATTGTGTTACAAGCATAAGTCTTGACTTTGGAGACTTGTAACTTTGATATGCTAATTAAAGTAGTACTTTTAGTTATTAAGGGAACGTCTCTTATTTTTAATTATTTTTGTTAATCCTCACCTGAGGATATTTTTCCATTGATTTTTTGGGAAAGTGGAAGAGAGAGGGAAAGATAGAAACATTGATGTCAGAGAAACACATCGATTGATTGTCCTCCTGCATGAGCCCTGGCCAGGGCCTAGAGCCTGGTAGAAGAAGCCTGCAGGTTATGTGCCTTCGGCCGAATCGAACCTGGGACCCTTTGGTCCGTAGGCTGATGTTCTGTCCACTGAGCCACATGGACTAGGGCAAGGGAATGTCTCTCTTAAGCAACACTTGGTTAGTCTAGATTCAGTTACCTATTATAAGTACTTCAAAATTATAATACATGTTGAAGACATCTCTGTTTCCCTTATGTATTGAGTTAACAAGTATGGTAAAAACTCATTTATACTGATTGTGATCTCTCACTTGATTTGGAATTGTCTTGGGAAGTAAAAGATTGATAGGAAAGTTATTGTTCTGAAGTAGAAAAGTAACAAAACCATAGCAGACAGATACCTGATTAATTGAATGGAAAAATGACAGACCCTTATTAAAATGTGTTCCTCTTTCTCAGGCTGAGTTTGGGATTCTTTATTTTGCTTTGGGAATTTATTAAAATATAATTAGTTTCAACTAGCAATATCTGAAGACTTGGGCTTAATATTGCTTAACCTATGGTACTGTTTATTATATGCAGTATTATAATTGCTTGTTAATGTGTTCACCTACCAGCTGACCTGTGCTCTTTCAGTCTCATTCAGTATAGTAATATGTTAATGTACAGTGTAGGTTAATAGCATTGGAGCCAGAGTGCCTGGTCTTGTAGCACCATAATTTTCTATCTGTGACTGAGGTAAGTTATTTAACTGCTCTGTGCCACAGTTTTTTCACCTGGAAAATAGAGATAATAGTGGTACTTTATGCAGTTGTTATTTAGTATAGATAAGTTAAAATATATAAAGACCTTTAAATGATGTCTGGCATTAGAAAGCATTTTTGGGGAAAGCATTCTAAATAACTCAATACAAAATATAAGTTGAAAGATAAGCCACAGACTGGGAGAAAATATTTGCACTATTTGATAATATCTGATAAAGGACTGTTATCCAAATAATGAAAGAATAAAATAAATAATCCAATTAAAAAATCAGCCAAATACTTCAATAAACACCTCACCAAAGAAGATATACAGATGGTAAATAAGTATATGAAAAGATGCTTTATATCATATGTCATCAGGTAGATGCAAATTAAAACAATGAGATACCATTACACATCTATTACAGTGACCAAAATCTGGGACACTGACACCACCAATTTCTGACAAGGAGGTAGAATAGAAGGAACTGTCATTCATTGATGGTGGGAATGCAGAATGGTATAGCTACTTTGGGAGACAGTTTGGTGGTTTCTTCTAAAATGAAACATCCTTTTACCATAAGATCCAGTGATCATGCTTCTTGGTATTTACCTATAGGAATTGGAAAACTTATATGACGCAAAAACCTCTACACAGATATTTATAAAGCTTTATTCATAAATCCAGACAATGGAATGTTATTATAAAAAGAAATGAGCTATCAAGTAATGAAAAGACATGGAAGAAGCTTAAATGCATATTACTAAGTGAAAGAAGCCAAACTGCTGAAAGGCACTATCCAATATGATTTCCACTGTATCTGGAAAAGGCAAAATTATGGTGACAGAAAAAAAAATCAGTAATTACCAGGAGTGCATGGGGTAAGGGTGGTGGTAGAGGAGGGATGAATAGGTAGAACATAGAGGAGTTTTAGGGCATTGACACTACTCTTTATGATATTAAAGTGATGGATACATGTCATACATTTGTCGAAACCCATAGAATATATATCACTAAGAGTGAACTCTTAAGATAAATAGTTGATTTGGGGTAATTATGATGTATCGGTATAGGTTTATTCTTGCTGACAGATGTACCACTCTGATGAGTGATGTTAATTAGGGCATTTTAGTGTACAGGGTGTGGCAAAAGCAGGTTTACAGTAGTGAATACGTGAAACAATTTATTATATTATTATTAATTATTGTTTTTCTGTGGGAATAACTGTAAACCTACTCTTGCCTCACCCTTTATTTAGTGAAAAACTATTTTTGCAAGTGGCTATGCTGCTTTGTTTAGGATACAGTAATGTTTGTTTTGTTTATAATATTTATGTTTATATATTTATTGGACTCTGGTTTAATTCTAGGACACAAGTTGGTTTTCAGGGACCAATACTATATTTTCAACTACGTAATTTGGTAGTATTGTTTTATATAGAGGTTTTGGGGGGAATGTTTTCAGAAAACTGTAAAATAGAATGGAGTAGTACATCATGGTAGTATATTCCCAAATGAAAGCATCTCAAAACCTTTCCAAAATGAGGTAAAGACAAAAGGAAGTGGTTTTTCAGGAAATAACTAAAACTTCCAAGAGCATATTTTGTTTTATTTTCTCAGTATTTTAATATCAACATATCTGGGAAGGTAACTTCCATTTATTAATGCTTTATAGTCTTGCATATAATTTGATATAGGTGCCTCTTTTATCTTACTTAAATTATTTCATGATTTTCTTTTTTTTTCTGTAACTCAGATTGAGGTAATAGAATTTGCCTGAAGTCACTGATTGGTGGAGCTAAAACTTAAACCCTGATTTTTAAGATCATTGTTCTTTTGTAAAAATAAAGAATGCTTGCCCATCCTCCTCTGCCATCTCCCTCCCTTAATGGAAAAATGTGTGCAATCATTTATAGAGATAGTTGCTTTGCAAATGATCCTTGTACCACATTTTATGAAATCCATGGTTGGCAGGGGAAGGGGAGAGCCAGAAGTAGCAATATAGTAGTAGGAAGTACCAGAGTCAGCTCTAATTCTAGGGTAGAGGTGGTTGTGCTCTTGATTAGATAGCTCAATGGCAATCCCAAATCCTCATATTCCACATATGTTAATTGTTGCTGAAACAGATTTGTAGGTAAATCCTGCCTTTGATTGCTGCAGAAGTGCTTTTCTCAATCACCTTTGCTTTTTTTAAAATTTATTTTTCAATTATAGTTGATACATAATATAATATTAGTTCAAGTGTATAACAGTGTATAACTTATAAAATAATTACCCTAGTAAGTCTAGTACTCATCTGACACCATACATAATTATTCTAATATTATTGACTATATTCCTTATGCAGTACTTTACATCCCAGACCACTTTTGCTTTTGATGAGAATGGTTAAATTTTTTTTTCCCAATTAGGCCATTGTTAGGTGAGTCCCATTACAAATGTTCGAGAATTTTACATTATTACATTGGTTTGTTCAAAGTGGAGATGGCAAGTTATGTTACAGCCCAGTCATTACGTAAAACAATATTATTAATAATTATTTCTTTGTTAAAACTGCCATTGTTAACAGCCATTTCTATATTGTATTGCACGCTCTAAGCTAAGTGCTTTCAGGTTTTAGTGAAAATGTGTATGACTTACCCTTTCAGATAAACATTGTCCCTATTTTATAGCTGAAGAAGTTGAGACTCAGTGACTTGCATAAGTTATATAACTAAGGAAGTAGCAGAGCCAGGGATATAACCAATGTCTGCAGGGCTTAACTTTTTTCTTTCTGTTGAATCAAGTATCTTGACATGTATATTAAAATAGGTGTTACTGATTCCAGGGCAGTGTGACTTTCTTTGAATCTGTTCTGCCAAAGTTGCTTCCCCCTGTCCCACTCTGATATCAGCTGCTGTTGGTGATATCCCTTAAAACTTACGATGTAGTAAAAAATGCTGAGTTAACAAATTGTGTTGCTAAAGGTCTACCATGGTTCGTGTAGCTAATATAACAAACTTATTCCACCCCTTATTTAAAAGTAGTTGTTTGTTCAAAACAAAAGTTGTTCCTTTGGAGGGAATCCAAGATGGCGGCATAGGTAAAAGACAGAACGGACATCATCCAGAACCACAGGAAAGCTGGCTGAGTGGAAGTTCTACAACTAGAGGGAAAGAGAGGGGCTCAGGGAGACCCAGAGGAGCTGCAAAAAGCTCAGGTACGGAGACGCACGCGAGGAGAGAGCGGGTGCCGGAGTACCTGGCTGGCTTTCTCTGGCAGGAGGGAAACGGAGACTCTCAAAGGCATTGAACCCTTATTCTACGACACTAAACCCTAGATCCAGCCGAAACTCATACGGGGGGAGTTTGGACTGTGAAAAGGGAGAAGTGCGTGGAAATTTAGGGGAGTTGCAAAAGATCAAAGGCCTGGTGGCGCGCACGGCACTGCGTGCAGGACAGACTGCTGATTGTGCCGCTGGCTTTTGTGAGTGGGCGTGAGACAGACCCTCCCAACTGTGCCACTTCTGACTCCACTAAACCCCTGTTTCGGACGAAACCCTGAAGACCTAGACTCGTGTGGTCCTGGTGTGCAGGGGAACCGGAAAGGCAGCGGTTAGAGGCACTGCGGGCGCACGCACAAGGACCGCACCAGCCATTACCCAGTCACCTGAGACTCAGGGGCCGTGGAGGGCGGGGCTGACTGGAAGGCAAGGCGGTCCCTTAAGCCCTGAGACTCCACCCCTCCCAAGCTTCTGTGGCTTTGCACGTCTGGTATCATAAGGCTGAATCCAACACAGAAGTTTCCCTGGCATAGTGAAAATGCTGAGACAAGGGAAGGGATTACAAACAAAAGAAATGGAGGAAAAAAAACGACTGGATATAGAGTTCAAAACCACGCTTATAAGGTTTTTCAAGAATATGCTAGAAAAGATGGATAAATTTAGTGAGACCCAAGAGGAGGTGAAAAAGGACCAACTAGAGATGCAAAAGATTCAACTAGAGATGGAAAAGGTCCAATTAAAGATGAAAAACGACCAACTAGAAATTAAACATACACTGACTGAAATAAAAACTACAGAGTCCTAACAGCAGACTAGAGAAAGGCAAGGATCAAGTCAAAAATTTGAAATATAAAGAAGCAGAAAACATTCAACTGGAAAAGCAAGAAGAGAAAAGAATCCAAAAATGTGAAGATAATGTAAGGAGCCTCTGGGACAGCTTCAAGCGTACCAACATCAGAATTGTGGGGGTGCCAGAAGAAGAGAGAGAGCAAGATACTGAAAACCTATTTAAGGAAATAATGACTGAAAACTTCCCACATCTGGTAAAAAAAATAGACTTACAAGTCCAGGAAGCACACAGAACCCCAAATGAAAGGAATCCAAAGAGGACCACACCAAGACACATCATAATTAAAATACCAAGAGCAAAAGACAAAGAGAGAATATTAAAAGCAGCAAGAGAAAAACAATTCATTACCTACAAGGGAGCACCCATACGACTATCAGCTGATTTCTCAACAGAAACGATGCAGACCAGACAGGAGTGGCAAGAAATATTCAACATGATGAACAGCAAGAACCTACAACCAAGAATAATCTATCCAGCAAAGCTATCATTCAGAATTGAAGGGCAGATAAAGAGCTTCACAGAGAAGAAAAAGCTAAAGGAGTTCATCAACTCCAAACCAGTATTATATGAAATGCTGAAAGGTACTCTTTTAGAAGAGGAAGAAGAAAAAGGTAAAAGACAAAAAATTATGAACAACAAATACATATCTATCAACAAGTGAATCTAAAAATTAAGTGAATTAAAAATTTGATCAACAGAATAAACTGGTGAATATAATAGAATCAGGAGCACAGAAAGGGGGTAGACTGATAATTCTCAGGAGGACAAAAATCATAAAGCATCAAACAGACTTTGAAATTACAGCAGAAAGATTAAAATTAGGTGAGGTAGATAAGTGATCCATCAAAGGACTTGTATGCATGCATATAAGCATAACCAATGATCACAGACACTGGGGGGTCGGGGTATGCCTGGGAGGGAGGGGGGGCAATGGGGAGATATGTATAAAAAATTAATAAAAATTAATTAAAAAAAAAAGTTGTTCCTTTGGTTATGCAATGATCCAGAATCAGAACTAGGTCAAAATTTGTTTGCTCTGATCACCACTTGAGTAATTAGTGAATCAAATGATCAAATAGTGTGATTCTTTTAAAAATGATTGTATTTTGATTCTTAGAGGTTGAATTAATTGAAATTTACTCATGTAGAAGTAAACAAATATAGCTTATTTTGACTCATAATTGGAAAATAAATTAATGATAGTAGTCATTATTGTTCACTTTTTACCTGTTGGGTGAGTGAATAAGAACATGATGGATAAATATGAATGGTTCTGGCATTTGGATTTATGATTCCCTTTCCCATGTTCAGATTAAAACAGATTGATAAAAATGTGTTTTGCATACTTTGTTTTTCCAAATCCAAGGACTTCAGTTTTCTTTTACTATAACTTACAGATTAGTTTGCAGAAAACTGAAAGTTGCTGGAAAGAGTAGGAAGAAAAGGAAATCCCTTATTTCTGTGTGTTAGACTAGGAAAAGAGTGAGTGAAATGTGGCAAATGAATAATAGAATGTAATAAATCCATAGGGACTTGGGTTGAATTTAAGTGACTGAATTTATAGAAAACTAATATTTTTGTAACTAGTCCATTTAGCTGTAATTGAAATCAATCACCATTTTAGGGGAACCTTCTGTGGGCTTCTCAGTTTTGCAAAAGAAATATTAAGTCTTTTTATTGAAAAATATTTGATACATTAAATTACTAAAATTAATTAGTGTCAGGCATTAAGGGATATTTCTCTTTCTCTCTCTTTGAAGGTTTCGGTTATTTTTTAGAACTTCACTAGGTGAGGAATGCTCTTCATATTCTCCTTGATCTCATCTTTTGAGTCCTTTTCCTTCCTAAATTTATTGCTGCTAAAAAAAAAAAAAAAAAGTACCAGAACCATAAGGGAAGGGATTATGACCCTCATGTTTATCACTGCATTCTAGTGTTCAGTTTAGTTTTTGAATAAATTAATGTGAAAGTCTTCCTTCTTCCTCTCACTATCCAGTTTCTTGAAAGGTTTCTATCCTACATGGGCTTCACATTTGTACCTTTTGTTTCTTCTTCAGCTATTGGTATCCCAAATTAAATGAAATAATTCCCTCAAACTTAATGATTTTATCATAGTCTATTCTAAAGATTGTTATCTATATCACTTGACTTTCCTGTAACTTTGGTACTCTCTTCTCTATGTTCTTTTTTGAAATTCTTTTGTGCCTTTACTCTCAGTTTTTCTGTCTATTGCCCCTCACTACCTCAATATTCATTCTGCCCATTCTTTTACTTTTTTGTTTCTGAGTTCAGTTGTTTAGGAATTCTTAGCCTACTTGTCCTTCCCTGCTGAAGTAGTCCCACCTCTCTTCATTAGTTCCCCCCTCCCCAATATATTTTTATTGATTTCAGAGAGGAAGGGAGAGGGAGAGAGAAATAGAAACATCAACAAGGAGAAAGAATCATTGATTGGCTGCCTCCTGCACACCCCACATTGGGGATGGACTTGCAACTCTGATATGTGCCATGCCTGGGAATCAAACCCTTACTTCCTGGTTCATAGGTTGATGCTCAACCACTGAACCATGCTGGCTGGACTCATTGTTAGTTTTTAACTGAATGTATGTGTCCAGAAATATGTATCTGGCTTTGATCTCCCTCTTGAGCTCCAGTAAATATTAAGTATATGTCAGAACTGGGAATATGACACACTGTTTAACCTAGACTGCTTATTTGGAGGAGAATGGTTAGTAAACTAGCAATTATGCCACACATTCTATGAGTACCTTGGGACTACTAAAAAAGATGGCATAATTCATTTTGGAAGGAGTCAGGTAATGTTTTTTTCCCTCTGATGCTTGAGGTGATTGTGAAGGATGATTCGGAGTTCACCAGGTGAATAAAGTGGGAGGAATATTTTATGTTGTCTGTCAAGCCTGGTGGGTGTGCTCCCTTCTTGAAACAGCCCATTATGGAATTTCTAAGATCTGAGGACATATAGCCTCAGGGCAGAGAGTAAGACTCTTCCAGTGGAGCCAATGTCATAGTTGGCAAAATGGTATCAATCATCAAATCCAGAAGGAAAGGTAAGACCAGAGGAGTTAATATAAAAATTTGTTACTACTCTTTCAAAGCAGTGAATATAAAGGAATGATTTTAGACTAAGGCTCTGAAAGTAATTTCTGCTACATTTGCCCTTTTCTGTGATACCTGTTTATATTGTAGTAGGAGTTATGATAAATTAAAGCAATGCTTCTCAAGCTTTAATGTGTATATGTATCACTTGGAGATAATGCTAAAATGCAGTTTTGATTTGGTATCCTGGAGTGGCCCCGAGGTTCTATATTTCTTATAATCTCCCAGTGATGCCACTGTTCTTAGTCTCTTACTTTGAGTAGACAGGTACTATAGGAGCTAAGAATGGCTAGACAAATGCAGAGGAAACAATTAATATGGAAACATGAATAATTATTACGCATTTGAGGAACTGATATTAGTTCATGAGATCTAGATCATAAGGCATATTACGGGGCATGGTGCAGTGATGGGGGGATGAAATTGCAGAGATGTGCAGGGTGTCAGATCATGAAGGGCTTGATTTGTTCAGGAGTGTTAACTGCATGTTTAAAAACTGTGGAAGTGTTTATCAGATTAGAGCTTTAGCATAAAAATATGGCATAAATTTTCAATAAGTTGAAAATTCAAAGTAATGGCTCTTCCTGATAAGGACATCAAATAAGTAGTTGATATAGATCTGAGCTGGAGAGAGATTTGAGTTTCAGCAAGTTGAGGAATAGCTATGAACCAGCTCTGGCCAGGTAGCTTGGATGATTATATCATAGTGCCAAGATTGTGGGTTCCATCTATGGTCAGGACACACACAAGAAGCAGCCAATGAATGCATAAATAAGTGGAATAACGATTGATGTTTGTTTGTCTCTCCCTTTCTCCTCCCTCTCTCTCTCATTTTCATGGTAGGGAGAGAGGAGGAGTAAGAACTTGTAGAGAAGACCAAGATATCACCAGAAACAAGTATAGTGTCATTGTATTAAATGTATAGATAGACTCTTTAGCAGTGCCAGAGAGATCAAAAATAAAATAGAGCCTGAAATGTCACAATTAGATTTGTCAGTGTGGAGATTATTTGTAACTTTAGCAAGAGACATTCAGTGAAATGATGGAGACAAAAACTATGTTGTAGAAGATGAGGAGTGAAATGCAGATGAGGAAGTAGGTTCATCTGTGGTCTGTTATTTTTCAAGAAATGTTAGCTGAGAAGAGATGTAGAGACATGGGAAGAAAACTAAAGTTGAAATGTTTATGTGCTTAAAGATTTGGTTCAAGAGAGAGCTTATAGAAAGGGAAAGATTAAAATTTAAACTTTTTGGAGCCAGAAACTTGGATACCATCTTTAACACTTCTTATTATTGGGCCAAATCTAAGAAATTACTGAAGTATGTAAATTTTACCTTCTGACTATTTCTTGAATCTCTCTGGCTTGCCTATTCCCATCATCAGTGTATTAGTTCTTCCCTTACCATTCCTTGCCTGGACTGTTTTTATTTTATTTTATTTTTAATATATTTTTATTGATTTCAGAGAGAAAGGGAAAGCCAGAGAGAAATAGAAACATAATGATGAGAGAGAATCACTGATTGGCTGCCTTCTGCATGCTCCAAACTGGGGATGGAGCCTGAAACCTAGGCATATGCCCTGACTGGGAATTGAAACCTGACCTCCTGGTTCATAGGTCAACGCTCAACCACTGAGCCACACCAGGTAGGTCAAGCTTCTTAATTTTTGTATAGTACTCTCTGGGACTGTTCCTTTCTAACTTTATTTCCTGCTATTCTCTGCCTTCCACTTTGATCCTACAACACTAAAAAGTATCTAATCTCTCCCCTGTACCACATACTTGTATTTTGCCTCTAAATTCCACTGATTTAATACATCCTACAATTTCTGGGGGACACCTCTTCTATAGCATGTTGTTAGATGCTCCTTTCTGTGTTGCCTTAGCACCATACTCATCCACTTAATGTACTTCCTACATTATTGACATTTTCTCTAGTTTTTTTTTCTCTTCACATTAAATCTATAAGGGGTTTGTCTAATTCATATCTGATTTTTTTTGTGCCTGGCTCAGTGCTGGTGGAGTTATTATTGCTCAACTCATGCTCATTGATTATATATAAAAAAATATTTGTAGTGGTGATGGCATTTGACTGGATTTGGGAAGAATGGTAGGATTTCACTGAGTAACCTTTGATAAGGACGAAGATTCTGTGCATAGTAGCAGCATATGCAAGGGCTTTGAGGCAGTAAATATGATAATATTTATATATATGCTAACGATTCATTTTAGATAGGAAAGAAGCAGTAGAAATGTAATGGGAGGTAGGGTTAGAAAAATAAGTTGGGTACCAATGAAATGAAACCTTGGATGCTTTGTTTTAAGATTTTATTTTTCCTTTTTTCCCTGTAACAAACCTTGTGGAATGTTAAACTGGGAGGTGATACCAACTCAGAATTTTTAGGAAAGGATCTGTATCTTCTTAAAGTATTAGATGTGGATAATTTGGTTTCTTTTTTTTTGCAGAGTTTTAATAATTTCTGTTTTTGTTTTTTAGTCTCTTTCCTAAGGATTATAAAATGTTGCCCTTTGTGGATATATCAGTACTTTCTGTACTTGTCTTTTAATATCCTTGATGATTTCTCGATTTTTTCCTCATAAATAATCATTTAATAAGGGTAATTTTTATTATTCTTTCTTTGATATTAAAAAATATTCTAATATTACAATTTATACCTTTAAGAGAACGTAATAAAGTTTTTCCCTTTTGGCTTGCTAACTTGCTTCCTAGAATTGCTTTCTGAAAGCTGTAAGTCTGGAGGTTTTGCTGTACACATGCTTTTCCAGATTATTTATAAAAAC
Source organism: Lasiurus cinereus (assembly GCA_011751065.1). Taxonomy (NCBI): domain Eukaryota; kingdom Metazoa; phylum Chordata; class Mammalia; order Chiroptera; family Vespertilionidae; genus Lasiurus; species Lasiurus cinereus. The sequence goes on along the minus strand of JAAGEH010000393.1, from coordinate 36,884,601 downwards.
ATTAAAATTGATTTTGCATCATTCATAAGAGAGATTGATTATTCCTTTTTTTCCTTTTGCATATTTCCTTAAGCCAGTTTATGAGTGCAAGACCTTCTCAGTTGTGTATTTAAATGTGAAATTATGGCAAGAAATCCAGAGATGTATTTGGGGCACTATTAAACAGATTAGGTGAGAAAGGGGAATACAGTATAAGATAACAAGCATTCAAGAGGGATATGCCCCTTTACTGTGTTCCTGTAGAGAAAACAGAAAGTTGTGATCTATGCTTATACCTAATTGAATAGAGGATTCTATATAAATCTACAGTAAATGTTACAATATAATTTGTATTTAAGTGCTGTTGCATGAGAAACCAGTTAAACAACCAGCTGAGTAAGAAATCTAGGATAAAAAAAAATCACAGAGACAAGGTGGTCTGGGAAGCTTTAGAAAGAAAATAGGACTTCAATGAACCTTGAAAAATAAAATTTAGATAGGTGAGAAAGTGGTAGTGTGTGGTGCATTGAGAGATGGGGGAGGAAGAGTGAGGGTAGGCATGAGAATGGTTTATTTGCACTGACTAGGGCAGTGGTTGGCTAACTGAGGCTCAAGAGCTGTGGTTTGCTGCTCTGTTGACTAATGAGTTTGCCAACCACTGGACTAGGGTATGAATGTGTAGAGGAGTGTAGGAGAGGATAGATACGGAGGTTGAGAGAGCTGTGTAGAGTATGAAAATTGTAGGAATGTGTGAGAGGAGAGGATGTAGAGGATGTGTGGGAGTTGTGAAGGTGTGTGGAGGTGTGTAAGAGGAAGGTATGTGTAAAGGTGTGAGGATATTGTGGGATGTTTGAGAAGAGGGTATGGTATGTGTGTGTGTGTGTGTAGGGACGTGTGGAGAAGGGACATGGGGGGGATGTATGTGAATGTGAGAAGTGGTTTGTGTGGAGTGTGTAAGTGTGTTTTTTCAAAGCAAAATAGTGGAAATGTCTGAAGTGTAAGGAAGCCTTCAATATTCAGACATTAGTTACTGTTGTACTCTCATGTAGCATAGCATTTAAGTGATGGCTTATTTCTTCCTTTTTCTAATATTCTACTTGGTCATCTCTGGTATTTTTTTAATCAAAATGTACTCTCAAATAACTCTACCTGTCTGTGCCTTTAAAAAAATTAGTCTGAGTAAAATATACCTTCCCAGAATGCTGAATCTAACAAGCAACTTCTCATTTTTTTTATTTGAACATTTGCAATTTGAGAACAGATGTCAGACTTTGTATCCACCTATGTGGACTATCTGGGACCCAGTTTCACCTTTTACATCTTCAGGCCTTCTAAACTGTAAAGTCACTCTCTATTGATTGTGAATATTATAGGTAATTATCATAAACCTTTCAGTTGCAAGAACTGTTTTTTCTCACTTTTTCTCATTTCTTTCTCCTGGCTCTCTTCCTTTTAATGAATTTCCTTTTGCATTACTTTTTTGTTATAGACTCTTTGGGCATATGTGCCATTATTTTCCTTGAATGCACTCCTCTTTAGACAATCAGATATCTACTTTACAAATATAGCTAGAATCTTTTTCATAAACTCCTATGGAATCTTTTTCATAAACTTCTATTCCTTAAGTCATCACATTCCTCATTTACTTGGCTTGCTAATAAGCATAAAATTATTTTTTAAAATTTCAAAAATTTAGATATGTTCACTATGCAGAATGGATTGCAGATTCCCCATGAACAGAAAAAGACAATTCTATTTTTTTGCGGGTATATTCCCATACCTTTTGCATACTTCGAACACTTAGATATGGTTGGTACTCCTGTGCCTAGAGCTTATATGTGGAAAGGTATTTTTCTTGTGATATTGTAAGTTCTAGTTCATATACTTGTGGATTTTTATGATATTAAATATTTTGTTAAGGTAGTTTTTCTTCCCTTTTGGTCAATGTTGAGTAAATGCTAATGAGTTAATACATTATTATTAATTAAATTAGCTCTATCCTATACTTACTTTCTGCTCATCACTTTTTTCGAAATCTCAATTTTTAAGGCCCTGATGGGACATCAAGAAATGATTTAAATTTTAAATCAGGGTTTTAGTTAACACTTTTTATTAGGAAAATTTGCAGAATATCAGGCTTAGGTGTTGATGCATTTATGGATGTGTATTTAATTATAGGTAAATTTTTGCAGCTGGTATATCAATACTTTGTGAAAGAAAAAAGTAGTGAAAAGCCATGCTAACTGCGTCAGGTAAGTCCTAGCAAGCAAACTCAAAACAGCTGCCTTAAGCCTTGTACTGTCTTTTCAGAGCAGGTATGTATTGAAAAACTCATTTTATAAATATTCTGAGAACTAAGTCCCCTACTTAACCATCTGTTAAGATTTCATTTTCAAGACAAACTTACCTCATGCCTTTTGGGATCATTTTAAATTGCTGCTCACATTGCCTTCTTTCTCTTCTTCAAGTTGACATCTTTTTTCTGCTCATTCTCTTATTGCTTTTTTATTTATATTCTTGTGACTTGATTTTGTTGGTCTTTGACACGAGTAGGAGAAAAACAATTTGTCAAATGCCTACTGTATTAGGGACTCATAGTGAAAATTGCTTGCTTTCCAATGCATGTTTTCTTTCTTTTTTTTTTTTTTTCAATGTATGTTTTCTTACCCCACATAGTGGCAGATCTGATCATGCACTTTCCATTTCCATCTTTGAATTAGCACTGAAAACATGAGCCCATGGTTTGGTGTGTATTTGTTTATTCACCAACAATAAAATTTAATGACTGATAGCTAACTGCTTAAATGTGTCCCACTTACCAGTTTTGCATCTGTAAAAAGGAGTTGTACGTTATTTTTTCCACATTGAATGTATTATGTAAAGCCAATTTAAAAGTAAAATGTACCTTGATGTAAAAAAGCTTCTTGTTATGTCTTAATGGAGTATTGGATTTCATGGATTATTCAGTATGTTTAGTAGTTGACCTAAAGCATCGATAGCTTACATTTTGTTGTTCTTTATATTTTCAGAGTATTTTTCAATAGAAACCTCTGTCTTGCTTCTTTTGCAGTCTGACACCAACAGATTGCCAGGATTTTTCATGTGATGTTTTGATTTATCATTGCCACTTCTGCAAATTCTGGAAAGTCGTCATTAATGTATCTCTTGGCTCAGACAATTAAAGAAGTATTGTTGTGACTTCTTCCGTTGACAGATGCTACTACTAAATGATCATGGTCCGAATCTGACTCACCTACCACTGTCTCTAGGTCATCTGGTTGAACAGGATTTGTGGCAAATGCTGTTATATACATCCTTTCTGAAAGATATAATGATTTTCTTTTTTAGTAATGTATGTTCTAAGTCCTAGAATTACATATACATGTGGTTTTGCATATATATACTTTAGCAATAGAAGTTATATTTGTCTTTCTATAATTTCTAGGCTTTTCCTTTTCCATTGTTAGAGGTAGTCATTGTCTTACCTTCTTGGGGACACTTTTTAAGTATACAGAAAAGAACAATAAGAAAAACTTCAGAGAATAATTTCCAAGTATAGGGGAGGACTAGTTTTAGAATAGTCAGGGTGGTTATGTGCCTTTGAATAGTTCATTTATTAAACACCTAACTTGTAGTTCTCAAGTTAGGAGACATTTATGGTAGTTTCATTCCAGATAGTATTCCTTGAAGTGCATTCATATATTATTTATAGGGGCCCGTGGCACTGAGGGTGTTGGGGTGAAGAGGGTGGTGGTGTCCCTCACCTGGCCTGCGCCCTCTTGCAATCTGGGAGCTCTCAGGGGATGTCTGACTGCGGCTCGTGAGCCACATGCAGCTCTTTGGCCCCTTGAAATACTATGTTGTGGTACTTCCACAAAATACTATGGCCTGGGTGAGTCTGTTTTGAAGAAGTGACGTTAGAAGAACTTTAAATTTAAAAAATTTGGCTCTCAAAAGAAATTTCAATCATTGTACTGTTGGTATTTGGCTCTGTTGACTAATGAGTTTGTCAACCACTGGCTTAGCCCTACCGCTGTTATGCTTGCTGGCTTCTGGACTTCTGGCTGAGCGGCACTCCCCCTGTGGGAGCTCACTGACTACCAGGGGGCAGCTTCTGTGTCAAGCATTTGCCCTCTGGTCAGTGCGTGTCATAGTGACTGGTCATTCCACTGTTTGGTTGATTTGTATATTACCCTTTTATTATATAGGATGATTAAATAGTTATTTTAGAAATTTTTATGGGAAGATATAACTTTCAAGTAATGTTAGAAATTGAGTGGGTATGTTCTAAGAAGCTCTTATATGACATTAAAGGCCCAGTGCATGAATCTGTCTTAACCAGTCCTGATTATGGCTGGCCAGCCATGAGAAGGGACTGCGGGAGTTTGGCTGACGGTGGGGAGGGACCATGGGAGGTTGGCTATAGGAGCTCACTAACCACAAGGAGGCAGTTCCTGTGGTGAGCGTTTGCCCTCTGGTGGTCAGTATGCATCATAGCTACTGGCCAGTTGTCCAGTCATCTGGTTGTAATGGTAGCTTAAGCTTTTATGTATATACTAAGGGTCCTCAGCGTGGCAGGTGACATGGGCTGTCTCGTTCATTCCTGATCCAAGCGAGACCAGGGTCTCTGACCAAGGGGATGGACCCGCGGGAGGTTGGCCAGCTGGCGGCACTATGGGAGGTTGGCTGTGGAGTGCACTGACCACCAAGGGGGCACCTCCTGCCTTGAGCATCTGCCCTCTGGTGGTCAGTGCACATCATAGTGACCCGTCGTTCAGTCGACCGGTTGTAATGGTTGCTTAGGCTTTTATATAGATAGATATATGTGTTATATATAATGAGAATGTTAGGCCAGTTTAGCTTAGGATGGTGCACTTTCTAAAGCAGTGCTATAAAAGAACTGCAGTGTAAGCCACAAAATGTACTTTTAGATTTTCTGGTAGCCACATTTAAAAAAGAAAAGAGAAAAACATTATTCCTATCTAATAAAAGAGAAACATTCGAATTGAACCGTACCTTTGCTATGCCCACAAGCCATACCCACCAGCCAACTAAGATGGCTGTTAATTTGCATATACAGATGCAGAGCGAAGATTGAAGACAGTGTAGAAGGAAGCCAAGCACTGCAGAAGGGAGTGAAGCTGCGGAGAAGCAAGCAAGCAAGCAGGGTGGCATAGGGAGGGAAGCAGGCAGGGCAATGGAGACTGCTGTAATAAGCCCTAGTGCAGGAATCTTCCTGCAGTCTCTAGTTTTTTTAATAATACTTTAACGGCCCAGTGCATGAATTCATGCACCTTGAAAGGAACTGTGGCCCATAAGGTTGTGGCAGGCACAGAGTTGGGTCTCAGCCCATGCTCTGTGCCTCCGCCTGGCCCCTCCCGCCATGGGCCTTGATCCCCTGCTCCCCATACCACCGCTCACATGTGCTGATAGCGTCAGCCCCACTTGCACCCACTGACAGCATAGAGCGATTGGTGCTGGCACCAGCAGCAGGTGCAAGCTAGGCTAGCGCCATCAGTGGATGTGAGTGATGACTGCTCCCCCTATCATCCTTTAGTGGCAGGGGGAGGTGGAGAAGCCCTCAGGGGTGATCAGGGCTGGCAGCCGCTGTTTGCACCCACTAATGGTGCTGAATAATTGGGACCGGCTCCAGGCACCAGCTGTGGGGTGGGAGTTAGGGGTGACCAGGCTGGTGGGGAGGTGCAGTTGGGGACGATTAGGCTGGCAGGCGGGGATGTAAGGGGTGACCAGGCTGGCAGGGCAGGCAGTGAGGGGTGATCAGGCTGGCGGGGGAGGGGGACAATTAGGGGCGGGCAGGCAGGCAGGCAGGCAGGTGAGCAATTAGGAGCCAACCATCCAGGATTGTGAGAGGGAAGTCCAACTGTCAGACATCCCCCAAAGAGTCCTGGATTGGAGGGGTGCAGGCTCAGCTGAAAGGACATCTCCCCCTTCTCCAAGTGCATGAATTTCGTGCACTGGGCCTCTGGTATTCTATAAGAGGAACAAGGTAATTGATTATCATTTTAAGGAAAACATGTTTCCTAATCAAGGGCTTTTAGCCTATGCTATGTCATTACAGTTTGGAAGAGAGCAGTAGTTACTCATAATGACACCCAAGAGAAACCATTGAGATCAGCAGATAAAAATGATTGCAGAGAAATAATATGGGTAGCATGAAGGCAGGAGAGGGTGATTTATGCTAATACAGTAGAGAGGAAGGGTCTGAGGTAAATGATTGATTTTTATAAAATAAGAACCGGATAGAGTTCTTAGTGACTTAAGAGCAAGTGAAAGATGCAGAATGTTATATCAAAATTTATTACTTAGACAGTGACTTAAGATCTAGTCATAGGGACATTGGTCACAGTATATGAGAGAGGTTAAGAACTCATGCTTTTAACTTTGGTCCAGTCCTAGCCTGACCACTTAACTTTACCTTCCTTGGCAAATTATAGCCACCCAAGCCTCAGTTTCTTCACAATATAGGCAAGAAATAGTATCTACTTCATAGAAAAATACAAATTAAATGAGATTATGTATGTAGTGACTTTGACTAGTATGGCACATCTTCCTGTTATTCTTGGTTTGGAATGTCCAGAGGAAGGAAAAAGTTACAGTAGTGTTTTTTTGGAGTACATGCTCATACCATTATCGACTAAGCTATTACCTCTAACAGCATTTTTCAGAGTTCATCTTGGTGAAATCTCTTGATAATTGATGATTTTTTTTTTTTTACTTGTAATTGAAATTAAGTGAAGAAAGATTTCCTAAGTTTTGTTTTGTGAATGGTGTTGATAGTGAAAATGAGAATATAAGTCTGGGATTGAGTCCCAGCTACACCACATCATGATCTAATAATCGTTTATCTCTCTGGGACTCAGTTGAGATTGAATTAATTACTGAATCTCAAGCTGTGGTTCCAAAACCTCCCAGCATTAGAATGACCTTGAGTACTGCATAAAAATTCTTGAGCCTCACGTTAGACCCACTGAAATAATCTCTGAAGGCAGAGCCAAGAACGTTTTCTTTAGTACTCACACCACATCTAACTACTAGAAAGGATGATTCCAAGATCTGTTTTGGTTCAAGTATGAATCTATACATTCTATACATATACAGCAATATGCAAATTAATAATCACTCTGTCACACCACAAGCCATACCCACCAGCCAATCAGGATCAAGTATGCAAACTAACCCAACCAAGATGGCTGCAGTCACTGAGAGAGCAGGAGGGAGGCTTGGGTTTCCCAGCAATAGAGGAGGCCGAGCTTTCCACTCACCGTGGGCAGCGCAGGCCTCCACTCTAGGCTATAAAGTTTCAATTATAGAAGAGAAATAAATCCCAACAAAAATGGTGGCAGCCACAGAGCTGGAGAGAGCAAGAGGCTAGGGTTGCCCCTGGCAATGGAGGAAGCCAAGCTTTTATGCCTGCCCTGGCTGGCTCAGGCCTCCACTCCAGGCTACAAAATTTCAATTATACAAGATAAATAAATTCCAACAAAAATGGCGGCAGCAGGGGCGCTAGAGAGAGCAGGAGGCTAGGGTTCCCCCAGCGATGGAGGAAGTCAAGCTTCTGCAGCCCTGGCCTGCTGTGGCCATCACTTAAGGCTACAAAGTTTCAATTATAGGAGATAAATAAATCCCAACAGAAATGGCTGCTAATTTGGAGTGAGCAGAAGGCTTGGCTCTGCTCCAGGCTACAAAGTTTCAATTGTAAAAGATAAATAAATTCCGGATACCAGGGCCTCTGCTTGGGTCGCCGGGGTAGCGGGGCCGGCTTGCAAACCACCACAGGTCCCTCACCCAGAACACCCCACTCCCCAAGGGAACCCCCACCCTGATCTGGGACACCCTTCTGGGCAAACCACCTGGTCCCCAACCATGCACCAGACTTCTATCTTATCTAATAAAAGAGTAATATGCAGATTGACCATCACTCCCAACACACAAGATGGCTGCCCCAATGTGGTCAAAGATCCTGACACAAAATGGACACCACAAGATGGCTAGCAGGGGAGGGTCCTTGGGAGGGACCAGGCCTGCAAGGGAGGGCAGTTGGAGGTGACCAGGCCGGCAGAGGAGGGAAGTTGGGTGTGTCCGGGTCTGCAGGGAAAGGCAGTTGGGGGGGACTAGTCTTTCAGGGGAGTGCAGTTGTGGGGGGACCAGGCCTGCAGGAGGGCAGTTAGAGGTGACCAGGCCTGCAGGGAGGGCAGTTATGGACAAACAAACTGGTAGAGGAGCAGTTAGGCATCAATCAGGCTGGCAGGGGAGTGGTTAGGGGGTGATCAGGCTGGCAGGCAGAAGCGGTTAGGGCCAATCAGGAAGGCATGCGGGTGAGCAGTTGGGAGCCAGCAGTCCTGGATTGTGAGAGCAAAGTCCCAGATTGGAGAGGGTGCAGGCTGGGCTGAGGGACATACACTCCTATGCACAAATTTCATGCACTGGGCCTCTAGTTGTGTTATAAGTCTAGAGTAGGAGTTAGATAAAAATAATGATATGTATTTCTATTTACCATGTAAGATTGTTGTGAAGCTCAAGTAAATTATCTTTAAGTTTGTAAAATTAGGTTTAAGCGAAAAAACCAATTTTAGAATCCTATATATTGTAATTATATATATATAGTCTATATATATATAGTCTATATATATATATATTACATATTAGAGAAGCATGTGTTATAATTTGAAATATAGGCAGTGATTCTTATCTATAAATCTATAATGATTTATGTATTAGGTGAGTTCTGGTGGATTACAGATCAAGTTAATTGTTTGATCCCAGATTTCTTATGCACAAAATGAGTTTATTTTAATCTCCCAGGTCTCATTTAATTTTTTTGCTTTTATTAGTCACATAAAGGCTATACAGGATTATAGACATTCAAACCAGATGAGTATACAATTTGAAATAAAGACTTCTAACTTTTAAATTTAGAGTTTTAAAACTTCTAATATTAGGACTATCAATATTAGGAATAACTCCTAATAATACTAATATTAGAAATACTTTTTTTTTAAATTTCTGTGACCCTTTTTTAAAGTTGAAACCTTGGTTAGGGGTTATCTGGATTCTACCATTAATATCCTTTTTCCATCAGTTACCCCATCTGCCCTCAATAGGAAAAAACAAACACAACCCAGAACATAAAGCCACTCCTGCTACAGTGGTACTTGCTTAGGGGGGCGGGCGGGAGGGTGTAAATTATAATCTCTTGTTTTCTTCATTTCCAGACAACAGACTATTATTAAATATTTTGTTTGTGTTTGGACTCATGCTTACAACGTCTTGTTTTCATGTCTGAGTGTACACATCATTTAATATGTAGAAATGCTTATTAAAAATCTAGCATCTCAGACAAAGAACAAACTTTTAGAAAATTTGATTGAGTGGTTCTGGATTGGGTCCCAGAAATCAGCATTTTGGTGATTTGATTGGAGGTTGTGTAGGTTCCACACTGGAAGTACTGCTCGGAGTTTCTTGTTGCCTCTAGAGGCATAAATTGTAGGTACTGGCAACAATAGCATAAATTAGGAATAGCATGCTTCTAGCTTAAAAATGGCCATAAAAATATTACAGATCAGATCTTCACCTGTGTTTGTGTGTGTTTTCCTCAGTAACTCAAGATAATATTAACACAGATGTCAAATGAAGGGGAGAAACCTACCACCTGTAGATTAAAGTTGTTTAGTATCACAGAAAACATTTTTATAAGAAAGAAAATCATAGGACATGGATGGCTCTTAAAGTAATTTGTCTATATGTCTCAGCCTTTCTTTTTAAGTTAGCTTCGGGGATCCTAAACCATTACAATCTATTAGTGAAAACTTAAGATTTTGTGGTGAAATAAGGAAGAAGAAAATAGGGTAACAGGCAGTGTCTGTTACTTCTTTTAAGAAAAAATATTGAGCCCTAATTAGTTTGGCTCAGTGGATAGAGTGTTGGCCTGTGGACTGAAGGTTCAATACCTGTCAAGGGCATGTATCTTGGTTGCGGGCACATCCCCAGTAGGGAGTACGCAGGAGGCAGCTCGTCGATGTACTCTCATTGATGTTTCTAACTCTCTATCCCTCTCCCTTCCTCTCTCTGAAATTTAAAAAAAAAAAAAATCAATAAAATATATTTTTTAAAAAAAGAAAAATTATTGAGCTTTATTGCATGTCTGTTAATACGCTTCTGCAAGCATCTTCTTTAGCACTGGCATTGACTTCTTGAAAGATTAAATGCCTTTATGTATTCCCATGAACAGTCCTCAGGTTTTGGTCATTTTTCCTGTTCCTCATTTAAACTGTCTGATCACTTGTTATTTCTGTTTTTCTTGTAATATGTCTCAGTTTTTGTCTCTCTCCCTTTTTACTGTATGGTATAATTATAAAATTAAATAGTGTACAAAAACTTAAAAATTCCTAAGTATTAAAGTAAGGAAAAAGTTAAAATTTGGTTTGGTAAAAAGCAGTGATGCTCATTTTTCTCTGAGCTTATCCTCAGGTGTTACATATATATGTCATTAGGTCTTATTATATTTGAAAATGCTAATATTAGAGATGGATCTTGGATTGTGTGCCATCTAAATCATAACTTTCATCAGATTATCACTGTAATTCTCTTGGATTTATGAGACTTCTAACACCTATAGATACGTAAATTCTTGTTGGGCTCAAACTTTTTTTTCAATTACTGTTTGCATTTAGTATTATTTTGTATTAGTTTCATGTGTATAATGTAGTGGTTAAATAGTCATATACTTTACAAAGTGATCCCCCAATATTTCCAGTAACCATCTGGCACCATATATAGTTATTACAATGTTATTGGAGCTCAAACATTCATTGCAGTTGTTCCCTGTTCTTAATTTGTTTTTAAAAAGCAAAATTATGCTTCACTGTAAATTGAGTCAGGTGGGCAAAAGTGCTAAATGAAAAGAGAATGTGAATTCTACCAGGATTTGGTCTTCAGACTTTGTGGAAGGCCAGGGATTAGAATTGTTGACCCCTGAGTCACCCGCCAGCCAGCTGCTTAACTGAGAACAACTCTGATGGATGCAGTTGTTATCCATGTCTTTTCAACTGCTTTTTGTTTCCATCCTTTTCTTCTGTCCTGTTGTTCCTGTCCCTTCTCTCTGTCTCCTTAGTTACAAATACATCACTTAGTATGACAAGGGATAACAATAGTAGCATTATTATTAAAGTCTCTGTATCTCTGAATTCCTTTACTTTCTCCTTACACACATGTTCTGATCCCAGACTTCCATTCCGAGTGTAGACCTGAATCTAAACATTGCCTAGCTGTGCCCTTAGTTTTTGGCACTGGGAAAGTGGCTTTTAACTTGGAGAAAAGAAAGTACTGTATGTTTTAACTTCTTTGAATCTTATTTTGGTATCTTTCTGTGGCTCACTAGTAAAATAATTTTTGTCCCGTGTTTAGATATTTCAGAAATAAAGGACTAGTAACAACCCAATAACTGTTAGAGTTCTATGGATCTTTTTTCCTTAAGAGAAGGATGTATATAAACATTTCTGAGTGGGAGGGTTTTGAAGAAATGGTGTAATTTCATTCAAGGCGAGCTAATAGAATTCTTTTAAAAATACTTATTAGAACAGAAGCAAGAATATAACAATGTATTGACTCTTCCATTACAGTAGGTCCTAGGCTTACGTCAGAGATCCGTTCCGCAACATAACGTGATTTTCGCCGTAAGTTGGAACCCACCTACATAAGCTCCTACGTGACTCACATGGAGCACATACACAGCAATAATGAAGTGAAACAGTAAAAAGGTATTTAAAAGAAAGATAAAAATTCCTGACCTTTACTTGTGGTAAATGAATAATAAAAAACATAAAGCACATATGTCATATGTCGAAATGATGGAACTTTTTTTTAAATAAATAAATGGGAGATGGTGATGTAATCACAAAACGATATACATCCAGTCCAATGTTACCCAAGGACTGCCTGTATTAGATTAAAAGTAAATAGGGAGATGAATGTGGTGATGAAACTGTTTCATGTTTTTATTGTGATGGATGCACAAAGCTACACATCTGAAAAACATTGCTTAGAATTAACATGCACATGCACACACAGAGATAAGTATAAGTAAACTATGGAAATCTGAATCTGGTGGGTTGTATCAATGTCAATATTACCCTATATATTAAAAGCCTAATATGCTAAGTGTCTGACCGTTCAACCAGTCACTATGACAAGCACTGACCACTGGGGGGGCAGATGCTCTAACCAGTAGGTTAGCTTCCTGCTGGGGTCCAGCCAAACAGGACTGAGTGAGATGGGCCAGACATGCCCCAGAGCCCTTCCATGGTCCCAGCTCCGATCAGCCCCTATTGGACTAGGCAAGATGGGTCGGACACGTCCCGGAGCCCTCCTTCAGTCCCTCCCCAGTCCTGATTGGCCCCGATCAGGAATGAGTGAGATGGGCTGGACATGCCCTGGAGCCCTCCTTTGGTCCCTCCCTGCTCCCGATTGTGCACTGGTGGGGCCCATCAGCCTGGCCTGTACCCTTTTGCAATCCGGGAGCCCTTGGGGGATGTCGGAGAGCTGGTTTTGGCCTGATCCCCACAGGCCATGCCGAGGGACCCCACCGGTGCATGAATCCGTGCACCTGGTCTCCAGTAGTTCTATAATTTTACTAGAGGTCCAGCGCATGAAATTTGTGTAGGAGTAGGCCTTCCTTTCCTTGGCTGCCGGCACCAGCTTCCCTCTGGCACCTGGGACTTTGACTTCCCTCTGGCTGCCAGCAGATACCCGGGACCCAGGCTTCCCTTGCAGCCCCAGCTTCGCCCAGAAGATCATCTGGAAGGACGTCTAGTCTAATTAGCATATTACGCTTTTATTATCCTATCTAATAAAATAGTAATATGCAAATTGACCATCACTCCAAGACACAAGATGGCCATCCCCATGTGGACACAAAATGGCTGCCACAAGATGGCCTGCAGAGGAGGGCAGTTGTGGGTGACCAGGCTGGCAGAGGAGGGCAGTTGTGGGGGACCAGACCTGCAGGGAAGAGTAGTTTTGAGCAATCAGGCCAGCAGAAGAGGGCAGTTGGGCGTGACCAGGCCTGCAGGGGAGGGCAGTTGTGAGGGATCAGGCTGACAAAGGAGGGCAGTTGGGGTTGAACAGGCTGGCAGAGTATGGCAATAGGAGAGACAAGGCCAGCAGGGTAGGACAGTTGGGGGGACCAGGCCTTCAGGGGAGGGCAGTTGTGGGTGATCAGACTGGTAAAGGAGGACAGTTGGGGGTGACCAGGCTGGCAGAGTATAGCAGTAGGGGGAGGCCAGGCCAGCAGGGGAGGGAAGTTGGGGGCAACCAGGCTGGCAAGGGAGGGCAATTAGGGCTAGCAGGGGAGGGCAATTAGGGGCAATTGGGAGTGGTTACGGGGTGATCAGGCTGGCAGGAAGAAGCAGTTAGGGCAATCAGGCAGGCAGGCAGGTGAGCAGTTGGGAGCCAGCAGTCCTGGATTGTGAGAGGAATGTCCCACATTGGAGAGGGTGCAGGGTGGGCTGAGGAACATCCCCCCACCCCCATGCACGAATTTTGTGCACTGGGTCTCTAGTTATAGATAAAATGTTACCACTGGAGGGAAACTAGTTAAAGTGTAAATGGGGTCTCCCCTGACCCTCATTATGTTATTCCATACAATTGCATGTAAATCTATTGTTTTAAATAAAATAGGTAAATACTTTAACCTTATTTAATATTCTTCAGTTCTACTTCTCCTGGGTTGTCTGTCATACTGCTGAACACAAAAGGCTTGTTTTACTATTAGCTTAAGTATACAGGAGTTTTTCTAGTTTTATTAATCAGATACAGGTGCTAGCATATTAGAAAATAGTTAATCGTTTACATAGTAAAACATATCAATTATTGATTGTTGAAGGAAACATGGATTGTTTTCAGTGTAAACATGACATTTCAAGTGAACGTTTTATTAGTGAAGGTGATAGATATAGTATGCTTTATAGACATCATATGAAAGATTTCTGAAGGAGACTGGTCTGGACTATTTTCTGTAACTATGATCTTGATTAAAACTGTTAGTGTTACATTTATCATATTACTATTTTTACTCTTCAAAAACTATATTAACTACTGACTGGAATTCTTATAGTAAAAATTGTTGCCTGTAGTATGTTTTGTTTCATTAAATTGTGGAGGGAAAAATCTGTTGAGATATTAAAATAATTATTTTGTGGTAATTAATATAGACCAAAATTGTTAAGATTTTGGGCTGTATTAATATATCAAGACTATTTTTTCCATTTTTTTATTAATGTATTACATGTGTACATATCTTCCCATTGCATGCCCTCACCCCCCAGTGTCTTGCGTCTACTGGTTATGCTTATATGCATGCATACAACTCCTTCAGTTGTCCTCTTATCTAACCTACCTCTCCCTAATCTTTAAAGTATTATTTTTTTTTTCTTTCAGTTTAGAAGGTAAAGATTAAAGCTAGATTGGAGAAAATATTTAAAAATTATGTGAAGGATTTAGATTAAACATACTTATCTGAAATATTTGCTTAGTTTTCTTTGCGTTTTGGAGGAAGAATACATGTTTTTATATTACTGTGACTTAGAAATTTTCAGAGAAAGGTTATTAAACTTAAAGGCTCTTACTTGTCTCTTATGGATTAAATAGCAAATGAGGCTTTCTCTAAAGCAACTGACTATTATAAGTTTTTAAAAGTTTACAGATCAGTAGTTTCTTGGGAATGAAGAAGATGGTAAATACATGCTTTTTAAAATACCTTACTAAATGTAACTAAACATTTCTCAGTGGTCTAGGAACTATTTCCAAACTAATGTTAATTTTGTTCATTTCATGATCTGGTAATTTTAACTTTTCAAGCATTTTCTCAATGTTTTAACTTACATTCTGCTATCACATCCATTAAAAGGGGTTAGAGATAACCCCTTGTGGTTATACAGTAGAAAGACTGTATCAAGGCCCGAAAGAGTTTGATGTTCAAAGGAAGTTCACTTGTCTGATGTGAATTGAAGCTGAAGAGGAGCTAAACTGTGGAAGGATTTGTATGTGTTCACGTTTTATTTTAAGGCCAACGGCAGTGGGAAGTTCTTTAATGGCTTTAAATTGGGGTAGCTACTTGATTTTATTCACTCTAATAAAGGTTGAAGAAACCTTTGGATGAAGAAATGATTGGATGGGATAAAAGTGGAAGCTGGGAAATCAGTTGGGAATACTATTGCTCCTGTTCAGGGAGATATATTGGTGACTAGCAGTAATAATAATAACCTTCTTGAGAGAGAGGAGAAAATGGCGGCGGAGTAGACGGACGCGTCTGGAGCTTTGTCGCTGGGCAGAGGGAGAGAGAGCGGCTGAGAGTTGCATTGGGAGTGTTTGTTGGCAAGCTAGGAGTCAGTTGTCCTCCAGGAGAAGGCGGGGAACTGCTGGAAGGGGCTCTCCCGGCCAGGCAGCCCCACTGCCACGGGGTTTTGTCCGCCGGAGCCACCAGCGCGAACGCGGAGCCCGAGCCTTCTTGCAGTGGGAGGTGGATGTCTGCGGCGGTCTGAAGCCTTCGGCTGGGCACCCATCGAGCAGCCAGGAACCCGGGGACCCAGAACTCCACTCTCCAATCGGCGCAGACACGCAGTGGAATCAGAGTTCCACAGAGCACACGGAAAGGTCAGATTGCACCTGACTTAAGGGGGAGGTGGATGTCTGTCGAGGTCTGAAAGCTGCGGCTGACGGGGGCACCCAAAGAGCAGCCAGGACCCAGAGCGCAGCTTCCCAGGCGGCACAGACTCGCAGGCGGAGGATTCAGAGATCCACACGGCGCGCGAGGAAGGGTCAGATTTTGCCTGGGCCAGAGTGCGGTCTCCTACCCCCACAGGGCAGAGACGCGCACTGTGGGAGCCGGGCTGTGGGAAAACTGCCTCTGGAGAGGTCCGCAGAGGTGGTCAGGGTGTGATCCCTGAGTGTGAAGGCAGACCTTCTGAGCTGTTGACAGAGGAGAGCTCTGGAAAACGACTCTTTTTTTTTTTTTCTTTTTCTCTGGGGCAGAGGGACAACCTGGGAGTTATTGTAGTGTCCAGGCTGCAGAACCCCCACAAACTGGTTTTGGGAACCACAGAGTAGCAGGATCTGAGCACAGCCTAGAGAGGTCCTGTGCTTTGTCTCAGAGATCAATTCCGAAACACTGCCACCCAATGGATGACACACAAATTGACTCTCGCATAACCACAAGAGAATAAAGAGATTAAAACACCAAGAGGGGAACACAGGGAACTGCAATACCTCCCCCACTGGGAAACAGGAGTGCCAAGCAGAATAATAGTGGAAGTGAAGGACCATTCTATTTTTCTTCTTTTTTTTTTCCTTTTTTCTTTTTTCTTTTTTTTAATTTTTAATTCTTTATTTTTCATTTTCACATATTTTAATAAAAGAATATTTTTTTTCTTTCTGCCTCAATTGATTTTACCTTTATAATTATTACATTTTTGTTTTAAACTAGTATTATTAATTACTACTAGTACTTTAACGTTTTTGGGGAAAAAAAAGTGTCATTTTGTTTTCTCTTTATTTTAGTTCGGGATTAGAGTTCTACATTCTATTTTCATCTTCCCTTTAGCATGATTTTACTCCAACTCAACTCCACCTTTATGCCAACACTTTCCTCCTAACTTTCCCCATTTTGCTGTCTTGTTTCTCTTTCCCTTTTCCAACTTTAGATTCTCCCTATTTTTCTCTTTACCTGGTTAAAATTTCACCCCATTTATATGTCTAATTTCAAATCCCCTACTACAAGACCACACAAACCTCTCCCCTCTTGTCTTCACTAGCCAAAAAGTTGTTTTTTCTCTATGTCCTTTTGTTGCTATTTGCCTGAAAAGTGATTATATCGATTTTTTGAAAAATTTTTTTGAGAGATTGTTTTAGTTTATTCTACTTGTTTTATTTTGCTTTTTGCTTGCTTTGTTTTCTACCTCTCTTTTCCCTCATCTCCCTCGATACCAGTTGCTATTTGCAATTTGCATTAATCTCTAGGTATTGGTTGCTGGCCTTTATTGGGATTAGTGACTGTTCTATTGGAGTTGTCTCCTGACATCTATATTTTGTTCCTCTTTTCTCTCTTATACACTTTCTTTTCTCTCTGACTTTTTTCTCTTCCTCTTTCCTTCTCCTTTTTCTCCTTTTTATTTTCTTATTTTATTGTTCATTTATTTATCTTTTTTTTTCTCACTCTCCCAATATGATTTTGGCACTTCTTTCTTTTCTTTCTTCCTCATTTTCCTCTTCTTCTTTCTCTATTTACCCCTAATTTGTCCTTCATTGGTGGTCACCTTATTTGTGATTATTAACATCTTGAATACATTTTTACTCAGTGCCTTGTGTGCTGTACCTGGTCGTGTTGTAGTTTGTGCCTTTCAATCAACGTAGGAGAGAGCACTACATAAGCAGACACCCAGAGAAGAAAGACCATGGGCAGAAAAAGAAACAGCCCACAAAAGACAGAAAGGCAGGTTTCACCAGAAAAGGAAGTAAATGAAATAGAACCACAAAAAAGCCTACCAGAGAGAGAGTTCAGAGAATTTATCATAATGTGGTTGAAAAGAATGGAAGACAAATTTGACAATATGAGTAAGAGCCAAGAGGAAATGAAGAAGACGCAAGAGGAAATGAAGAAGCAGCAAGAAAAAGTGCAGAAGAACCTAGGGGAGGTAAAGAATCATGAAGAAGAAATGCAGAAGAAACTAGAGGAGGTGCAGAATAAACAAGAGGAACTGAATAATGACATCACTGCTATAAAGAACTTAATAGAGAGCATCAAAAGTAGACTAGAAGAAGCAGAGGACCACATCGGTGAGCTAGAAGACACGGTAGGAAAAAATACCCAAGTACAGCAGCTTCTAGAAAAAAAAGTTAAAAAGCAAGAGGAGAGCCTAAGGGAACTTTGGGATAACATGAATCAAAATAACATCCGCATAATTGGGGTTCCAGAAAGAGTGGAAACTGAACAAGGATTAGAGAACATGTTTGAAGAAATAATGACAGAAAATTTCCCCAATATAGAAAAGAAAAAACGCACACAAATCCAAGAAGCTCACAGAATCCCAAGCAAAATGAACCCCAACAAACCGACACCGAGGCACATTATAATTAAATTGGCAAACACCGACGACAAAGTAAGAATGTTAAAAGCAGCCAGAGAGAAACAGAAACTTACCTACAAAGGAACCCCCATAAGACTAGCTACTGATTTCTCAACAGAAACTCATCAGGCCAGAAGGGAATGGAATGACATATACAAAGTCATGCAAAGTAAGGGTCTGAATCCAACAATACTGTACCCTGCAAGACTCTCAATCAAAATTGAAGGTGAAATCAAAAGCTTCACAGACAAAAAAGGACTAAGGGAATATATTACCACCAAACCAGCAATGCAAGAAATGTTGAAGGGTCTGCTGTAATAAAAAGAAAGAGGAAGCGAAGAAGGAACTCGGGGGTAAGGACTAAAAATGGCAACGGATAAGTACTTATCAATAATAACTTTAAATGTAAATGGATTAAATGCTCCAATCAAAAGACATAGGGTAACCGATTGGATAAGAAAACATGATCCATATATCTGCTGTCTGCAAGAAACCCACTTTAGGAAAAGAGATGCACACAGATTGAGGGTGAAGGGATGGAACATGATATTTCAGGCAAATGGAAATGAAAAAAAAGCTGGGGTTGCAATACTTATATCTGACAAATTAGATCTCAAAATGAAGGACATAACAAGAGATAAAGAAGGCCACTTCATAATAATAAAGGGAACAATCCAACATGAACAAATAACTCTGGTAAACATATATGCACCCAATATAGGAGCACCTAAATACATAAAAAAACTCTTGCAGGACATTAAGGGACAGATTGACAGCAATACAATCATAGTAGGAGACTTTAATACCCCACTGTCACGATTGGACAAATCCTCTAAACAAAAAATCAGCAAGGAAACATCAATCCTAAATGACTCACTAGACCAGATGGAATTAATTGACATCTTCAGAAGATTTCACCCCAAAGACACAGAATATACATTCTTCTCCAGTGCACATGGGTCATTTTCAAAGATAGATCATATGTTGGGTCATAAGAAAAGTCTCTTCAAATTCAAGAAGATAGAAATCATATCAAGCATTTTCTCAGACCACAGTGGCATAAAACTGGAAATCAACTATAATAAAAACAATAGAAAGAAATCAAACACATGGAGACTGAACAGCATGCTTTTAAACAACGACTGGGTAACCAGAGAGATTAAGGAAGAAATAAAAAACATGACAACAAATGACAATGACAACACAACAATACAAAATTTATGGGACACAGTGAAAGCAGTCTTGAGAGGGAAGTTCATAGCCCTACAAGCCTACGGCAAAAAACAGGAAACAATGGTAATAAATCACCTGAACCTACAACTCAAAGAGCTAGAACGTGAGCAACAAGAAAAGCCCAGTGTACTCAGAAGGAAGGAAATAGTGAAGATAAGAGCGGA
The DNA here is from genome assembly GCA_011751065.1 of Lasiurus cinereus. Classification (NCBI taxonomy): domain Eukaryota; kingdom Metazoa; phylum Chordata; class Mammalia; order Chiroptera; family Vespertilionidae; genus Lasiurus; species Lasiurus cinereus. Next base: position 36,865,088 of record JAAGEH010000393.1, on the reverse strand, counting down.
GATAAACAACTTGGAGACCAAAGAAACAATTCAAAAGATCAACAAAACCAAGAGCTGGTTCTTTGAAAGGATAAACAAGATTGATGGACCCCTAGCCAGGCTCACCAAGAAGCAAAGAGAGAAGACCTAAATAAACAAAATCAGAAATGAAAGAGGAGAAATAACAACAGACCCTGTGGAAATACAAAGGATTGTTAAAAAATAGTATGAACAACTCTATTCCAACAAATTGGACAACCTGCAGGAAATGGACATTTTCCTAGAAAAATATAACCTACCAAAACTCAATGAGGAGGAAGCCAAACATCTCAATAGTCCAATAATTATGGAAGAAATTGAAGAAGTAATCAAAAAGCTTCCAGCAAATAAAGCCCGGGTCCAGATGGCTACACAGGGGAGTTTTACCAAACATTCAAGGAAGGATTAAAACCTATCCTCCTCAGACTATTCAAAAACATTCAAGAAGAAGGAATACTACCAGCATCACCCTAATACCAAAACCAGATGAAGACAATACAATGAAAGAGAATTATAGGCCAATATCTCTCATGAACCTAGATGCCAAAATCCTTCACAAAATTCTAGCAAACCGGTTCCAGCAGTACATCAGAAAGATCATACACCATGACCAAGCAGGATTCATCCCAGGAATGCAGGGATGGTTCAATATCTGCAAATCAATAAATGTGATACATCACATAAACAAATTGAGATATGAAAACCACATAGTCATATCAATTGATGCAGAAAGAGCATTTGAAAAAATCCAACACCCTTTCTTGATAAAAACTCTCAGCAAAGTGGAATAGAAGGATCATACCTCAACATCATAAAAGCCATATATGATAAACCCTCAGCTAACATCATACTCAATGGGCAAAAACTAAAACCATTTCCCCTAAGAACAGGAACAAGACAGGGATGCCCACTCTCACCTCTCCTGTTCGACATAGTACTGGAAGTATTAGCCATTGCAATTAGACAAGAAGAAGAAATAAAAGGCATCCAAATTGGAAAAGAAGAAGTAAAGCTGTCCTTATTTGCAGATGACATGATATTGTACATAAAAAACCCAAAGGACTGCATTCCAAAACTCATTGACTTAATTAATGAATTTGTCAATGTAGCAGGATACAAAATTAATGCTAAGAAGTCTGTGGCATTTCTATACACTAACAGTGAAATTATAGAAAGAGAAACTAAAAAAGCAATCCCATTTACCATCGCACCAAAAAAATTAAGATACCCAGGAATAAACCTAACTAAAGAGGTAAAAGACCTTTATGCAGAAAACTACAGGACACTGAAAAAAGAGATAGAGGAAGATGTTAACCGATGGAAGAGCATACCATGCTCATGGGTTGGGAGAATCAACATCATTAAAATGTCCATACTCCCCAAAGCAATCTATAGATTCAACGCACTACCCATTAAAATACCAGCGACATATTTCACAGACCTACAAAGAATTCTTCATAGATTCATCTGGAACAAAAAAAGACCATGGATAGCTACAGCAATTCTGAGAAAAAAGAATAAAGTAGGTGGGATCTCAATACCAGACGTCAAGCTATACTACAAAGCAACTGTTCTCAAAACAGCCTGGTACTGGCACAAGAACAGACATATTGATTAATGGAATAGAATAGAGAACCCAGATATCCACCCAAACCACTATGCTCAATTAATATTTGACTAAGGAGGCATGAACATTCAATGGAGCCAAGATAGCCTCTTCAATAAATGGTGTTGGGAAAATTGGACAGATACATGCAAAAAAATGAAACTGGACCACCAACTTACACCAAATACAAAAATAAACTCAAAATGGATATAGGACTTAAACATTAGAAGGGAAACCATAAAAATACTAGAGGAATCCACAGGCAGCACAATCTCAGATATATGCCGAAAGAACTTCTTCACTGATACTGCTCCAAAGTCAATGGGAGCTAAAGAAAAAATAAACAAATGGGACTACATCAAAATAAAAAGCTTTTGCACAGCAAAAAAAAAACATCAACAAAACAACAAGAAAGAACAATGCATGGGAGAACATATTTGCAAATGCTATCACTGATAAAGGTTTAATCTCTAAAATCTACAACCAACTTATACGACTTAATAAAAGGAAGATGAAGGATCCAATAAAAAAATGGGCAACGGACCTAAATAGAACCTTTTCAAAAGACGACAGAAGGAAAGCCAAGAGACACATGAAAACATGTTCAAAGTCATTAATCATCCGAGAGATGCAAATCAAAATGACAATGCGATACCATCTTACACCTGTCAGAATGGCAATCATCAACAAGTCAACAAATGACAAGTGTTGGCGAGGATGTGGAGAAAAAGGAACCCTTGTGCACTGTTGGTGGGAATGCAGACTGGTGCAGCCACTGTGGAGAAACGTTTGGAGTTTCCTCAAAAAACTAAAAATGGATCTCCCATTTGACCCTATAATACCACTCTTAGGAATTTATCCTAAGAAATTACAAACACCAATCAGAAAGGATTTATGCACCCCTATGTTCATAGCAGCACACGTTACAATAGCCACAATTTGGAAACAGCCTAGGTGCCCGTCAGCAGATGAGTGGATCAGAAAACTATGGTACCTCTCCACAATGGAATTCTATGCTGCCATTAAAAAGAAGGAATTCTTACCATTTGCAGCAACCTGGTTGGAACTGGAGAGCCTTATGCTTAGCGAAATAAGCCAGTCAATGAAGGAGAAGCATCACATGATCGCACTCGTTGGGGTATAATAAAGAACATTATAAACTGATGAACTAAAGGATAGATACAGAGACAGTAAAGTTTCAAACAGACTGTGAAATTACAGGAGGAAGATTAAAGTTAGGTGAGGTAGATAAGAGATCAATCAAAGGACTTGTATCTATGCATATAAGCAAAACCAATGAACATAGACACTGGGGAGTTGGGGTATGCCTGGGAGGGAGGGGGGGCAATGGGGAAATATGTATAAAGAAATAAAAAAAAATAACCTTTTTACTCTATTGACTACTCCTTCAAAAACTTGTTTACATTTTCTCTAATTCTTTTACTTATTTAAATTTCTAACTTGATTTTGGTCTTTTTTGTTTGTTTGTTTCAGCTATATGTAAATTTTTATTTGACAAGATAGATAACATTATTTTCTTCATTAAGGGTGCTAGTATGAATTTCTTTATGGCTAGTTTGACTTTATGGAGGATTTATTTATCCTTACTACCTATTAATGAGTTTATATGGCTTCTCTTAATATCAAACTGATGACTAGTGAGCATTTTTTATGCTGTCCGTATACTCACTTTTTAGTCTTAAGAGAAAAATTACTTTTTTTAGAGGTATTAAAATAATTTTTTTTTTTTAAATAAAGAACATTGCTACAGATAAAAATTCCCTGGTCTTTGTAATTTTCTGATTATTTATCTATTCCTGCCTTTCCATTTACCTTACTGAAGAAATTAGAATGAACCTTAACTGAAGTTCAGAAATATCTAATGATTTGTGAGTTTCTCTCTTTTTCTACTTCCAGTGTTGCATTTTGAAAATTACACCTCTCACTTTTCTTTTCAAGTTGAGGTTAAAGGATTTCTCAGATTATGAAAATATGACTTTTTCACTATATCTGCTTAGTATCTAAGGGTCAAAGTAGCTGACACATTGTGTGCCAACATTTGTTGAATGCAGATAATGTTCTCTTTGTGTGAAAGACATAGTATTCTATAAGATTTCATTTAATGTGTCACCAAAACGACAGTAAGTATCCTGTCAAGATGGAAGGGTTAGAAGCATGGAAGTTTCTCATTTGTAAATGGAAAAACATTGGGCTCCTATTTTTCCTATTCTTCATTTAATTGGAAATAAAAGCATAATATGCTAATTAGACTAGATGTTCTTCTGGACGAAGCTTCAAGCCCCTTGCATGAATTTCATGCATTAGGCCTCTAGTCTATCTATACTAATAAAAGGGTAATAGGCTAATTAGACTGGACATCTTCCAGATGACCTTCCTGTCAGAGCCAGGCTCTGGTGAAGCCACCCCGCCACTGGTCCTGGTCACCTACACCTGCGGCTGCAGCCTGGGCAAACCCCTGGGTCCTGGATTGTGAGAGGCGTGTCCGACTGCTGGTTTGTCAGTTGGACATCTCCCAAGGGATCCTGGATTGGAGAGGGTGAGGGAATTCCCTTCCCCTGTGCACGAATTTCATGCACCAGGCCTCTAGTAATATAAGAAGCCTTTTTATATTGATTAAATTGAGAAAAAAGCAGATCTTTTCTTGCAACCATTACCTTTCCCCTATTTTTAATAATTAAAAAGGCACAGGGTAGTTGAGATCTGGAAATATGCCAGGTTTTCTTGGACTGTCCTAGAAAAATAATCTTCAATGTGGTCTCAGGTGTTAGTAAATTTAATCAGAAATTTTGAGTGTTATGATTTGCTCTTTTGCTGGCTCCTATATATATATATGCTAGAGGCTTGGTGCACAAATTCGTGCACAGGTGGGGTCTCACCGGCCTGCCGAGATTGGGGCCAATTGGGGCCAGGGCTGGCTGGGATATGAGCCGCAGGCAGTTGGCGGGCTGGCCCCACCCCTTTTGGGGTAGGGGGGTTGATCAGGTGGTGGTGTCAGCTGGGGTAGGGGCGGTGAGCAGTTGGTTGGCTGGCCACTCCTGGTCTAACTCCCAGTTGGGACAATTTGCATATTAGCCTTTTATTATATAGGATTCAAAAAAGTGAAGTTCTTTACTAATTGATGATACAAATCAGTGCTTTGTTCTGAATTATGAGTCAGATATACCAACCTGTTGTAAATTTCTGCCCAAACAGATGTCAGGTCATTCCTTAGGAGGATGAGGATGGTTACCTCTAAAAATGAATTATCTCTAGATTCTGGATGCCTTTATACTGTATTTTGCGTGTGTCAGTGTGTCTATGTCTCTGACTTTTTTTTTTTTAATATATTTTATTGAATTTTTACAGAGAGGAAGTGAGAGGGATAGAAAGTCAGAAACATCGATGAGAGTATGTCTCTGACTTTTAAAGAAATTTTTTTTCTTTTGGTTCTTTTGGAAGAATACATTACAAAGAGTGTCTTTTGTTATTTAGTAGTTTAGTAACTGAATGAAGGTAGTTAGCATCTTGATTGAATAAGCCTGTGTAGAGAGTATTTTCTGTATTTAGTGAAGAGTTTAAGAAAGAAGGTCCTCTAAAAGTTTTGCTAATACAGAAATGCACCTTTTTTTGTATTAGACTCTATCTACAATTAAGTAGATTAAGAAAAAGGCAAATTGTAAAGAATTTATTTAAAGGGGGCTGGACTGCTTGCCTCTTTTATAAGAGAAAATTTTACCATTACAAAGTTTGTGCTCTCTTTGGAACTCTAAAATTTTATGTTGAGGCTTGTTAAGAAAAAGGTTTGGATAAATGAGCAACTTAATGTATTTTTTTTCACATCTTGGTCTGTATAAAAGTGGATACATACTTATTTTGGAACTATGTACATGGGGGAAATTAGTCAGTTATAAATTAACAATGTTGAAATACATTTAAGATGGTTATCTTAGTGATTTGTCAGGAATCCTTAAATAATCAATAGTTATTTGAACATTAGGAGTCCTTAAATAACCAATAGTTAAATGTTGACTTCTAAGTACTTTTATTCTACATGCACATGCATACACTGTATCTAGTATCACAACATACATTTGTCTTCTTAGTTTATTCTATATTAAGTTTTGTTTTTACTTTATAGTACTTGGTCTAGATCAGTGGTTGGCAAACTGTGGCTTGAGAGCCACATGTGGCTCTTTAGCCCCTTGAGTGTGGCTCTTCCACAAAATACCATGTACAGGCACGCATGTACAGTGCGATTGAAACTTCATGACCCATGCACAGAAGTCGGTTTTCGGCTTTCAAAAGAAATTTCAATTGTACTGTTGATATTTGGCTCTGTTGACTAATGAGTTTGCTTACCACTGATCTAGATGGACAGAATCTTACACTGTTTTGTCAGAATGATAGTAAGTACTAGATAGAGAATGTAACAGGCCAGGCAAAAAAATATTCCTGGAAAAAATGCCAGAAAGTGTGTTTTCCTTCAGAAGTGATTATTTGGTAGTGGGAAGGTGCTCAGTTTAAAAAGAATTAGATTGAAGGGCCTAAAATGGTGCATTACCATGTAGAAGTTTTATTTGAAAACTTATTCTGCTTACTCATATTTTTAACCTGTTTATGAAGTCTTTTGGGATATTGTGGACTTTACTGTTTTTGCTAATGCTTAAAAAGAACCTGGGGCAGCCAGATAGGAAAGGTGACTTGTGTTCTATGATTTGTATTGATATAGAAAATAAATGATACAGAAGATATATGATGTGTTTATAGTTGCAATAGAAACAAATTATTAAAATGAGTTATTTCAATTAATATGTAACACAAAAGTAATAAACAAGATTTTTAATTTTTTCTTTCCTAATATAAAGAATTTTATTCCTAGTGTTGTAAATATGAGCAAGGCTATGGGTGATTTTCAAAATAAAGCTAATTAAGTGATTCTGTCTGTTATTCAATTAGAGTCCCGGTGCACAAAATTTGTGCACTGTTCGAGGGTGGGAGGGAGGAATGGGAGTCCCTTAGCTCAGCCTGCACCCTCTCGCAGTTTGGGACTTCTCAGGGGATGTCCGCCTGCCAGCTTAGGCCCGATCCTGCTGATTCAGCCTAAACTGGCATTCAGACATCTCTCTCGCAATCTGGGACTACTGGCTCTTAACTGCTCGTCTACCTGCAGATTGCCCCTAACCACTTCTGTCTGTCTGGTCTCTTCTGACCACTCTGTCTGCCTGCAGATTGTCCCTCACTGCCTTTGCCTGCCGGCCTGATGTCCCTAACTGCTCCACTGCTGGTTTAATTGCCCTCTTAACTGCTCCTCTGCCAGCTTGAATGCCCCCTAACTTCTCCCCTGCTGGCCTGATTGCCTCAACTGCCCTCCCCTGCTGGTCTGATCGCCCCTAACTGCTCTCCCCTGTTGGCCTGATTGCCCCTAACTGCCTCTGCCTCAGCCCTGCCACTGTGGCTTTGTCCAGAAGGACATTTAGAAGACATTTGGTCTAATTGGCATATTACCATTTTATTAGTATAGATTCCCTGTGCTGTAATTTACATTCTTGTGACTATTTTTCTAACTGGCAATTTGTATTTCTTAATCCCTTCACCTTTTTTCCCTATCCCTCCTATTTTCCTCCCTTCGGCAACCATGATTTTGTTCTTTATATCTATGAGTTTTAAAACAAATCACTTTTATCTTTTACTTTCTTATACTCGGAGAGACCAAATGAGGGACTATGCAAAGAAAAAGCTTGATTTCTGTATTCTAATGTGCCATTCCTCTTGATACCTGTGGCCATCTGGTTAGCATATACTAGTAGACCTTTGGTTTTTATTGGGTAGTTTAATATGGCTTACTTGTTTTTTTCCCATTCCAACAATTTACTCATTGCTTTCTTTTTTATATATATAATATACTTTTATTGATTTTTTTACCGAGAGGAAGGGAAAGGGATAGAGAGCCAGAAACATCGATGAGAGAGAAGCACCATTCAGCTGCCTCCTGCACACCCCCCACTGGAGATGTGCCCACAACCAAGGCACATGCCCCCAAGCGGGATTGAACTTGGGACCCTTCAGTCTGCAGGCCAACGCTCCATCCACTGAGCCAAACTGGTCAGAGCTCATTTTTTTCAAATTAATTTTAAAAATACTTTTTCTATTTTTTTAAATTAAAAAAAAACTTTATTGTTTAAAGTATTACAAATGTTCCCTTTTTTCTCTCATTGACCCCTTATAGTCCTCTCCCACCCTTCTTTCTTTTAATTTTTGATGTCTTGCAGACCTGTCTAGATTATATCCAGTATTAAAGAATATAGACTTCTTATATCTAATAAGAACAGTCTTCTCACAATATTCACAATCTTGTTTGGTTATGACCTTCCCTGCCTTTGGTTACTTTAACTCTGTCTCTTCTTCATAGCCTTGTCTTAGTCCCATTTCCTCTGTAAAGTCTTCCCTTTCTTCTTTGTTCCTGAGAATTGATTTAATGCACATTTATTGAGTTCCTGTACTATTCCAGGCATTGGTGGTATAGAGAAGATACCAGGGTTTTGTCCAGAAGCTCTTAGTCTAATGGAGGTTCTAGGTTTTTAATCTTAAAATTCTTACAGCATTTATTTATAGCCCTTATTTTGGTGTTTTAATCCATAGTACAAGTATATAATCAGTTATTTATGTGTAAATATACTATATAAAGCAAAGTTTTCTCTGAAAGATTATTAGTCAGAAAAAGAGTCATTTTATATTCGAGTCCTTACAAAGTTTTCATATTTGAGGCTTTCTCTTTCAGTAATTTTATTTTGAATAAAAATGCAGTATTTATTTTGAATAAAATACAGTATCTTTTTAAAAAAATATATTTTATTGATTTTTTTACAGAGAGGAAGGGAGAGGGATAGAAAGTCAGAAACATCGATGAGAGAGAGACATTGATCAGCCGCCTCCTGCATGCCCCCCACTGGAGATATGCCTGCAAGCAAGGTACATGCCCTTGACTGGAATCGAACCTGGGACCCTTCAGTCCGCAGGTCGACGCTCTATCCACTGAGCCAAACTGGTCTTGGCAGTTTTGAATGTTTATGGTGGTTTCTGGAGGAGACAAAGAAGGAGGTAAAGAGTTTAACAAATAAATTGTTCATGGGAGTTGGTAGCTTAGTATCATAATTTGTTGTAAACTATTTACAAAAGTTGTAAAAATAAAAGCTCCTTTTTAAAATCAATATTTTAAGTAGGTACTTTTATATACTTACAGAAAAATGAAAAACCACTCTCAGTACTATGTGTTGGATATTTGTAGCTTTGAAAAACATTTCCAGTGACCATATTCTATATGATTTCAAAAGGTATTGCTTCTTAAAAATTTTTAGACAGAAGTAACAATTATTCACACTTTGATACTTTTAGATGTCTCAGAAGAAAGTAATGAGATGACACTTGTTGAAAGATGTATGTTAAGCCGAGACCGGTTTGGCTCAGTGGATAGAGCGTCGGCTTGCGGACTGAAAGGTCCCAGCTTTGATTCTGGTTCGGGGCATGTACCTTGCTTGCGGGCAATCTCCACTGTGGGGTGTGCAGGAGGTGGCTGATCGATGTCTTTCTGTCATCAATGTTTCTGACTTTCTATCTATCTCCCTTCCTCTCTGTAAAAAATCAATAAAATATATTAAAAAAAAAAGATGTATGTTAAGTTTGAACAAAATTGTTTTGTAAAATTTTTGTGCTTTGATTTAAAAAACATTTAGAAAACTAAATTAATGAATTAAAATAAGTATACACTGTTTCATATACATGTACAAAGGTTTTATATTTAAGTTTGGTAACAAAATTTAAATGTCTTCTCATTGGGGGAAAATTGGGGGATCCTTCATGGTGAACTAATAAAATGCTGCTTATATTTACTAATTTTAGGGTTTCTTGGTGCCATAAAGGGTTGTACTATACCAGACTTTCCCAATTACTTAATTTACCCAGAATTATTCTTTAGTATACTGTTTTTTATATTGTTTTACTTTTTATTTATAGTATAAAATGTTTTGGATTAAAAGCATCATTCAGTTTGATCTTCCTTCCATAGCTGATTCTCTTTAGACATGTGTTCTACCTCTAAGTGGCAGGAAGCAATGACATGTGAAAGGGATTTTTTTTTTTTTAATAGAACTAAGTTGTCTATGGGAGTAACAAGTTTAGGGAAGGCATTCAACTGCATGCCTGTCTATATTATATTCTCAATGCCTTGTTGATAGTTTCATACAGCATTAGAATACTTTTTCAGAAGTCAGATTCACATTTGTAAGTTGTCCAGACAATTCTTTTCTTTTTGTTTAATGTTGACTGTATATGTAAGAAAATTGTGAGGTGGTAAGGCTGGTCACTGGGCTGTGAAAAACATTGTCATCTTACTTAGAAAAAAATTAATGCAATTTTTAATTGTAAAATATATTTTAATTCCATCTACCTTTTTCAGAGAATGGGGAGCAGTAGTAGTTGGTAAGTTTTTTATTCAGTTGTTACATTGAGTTTTTATTCATCAATTATTGTTTGTGTTGGGAAGGCAAGTAAATACATAGTCTTGGACCCAATCGCATTTTGAGATGTAAAAGGACATATATAGTCAGGTAATTAAAAACAATGAGTAAATATATAATAAAATTTTTTATATTGTAAGTAGTGTGCATTTTGGGGGAAGGAAAAGTCCTGATTAAAGAACTTACTAGAATTTTGTTATATCTACCTTGAAAAAACATGAAATTGTCACATATATGAGAGCTGGGCTTTTAGGAACTACTAGAATGATGATAGATAGCAAAGGGAGGGCATTCATGAAAAATATTTGAACCATGTCCCATTGCTCCAGCATCACTTACTGAAAAGGCTCTTTCCTCTATTGAATTGCTTTTGATAATTTGTCAAGATTAATTGGGCATATTTATATGGATCTGTTTCTGAGTTCTCTTTCTGTTTCATTGATCTTGTATCTATCCTGCCAGTACTACACTGTCATGCTCACTACAGCTATATGGTAAGCCTTAACATCAGAAAGCATTATTTCTCCCACTTTATTCTTTTTCCTCAAAAAAAAAAAAATTAGAATAAATTCCTTTATGTTTAAAAGGAAATTGCTGAGATTTTGATATGAACTGGATTAAACCTAGAAATGTCTATCTAGAAATGTCTAGGTTTAATCCAGTTCATATAAAAATTTAGAGAAAATTGACAGCTTTATTATGTTGAATTATCAATCCATGAACACAGCATGTTTTTCCAAGTATTTGTCTTTGATTTCTCCCATCAACATTTTATAATCTTCATTATATACCTCCTATACATGTTCTCTTAAATTATATTTAAGTATTTTATTTTCTTAGGATCAACTTTAACTGGTATTGCATTTTAAATTTCAGTTTTATTTCTTCATTCTGTCAGTAGATAGAAATGTAATTGAGTTTTGTGTATTGATCTTGTATCCTGTGGTCTTAGTGAACTCACTAGGTCTAGCATTATTTTGTTTTAAGATTCTTTGGGACTTTCTGGAATCTAGATAGAAAGTCCTGCAATCTGAAAATAGAAACATTTTATATTTTCTTTTCCAGTCAATATTCCCTTCCTTTTTTTTTCTTGCCTTATTGCAATAGCTAGAACTTAATACATTATTGGATTGTGTGTTAAAATTTTGTTGAAGACTTTAACATCTAAATTAATGAGAGATATTAGTCTGTATTGCTCCTTTTTTGTACTATCTTTATCTGTTTTTGGTATCAAGATAATACTGGCCTCATAAAATTAGTTGTGAAGAAATTCTCTGTTACTGGAAGATAGTGTATAAAAATTGGTGTTTTATTTTAATGCTTTGTACTTTTTAAAAAAACAAAACAGTTGTCCTTAGATCTAGTCAGATTAGATGAAATTTATTTTTTCCTCATAGGGGGAATATTTTAGGTTGACTATGACTTTTACAGGCCTATTTTATGGCCAAATAGTCTACCAAATTTCAGGCTGTTTGTACTGCCCCCCCCCTTTTTTTTAATGCTAGGGGAAAAAAAGGGTCAGTACTAGTTATTGATGCATAGGCAGCACTTGTTAAGTAGAGCAATATCTAATTTAAGTCTGATGCTGGATTCCTTGACTGGAATTTCTGATTTACCTAACTGGGCTGAGTATGAATTATAAAACTATGAAATTATTCATAATGTTAATTATGGAATTACAGAAATTGAATCAGATGTGGAAACAAGATAGGGTCACAAAGATTTTCCACCTGTTCTTTCCTAGAAATTTCATAGTTTTAGGTTTGTTTTGTTTAGAATTAATTTTTGCATATGGAGAGAGAGATGAGTTGAGATCATTTTTATTTTTCACATATAGATGTCTAATTGTTCCAGCATCAGTTGTTGAAAAGACTATGTTTTCTCTAGTGACATTTATTGGCTATATATCAATTGGTCATATATGTGTGAGTATTTCTGGATTCTTTATTTGTCTCATTGGTGCATGTATCTGTTTTCTAACTAAAATTGCAACTGTCATGATTGCTGAAGCTTTATAGTAAGTCTTAAAATCAGGTTGTATGAATTCTCTTTGGTAGCTTTTTTTTTTTCAGAATTATTTTTGTTGTTTCTATTTCCTTGCTTTCCCATGTAACACAAAATGTAATTTCTCTAAAGTTAGTTAAAGTGAAAAATCTGAAACTATTAATGAACTTCTTGTCCTTTGTACCATTAAACTGTATTGGGCTACCTTGAACATTGAATAGATTTTTCCCCTTGAATGCTTTTGTAGCATAACACATAATTCATTTGAAATGCATTGGTTTTCTGAATTATATAGACCTTCTAAATATTGACACATTTCGTTATTCAATATTTAAATGTAACATTTGTTAATATCACTGGATTCATCAGAAAGTCCTTTATGTGTTGGGAAGGTGTCATGTTAATTAATGGAGGTGGATACAGATTTTCAAAAATTCTTAATTTTGTGTGAAAAGTAAAATTTTTGATGCATACTGTCAGTTATTTTTCTTGAAGTAACTGGTTTACTTGATTCACTTTTGAGGCTTTACCAGATACCCATTGAGATAACCATGGTTGGTTTATTTCACAACTCAATCATGCAAGGGCTTTTTTCTTGAGGCAACCATTTTCAGTATGCAGCAGAAGTGCCTTAGTTCCTATTTTGTTACACAGAATATTGAACTCTACTCAAAGGTTAAGATTTAATAAAATGAACAATTTTACTGCTTTTCATCAAGGACATTCTTTAGTAAAGTGAAACTGGTCTTTTCCAGAGAAATCTTGTGATATATGAACTCACTTTCTATTATTATGTTTATTATATTAAAAATGGATTGACCTGTAAACCTATGCCTAATGTTATAACACTAGAAAGACAGTAAATTTATTGACATTTTCAGAAGATCTAAAGATAGTATATTGGGAGACAATCTTTTATTTAAAGAGCGAATGCAGTTACATTAAGCTGTTGTTTTATTATCTTATAGGTGCTATACTTGGTAGATCAGAAACTCAGGAGTGTATTTTCTATAATGCTAATTGGGAAAGAGATAAAACGAATCGAACTGGTGTTGAACTCTGTTATGGTGACAAAGATAAACGGAGACATTGTTTTGCTACCTGGAAGAATATTTCTGGTTCCATTGAAATAGTGAAACAAGGTTGTTGGCTGGATGATATCAACTGCTATGACAGGTAAGGAAACATTTCCTTTTTTATGATAGCATGGATAATTTTTACCACCACCACACTTTTTAAAGGGGAAAGATCAATGCTTGTATTTTTCACTTCATTTTGTTTTTTGTAAACATGGGCTTATGAAGACCATTACAATGCTAGAGGCCTGGTGCACAAATTGGTGCATGGGTAGGGTCCTTCTGCCTGGCAGATGATTGGGCTGATCAGGGCCGTCTTGCTCAGTCTTGATTGGGGCCCGTGGCTGGGGAGGGAATGTGGGAGGGTTCCCAGGTTTGTCCAGCCCTGTCTCACTCAGTCCCAATCAGCTGGACCTTAGCAGCAAGATAACCTACTGGTCGGAGCATCTGCCCCCTGGTGGTCAGTGCACACATAGCAACTGGTTGCTCAACTCTTGGTCAGACATTTAGCATATTAGGCTTTTATATATAGAGATTCTCTAATGACAAGATATGTATTTTAAAGTAATAAAATAAATGTGACATGTTTATATTTTATCTTTGATATACTTTGAGTAAGTCCAAGTAGTGAGAAATATAGATGAGAAATATTTCTTTCCTTATATTTCCTTATAAATGTGTTATTTTTAAATGACAATTTTAAGGAAAAAGAATTTTTAAAATTGCTTTCAAAGAGAATATATCTATTGAAAATCTATTCTCAAGGAGATGAAAGCTTAATCCTGGTATTTAATTTGCTTTTGGGTTTCTTTTTAATGTATGTGGAAGAAATTGATTTTACTACATTTTTTTCCTTTTTTTTTTCTTGCAAAGTAGGTCTTTGTTCTTTATCCCAAGAGACATTTTAACTTGACGTTCAGAATGACACAGTCCTCATAGAAAACTACATTTTATTTAAAAGATCTTGTTTAAATTGTTTTATTCTATATTGACAATGAAATACAGTGGACATGTAATTGATTGTTACTGATCTTTCCGTGAGGAGTCCCATAGATGTTGGGCTGATCATTTAAACTGCCTGGATTTTTTCAATGCGGGTGGATGCTAATGATTGGCAGAGGCTGCAAAGTCCTAAGTAACTGGACTTTTTGGAGCCAAAAACTGATATACAGTGGTACCTCGAGATACGAGTGCCCTAGCATACGAGATTTTTGAGATAAGAGCCGTCGAGCGAGCGATTTTTGCTTTGAAATACGAGCAACAGCTGAGATAGGAGTAATTGCATGGATCGGGCGGCTGCACATGACCCACCAGTTTACCTCGACTCCAGCGTCTCGTAGTTTCCCAAGCCTCAAGGTTATGGAATGAATTAAACTAGTATCTCGAGGTACCACTGTACTCATAAAACAGTAGATACTTCCTCCTCACTTTTAGGTTTCTCATCTGTGGTTGATTGGCTATATGTGATTAATAGCAAAATGCATTTAATAAGACCATACAAATTGAATTAGCTCTACTTTTTATTAAAATAGTTATTTTGGTGTATATGTATTATTTAGGATATACTTCCAAGTCTGTGACTTTTCAAGGTATTATTTCTCTATAATTATATATTTAAGCTGCATTTCAATTTTTAACCTTTTTATCAGCAGAGGTGATCATTAAATAATATTTGCTATTATGGAAGGTAAGTAGGGCCACTAAGAAAACAGTATAGGTTCCTAAAAATAATTAAAAGTTGAACTACTGTGGGAGCCCCTTTCCACGTCCCACATGATTCAGGGTTCCTGGTTCAGGGTTCGGGTTCTGAGGGAGGCTGGACGCAAATGAAAAGAGACCTTTGGTGACATTGGGAGGCCAGGTGGGAGCCTTCCTCTAGTGCAGCGGTTCTCAACCTGTGGGTCGCGACCCCATTGGGGGTCGAACGACCCTTTCACAGGGGTTGCCTAAGACCATCGGAAAATGCAGATATTTACATCATGATGCATAACAGTAGCAAAATTTCATGGTTGGGGGTCACCACCACATGAGGAACTGTATGCAAGGGTTGCGGCCTTAGGAAGGTTGAGAACCACTGCTCTAGTGGGAAGGACTACCACTTGCTCTGGCCTTTTTCTCCCTTTTATTAAGGCTTTGGGACACACCCCTAGCCTTTAGGCAGGAAATAACAAAACAGAAATTAACATGAAACAAACAGGTAGAGGTTGCTTCAGCTAACAATGTTTTCAACTAAACAGTAAGTAATTAGCTCTGACCTTTCAGAGCAATTAAGGTTGACTAGCCTTCTGGTTTCCTGTTTACATCCATTTAGTGAGAACAATGTTTGGTTTCCGGCAAACTACCTTATATTTCAGCAATTCTACTTCAGGATATTTATCCAAAAATGAAAACACTAACTGAAAAAGACATATGCACCTTTATGTTTATTGTAACATTATTTATAATAGCAAGATGTGGAAGCAATATAAGTGTCCACTGATAGATGAATGGATAAAGAAAATGTATGTAATTAAAATATAACGTATAATATAACATATAACATAATATGTAAAACATATAATATTCATTGTATGCATATAAACCAGCCATAAAACGAAGGAAATCTTGCTATTTAAAAACCACATAGATAAATCTTAATGGCATTATGATAAGTGAAATAAGTCAGAGGAAAACACACCCTATATGATCTCATTTATATAGGAATCAAAAAGACAAACCAAAATTCATAGATACAGTGTGGTTGTAAGAGACTGAGGGGGAGGAGTGGGTAAAATAGGTGAAAGGGGAGAAATGGTGCAAACTTCTAGTTATAAAATGAATTAGTCCTGGCATGTAATGTACAGCATGGTGACTATAGTTAATAATACTGCATTGTGTATTTGAAAGTTGCAAAGAGGGTAGATCTTAAAAGTTCTCATCACATGGAAAAAAATTTGTGTCACTGTGGTGATGGATGTTAACTAACCTTATTGTGGTGATCATTTCAGTCTATACAAATATCATAGAATAGAGGCCCAGTGCATGAAATTCATGCGTGGGGAGGAGGGTCCCCCCAGGCCAGACTGCACCCTCTCCAATCTGGGACCCCTTGGGGGATGTCCGACTGCTGATTTAGTCCCGATCCCAGTCGGACATCCCTCTCACAATCCTGGACCACTGGCTCCTAACCACTCACCTGCCTGCCAGCCTGATCACCCCTAACTGCCCCCCTGCCAGCTTGATCACCCCTAACCGCCTTTGCCTGCTGGCATGATCTCTCCTCACTGCTTCCCTTGCTAGTTGGTTGCCCCTAACTGCCTCCATACTGGCCTAATCACCCTTAACTGCCTCTGCCTGCCAGCCTGATCACTCCCAATTGCCTCCTCCACTGGTCTGGTTGCTCCCAACTGCGCCTCCCCACCCCACTCCCACTGGCCTGGTTGCCCCATGCAGCCTGCTGTTAGGTAGTTTGGTTGCCCTTCACTAATCCCCCTGCTGGCCTGATTGCCCCACAGAGCCTGCTGCTCAGTCGTTTGGTCATCCCTCACTAACCCTTCTGCCGGCCTGGTTGCCCCATGCAGCCTGTTTGATCGTCTGTTTGATTGTGATGGTTGCATAGGCTTTTATTATTATAGATTATGTTTCATACCTGAAAAATATACAATGTTATATGTTAATTATATATCAATTTTATTTTTTTTAAAAGGTAGGTATAAAGAAGTTGGAGGGAAAATGAAATTTGGGAATCATCTTTATCCAAAACTATCTTTCACTAATTAGTTGAAATCAAGGATTTCTGGTGTTTTTTTCTGTGTGTATTTTTTATAATAAAAAGATACTGTGCTTCTCATCTAAAACCAGTATTTGCTGGAGGTTAAGCTTGGTTTGATAATGGAGTGTGGCTTGTTCAGTGCAAATGCTTGTTCTTATAGGGATAATTACTATACCAACTCTGTTTCTAGGGATTAGATGCTAACTTAAAGGTATGTGAAATTTTGTTTTTGTGCTCTGAATTTTATTAAAAAACAGATAATAAGGATAATAAGAAAAATAGGAGAAAGGAAAAGAAGGTTAAAGAAATGTCAGTGTGGAGGAAAAGAGTAATAAAAATAAAAATAAAATTGGATGGCAAAAAGTAATTAGACTAGGTTAATTTACTTCCCATAATTTGAGGCATGGTTCTATATATAAAATATTAAATACACACACACCCACACACACATTTCTTTTGCTAAATTGTTAAAAATCTAGCTTTTATTTATCTTTTACTTTCTACTAAATAGATGTTGGTATCAATTACATTTTTAAGTTAGATTTTTTTAAAGACTGCATTCTTCCTGAAATACCTTAGGCTTTTCATTATAAAATTAAATTCAACCTATTATTCTAATAGCCATCCTTAAAGTTCAATTTATTTGTAACAAGTCTTAAATCTACCTGATGTTTGTTAGCAATATTTAAATGTTTTGTTTTTTTTTTAAAGAAAAAATAAGTACAGTGGTCCTTCCTTAGCTGCAGGTTTGCTTTGTTTTTTAATATATTTTTATTGATTTCAGAGCGGAAGGGAGAATGAAAGAGAAATAGAAACATCAATGATGAGAGTGAATCATTGATTGGCTGCCTCCTGCATGCCCCTGCTGGGGATCGAGCCTGCAACCTGTGCATGTGCCCTTTGATCGGTTTTGAACCTGGGACCCTTCTGTCTGCAGGCCGACGCAGACACTCTATACACTGAAGAAAACCAGCTGGGGCTGCTTTCCGTGGTTTCAGTTACCTATGGGAATTAAGACTGTCAATTTTGGGCCCCAAAATATTGCATGGAAAATTCCAGAAATAATTTGATATTGTGCACAGTTTTGAGTGTTGTAAAGAAATTGAGTGCTGTCCTACCCACAACTGGAATCATCTCCTTGTTCAGTGTATGCAGGTTGTATATGTTACCTGCTCATTAGTCACTTAGGTGTTTTGATTATCAGAGAGACAGACAGACACTATTATATAACTTTTATTACAGTATATTGTTATAATTCTTCTATTTTATTAGTTATTGTTGTTAATCTCATATTATGCCTAACTTATAAATTAAATTGTATCATAGTATGAATATATAGGAAAAAAACGTGTATGTAGGGTTTAGCACTATCCTAGATTTCAAGCATCCACTGAATCTTGAAACTTTTCCCCTGCAGATAGGTGTGGGGAACTACTGTATAGCTGTTTCTTAGTGATTGATTAGGATTTGTTCTACAGGCTAATATTCTATCTTTTCAGTAACTTAGGTTCTCTATAGAAGGCTGCCTCTGCCTTCCCCTCCAGATCAACCTAACTTGAATCAGTTTTTGAGTTACTAGGTTCTATGTTTGTTGTTAAATATTGTTCTTGTTGCTTATCTTAAGCCTGTTCATTGTGTTTAGGGTATTTAAATCTGCTACTACAAAAAAAAAGGCACTTAATTCCCAGGCCTGATTTGGTCTCTAATATATTCTACTGTGACGTGTGAACTTGCATCACTTTGTATTTGTGTGTATACATATGTATTTATATGTACACAGATAGAGTTTTATATATAGTGTTCAGTGTTTGTATTCCTGAAATAGGAAAGCTATATTTTTTGTGAGAAAAAGCACTCCTAGACTAAATTTCTTCTTGGCTTGGTTCCTCTTTCAGTTTTCTAGTAATTAAACAACAGAAAGATAGTTGATTTACATTGATCATTAAAAACTGAGTTAAAGCAATAGTCTCAATGTGATTGTTATAAAATCAGCTGATAATTTTATTCTGATGAGATTTAGTAACAGGATTACAAGAACAGTTTTGAATTTTAAGAATTGACCATTGGATATTAATAAAAATCTTAAAGTTGACTATAAATGACTTCGTATTTTATCTCTGAGAAGAATTTGAGAAAAATACCTGTTGTAGATTCAGTATAATAATGTTGATTTTCATTATTCCTCTGTTTGTTTGCAGGACTGATTGTATAGAGAAAAAAGACAGCCCTGAAGTATATTTTTGTTGCTGTGAGGGCAATATGTGTAATGAAAGGTTTTCTTATTTTCCGGAGATGGAAGTCACGCAGCGTAAGTTCACAGGGAAAATGCATAGATCTGTTTAGTAGATGGAAAGCGAAGTATATTCGTGTTAATAGAATAATTTACTCCTACCTCTCCTACTTTTATTTTTCTCTTAAAATTGATCCTACAATAAATACTTATTACAGAATTTTGTAGACCAAATCTGAGTTGTTCTTTTCTTTCCCTTTTCACAGCTACTTCGAATCCAGTTACACCTAAGCCACCCTATTACAACATCTTGCTCTACTCCTTGGTGCCACTTATGTTAATTGCAGGGATTGTTATCTGTGCATTTTGGGTGTATAGACATCATAAGATGGCCTACCCTCCTGTACTTGTTCCTACTCAAGTAAGTTATTGTCTCATACTTTGTGTTGTTTTACACATTTTAAAGGAGTATTACTGTGATAAAATCCACCAGTTTGTTACAATTCATTGTCCTTTAGAGTTAATTTTTGAATATTTTTACACTTGATCTTAGCCAAAAGGCCAAGAAGCAATTAAATATTTTTTATCACGGAAAAATATAGCTAATTTTGCAAACTTACTAATTTGCTATGTCCTGAACTTTTCTCACTTAAGTGTTTAATAGACTAGATTGAAGGGTTTCCCATTCCTGTTTTTCTTGGGAGAGTTTTACTGTCATTATAATACTTTGTAGTGTGAGATTGACCGTGCTTTATTTATTATGATGTAATTGATGATGGAGAAGGGAAAACAACCTTTTTTCCCCTTCCATTCTCTCCTCCATTCCCAAATTTTAGTGCCTTTTTTCAAGATTACTTGCCAAAGTATCCTTCCTAACCATGGATAGGGACCTCTTAAGGTAACAAGGAAAGTGTGGAAAAGAGAGGTTTCACAAAGGCTTCAGGAAGCTATATCACTAAAAATATTGTTTGAGGAAATTTCTCAACATGTATTATTGGCAGTTCCAAATATATTTTTGTTTGCAAAAAAAGAACAAAAAAACAAAAAACTTTTTTTTTTTAATGTTTTTGATTCTCACTTCTCTGAGCCAGATTAAATGCATGAAATTTTCCTCATTCTCTATCATGTAGACAGTTGGCTCTAGTCCAGTGCTTTATAAGGACTTTTAATATAAATAGTTGATATTCTACAGGCTGAGCAAAGGTGATAACTTTGGTTACATTTGCTTGAGACATTTTTAAACTCTAGTTTTTACTGTTTTAACTCTTAAGATCAGATTACCTCAGCCTCTGGATCTCTTTGTTTAACTTTGTTTTTCTAATACAGTAGGATTAATGGTTAAAATTCGATAGAAGAAAATGGTAAAATCCTATAATTTAATGACCAAAACAACTTGTTCTCTTTAAGCTTTATTTACATAACATATTTCTTTCTCAGTACTTGTCCAAATCTGTTAGCATTAGATCATTGATCCCCATAATCTTTGTAAAATGTGTATATGGAGAAATAAACCTGAGGTTAAATACTTAGTTCAATTAGGTAAATACACTATTTTGTACAGCTGAAATATTTTAATTTTTAGACATTAGTAATCAAGTTGTGCTTCAATATAAAATAATCTCTAAAAAGTATTTTATAATAAAAAATGTTAGTGTCCAATAAATAGATGTAGTTTAATCCATAAGGCCATAGGATGATACACTTGATCTTCTGTTGTTGGTAACTATTTTAATAATAAATATCTACATTTAGAAGAGAAAGCATTTATCTTTATTACTATAGTGGTGTCCAAATGTACCTTAGTTACATTTGTGGTGTGATAGAAATTAACTGGAAACTACATTTAAAAACAACTTTGTGGTTTATTAGTAAAACTATAAGAATAATAATAATGTAATCTTATAGATAATATTGATTTTATATACAGTGTTGACAAGGAAGTATGGTTGAACATTTTTTTAAAAGAATCTGATATAATATATTAGACTACTTTATTTAGAAATGCTAATTAATTCCAGGGTTTAAGGAAAGATGCAGTTATTATTCATAAATAACTAAGAGCCAGGTATCTTTAATAGTATTCATCTCTGTGGGTTTTAGATATTTGTTGCCATGGTTAATGTTATTGTACTCATTTATTTGATACTTTCATTGTTCTGTGGTGAGTTTGAATCAATTGTATGAATTACTGAAAAATAAGGAATGAGTTGGAAGGTTTTTGATGGAATGACCTGGAATGGTCAACCTTTGTTATTAAAAATAGAAGACATGCCTGATGTTATGCTTCCCTTCTGTCATAAACTGAGCTGTGGAAAAGGAGCATTGCCATCAGTGTGGTATTTCTTGTGTCAACTTCACAGTATCTCAGAAACTGTAAAACCACTCTTTCAGTCTCATTTGAGTGAGAAAATTATGTAAGCTAGTTCTGCAAGATGACTTAGGGGCCATCTTGTTACAAATTCTCAGTTTTATCTATTTAAAAATAATTACTGAAAATTACATCAAGCATTTATTGAACATTTAGAGTATATCAGAATACTAGTAAGTTAATGTGTATGTAGAAATATATAATTTAGATAAGAATATATAAAACTATGTAAGATATATAATTTTCCCTCCATGATTTCCAACTTGTGACTGGTATATGAAGATTGTTTTTAGAATATCATGGTGCATTTTTGTTTAAAAATAAAAATTCCTGAACCACACCCCTAAAAGTATAGAATGGGGGCTAGGATATTATGTTTTTAATAAGTTTCCAAGGTGATTTTGGTGACAGCTAGGTATGGAAAGCACTGATTTGATTTTACTCACAGGATTGTTTATATCGTTTAATCCCTACTTTATAGATAAAGAAATTGAAACATAGCAAAGCTCACAACTATTGGAACTGGAATCTAAACCAAGGACTCTGACAACTAAAGCTTTGCTCTTACTGCTTTCTCTGTTCCGCTTCTCATTTTCCACAGAATAGTTGCCTCAGGGGTTTCAGATAATTCTAAACATTCCTGCCATCTCAGAATCATTCTGTAGGCCATTTTATTTTCCTACTTTGGGATGTTGAATAATAACAAGCAATAAAACAATAAAATGAGCAATAGCATGATCACATGATCTCTAATAGGACAAAAGGAAAAATAAGTCATATTCATGTTTTCCATTAAAAAATTTTAACACATTTTAGAATAGGGTTTATGAACTTTTATTGAGTAGTAGGTGGAGATTCTTGTGTGTCTGAGTTGATAGTGCCAGTATCTATTTGGTTTTCAATGCTTTTTTGAGGGAGAGAAGTAGGTAGGGGAGACATATTATACATTTGTAATGTTAAAGTGACTTCTGTATTTCATTTCATATTTATGTCCCCATATTCCAAGTTTAATTCCAAGCCCAGTTAGAAAAATAACTTACATGTTTGTTGTGGATTTCTAGAACATTCTTTCTCTAAATTATTTAAATACTTTTAGACTATGATGTAAAATTTAGGGAAGTATGTTCATTTTCTTAGGGAAACTTTTCTTTAGAGCTTTGGCTAAAGGCTGGTTTGTGGATTAACTGCTCTGTTGTAAGATGTTAGTGGTGATATCTTTTATTGATGATACTTACTTTTTTTAAATATATTTTATTGATTTCTTACAGAGAGGAAGGGAGAGGGATGGAGAATTAGAAACATCGATGAGAGAGAGACATCGATCAGCCGCCTCTTGCACGCTCCCTACTGGGGATGTGCCCGCAACCAAGGTACATGCCCTTGACTGGAATCGAACCTGGAACCTTTCAGTCCACAGGCCGAGGCTCTGTCCACTGAGCCAAACTGGTTTCAGCTTGATGATACTTATTAATGACTCATTTCTACAGTAAGAACTATACTTGAAGATGTACAGGGATTCTGAACAGATCAAAAATCTGTGCTGATAAAGTTACATATACTGTGCTCATTCATTGATCTGATCTTTTATTCTCCTTGGGTGGCGGGGTAGGGGGTGGAGATCAATCCTAAGGGACATACTGGAGAATTGAAATATCAACATGTATCTTCTTGCTAAGCTACTACTATGTTTGTTACATTATTTCATAGTATTACTGTCTTCCCAGTCATCCTGAATGAAAGCCTTGGAGATAAGCACTTCTCCTACACTTGACTCTGTCCATTCACTGTTCATCCCTTCTGATCCTATTGTAGCTCAAGACATAATGGCATCCCGTGCTAAGATTATTTCTATAATCTTACAGCTGGTCTTCTTGCTTCTAGTTTTCTCTCTTTCATCTGTACTAATGCTGTAGAATACTTGTCTGATTATGTTACTTCTGTGCTTTAAAGCTATTTGAGAGTTTTCAAATGATCAATCCAAAATATACAAAGTTTGGAGCCTGATGTGTGGTCTTCTACACTTAATCTGCCTTTTGATTCTTGTCTCTTCATGCAATCTAAGCCATCCATCATATTCATCTAGAATGGTATTAATTATGTACCTTCCTTGAGGGAATTGAGAAAACAGTGCTCAAGTCAGTTTCAGTTTTCTGTGATGCAGATGAGTGGCCCGGGTTGAGAAAAAGACTCCAGTCATTTGTATATGTGTCATTCTCAAGCTTGATCTCTCACACTTGATCATAAGCTCCTTGAAGATAACGTGTGTTTGTATCACTACTGTATCTCACACAGTATTTGCATGTAATAACTATTCTGTAAATGATGATGAATTGGTAAATTGACTTTATTGTATTTAGAGTTATATCCAGATGATAATGCATTATGCTCAGGGATTCATTTAATAAACATTTAGGTGCTCTAGGGCTTTGCTTTAAGATGAATCTTGGTACCATATTTCTTGCAGGTAAAATAAGTTGAAGTCTTCCAGGCTTTCATAAGAGAATGCCATTATTCAATTCTTTATTTAATCACAATCTTAAAGCATCCTTTTAATTTGTATCACCGATGTCACTTTTCTTTTGCCTGTGTTGAAACTGTCTTTCTACGTATAAAAAGAGCCTCTTAATAATCTTTAGTGAGTAAACTGATCATGAACTGGTTTTTCTAGTGTCAGTGAGTCATGAATTGTGAGGGAATTGATGCATTCACTCTATTATTAAGAAGTCTTAATGTGGTTTCAATAAAACTATTTGCATCATTTTCATAACCATATGTGAGCTTAAGTTTCTTGTTTATAAGATCTTTATTTGCGCTGATAAAAAATACCACTTGATAAAAAAATGCATTTTAGGGACTAGAAATTAACCTGCCTTTAACAAGATATGAAGTTAGCTTCTTGTTAAATTTTTAGAGTCTATATAAACAGCATTATAGTATTATAACATTAATACTTTTTAAATGACATTGGTCTCTTTAGTTCTTATGTCATGACATTTTTGTCTAAGTTTTGGTCTGATAAGGACTAAAAGCTTTCACATGTTTGAGATACCTACTTGGGCACACAGAATAATCCAGTTGACCTTGATATTAAGGTAATCATAGGTTGTCATTTCACGCTATGTCAAATTACTGTGCACGGAGAAACCAAGCCATCTTTGAAATGCTTTGTAGGTTTTTCCTATTGAACATGAATCTATATATGTATTCATTTAAAGTTAATAAGATACTGAAAGGGGCAGCATATCATCATTCAAACAAGTCAGTTGAGGGAAGTATGTTTCTTCATTTGGGAGGATGTAAGGGACATTTACTAAATTTCATTAAGTATTTAATATGCTATTATTAATTCCTGCAAAATAAATATTATATCTATATAAGCATATCTTGAAATAGATTGACTGCTTACTAAATGCTTGGAGTTTATGAACACAACTCTTGCTTTTTCTATATCTCTTGCTTTCTCTTTTAAAAATTGTCTTCTATTTAAAATAAGTGCCTGTTTGTAACAAGACAAATTATACAGATAAAAGTTTGTGTGTCCCCCTCCCCCCAAAAAAGGAGGGAAAATCATTTGTTCTTCCTCTCTTTTTTTAATCAGTTTTCTGAAATAACCAATTCTAACAGGCTGGTATATATTCTTTGACACCTTGAATCTCATTTGTTTGAGTATGTATATGCTTTCCCCCCTCTTTTTTAAACTAAAATGTTACTCCACGATGTATACTAAGGACAGTTTTTCAGCTTAGTACTTCTAATCAATCTCATTCTGATTAAATTATGTTGTTTTTAGATAAAATGTAGTGGAACTTTAATATGTGCTCTTAAAATACCAAAATTTTTTGTATTATTCACTTAGAGTTTGTGTTAGCTTTCTGATAAGAGCTGGAACCTACATTCCACAAATATTTTCACTTTATTATTTCAGCATGCTTAAAATATGGTGATTTAATGCTATTGTTTTATGCTTGAGGATAAATATATGTGTTTTTTTTTTTGTTTGTTTGTTTGTTTTTGGGGGGTACATGCTTTAGAAATAGTACAGGGCCGTGTTTGGCAAACTAGCTCGTGAGCCACATGCGGCTCTTTTGCCCATTGAGTGTGGCTCTTCCATAAAATACCATGGCCTGGGTGAGTCTATTTTGAGGAAGTGGCATTAGAAGAAGTTTAAGTTTAAAAAATTTGGCTCTCAAAAGAAATTTCAATCATTGTACTTTGATATTTGGCTTTGTTGACTAATGAGTTTGCCCACCACTGGTACAAGGCTATTAAAAATGTCTCTTCCTTCTGTGTTCCACCTTTGTGTGTGTTTATTTTTATATTGGTAACCTAAATTACAATTTAGTTTTATATATACTTCTATACTAATTGTGGAAAAAGTGTCATAAGTTATCCATAGACATGCAGCTTGAAAAAAAAATTACTCTCATTAGCCATATGTAAGCTGTTTCACTTATATATACACAGACAGGCCCACTTGGAGATTGGCTGAAATCCTGTGTTCAAAAGCAAAGGAAAGGAAAGGAAGAAGGGGAAATAAAAAAAAAAAAGCTGTATCAAAAGCTTAAAATAAGTTAAAGCTATACATTAAAATTAAAACACTTCGTTTCTAAGATTGACTTTAATTTAAATTAAAAAATGTTAAGTTCAGTTTTTCTTTGTCCTATGGAGAACCCAGTCTGCCAGTTTACAAATGGGATTGATGCATGTATACCAGAGGACATTATTCCTTCTTGCCTGGCAAGGAGATGGTAGATAGGAAGAAGTTTGCTTTTCTCTCTATTCTTTATTTCCTGGACCTATCCTGGATTTGTTTCTTCACTCCTAGCTACTTCATTGCTGTCAAACCTTTTTCTATTAACTTGAGATTACAAAAATGAAAAAAAAAAGTCCATTTATTAGCATTATATCACCATATTTTAAGCATGCTAAAATATGCTAGTTTGTTTTGTTTTTTTGTTTAACTACTCACCTAATGCTTGAGGGCCCTTCGTATGCCAGACACTATGCTGGATGTGCAGTGGTAAGTAGTACCAGGACAGTCCTTAATTAGTAGCTCTTTTGGAGCATACAGTTAATACATAGATGAACAAAAAGTAGGTTGGTTGATTAGTTGTTTGACTTTACAGTTTGGAAATGAAGGATATAGAGAGTAAGAAGGGAGTTGCTTCAATAACTTTGGGCAATGATGGAGGAAAGGAGAAGTACCTGATTCTAGCTCTGTAGTGATTAGGAGAAGAGCCACATCTGGGGTGCTCAATTAATGTTAAGTCTTCCAATAGTGTTAGCTATTATTGCTAACAGAAAAAAAAAAACTTCAAAATTGTATTCAAAATGAATCATTGTCATTGAAACTATTGTAGGTACATGTCAATACTTGGAGATTAATTTAGTATAATAAAATATTTCATTTTGACTCAGGTACTATACAGAGCACTTAAGATTTAACTCATTTAATTTTTCAACATCCCATGATTTAGGTCCTGTTTTAAATCCATTTTATAGAATAAGAAAACCAAGAAATAGGTTGGTAAATAAGTTGGCCTAGAGTCAGTTTGCTTATTGGCAAAAATGCCTGTGCATTTATATCCAAGGATTAAATACATTGAATTAATTTTAATTTAATGGCTTATTTCTGTAAATAATAATGTGGGGTTAATAAACAACTAAAGTAGGGTGAGGGTAAGGATCAGAGTACATAAATTATGTTTTAAAAAGTTGTTATGGTGAGCATATATAGACTTAAAGATAAACATAACCACTTCACCATATCACAATATATTAATGTATAGCATGGCCCTTTTTCGTTTTTCAGCCTTACTTGCAGAATACAAGTGCTGAAATGAACAAAAAAATTTTCATACCAGTAAAATCTGATGCTACTGAGCAGCACCAAAAGGAGAATGGGCATCCTTACATCTCTGTCAGACTTTTAACCTCAGGGCTGACTACCCTAAGGAATTAACAGCTTCTTAGGGAACGTGTTTAGAATTCTAATTTCATCCACTTTGGTCTGTTTTTGCTTTGCTTTCAGGAGGATTAGATGAGAGAAACTGTAGGAAGTAGGAGTTGATATATCACAAGAATTTTGAAACTCTATTTGGATTGGAATCATGGCTGTGCATTTGACAGTATCCTTATTATTGTATCTGTTAATGTATAATGTCTTGCTTTCCTTAGCTCAGAAACATTCATCCTCATACACTGTGTTATTTCTTTATAGCTTCTATTTCTATCTACTTGGCAATAGTCTTTTTATAATTAACGATTGTTAAATTTTTTAGAATGTAAGATAATTAGATGACTAAGGAGATAAATTTAGAATTTATCAGTTTTCAAATACTTTGGGTAGGGTGTTCTTAATTCTTGATAGTTCTAAGAAGTTTTTGAGTGATATCAGAATAGTTTAAGTAGGGGAAAATATATATTATATATTATATATCATATATTTATAGTATGTAAATGAACCTAAATCCCTATTTCTAGGTAGATTTCTTTGTATTCCAGTTTTGTATATCTAACTGGCTACTAAATGTCTCCACCTAGATGTCTCTACCATTTGGTTGCATAAGTCAGAAATGTGGATTTGTCCCAATGTTGTTTTTGTACCTTATCTTTTTCCCCTCTCTCTTTATTGATTAAGGTATTACATATGTCTCCTTATCTCCCCACCCCTTTCCCTTCCCACTCATGCCCTCACCTCCTTTGTGTCTGTGTCCATTGGTTAAGCTTATATGCATGCATACAAGTCCTTTGCTTAATCTCTCTCCCTTACCCCCACCCTCCCCTACCTTCCCTCTGAGGTTTGACGGTCTGATCAATGCTTCTCTGTCTCTGGATCTGTTTTTGTTCATTAGTTTATGTTGTTCATTGTATTTCATAAATGAGTGAGATCCTGAAATATTTATTTTTCTCTAATTGGTGTATTTTGCTTATCATAATGCTCTCCCTTATCTTCTTAGCTCTAATACTCCATTTCTTAAGTATTCTCTTCTCAGGAAGATCTTCTCTTATTTAACTTGCCAGTTTAAGTCAGGTCTCTCCTTACAGATACTCAAGGTACTGAATTCCTTTTTCTTGCTCTTTATAGTAATGCATTTATGAGTGTAATCTTTGATTAGTGTAGTATTTCTTACCTACACTATAGTAAGCATCATCACAGCCTGGATAGTCAGTGCCTGGCACAAACTAGGCACTCAATAAAGATTTATTGAATCATGGAGAAATACTCTTCATTCTTTTCTGATGTTTGACAGTTAATTTTTTCACCTTAAGGAAGTTTTTATTAAAAGAATTTTATTCAGCAAACCTAATTACTTGACATTAATGTGCTTATTTGGTTTTCACTGCTATCTCCAGTTATAGTTAGTGACATTCAAATTCCATTTTCCATGTTGTGAATCCAGGCTGTTTTGTTTGGTTCCTTTCTATCCATTTATGTATTTTAGTGAATCAATTTTTTTGGATTCTGTTTGGACCCTTTTATTTTATAACATTGTTGATACATTGAGGCTTGTTCTTGGTGTCTCTTATTTAGTTTGCATCATTCTATAGTTTATTGTGTGTAAATTGAACAAGTTTATACTTTTTTGGGAGGTTCATGAGTGGCACTTGCTTGCACATGTTATTACAGTGGCCTGGTCTTCAGTGGCTTCAAAATCACCTGTATGAAAACAAAACCTGAGAGATGCTTAAACCTTGGGAAGCTATAGTCTAGTTATTTATGTGGCATGTATTTCTTACAAGGAATTAATTTTACTCTGGAGTATTGATAAGATGTTTTAATAGTAGGATTAGGTAAGCCAAAAAGGCATTTATTTCTTACAATGAATGAATTTTACTCTGGAGTACTGATAAGATGTTTTAGTAGTAAGATTAGCTAAGCCTTTTAGATGAATTATAAATAATTCTGAATTGTCAGGAAAAAAATTAAGAAGGCAAAAATCTAGTTAAGCAACTGGTATAGATAAATGAGCTGTCAAATCTTCTTTTGTTGTTGCTGTTTTTCTCTGTAGAAATATTGGAAACTGGAGAATATGATCAGTGATTGGAGGGATTCATAGCCTTCCTTTACACTGGTGACAGTATTTCTCTTAATTTTAAATTTGGTTCCTTACCTATTTTGTGATGACTGGGGCATTGAAAATTTTATTCTCTATGAGTGTTCTCAAGATTGAAAAGTATGTATGGATACTTGTTCTCAGGGCCACCACTGCTTGAATTCTTTACTGTTGCTGTGGCTAGGGAAGTAGAATAGTAGTAGGCCTGGTCTGTCAATCTTTCTATTTAATTCTGACCTTCTTAGTCTTCCCTTCTTTTTTTTTTTTTTACCCGTATATTGTTGCACACATTCACATTTGGCACTGGAAACAGTTTTCTGTCTCACTGTTGTGCTTCTACTTGCCTTTGATGAAAGGGATGTGCAGCAGTTCAGGAAGTAGGAGATTCTAGAGATTCTGAAGATAACTGTCAGGAAGTGTGATTTGAGCTATATAGTGCTAAGTGCTACTCCTACAAATATTGTTAAAGGCAATACTGCCCTCTGGTGTCCAGAGTCAATTCCAGTGCATTTCTTCTCAATTAAATTACTTTTTGTATTCTTATAGTTAAGACTCTATAACTTCTTAGAAAAATAAGTAACAGTTATTTAAGATTTGGTTTAGTTTATTTACTGGCTTGAAGTCCATTCATTCAGGTAACTCGGGGTTATACAGGAGTCATCTATCTGATAGGTAATGTCTGATAGGTAATGTCCCATTTTTATTTTTTTTTTAATATTACTTTCCTTTGTTTTATAAGGAAAGTGTTCCCAAGTCTTATTTTAGAAATATTATACAGTGGATCATTGCCAATTTTTAAAAAGCTAAATCATTATCTTTCTTCCTTCACTTTTGTAACTGATGTGTCATTTTTCATTTCATTCTGGATATAAATCGTAATTTCTTTTGCCTGTGTTTTTTCTTCACAAGCACGCCTTTCATATAATGATAGAGGTAAGATGCATTGATGTTTGTTTTATGGTTGTGGAACTTTTTTGTGGATGCATACTAAACATTTTGTTCTTATTTGTTATTGCTTTATTGTGCATCCTTTGTAGTTTATACATTTATGTTAAGAAGTGTTTTTTTTCTATTTTTAATATTGAAAACCTGATTGATTTGTCATAATAGAAGTTTTTGGTTTTAATAGATTGCTAACGATATTTATATTTATCTGAGGTGGAATGTAGTCACAACTGTTTTAGTTGATTAGAGGTTAACACCTAATGGCAAGATTTTTAGTCTTAAAACCTTTATATTGGTTAATTTTTATATAGCATCATTAGCTTAAATGTCAACATGTCCTCACCTTTGGCAGGAGCTGACTTTCTGGTTGAATCCATTATCTTTTAATGTGAAATCTATATTTTCAGGTAGTTTCTTTCATCTTTGACATCTTTAGCAAATGGACTAGATAGTGAAGTATAATTTGATTTTTTTGCTGTGTGGTAATTTAAAACTTTAATTATAGTTCACCTTTCATCTGGAGAATTCAGAATAAGTAAAATGATCACAAATTTCTTTGTAGTTCTTACTTTGAACAATGTATTCTGGTATTGGTTATAGCAGTGTTATTGTGTTGGGGTGGGAGACTTTTTCCAGCTCTAGTCATTTGTTGCTTCATAACTTAATGTCTCATGATGCCATAATTTTCAAATACAAATGGGTAAAGAAGGGATATAATCAGAGCCATGTTCTAATGCATATCTTTTTAACTGCAAATGGATTCTGCAAAAGAACCAGAGACTTAGGGAGATGTTTTAGGAATTCTGCATGTTCATAGCTGCTCCCACCTCAAAGTAGTTTTTCTGCATGGCAGGGCAAATCCTTATTTTATGGATAACATTACAATGTTGCTGTCATTTTGAAGTTTAAGTCTGAATTAGTTTTCCCAGGTATTCATATACTTTAAAGGTATAAATCTTTATTTCTAGAATCAAGCATTTTTATTTTTTTGTGTGTGGATAAATTAGTATAATGATGTTAATAAACTGAAAATTTCTTATAATCTTGGATTATAGAATAAGTAAAAACTAAATATTAGAGATTCAGTTAAAGCTTAATAAAGAACTTAAAAGTATGAAACAGAAGAACTTTCTACTGATTTTTCATTGAAAAGGCAAAAGATGTGTTAATTGATTGATGTTATAGATTTCAGATAGTGGTGCCTATTATAGTCACTGATTTTTTTAACCTAACCTTTTAAGTATTATAGGATGTTATTTATAAACAACATTTCTTATTTGATGCTCTATAGGAATGTACCTTTGAAGACCTTTTTATCACCCTTTGAAAATTGACCAGTGTTCTTCTTTAAGCTTTTTACTTATAAGTAATTTTGACAATGATTATGTTTTCAGGCTATGATATAATGGTAATATAATTACGAGAGTTATCTAAGATTTCTCGGTGAAATAATGGTATCTCAGAAACTTGCTAAACAGAGCCTTGGAAACCTGGGAACTTTGAAGTTTATCTTTGCATTTGGAAAACACTAAATTATTTTTTTTCTAAGCATAGACATTAAAATTTATTATATTCCCTAAAATTAAGATTAATGTTATGTTAAATTATGTTTTGAATTGCTGACATATTCTTAATTTGATTTATGAATTAAGTAATCCAAATCCTGTTTTAAGAACATCATTTTCAGATAGATGGTACTCTAGAACTAGAATAGGCAGTGTATGTTATCCAGAGACATTATCAGTTAATTTATATATAAATTATTAAAAATCATAGTGTTTACATTTAGAGCCATGTTACCCTTTATCTGGTTATTTTTCCTTCAGCTTTTAGCCCTTATCTGTATATTTTAGTGTTTGGCATCCCAGCTTTGAGAATTCAAGTTTTCTAATTTACTTCTAAAGGAGGGGAAATTATTGACATTAATTTTTTAGTTACTTTAAGATTTTCAAATTGAATTTTTTCAGTTAGCATAAATTTTCTTTTATGCATTTACCCAATAATTCTTAAATTTTCAGCACTGAATTCTTTGCCTCTAGAAGAGTAGTTTTCAACTTTTTGTTCCCTCCTGACTCCACATTCACATAAGTAACAAACTCTTAGCAGTAGAATCTAAGAGTTTAAATGGTCAGAGAATGAGGTAGGGAGGGTTAGGTTTTACTAAAACCTTTCCAGAGATCCTTGTGTCCTTTTACTAAAGATAATAACTTTAGAGGCATGCATCTATGAGATTTATATCTGACTTCCTGGATTCATCCCTGTTAAACAAAAATACTCTTTAGCTTTGCTAACCTTTCATGTTTTGAATATGTGATGGAAAAACAACTTCTGTAAACATTTAAAAAAATAAATACCTGTGGTTGAAATGAGTCATAGGAAGTCTTGTAGTTATCTTACTGGTTTAAAACATAGGAATTCTGAAACCGTTTTGTAAAAGATTGTCTACTTTAGTTGGTTGAAATTACATGTTTTTTTCTCTCTAATACCTTGCAGTGTTTCTATTTTTAAGGCTAACTTTTTTTTTAAATCTTTAGTGGCACTGGTGGGCTGAATAATGCCTGAAGGGAGCACTAACAGTCTTGAGGCATTAGAAGAGGAGATCTTTTCTTTTTATGTGAGGGGAGGAGGCAGAGAGAGGTGCATCAATATAGGGTTGACATACTATTTCCATGTGTCTTATGTGCCACCAGTGTCATAATGTCTGTTGCGGTAGTCACAGAAATTTTAGTTGCTCCCTATAATACTCATTATGCAGCCCTTCAAATACTTTTATTACTTTTTTTTATTTTCTTCTGGAAACTTTCCAAAAGGCTTCATATGTCTTTTTTTCCTTGCAGATATTGAACTGATAAAATACTTTTAGTGAAGGGTTGCTACTCCAGTCTGTATAAGGAGGATTCCCTTATCCTTAGGAAATGTTATACTCCTATTCGTATTTACTCCATTTTAAAAAGTTAACTATAGCGGTACACTCACTTCTCTTTCTTTTACCTAAAGTCTGTATCACCTACGAGGATGACCACTCACTTTCTTGATTATTATTTGCACTTTATTTGTCAGTCAATCCTAGAACACTAATAATTTTTATCTCAGATCAATTTTGGGAAATATTTATAAGCAAAGGGTGAATTGTTTTTAGGTTGAAACATTAGAATGAATGGGACAGTCAGGCTATCGCAAAGTTAACTGACATTTCTTTAATGTGCTTAGCATTTGAGAATCACTGTGGGTATTTCTGAGATTAACTGAAGAAATGTTTTAAAGAGCAATTGGGGAAAGTAGTGGATTTTGAGGACAAATTTTCTTTGAGACACAGCCATAATTTGCTGTTTCTGGTACTTTTTGAAGTTTTCTAATTTACCTTTAAAGGAGGGGAAATTATTCCTCATTCTGTAAGGAAGTATCAATCTGGATGAAACAGTTGAAATAGTGTTGGTTGGTATCTAGAGGCCACAGAAAGTCTTAAGAAAATTAGTGACAGTGGAACAAAAAAGATTTTAGATCTTTTTCTCCATTATACATACATAGCAACACTGCCGAATGTACTTATGAGAACTCTTAATTCAAGTTGTTTGCCTTGTGATTACTATAGATAAATAGGAATGTTTGAGAACTCAGTTTGGGCAAGATTGAAATTAATGTCATCTGTATGTGTTTACTGTTTCTGTCAACTGATTCCTCAGTATACTCAACTTTTCCCCTAACATTTAAAGAGATATGTAGCAAGTGCTACTTTTTAATATTATTATTGTTATTTATCTATAGGATCCAGGACCACCCCCACCTTCTCCATTACTAGGTTTGAAGCCACTGCAGTTACTAGAAGTGAAAGCAAGGGGAAGATTTGGTTGTGTCTGGAAAGCCCAGTTGCTCAATGAATATGTAGCTGTGAAAATATTTCCAATACAGGTATGCTTATTATAGTTTTCTAATCTGCACACATACTTTTAAAAGGTTGCAACTGGCTTGGTCTTTGTAATAACTCCAGTTTGAAAATACAAGCCATATGTTTCAAGGTGGTTCTTGTGGTACTAGGGAAAGCGATTCACCTTGTTAAGTCTGCCTTCTCATCTGAGAAATGGAATTAATGGTACAGTAGTCATTATGTTTTTTTGGAGTAGTGGAATTAAAATAAATGAACACATAGGAGATCTTTTGCCACTAAAAATTCTAAAGAAGTGCAAAGTGAAGATGAAGATTCTAATAAAAATTTAATTAATGTCTGGGTGTTTAACTTTTAATATGCCATTGACATAATCAGAAAAAAAACAAACAGAAGAATGAAAGAATAAATGTGCTTTGTT
Organism: Lasiurus cinereus; assembly: GCA_011751065.1. Taxonomy (NCBI): domain Eukaryota; kingdom Metazoa; phylum Chordata; class Mammalia; order Chiroptera; family Vespertilionidae; genus Lasiurus; species Lasiurus cinereus. Next base: position 36,830,216 of record JAAGEH010000393.1, on the reverse strand, counting down.
TCAGAATTGCCGTTTGGAAGTATGCTATCATACTTACTCATTTTTGTCCTATTTTGAGTGTTAATAGCTTCAGATATTGCTTGTTGAATTTTCAGAGGCAGTCAATCAAGACTGGTTTACTGTTGAAAAATTTTTTTAAAGGGGTTGACCTCATAAAACCCTGATTTAATGTACCCCTAAACTGTCTTTTGTTCCATTGAGAATGACTGGTATAGATATGTGATGATTCCATTTCCCTTTCTCTCGTGTCTACAGCCCTGTGACTAAAGCCATGCACGATATTGCAATCCTGGCTGGGTTGGATGATGCTGGCTTCACCACTGTACCTAGACAGTAGATCTTCCTTATTCCAAAGTTACAATATAATCAATTTCTTCATTGTAATATATCTGGATTTTAGCCTTCTTGACTCTTCTAAAGCCTATTTCTTAGAGTCTATGAAAAAGTTTATTACTGTTCTTTTTGGTAGAATTACAGATACTATATAGTTTAGTTTTCAGAGAAAAAGTCTGTTCTGTTCTGCCAAGATTCACAAATATTTGGGTGATATTAATGAAATAATAGTAGCTAACATTTTATTTGATGCTTCTATTGTGTCAGGTAGAGGATTTTTACATATATGAGTACTGACTAATATGTGTCCATCTATTATCCATTCATATAAAGCAATACACAATATACATATCTATCTATATAAAACCCTAATATGCAAATTGACCAAATGGCAGAATGACCTGTGGAATGACTACTCAGTGGTGGGAAGGGGCCAGCGAGTGGGCAGCATCAGGCCAGCCAAGGCAGATGCCTGCGGGCAGTGAGAGGCAACCAGCAGAAGCTGTGTGATTGGGGGGCAGGACCTGCCAGCAAGAGGGTGGCACCACTCCCCAATCGCCCTGCCAGTGATGGCAGGGAATGGGGCTGGTGAGAAGGCAGCAGGGTTTAGGGGATGAGGCTGGCTGGCAAGTGAATGTTGTCAGGCTGCAGGCCAAGGGAGGTGCCAGTGGGGACCCCCCGGATTCCTCCACCAGTTGCCCCACAGATTGGCCCTGATTGCTGGCCAGGCCTAGGGACCCTGCCCTATTTATTGGGAACAGTCTATTACTTAACTTCTCTCTGCTTCAGTTTTTCCACCCATAAGATGGGGAAAATGCCACTACTGCCTCAGCAGGATCATGTTATGTACTGCTTTTTATAATTAGGGCAAAAAAATGTAGCTGCCCACACCACAGCAAGATGCCTTTCACCTGTATGAAAAGTATGGTCACTGGTGCATGCAGCGTCCCAGACTGCGAGAGAGATATCAGACTGCAGGTTTAGGTCTGACATCCCCTGAGGGGTTCTGGATTGTGAGAGGGCATAGGCTGGGATGAAGGACCTCCCTCCGCTGATCTGTGCACAGTCCTCATTTTGCTAATGTTTATTAACTTGCCAAAGGTCTCAGATAGTTTGGATCCCTAATTATTATGCAGTCATTGCCTTCTGCTTTTATTATCCTTTCATTGTGGATAGAAACTAAATATTTTATAATTTGATATGTAGTGAGTATGGATCACTTGTAGGCACAAATGAGAGTATTGTATTTTAAATTATTGTATTGCATAAATATATGCTCCATTATGTTCTTGTTGACTTTATAGGGTATTAGAAGCATTTTGTTAAGAATCCTATATAATAAAAGGGTGATATGCAAATGACAAAATGGTGGAATGACTGTTTGCTATGATGCACACTTACCACCAGGGGGCAGACGCTCAATGCAGGAGCTGTCCCCTGGTGTCAGTGTGCTTGTATAGGGGAGTGCTGCTCAGCCAGAAGCTGGACTCACAGGTGGCAAGCACAGCAGCAATGGCAGGAGCTTCTCTCACCTCTGTTGGACATCCCCCGAGGGCTTCTAGACTGCAAGAGGATGCAGGCCATGCTGAGGGACCACCACCCCCAAGTGTAAAATTTCATGCACTAGTCCTCCAGTGTTTAATATTGTGTTACTAGAGACCCGGTGCATGGATTCATGCACTGGTGGGGTCTTTCGGCCTGGTCTACGGGGTTAGGGCCAAAACCAACTCTCTGACATCCCCTGAGGGGTCTTCGATTGCAAGAGGACACATGCCAGGCCGAGGGACCCCACTAGTGCATGTTCGGGGCTAACGAGGGTTTCATGGGAGGGCTCCATGGTGTGTCCGGCCCATCTTGCCCAATCCTGTTTGGGATCAATTGGGGCTGTCTCGCCTAGTCCCGATCGGTTGGACCCCAGCAGCAAGCTAACTTACTGGTCAGAGCATCTATCCCCTGGGGGTCAGTATGTGTCATAGCAACTGATCAAATGGTTGAATAGTCAGACACTTAGCATATTAGGCTTTTAAATATAGAGATTCTTTAAAATATTTTTTCCTAATTAGATGAAGTCTTTCTACCTAAATTTCATCTCCCAGGGAGATTATTCTGAATAGTAACACAAGTAACTTCACACAATGGTGAAATTCCATTGTAGTGCTAACTTGTAAGCAGAATGTGTCCAAGGTTAGATACTGAAGTTGAGCACTTCTGAGCAACTCCTGTGTTTACAAACTGGAAATACAGAACAGTGTGTTTTGAGGGAATAGGAGAGGGCAGACATTTGGTATGGAACTCTTACCTGTTGTCAGAGTGTGCTTTTATTAAAAATAAAAACATAAGTAGCTATTTTATTTTTAATTTTTTTGCCTTAGAATTTGAGTAACTTTTTTTTTTTTTAAGATATGGTTTATTGCCTCTATTTCTTACTATTTCTTTTTGACTATAGGACAAACAGTCATGGCAAAATGAATATGAAGTCTACAGTTTGCCTGGAATGAAGCATGAGAATATATTACAGTTCATTGGTGCAGAAAAACGAGGCACCAGTGTTGATGTGGATCTTTGGCTAATCACAGCATTTCATGAAAAGGTAAAACTACTTTCTGTGGTAGTAAAGTCAGGGTTGGTTTACCTACCTAATATTGGTTACAAATTCTTCAGATTTATTTTTCTGGGAATAGTATATTCTACTAGGTTAATATTTATAAGTAATATCTATTTAAAGTTAGCAAGTCTTTTACCTAACCCTCTAGTTAACCAATCTTTTGTCCCTGATATCTTGTGCTGCAATTACCTCTCTTACAAATAATTATTTTAGTACTAGAGGTTCGTGCACCAGTGGGGTCCCTCAGCCTGGCCTGCAGGATCGGGCTTTCGAACATCTCCGAGGTGTCCCGGATTGTGAGAGGGCGCAGGCCAGGTTGAGAGACCCCACTGGTGCATCATCAGGGCCGGGAAGGGATGTGGGAGGTTGGCTGCAGAAGGGCTTCATGGCATGTCTGGCCCGTCTCACTCAGTCCCGATTGGCTGGATCCCAGCAGCCAGCTAACATACTGGTTAGAGTGTCTATGCCCTGGTGGTCATTGCACGTCATAGTGACTGGTCAGCCGTTGACTGTCTGCCGCCTGCTGGTCAGTGCACATCATAGTGAGCAGTTGAGCAGCTTTAGCATATCATTAGCATATTCTGCTTTGACCAACTAGACAATAGGATACTTAGCATATTAGTCTTTTCTTATATAGGATAATCGATACTTAGTAAATTTACCATCCATTTTGATTACATGAATCATATATATTTTTTTCAGATTGAATTTTGTTTCTTAAAATTTTGCTTAATATAGCTTAGTGACAAAACTAGAATTAGGAAATTTAACTGATCTTTGTCACTCATTTGTAAGGTAATTATTACCAAAGCACACTTGCTATTTTTCCTCATTTTTTCTACTTTCAGAGTTAGTATGAAAATATACATTAATGATACAGGAAATTGTGTTCTCCTTGGCAGTCAGGTTTATTATTGTCAGATATAAGTAGCTCTTTTACTTCTCTTAATTCTTAACCAAAAAGATGGCAATAATCCTGAGAGGATTATTTATTTTTGTTGTTGTTTATATGTCTTAATTTTATGCTTTCCTAGTCCTCTGATATAACATCTCCCTAGTCATTAAATAGTTTCTGAAATTAGACTTTTTTTTTTATTTTGCCTTCTAAATAGGGGGGAATTTATTGACTGCCTGTGTTTGTAGCAAACTTTTAAAGATGAGTGGTATTTTTTTCTAGTCAAACATTTATTTATTATTATCTTTTATATTTTATTGATTTTTTACAGAGAGGAAGGGAGAGGGATAGAGAGTTAGAAACATTGATGAGAGAGAGACATTGATCAGCCGCCTCCTGCACGCCCCTACTGGGGATGTGCCCGCAACCAAGATACATGCCCTTGACCGAAATCGAACCCGGAACCTTTCAGTCTGCAGGCCATCGCTCTATCCACTGGCTAGTCAAATATTTATTAATGTGAAACTTGAACCATTCCAGATACTGTAAATTGGTTTTGCGGTATTATTATTCACCAAAAGGAAAATATATTGTCTTCCATAACCTCTGGAATGTAAAAAGGAAAGTCTCCATATACATATGGCTTTTGTCAAGAGCTTAAGTTGTGTTCTTTTCCCCTTTCTTTAGGGTTCACTGTCAGACTTTCTTAAGGCTAATGTGGTCTCTTGGAATGAATTGTGTCATATTGCAGAAACTATGGCTAGAGGATTGGCATATTTACATGAGGATATACCTGGCCTAAAAGATGGCCACAAACCCGCCATATCTCACAGGTAGAGCTAAATTTATATTATTTTCCAAAATAATTCAGTATTTGTTTATTACTTAAGTTTTTAATCCTCTGAATAAAATTTATTTTTTCCCTAGTTATCTAGTTATGCTATAGGAGGCAGAATGATTTCATTTGTTTTTAAAATTAATTTTGAGATTGTCCAGGAAGTAATTTGGATAATGTATATATTAATGTCATTAGCTTAATTGTTAGTCATCACTAGCTTTATTATTGATTTATGTTTTAATTAGTCTTTTTCTTGAAAGCATGGTTAAGGAAAAAAGTGGATTTTTTCTAAATCAAAAGGTAAATTTGTTTAACCTCAAAACATGATTAACTTCAAAGATGATTATAAATAGGTAAGAGGGAGATATAACTAAGGAGTGCCCTTTTCTTTGCTTTCATTTTGAATGATTATTACTTGAGCTGAGGTGGAAGGAGGTATCAGAACAATTGGTTTTACACAGTTGCCTTTTTTTTAGGGAAGAAATAGTACTTGGACAAAAAAGTTATTTTCTTAAAAGGGAAAACATTAGTTTCCTTAAACATAGTATTCAATTTGTCATTGTGATTTAACTTCCTTGAACATGAGACCAATTTGCCTTCTGGCATTCAACTTAAAAATGGTTGCTTTAAAATTGGGTATGAACTGATGCATTTAACAAATATTTACTTGAGTGGCACCAGAAGGTGTTTTAGGTTGCTGGGAGGCATTACTTTAAACCCAACTATAACATAGATTCTGATTTTGCAAACTTCCACTTCAGAAATAGCTCTCCTTTCTTCGCACCTTTCTCTCTTCAGTCTAACTACCTCTTTCACTCACCTCACCGCATCTTATAGGGAACTGAATGAACTTTCCTTCCCCATAGGTTATAAGGAGTACCATCCATAAAAATTTTTGAGTCTAAAACTGATTGGCTTTGTAACATTTGTGGGTGTCTCCCTGTGACTCCTCTATCCCACTCTTGGTCTCTGTACACATAAATTTAACCATTGCTCATGGCATAGATGTATTCAGCTCAGGTATAGTATTCCTAGGGTGAACCAGTTGAGGCTAGTGTGTAGAGGACATTTGATTACCTTAAAAAACAATTACTCTTTTCAGAATACCAGGGTCTAATTGGAGGGAGAGTATGTTCATAGTGCAATTTTTTTTGTCTGTTATACATTCCTGGAGGTGCTTGTCTGCAACAAGGTTGATGAATATAAGAACCACTAAAATAAGGGACCATCCTAAAATGTAGGCATGTTCCAATAGGCAGAAGGCTCCATTAATCTATTCTTTGAAAATTCTTAAATTTAATGTTCTGTTTTAATGGGAGTTTCTAACAATAAACTCTGATGTGTTTTTATTATCTTAGAAAACAGCAATTTTATGATTGATAGGTAGGAATGGCATAGATAACATGTAGGCTGGATAGTAGTATTTTTGGAATGGCAGTTCCTTATAAAAATGTGTTATGGAAAGAATTCCTTATTGTCCATGTTATAAGTAGGAGTTTGTCACTGTACTCTTTCTTGAGACTTTGCTTAAGCTTTTTCTTCCTCTCCTTTTTTTTTTTTTTTTGCATTTCATACTTTCCAGTAACTATTCTTTTATAGCATACCTGGTTTCTCTTCTTTCCCACTTTCAGTAAAAATTTTTACTAGATGTATCTTGTTAAAACTTAATTTGAGTACTTTGTCCATCTTTTTATTTGCAAGGGACATCAAAAGTAAAAATGTGCTGTTGAAAAACAATCTGACAGCCTGTATTGCTGACTTTGGGTTGGCGTTAAAGTTTGAGGCTGGCAAGTCTGCAGGTGATACTCACGGACAGGTAAGCATGATCACTATAAACTGTAAGAAAAAAATAATCTTGTTTCATATTTTTTTTAGCATGGCATATCTGGGTTAAATTGATCTGAAATTATTGTGGTAGTTATTAAATTGGGATCTAATATAAATGGCTCTCCTAAGAGTAACATGTTAAATTTGCTAAGGAGGACATTTTCATAGGATGGTGAAGGATTATCAGGACCTCAAGTGGTTTAGAACAAGCATTTCATAAAAATAGCTTAGACAGATGTCATAGGATTCTATTTTAAAAACTAATCAAAGAAGAATCAAACACATTTTAATAGACGCATTCTGAGGGAGTTCTTAGTATTAATCAATTTTTATATATATATTGATTTTTTATAGAGAGGAAAGGAGAGGGACAGAGAGCTAGAAACATCGATCAGCTGCCTCCTGCAAACCCCCTACTGGGCATGTGCCCGCAACCAAGGTACATGACATGCCCTTGACCAGAATCAAACCTGGGACCTTTCAATCCATAGGCCGATGCTCTATCCCCTGAGCCAAACAGATTTCGGCTTAACTCAGTTTTAACTTAATTCTTTCACTACCCTAAGAGTAAATGGAAGAATATTTGGTCACTATTCATACTACATTGCATTAAGATCTGCCCATTTTTCCAGACAATTATAATTTCTTGCTTTTTGGTCTTTATTCTTTCATCAACTCTTTAATCAGCTCTAGAGCCTTTCTCTGAATTCTCTCCACATTTCAGGACACTTGTAAAGCCTTGAGTGAGGATCCTACCTCTTGTCAAGGTCTGCACAGAGATCTCAGTAATGAGAACCTTTAAGAAGGCCAAAGGAAAAGAACATTATCCATACACTTTATTCTCAAAACCTGTGAGGCTAGAAAATAGCAAAGGTATTGTCATTCTTGCAAAATGACTTTTTTTAATTTTATTTTAATTTTTAAATTTATTTTGCTGATTTTTTTAGAGGAAGGGAGGATAGAGAGTTAGAAACATCGTTGAGAGAGAAACACTGATGAGCTGCCTCCTGCACACCCCCTACTGGGGATGTGTCCACAACCAAGGTACATGCCCTTGACCAAAATCGAACCTGGGACCCTTCAGGCTGCAGGCTGACCTCTATCCACTGAGCCAAACTGGTTAGGGCTGCAAGATAACTTTTAATCAGGAAAACCAGTTTGACCTGAAAGGTGACATTATTTTTTACAAAGCCTAATGACTTAGGCTCTCGTATGATTATTCCTTCATCTTTTAAGTTAGACAAATTATTTGAACATCTAATTCTCATGTTTCTTTTTCCCCCAGCATATCCTATTAACTTCCAAGAAACAGTTCTCAAATAATCACAACGTAACAAATTTTGGTAGTATTAACAAATGATTTAAGAATTTAGTTGGAGCCATGATCAGCAGTCATAGTTTTCGAAAGGTTGACACCAAATATATTTGGAAACAAAGGCAGTTTTGTGGAGGAAGTTACTGAGAGGAAGATTGTGCAGGAAGCCTAGGGATTAAACACCTGAGCTTATTGTATGGTCGATTATCGTAAGACTAAGTTTGGTGAACAGTTTATTTCTTTGGTACCTTATAACCCCCCATACTCCCTGTTTTTGTTTTTTTAAGTAAAGAATGTGGAACTCATTCATATCTTTTAACACCCTCGTAGTTGGGTTACATGATGAGATTAAAATAACTACTTATTAGTAGTTATTAAAATCAGTTGTCCCTTGACTTTAGATTTCATAGACCAGAAAATAGAAAAATGCATGTTATTATACATTTTATATATTACACAATTGTACCATTGAAAGTTATTTAAAGTAGAAAAAATATTAAGCTTTCTTTTTCTCTATTAAATGAATTAAAAACTTGAACTTTAGGCTCTTAGTAATCAGTATATTTGCAGATAATTGTGCAATTCTAGTCCAGAAATCACAGTCACTTAAGAATGGAGCTTTTTGGAAATGCCAGTATTTCCTAGATCTGCTCAAGTGGATTGGGATCTACCCAGCTATCACACAGATTTTTAAACATCCATCTATGAATGTTGTCAAGCACCAAGCAAAGGTAGCTGTACTAGCTTAGTAATCATTGATATATTACTAAGAAATACTAAATTGTTAAGGAAAGATAAAGATCTCGGAGACAGAAGTTATGAATAAACAAACACATAGATTTTGTACAAATAGACTTTTAAAAGTTTATTCACCCTTTTTTCAGCTAATTTTTTTTACATGTTGTATTGTTTATTAGTTTATTATTTTTTTTTAAATACATTTTGTTGATTTTTTTACAGAGAGGAAGGGAGAGGGAGAGTTAGAAACATCCATGAGAAAGAGACATTGATCAGTCACCTCCTGCACACCCCCCACCGGGGATGTGCCCGCAATCAAGGCACATACCCCAGACCGGAATCGAACCCCGGAACTTCTCAGTCCACAGACCAACACTCTATCCACTGAGCCAAACCAGTTTCGGAAGTTCATTATTTTTTAATACAGAAAAAGACAGACTTTTAAAGCACTTTAAAAAAAGATACATTAAAATTATATAGTTTTTTTTCTCTTTCATCCTTCTCCCCACAATTATTATTAAGTTTCTTATGATTAGTTCCAGAATAGGAAAAAAATTCTAAGCCTACACTAGTATGATGATGATATATTTTTTAAGGGTACCCAGAAAGGACTTTGGTATATACTGCTTTGTTCATTGATGTTTTCATCCTGCAGTGTTTTTGGAAATCTTTCTAGATTAGCCTGTAGATTTACCTCATGTTTTTAAGAGCTGCTTATGCTCCATTTGTTTAATCTGCCCTTACTGATGGATGCTGCTGCTCTTTCCAGTGAGTGTCTTGGCTGTTGTATTACTTGAAATGGAATAAATTCTGCTTGACCTTGTAGTCTGGAGGTTATAACTTAGTTACCTTATCTCTGTGGTCGGCGAACTGGAGCTCACTCTTTGGCCCCTTGAGTGTGGCTCTTCCACAAAACACCACGGCCTGGGCGAGTATTTTGAAGAAGTGGCATTAGAACAAGTTTAAGTTTAAATAATTAGGCTCTCAAAAGAAATTTCAATTGTTGTACTGTTGATATTTGGCTCTGTGGACTAATGAGTTTGCCGACCACTGCCTTATCTGATATTAGACCACATATGGTTTTCTTTTTATTATAGAAGTATAATATGTTAGTTCATAAAGTTAATGAATGAGTACTATTTGCTTTCAACATCTTTTTCAGGTTGGTACCCGGAGGTATATGGCTCCAGAGGTATTAGAGGGTGCTATAAACTTCCAAAGGGATGCATTTTTGAGGATAGATATGTACGCCATGGGATTAGTCCTATGGGAACTGGCTTCTCGCTGTACTGCTGCAGATGGTAAGGGAAAAAAACATTTTAAAAAAAGATATATATGACTACACATGTATGAAAAGGAATGATTACACTCAAAGGTAATATTTTAAAGTACACATTTTAATTTTTTTAAAATAGGAGGTGGTAGCTTAGAGAATTCAGGAGTCAGGGGAGAGAGGGAGGCAGGATGTATGGATCCTTCACCTTGCCAGATGTTTTGCTGGACACTTCATATAGCTTTAGGTTATTTCCTAAAACACCATTGGAGGTAGTAATTATCTCAGTTTTACACACGAGGAATTTGAGGTTCAAATTTTAAGTAGAAATTATGTAGCTTGCCTGTTTCAGCCTCAAAGTAGTGGTAAATGGTAAAACCTAGATTTGAAACTCTGACCCAGATGTAGGGAGAAGGCTGTGCTGTTAGTTCATGTGAGTCCTGCCCCAGGTTCTAAGTCAACTCATCTGGCCAGAAGAATGTATGTAGAGTTGAGACTTTGGGTCCCAGGACTTTCAGGTTGAGTCTTTCATATACCCGACTAACCAGTCTATCTTCTGTAACACATAACCGAGCAGGTGTGTGGATATACCACAGGTTAAATTCTATCTCCTTAAAGCTTTGAGAGTGTGATCTGATGTAGACATTATTGCAAATGTTTGCCTGCCCAGCATCTGGGTTCTGAGGATTCATGTTCTTTGATCTTGTTAGTGAGGTCATTGTTCACGTCCTATAAATACTTGCATTGATTGATAATAATCTGCATTCTATGTTCCTGGTGTGAGATTTATAGTGCTGTAAGTACTTGGTCTTGGTGCTCTTTGCAAAGCCTCTCTACTCCCTTCAGTTATGTTACAATTTTTGCACGTGAGAATATAAGGCAAACTTTGTACAACTCCCAAACAAATGTATATTAACTTGATCTGGTGTTTTATATTTTAACTTATAATTGCCTAAAAACTTCCTGTGGATTATGAAAGACCATAGAAACTGTTGAATATTTTAAAAGATATAACCAATTTAGCCTATGTTTATAACATAGGGAAATATCTCTCTATATAAAAGTTTAAGCAACTAAATGACTGGTCAGCCAATCACTATGATGCACACTGACCACTAGGGGACAGATGCTCGATGCTCAGGATTGGTCTCCCTCCTGTCTAGATTGGGCCTGCAGGGATCGGGCCTGTGGGGATCAGGCTCTTTCCTGTCTGGATTGGGCCTGTGGTGATTGAGTCCAAACCAGCTATCCAGCCTCCCCTGAGGGGGTCCTAGATTGTGAGAGGGTGCAGGCCAAACCGAGGGACCCCACCCATGCACAAATCCATGCACCACGTCTCTAGTATTTCACATGAACTTCATTAATATGCACTCTACAAAGTGAACCATTAGATACGGTGTTACACAGGGCCCAGCCCTTAAGTAATGTACAGTTTCATTAAGGTGGCAGATTTTTTTCTGGGACTATTAATGCTAGAGTAAGGTAGGTATGGATTGTCGAGCCCAGTGCTTGGTACATAGGTATTTAGTAAATATTTTTGGATAAATATAACACCTGAAAACTAAATATAAGGAAGTGTTATGGGAGTTTACATTGAAAAAATTGCTGTTATTGAGAGGAGGATTTACCAGAAGGAAGTGTTATGGGAGTTTACATTGAAAAAATTGCTGTTATTGAGAGGAGGATTTACCAGAGAAGTTTTTATGGAAAAGGATGGACGCTCACAATCCTTGGATACCTGGCATGTGCTGTGAAGTTCTGAACTGCAGTCAGGCATTTCTAACCCTTGGGCAGAAACTGGGGCAGAGGACAGTGTGGATATTGCTAAAGTGAGTGCTTTAACATTTCTTAATATCTAATTGTTGATTCAGTTCAGTGATTCTCAAACTAATGAATATACCAAACCCCTGGGGGTCTTATTGACTCAGATTCTGACTACAAAGCTGGGTTGGGCCTGATATTTACACGTTACAAGGAGTACTGGTTCAGGCCAGTGCTGCTGTCCTGTGGACCACACTTTGAGGAGGGGTGGAATAGAAGCCTTAGGGTAACGGTGCTGTCACTGCAGGTGTTACAGGGGAGGCTGTAACCAGGCATCAGAGTGCTTACATTTAGAGAGGGTAGAATTAGATGCCTTTCTTCATGACTTATTGTTTGACTTATATTCTTTTCAGGAGAATTTAGTGCATTTAAAGAGCTTGTACAAGGTTTATGCCTACGTACAGATTCAGCTGGACACTGAAATTGCTGATTAGTGACAGGCTTCTGTCAAGGGGAGAAAGCACAGACTTTAGTCATTCAGATGGATTCAAATGCCAACTCTACACTTACCAGTTGTATGCCCTGTGCAAATTAGGGAACTTTTCTGAGCTTCCTTCTTATTTGTAAAATAGATGTAACCTGACCTTCAGTTTGTGAAAGTAAAAAGGAAATAAATATGTAAAGTTTCTGATCAAGAGAAAAGTGCATCAGGTATTAGTAATTAACTCCTGACTACATTTTCCTATTTGAGTAGGCCTAAGAAACCAGGAAACACTTATATTACTGAAGAAATCTTGCTTATCTGTGAAGGCACATTCTGAATTGTTGGCAAGCTTGTGTGGAGAGTGATTGTGATTTGAAAAACAATGTATTTTTGTCAGCTCTTGTGAGGGCAGAGGAGGCAGACTCTGAGGTACAGACCCCTCATGTGGAGTGTTGGGAGTCTGAGCATTACATAGATTAGAGATGGTTGTAACAGACTAAACCCAGGCTTCAGCGATGGCAGCACCACTGTTTACAGCACCACTGATCTGAATTGCAAGAGGAGTGGGTACCCGAGAGTGATTTGCAAATATCAGTGGTTCCCTATGTCCTACATACACATGGATATAACCTGTATTCAAATAGGGGTTAAGAAAGCTCCTTACAGGCCTTTGCAAAGTCACATGCCAATTCAGACCTAACTTCCCCTAAGGTAGAGTTTGGGTCACACTGTAAGTCTGGTTGAGAGTGCTTCTCTCATTGCAGCATGATAGAGCTGTGAAATGTGTTTTAAAGTTTGTTCACTTTGGAAGTCAGGGAAATTTGAATTACAAGATTTTTTCCCCTTTTATTTACACTTTAGGACCTGTAGATGAGTACATGCTGCCATTTGAGGAGGAGATCGGCCAGCATCCATCTCTTGAAGACATGCAAGAAGTAGTTGTGCATAAAAAAAAGAGGCCCGTTTTAAGAGATTATTGGCAGAAGCATGCTGTAAGTTATGCAGTTAGCTTGTCACATGAAATTCCAATAAAATACTTTGCAGAAGAATGATTTACACCTCTGCAAATTTCCGGGATGCTTTCTGGGAGGTGATCTTCATCAGAATACTGTGTTCTAGAAACAAGAAGATTGTGCACTCACAGGGGAGATGATGCAGTCATAGGACCTTATAGGCTTTTGTCCTTCTGTAGTCCTGTGTAGATGAGCATGTCTCCTGTTTGGAAAAGGAGCTCTTGGCTCTGAGCAAGTCTGCAGGTGGTAAGGTAACCCTGCTGATCACCACCTTCCTATATGATGCCATTTAAAAAAGTGAAACGAATTTCTCTTCTTGGTTGCAAGATTTTCAAATTCTTAAGGATGCTCTGAAACTAGAGACTATGTGGGCACAGGATGGGACAGTATTGTCCTGGTTATTTTGGTCTAGATATAACCAGGATCATGGATAAAATCAAGTAGAGTATTCTCAAGGATGGCTTTCTAATTGAAGGTAGAAATGCTGATTGTTAATGTAGACCTCCTCTAGCAGTGGTTCTCCACCTTTCTAATGCCGCAACCCTTTAATACACTTCATGTTGTGGTGACACCCAACCATAAAATTATTTTCGTTGCTACTTCATAACTGTAATTTTGCTACTGTTATCCAGCTAGCAGTTTTTAACTTGTGGGTCATGACCCGCAGGTTGAGAACTGCTGCTGTAGAGCCTAAGACCATCGGAAAACAGATATTTATATTACGATTCATAACAGTAGCAAAATTACAGTTAATGAAGTAGGAACGAAAATAATTTTATGGTTGGAGGTCACCACAACATGAGGAAGTGTATTAAAGGGTCACGGCATTAGTAAGGTAGAGAACCACTGTTCTAAAGCCTTGGTCTTGAATCCATTTAAGGGTTAGCCCTGAAATGACTTGGTTTATAAAAAATGGATAGCAATTTTTGGAATTGAAAAAATTAATTATCTAGTCTAATAATCTTCAGTGCTAAAAATGTTTTCTCAGTGCTTCTTATTCTTTTTTTGTATTTAAATATACTTTTATTGATTTCAGAGAGGGAGGGAGAGAGAAACATCAGTAATGAGAATCATTGATTGGCTGCTTCCTGCACAACCCCCACTGGGAATCAGGCTAGCAACCTAGGCACATGCCCTTGATGGAAATCAAACCTGGGATCAGTTTGCAGGCGGACACTCTATCCTCTGAGATAAGCCAGCGAGGACTCTTCTCTTATTCTTAATGTTCGTGTATACATTAGGTACTAATAAATGAACATTGACAAATAATAGTAAACTTGGTTAATCTTGGCACTTTCTTTGATCCACAAAAATAGCAATTAGTTTATGGAAGTTTTACTCTATTTCCCAATAGAAAACAAAAATTGCCATGGTGTTTGAATATGTTTTTCCTTTCTAGGGAATGGCAATGCTCTGTGAAACGATAGAAGAATGTTGGGATCATGATGCAGAAGCCAGGTTATCAGCTGGATGTGTAGGGGAAAGAATTACTCAGATGCAGAGACTAACAAATATCATTACCACAGAGGACATTGTAACAGTCGTCACAATGGTGACAAATGTTGACTTTCCTCCCAAAGAATCTAGTCTATGATGGTTACACCATGTGTACACATTGAGAAACGGGACTGTGAACTGGAGCTGCTAAGCTAAAGAAACTGCTTACAGTGTATTTTCTGTGTGAAATGAGCAGGAGGTCTCCTGGACACATCGAAAAGAAGACCCTCGTTTAAACTGTGGCTCTGGGAGACTTACGACACTGCCTGTAGCAGATACGTGAGGACGAGATGAAGAGAACATTGCAAACTCTATAAACTTTTGAGAAAGTGTACATGAAGAATGTGGCCCTCTCCAAATCAAGGCTCTTTGGACTGGCTAATCAAGTGTTTGAAACTGACTTCAGATTTCTAATGTCTGTCAGAAGACACTAATTCCTTAAATGAACTACTGCTATTTTTTTTTAAATCAGAAACTTTTCATTTCAGATTTTAAAAAGGGTAACTTGTTTTTATTGCATTTGCTGTTGTGTTTCTATAAATGACTATTGTAATGCCAATATGACACAGCTTGTGAATGTTTAGTGTGCTGCTGTTCTGTGTACATAAACAGTCATCAAAGTGGGGTACAGTAAAGAGGCTTCCAAGCATTACTTTAACCTCCCTCAACAAGGTATACCTCAGTTCCACGGTTGCTAAATTATATAATTGAAAACACTAACAAAATTTGCATAATAAATTGACCCATGTTTTGTAACAAGGTATTACAAATTCACTGTGTTATTTAAGAAAAAAAGGTAAGCTATGTTTAGTGCCAACAGTAAGTGGCCATTCATAAAGCAGTGTTTTAGCTTTTTTTTGTGCTAGCTTGTAATTTAAGGAAAAAAGTGCTGTTCTTTGAAACGAAAAATGGTGGCATTCCCCCTTCTTCCCATGTTTTAAAGCTTCATCTTATATCCAGTTCCCAAAATATTGCATTTTTACCTAAGTATTTTTTTTTAGTGTGCTGTGTTTGGGGAATATTTGAAAATTTAAAGCATGATTTAAAATTTTTTTAAGTGAGCTGTGACACTGGATAGCTCTTCATTTTTATTCTTTTAAAATAGATTTTTTTTTCTATTTATATATGTAAAATTGTAGTGTATTTCTTTTCACCAAACAGTGTGTGGGACTTCTTTATCACTGTTTTAGGATCACCTCAGGAAGTGTCATTACCCAGAATTCCTCACTCTCTGCTTTGAGACTTCTAAGTTTATCACCATATTTCTGCTTGGTGCCATCTTGTCAGAGTAATATTTGATGTCTGTGATATGTAAAGAATTATCCTAGGATAGGGACTGTAAATTTTAAGCACAGATTTCAGATGTTACTGTTTTAAAACAAATCAGGGATAACAAGTTAAATCTATAACTTAAAATATGCAATGACATTTAGAGGTAACCAATATTGAAAATAGGTCACATATAGCCGTCTCCTCTTGCAAATTGCTCTCACAACTGACTCTGATATTAATTTAAGATAGTTCATTCCTTACTCTTGATAAGAAAATGGAATTGATGCTAGGCATCAAAGTGCTTTTCAAAACAGTATACCATTAGAATATCATTGGATTCTTTATCAAATTATTCAGGCCAAAGTAAAACATTCATTTCCTGAATTTCTAGGTTACTGACCAACAGTATTATGTATGCTATATACTTTTTGTCAGGTCGTTTTAAAATCTATACATTAACTTTAAAAATAATTTTTTACATGTCACTGTCAGGCGCTCACTGTGAATGTGTTATCTTTAAATGGCCCTTTAACCACACAGTACACTACATTTTACATATAATATGCACTTAATCTCTGGGAATTATAAGTTATATTATTTAAAAATAATAAATAGGTCAACAAACTCTAAGCAGGGAGGGAAAGTAATAGCATTGTTGCCTGTGTGCCACACACCATTTACAACATTCTCTCGGTCACATCATGTGCCCAAGTTATGTCATTTTTAAGAATTCCCATTTCAATGTTGAGTTCACCTCTTTAGTTAAAGAAGTACTTTGCTTATCAGTTTCTTGATATGGTTTTGCTTCTACTTTGAAACTAATCAAGAAAGGAAAATAATCAGAATGTTCACACATGAAAATTGTTAATCTTCTGAAGACTAATTGACATCTGTTCTAAACAATCCTGATTTTAAAAGTTAAAAATCTAAAGGAATATTATGAATATTTGTCTTATGTGGATACTTAGGGATAAATTTTATAAGGCCAGTTATTCACAAGATAAATTTTTCTCTTGTCAGAATTTGTTTTTAGAAATCTGGGTATTATACTTAACCAATTTTAAAGCTTGTATGCTTTTGAGAACATTATTAGAAAAACTTTTTATAAGCAGTTACGTAAGAATGTTCTGGTGACTACCTTGTCCTGATACCCCGTCTCGTTTAGAACTTTCTTTTGCAGGGCATTTTCATATTTGGTTTACAGTCAGGCAGAGTGGGCAAGTCAACAAAACTTTTGAGCTGGGGATATTAAAGAAAGATCAAAGAATGAAAAAATGATGACTTTGTTTTGGGGTAAATGGACCCTAATACTTTTTTTCCTCATGTGTATGGTGCTCCTTATGATTCGTCTTGTATTTTGCCTTTTGGATACCCATCAGAGTGCTGCTCTAACTTATATTCTTTACCTTGCCCAGATCTTCATCTAAAGAATGCTTTATGATCAACTGCCATAGGATTGATGATGGATTAAATGGCATTCGGCTTTATTTGAAGTCAATGCCCTGCACAGCTCTTGTATGTATTTTAGATGCTAGGAAGTTTTCAGCATGTGATATGTGATTCTTGTTTGAGTGTTTATTTAGAGGTACTTTGTGAATTCTAGAACAGACTGTGCCTCACAATTGTTGATCCCAGGAACTATCTTTCACGGTGATGGTTTTGAAAATAAAATCGGGAAACAACCCCAACAAATTTGGAATTTAAAATAGAATCATATATCATCAAATTAAAAAAATCTCTTTTCCCCCTTTCCTTACCCTTACATAACAACTGCATTTAAGTAAAATGCAGGTGCTATGGGAAAAAACCCTGGCCAGATGATAGTTTGGTGGGATAAACTGATTACTGTTTAAAAAAAAAACTGCTTCACCATAGATATTTCCCAGTTTCTCTTTTTTACCTTTCTAAAGAAATTACTTTTTAGGAACATTTGGTATAATGTGCATAAAATTATTTACTGATTTATGGGCAAAATGATACAAGTAGCATTTTGATTAAACATCATTTACCTCAGATATTCAACCAGCAGTACATTTTTTATGCAGTCTAAACCCATATCCTATTTGTTACCTCTCAAAATATTGGAAAGCAATTATTTAGCTTTACTCTGTATTTCTTGTCAGTGTTTTGGGCACAGGTTGTTGTACTACTGTCAAATTGTACTTGCTGTTTCTTCTGCAAGTATTTAACAAAAAGCTGAAAAAAAAAAAAAAGAAACAGCCCCATTAAACCCCACCTTGGATAAGTGATTGTTAAATATTGTACAAATAAAATGTATGCTATTCCCATTCCATCCCCAAGTTAAATAAAAAAAAAAAAAGTGAATATAGTATGATTTGCATATGCAGTTTTTCTTTAGCTATATTTGTTTTTCTTAAAGAGGGGAATAGTACCTTTGTTTAGTGAGGTTTCCACCTTGAGATTTTTAAGAATGGTGCTAATGGTGAAAGGGAGGCTTGTTCCTTACGATATTTCCTTCCTTTGTTGTCTAAGCAGATTGTATTCCCTCTAAAGTATTTATGTTGGTCCTGCCAGTTTTAGGAAGCCAGAGGCTAGTTGGCATTAGTTGTCTTCTTCATATGGAAATAAAAAAATGTGACCTAGGAAATAGTCCTCAAAGATATATATTCCCAATTTGTAACCTGTATACCAAGTGGAAGAATTCTGGTATTTTCATATAATCAGTAATAGGAAGCCAGCTTCCATTTACATATTGTTGCAAAAGTTTTGTTTATAATGTGGCTTTTGAAGAAAGGGTGAGTGGAAAAGCCCCACAATGCCACACGGAATGTCACAGTTCACACTGATTCTCAAGTTTTTAGGGTGAAGGCAAAGGAAGAGACAACATTTAGGTTATGGTGGTTTGAAAGAACCTGCACTGTCTTCTAAACCACATGAAATTGGAAACAATGGTGGAATCTACAGGAACACTGGAATTGTTTTCCACGATGTGTTCTGCAAAACTGATTTATCTTTATCAGGAAGCTAATGCAACATGCACTGAACATATAGAGCATTATGACATAGTAAGTTTGAAAAACAGGTTTTTATTCCTCAGAGCCATTCATGTGCATGTGCACATAAACTGGAAAGTTTGTCTCTTTAATTAAAACTAGAGGTCCGGTGCGTGAAATTTGTGTGGGGGGGAGGGTAGGGGAGTCTTCAGCGGGGTCTGCATCCTCTCCCAGTCCGGTTTCGGGGGATGTCTGACTGCCCTTGCTCCTTACCGCCTGCCTGCTCACTGCTCCTTACTAAACTTGCTGCTGCTTAGCATTGCTGTAGAGGCAGGAGTATCCGGCTACCTCCACTGAGCTCGCCAGCTGTGAATCCAGCTCCTGCGTTGTGTCTGTCCCCTAGTGGTCAGTGTGCATCATAGCAACTGGTTCTGGTTCTGCCATAACAGGTCGCTTAGGCTTTTAGTATATAGATGATGATTTATTTTATAAGAATCTGTTTTTGTTATGACACCTGGGGGAGGAGGCATTGTGGGTATAAATTGCCCTGAATTTCAACCTGTTTTTCAATCTCTTGACCTAAGGAGGGGAGGGTTTACTTTCTGTTTCACTCAGTATGAAAACCTACCTTGCTACTTAGTTTTTTAATCTATATACTTGCATGCTGGTTGATCTAATACAGCTCATATGTACCAAAGATGCAGAGGAGGGAGGGCTCTCAGTCTTTCAGTGGTATTTAGCCTAATAAAAACTTATAAACCTCATGTCAGTCCTTCAAGTATTTTTATAGTCAGTGTCTTAAAATAGTTTAGAAAAATTTTTAAAGGGTCAATTTGATTCTGTACACTGCCACTGCTATGCTAGATTTTTCATCTGCAGCTAATGGCATTGAAACATCCTATAGTCTCTGACAGTTACAAGTATTACAAACTGCACAAGATTAGGGGCAGTGCCTTCTATCAACCTTCCATGAAAACAATAGACAATCAAATAATCCTGAATAAATGAAGTCACTAAAACTTAACGAATGCTTATTATATTATACTTTAAATATATGTCTGTATTAATTTATGGATTTCTTAATTTATAAGGTGATCCTTTGGCTGAGAGTTCCATATTCCTCTAGCGATTTATTTTTAGATATAGATTTAATTAACACTGCCAAACATTCCCCAATCTTAGTGAAAGAGGTTTTTCCAGGAATTTCATAAAGTACCTGTTTAAAAACAGATAAATTCTGATCATTTTGGTCTAGAATAGGCCCAAAGGATCTGCATTTAGGAACACCCTTCAACTCTAAAAGGGATTCTTCTGTAGATAGTATGAAGTAACATAGCTGGAGAAGTATGGAGGAAAATGTCCAAACTTTTGGCTTTTTTCTTCCATGTGAAGCATCTGCTAGTCAAACTGGCCAGGCTCCTGAATTAGACATGGGTCTGGAATATAATCCAACATTTTTATGGTACAGAAAAAAATTTAAAAAATTACACATTACATCTCAATGCTTGCTGTTGTTTCTTTGATGATTTCTTTAATGTTTATAAAAACATTGGCTGCTAGACTGAAATGAACATTTCAAATGTAACACAAAAATACTTCATAACTATTAAATAAGTATATGGTTCAATAAGAAATAGTCACATTTATTTCTTTGGAACTTCTAATTCAACGATGTCTAATGTACTGGAATTATAAATCACGTAATTGGTCATGATTTAAAGGCATGACATAGCCAAGGATACTACCTAACAGTTCCCCATGAATATAAAAATACATGTCTATAAATATAAAGAATTTATTAACACATGTTATTAAAGGACAATAGCTTTTAGTTCTTTAGAAGTCTGCCAGAAACTACATTACTGAAACCCTGGGTTATTTTTATAACCAACTTAGTGAGGATGTTGCCCACTGCCTAACATCTGTAGGACAGTTGGGATATTTCTGCAAAGCATTCATAATTTGAGTATTATCCAAAAGTAGTTTCATCAGCTGGTACTCTCTTTGTGCATTTACTGAAGTTCTTTCCACGGGCCTTATTAATTCTAATTGTTGTAAGTGTTCGAAGGCCTGAAAGATGAAAAAAACAGTTTAAGTTCATTAGAGGAACAATCCAGAGAACAGTTAAGGATTTTGATCAGTTGTGGAATAGAATGCCAGAAAACAAAACTGAATAGAAATCAGTAAGGTTCAAAAACAACTCTTCCATCAACTTCATAATAAACTTGTGTATCAGGTGAAGCAGTGTCAGTATAGTTTTCTGTAACTACATTGTTGAATATAAACAGGACACATTTTAATGTAGCCTGCATACCCATGATTTTTCCTAATCTGATTTTTTAAAATTTAATCTTTATTGTTAAGGTTACAATTGTTCCTCTCTCTCCTTCCCCCCACCCCCATAGCTCCCCTCCACTGGGCTCCCACCCCACCCTCTGCCCTTATCTCTCCCCCTCATTGTCCTTATCCATAGGTGTATGATTTCTGTCCAGTCTTTGCCCTCATCCTCCTCACCTCTTTCCCCCAGAGGATTATCAGTCCACTCGCTTTCTATGCCCCTGATTCTATTATATTCACCAGTTTATTGTTCATCAAATTTTTTATTCATTTGATTTTTAGATTCACTTGTGGATAATAGATATGTATTTGTTGCTCATAATTTTTTGTCTTTTACCTTTTTCTTCTTCCTCTTCTAAAAGAGTACCTTTCAGCATTTCATATAATACTGGTTAGGAGTTGATGAACTCCTTTAGCTTTTTCTTATCTGTGAAGCTCTTCAATTCTGAATGATAGCTTTGCTGAGTAATCTTGGTTGTAGGTTCTTGCTATTCATCACTTTGAATATTTCTTGCCACTCCCATCAGGCCTGCATAGTTTCTGTTGAGAAATCAGCTGACAGTCATATGGCTGCTCCCTTGTAGATAACTATTTTTCTCTTGCTGCTTTTAATATTCTCTCTTTGTCCTTTGCTCTTGGTATTTTAATTATGATGTGTCTTGGTGTAGTCCTCTTTGGATTCCTTTTGTCTGGGGTTCTGTACACTTCCTGGACTTTAAGTCTATTTCTTTTACCAGGTGGGGGAAGTTTTTAGTCATTATTTCTTCCAATAGGTTTTTAGTATCTTGTTCTCTCTCTTTTTCTGGCACCCCCACAATTCTGATGTTGGTATGCTTGAAGCTGTCTCAGAGGCTCCTTACACTATCGTCACATTTTTTGGATTTTTTTTTTCTTTTGCTTTTCCAGTTGAGTGTTTTTTGCTTCTTTGTATTTCAAATCTTTGACTTGATTCTTGCGTTCCTCTAGTCTGCTGTTAGGTCTATGTATAATGTTTTTATTTCAGTCAGTGTATGTTTAATTTCTAATTGGTCCTTTTTCATCTCCTCTTGGGTTTTGTTAAATTTATCCATCTTTTCTAGGAACTTCTTGAAAAACCTTATAATGGTGGTTTTGAACTCTGTATCTAGTTGTTTGTTTTCCTCCATTCTTTTGCTTGTGACTTGTTCCTTTGTCTCCACATTTTTGCTGCTTCCCTGGGAGTTGGTAGACTAGCTTTGTGTGCTAGTTGTCCTATATGGCCCAGTAGCTCTGCCTCCCCAGTTACCTGAGGTGGACTCTCTTGGTGCACCCCTTTGTGGACTGTGTGGACAGCCTTGTAGTTAAGTCTTGATTGTTGTTGGTATCACTGGGAGGAATTGACTTCCAAGACAATTGGTTGTGAGGATCAGCTGTGTTTCCGCCAGGAGAACTGTGCTGGAGGCAGCCTTATGATACAAGACTTGCAAAATTGCAAAAGCATCTGTGCTCAGCTTGGATAGGGCCAAGTCTCAGGGCTGAGCAGACAGCCTTGGCTTCCCAACAGCCCTGCCCTATGTGGCCCCTGGGTCTGTATCCCTTGGTAATCGCTGCAACTTTTGCTGCACGCACTCGTGCTCGCACATCTCCAAACCTCTGCCTTTTGCGGCACCCCTGAGTTTCCATGTGCTCCTGGGATCCATATGAGTCTGGGTCCTCAAGGTCTCACCCGAAACTGGGGTTCTGTGCAGTCAGAAGTGGAGTTTAGCACAGTAGTGAGGTACACTCTATCTCCGACTAGAGAAAGCCAGCAGCACAGTCAGCAGTCACTCCTTTCTGCAAGCACTGGTGCGTGCTCCTCCAGACCTCTGCCTTTTGCGGCTCCCGAGTTTCCATGCACTCCTCGCTTTTTCCAACAGTCCAGACTTCCTCCGTATGAGTCTTGCCCAGAACTGAGGTACAGTGTAGTCGGGAGTTTCGGTCTTCCTCCTGCAAGAGGAAGCCAGCCAGAAACTCTGCCGCCTGTCCTCTCCAGGCATGTGTCTCCGTACCTCAGCTTTTTGTAGCTCCTCTGAGTCTCTGTGAGCCCCTCTCTTTCCTTCTTGTGGAATTTCCACTCAGTCAGCTTTCCTGTGGTTCTGGATGATATCCATTCTGTCTTTTAGTTATAGTTTTGAAATTGTTGTGCAAGGCAGCAGTTTAGGTGTTCACCTATGCCACCATCTTTGTTTTTACCCTAATGTCATTTTTTGTTCCTGATCTTATTTTATATCATATTTCCTACTAGTGATAAAATTAATGAAGGGTTTCTAGCTCTCTATAAAAAAATCTAAGATCCACAAAGTCCAATACTTTTTGACTTATTATTCAAATTTGCACTTATATTTTGTACCTTTGTAAGACTTTGCTGTGTAAGTTTAATATAGCTGAGAGGAAAGAGCCCTAGGAGCGCAACAAGTCTGTCAGCTGATCTTGTAACTCAGCAGAGTAGAACTGGAATGGAGGAGAGGGGTCAGCTCCTGTTCCTTTGGGAGTCTGGTGGAGATAGCCACCACCTGTCAGAGTTCCCTTCCATCTTCCCCACCTTATAGGGTTCTCTTTGTCCATTTCCTCTTACCTCACATATTATGTATTTTTTAACCTTGATGATTATTCTAGGTATTTTATTATGTTATGACAAAAAAAACAACAAACCATTAAATCATGACATACTAAACATAAATGATGACATTGCAATCAATTCCTGAGCTTTCTATTCCTACAGCTTTATTGTGAAAAATATAATTAGAACATATTCTCTATATATATATCTGATAAAAGAGAAATAGCTCAGATGAGAAAATACAAAAGGCTGGGGCTGAATAAAATTAAGGAGTTTTAAAATATTTACAGGCAGCAAAAATATTTGTTTTTTAAATGTAGAAACTCCTAAGAATATAAATACTCAGGTACCTTTTTCCACTTACACAACTCCCAAAAGCAATGACTATCAGACAGACATGAGTGTTAGGAAGGGGGAGAAAACCCACCTGGACTGTGCTAAATATGCTTCCTGTTGTGAAGAAATGCCAATGCCCCAACACTTTTTGGTTGCTACAAGAAATAAAATTCTGACTACATAGGTTTACAGGAGATGATAAGGATTGTATGGGTCCATTGCTTTAAAACACAAAAGTTTTTTCTCATAGAGCTGTGCTGTCCAAAAAGGTAACCATTAGCCACATATGAAACGTGGGACTTGATTTTTTAATTTTATTTAATTTTCATTAAGTTGAATTTAAAAACTGATGCTTGAGTCAATAAAAAAATTAACTATGTTTAGAACAATTTCAGAATGTAACTATTTTTTTGTAAAATATATTTTTATTGATATCAGAAAGAAAGAAATATTATGAGAGAGAATCATTGATTGGTTGCCTCCTGCAGGCTCCCTACCAGGGATGGAGTCTGCAACCTGGGCATGTGCCCTGACAGGGAATCGAACTGTGATCTACTGGTTCATAGGTCAACGGTCAACCATTGAGTAACACAGCCTGGGCTACATCTACTTCTTTAATTAAAAATTTTATGGAATCTAAAGAGCAAGTATTTGCAATGAATATTTAGGGACTATTTTGGTATATTAGGTTACATAAAATTTATTATTAAAAAAAAACAACTTCCATCTTATTTTCTTTTTTGTTGCTACTAGAAAATTGATAATTATGTGACTCACATTATATTTTTAGTGGATAATACATATTATACAAGAATAAAGTTTCTCAAGTTTTAAAACCCTGTCACCCATCCCCTAATAAAACCTTCTCTGTATGCTTTCACCAGCCAGTGAGATTTCACCTGTTGGTTTCTCAATGGCTCATGGAAGCATTTTTTGTAGCATTTTACTGCTAAAGTTATAGAGCCAAACCTTGCGTTATAAAGGGATAGAGCTGTATCAATGTATTTCAGAGTATAATTTTCTTTTCAGGATGTAAATGCCAGGAACAGACAGTAGAGGGCAATATACTCCAGCAAACTAAAACACCTGGTTGCTAACTATGTGCAACTATGATATATAGTTAGGCCTTGTCCAATGCTGGGTGTGGGGGTGCCAACAACCCTCCACACCCAGTCAAAAATCTCCCCAAATTCACTACTAGCCTACTGTGGACTGGAAGCCTTATCAATAACAAACAGTTGATTGACACATAGTTTGTATGTCATATGGCTTATATACTATACTCTTTTAATAAAGGAAGCTAGAACAAAGATTTTATTAAGAAAAACATAAAGAGAAAATACAATATTTACTGAAAAAAATCATGTATAAAGGTCAACTAGATAATCAAATTGGATATAAAAATATAGCAGCTTGCAGAAAAATAACAGTGAATCTTACCTTCATGACAACAGGTTTCTCAAAATTATAGACAGAATGGGCTTTCCTTTGAACAAACTTCTGAAACTCTGGACAGAAAGCAATGACAAAGTCAGTATCTTCAAATAAGCACTGGGGTAGAGTCAGAAAGAAACTATCCAAGTCTCATCTCACCATTATAGACCATTTGAAAATTAAAGGGCTCCTCTTCATAGATGTCATTTAAATGTTTCATTGCTATTATAAGACAGATTTCCAAGACTGAAAGACCTATAGTAAAAGGGAAACAAACTATGAGTTATAGTTTCTTACTGATATATAAGACTGAAATTACTGTCCCTCAAAATGATTAAGTGAAAGGATGGAGAGAGGTCAAAACCCCCTAGGTCCAAATGTGTTTACTACCATCTTTATTATTTTCAGCAAGTTACTCAACTTCCCTGAGCTCAGTTTTCATATCAACAAAATAAGGATCTTTCTAACTTACAGAGATGTTAGAAGAATCAAGCTCATACCATATGGCCCACAGTAAACAAACTGTGCAATTATATGTAGTTTTAAGTCATATAGGGCTCTTGATTATTCAAAGAATCCTTAAATCCCTGGAAATTATATCTAAATTCTTTTTTCAAAAGACTTGGCTCATTAGAGTCTCAAAAGTGACAGTAAACCCCAAAATGGCAAAAAGCACATGCTCTTCATTAACACTTGCTGCAGTAAGAATACTTGCAATACAATCTTAGCTGGACTTCCGATGTGGCAAGGAAGGCAGAGTCAGTTTTCTGGGACTTTAAATGGGAATGACAACACCTTACAAAGGGCTGAGTTAAAGGCAGTGTGGATAAAAAAGTAGTCTGTGTATAAAGCACTATACCCAAAGTTAATTATGAAAAGTACTCCATTATACAAACTTAAACTTATAAAAATTATTAATCAAGTAGGTTTCTCACCATGCACAATATTTGCTTTAGAGTCCATGCTACACAGTTGGTTTGCCTCCATCAAATCTGCTGCAGTGATAAATGGGTGTGATGTGGTTACACGACTTAAAGCAAGCATCTAGGAAAATGGGGATCAGAAAAACAATTAGATCCTTACTTAGGAGGGAAATGCGGTGGTATTACTGAACAACACTTTTTAATTTGGAGAGTCTACTCTTATAAGAGAGTAAATATTAATACTTGGGAAAAGTATTTCCTCATATTTAGCTGTACTAAAATTTAATATTTAAATTCACGTCATTTAACTATAAATGTAAAGCATAAAAAAGTTTTGCTGTTCTTCTCTACTTCTTCCCACTTGCATATCTTATTTACAACTCCTCAAAGGCAGAGCATTTAAAAAGGAGTAGGGCAAACAGACCAAAAATAAGTAAAATGCTACGTAAAGCCCCAGACCAAATCAAACTAAAAGGCAGATGTGTGACTTGTGCATAACTTTCTAACCACCAAATCTGCCAGTCCAGGTCAGGGTTAAATAATAGACAGAAGTTGACTACCTTATGTTCAATTGCTCAAAAAGGAAAAAGATAAAAACCAAAATTACACTTAGAAATAGCTCTCCTTGAAAGCAGAGGCTATTTTATTTGAACTTCATTCCTCTGCTTCATTCCCTTTCTCTTACCTGTCCTTTTACATTTTACAATTAAATATTTTTGACACAGAAAAGGGCAAGATAATAATATAGTGAATAACCACAACCACTTCCTCAGCTTATGAAATATGATCTGATACAGTTGAAGATCCATCTCTTTCCTGGGTTGGACTCCCTTCTCCTTTGTATACAAAAACAAAAATGCACATATTTTAAAAAATATATTATTTTTATTGATTTCAGAGAGGGCCAGACAGAGAAAGAATCATTGATTAGCTGCCTCCTGCACACTCCCACTGGGGATCAAGCCCACACCACCAGCATGTGCCTTGGTCAGGAATATAACCATGACCTCCCACTTCATAGGTTGATGCTCAACCATTGAGGCACACTGGCCAGGCATAAAAAAATGCACGTCTCCTACTACCTATATACTTTTTCTACCTATGCATGTTTTCCTAGACTATACAGAGTAATTTTCAAATTTTATCACATTGCACTGTTGCAACTCTCTCTACTGAACATTTATCATGAGAATTTATCCACATCAAGTTGTCAAGTCTAATTTATTCATTTTTTTCTTGTATTGTATTTTTAATTATTTTTCTCTTACTGATGAACATCTCTCATTTCTTTTGCAATTATGAATAAGGCTGCAATAAACAACCGACCCATGCCTTCTTGTGCTCCTGAGTTACTATAGACACCTAATTCGCCAAATTGTTCTTCAAAGTCCCTGTACATATTCACACTATCAGCAGCAATACATTTCTACAGTCACAGACACCACACCAACAAATTTAAACTTTTGACACCTACCTATTAGGAAAAAAAGGTTTAACTCTAGTGTTTAATTATGTAAAGTTTAAATTGTACCTTTTCCCTAGATACTGGAGAGGTGACACATCTTTATATATTATAGAGCATGTGGGATTCTACACTGCTAAATGGTTTAATTGTATTCTTAGCTTATTCCTTTATTGATTATTGTAAAAGCTATTTATTATAAATAGTTCTGATGATTAGATGCATTGCATACATCCTCTCCCAATCAGTTTTTTTAATTTTTTTAAAAATATCCATCCTGGCCATTCAGTCTACATTTAAAAGTTATATGTAGTTAAACCTTACCCATCTGTTCTTTTATGGCTTGGAATTTATGTATTTTATCTAAGAAATCTTTCCCTACCTCAAGATTACAAATATATACTCCTACATTTTTTTATAGAATTTTTAAAGTTTTTGTACAGACATTTAGGTTTATCAACCTGAAATTTACTTGTGGATATGCAGTGAAGGTGTTTCTTTCTTTTTTTTATTTTTCTGTGTATAACTCCTGATTTTGTTGTGGTTGTTAAAAATTATCCAAACAATAATTAATCTCAGTCAAGTAATTCCCTCGTCTTTATAATTTCCACCAATTCCAAACTTTTCTTAAACATGAAAAGCCAAAACAAAAATAAAGCCATTATCCCTAATAAGAAGTATAAAAGAAAACTGGAAAAAACTTTGTTCATGCTGACAATTTTAAGGCAGAGATATTTTATCATAATGAGAAATGTGTGTATATGAATAGTTATGTTGCATGTATAGGTGGTGTGTGTATTACCTATCTAAAATGAGTTAATAAAGTCTAATTCTTGTATACAAATAATTAAAAATACTATTCTAAAAAGTCTTAATCCCAAAACTACTTTGTAAGAAAGACAGCTGTTAATGAAAATGGCAGGATGGGAGAGGGATTGCTAATGAGAAAGTATATACCAAAAACAAAACAAAAAACAAAAACAAAAAAAAAACCTCTCTAATATTTCCTCACCAAAAACAGAAATGGTAAGGAGAATCTATAAATAAACATAGAGTAAAGCAGAATACAAGCTGGAAGCCCTGGGCTTGGGGTTGGGTTTGCCATCTACTACCTGTGTGACCTGGGGCAAGATATTTAACCATGCCCTGGCTGGTTTGACTCAGTGGATAGTGTGTCACTGCGAAACGAAGGGTCCCAGATTCGATTCTAGTCAAGGGCACATGCCTAGGTTGCAGGCTCCATCTCTTATTATTGATATTTCTATCTCCCTCTCCCTTCCTCTCTGAAATAAAAAACTTATTTAAAAAAAAGATATCTATATTAATAAAAGGGTAATATGCAAATAACCAAACAGCAGGCTGCATGGGACAACCAGGCTGGCAGGGGGGTTAGTGAGGGATGACCAAACGGCTGACCAACAGACGGCAGTGGGGGGTAGTTGGGGTTAACCAGACCGGCAAGGGGGCAATGAGGGGCAACGAGGCCAGCAGAGGGGGACAGTGAGGGACCACCAGGCTGGCAGGGGGGCAGTTAGGGGTGATCAGGCAGGCTGGCAGGTGAGCAGTTAGGAGTAGCGGTCCTGGATTGTGAGAGGGATGTCTGACCCGGTTTCGGCCCGAAACCGGCAGTGAGACATCCCCCGAGGGGTCTTGGATTGGAGAGGGTACAGGCTGGGCTAAGGGGACCCAACCCCATGCATGAATTTCTTATACTTGGCCTCTAGTTGAACCATAAGAAGCTTCAGTTTCTTAAAAAATAAAGACAAAAATACCCAAGGGTAAAATACAGACATAATATTGCCCTAGCTGGATAGAGCTTTGGCCTGGGGATTGAAGGGTCCCAGGTTCGATTCCAGTCAAGGACATGAACATAGTTTACAGGCTCCTCCTCGGCCTGGCCCTAGGTGAGGGCATGTGCAGGAGGCAACCAATTGATGTGTTTCTCTCAAATTGATATTCCTCTCTCTCTTTCCCTCTCTTGCACTTTCTCTAAAAATCAATGGGAAAATATCCTCCAGTGAGGATTTAAAAAACAAAAAATATATATAACGTTGGTAAAGTAACTATAGCTCCTGATTCAAGTGCTACTTAATAAATGATACCTATTCTTATAATAAATGGAAGTGCTCAAGAAGAAATTCATGAAACAAAATTAGTTTTTCCTTGAAAGATATTTACCACAGATAATTTCCTAGAAACATTAGGCTAATGTCAAATACTATTAATAAAGGACATTTTCAAATAATGTCAAATACTGTTAATAAAGGACATTTCATTTTCAGAATAAAGTACCTCTTTATTGATAATGTTTAAGCTTAAGATATTATTAATTTGTCTAAGACCATAACAAGAGGGGATTTATTCCAGGTATGCAAAGCTAGTTCAACATTCAAAAGTCAAGCAGTGCAACCAAACATCCCACAGGATAAAGCAGAAAAATCATGGATTATATTCTTTAATAGAGTAAGCATTTGACAAATTCAGTATCCATCTATAATAAACTATCAACAAGTTAGGAATAGATGGGAATTACCATAACTTGATAACAAATATATAACAACCTATAGCTTCCTCATACTTAATGGTGAAAGGCTGAATGCTTTCCCCCTAAGATAAGAAACAAGGCAAAGATGTCCATCCTCACCTCACTTACTTAGAATTTTTGAGAGGTTCTAGACATCGTAAAACAAGAGAAAGAAATAAAATATAATCAGATTGGTAAGGGGAAAAAACCCACCTCTTTATTTGCAGATGACATGACTGTCTCAAGAAATCTAAAAAACTCATAGAGTGAGTTCAGCAAGTTTGCAGAGTGCATCAAAATAAAAAAATCAATCACATTTCTATATACTAACAAAGAGCATGCTGAAACTAAAATTAAAAACAAAACATCATGTACAGCTGATTTAAAAAGTTAAATACTTTAAATATGTACAAACAGGATAAAAATTATAAGATAACGTTGAAAGACAGCAAAAAACTCAATAAAAGGAGAAAAGTACCCTAGACAGAAACTGGAGGACTCCGTATAGTAAACATGATAATTGTCTGAAAATATATATGTTTAATGAATTCCCAACAGAATATAATTGGTGAAATAAAAAAACACGATAAAAACAAAGCTAAAACGAACCAATAGCATATGTAAGGACCGCAGACTTTTGTTGACGTTGAAATGCTTCTGTAGGACTTCTTGCACACTTGTATCTTCTGAAAGACACTGGAGAGAAAAATCAAAGCAGAGTTAAGGAATCTTACAATTTAAAACTTAAATATAATCTTGGTGCACCTCATTGATTCTATTCATTAATAAATAGGTATCGGTCTGACTTAGAACACAAAAAATCAAAATCAAATTTCTAGTTTATTGATTTTCTTCGTATCATAGAATAAGAGTTCCGATGCTTATGAGAACAAAGTATGCAGAAAGCTTATTGCATGAATCAATAGATTAAAAAGAAAAAAGAATGTTCTAGTACATATAAGAAACAGCATGAGTAAAGCAGGAAGATCGTGGCATACTGACAGAAGATAAGCAGGCCTGTAATCCCGTATTTTAGTGACTGGCAAAATAATTTGTGTATGAAGACAGAGGCAGGAAAACCTAATTGGAAGTGACTGTAACAATTCATACAGTAGACCAAGAAGGTCTGTATTAACAAAGTGATGTGAAAACAAGAGAAAATTAAGACATTTATAAAAGACATGTCTGATGGAGAATCAACTGGTGAGAAATGGAGGAAAAATGGGTTTGAGGGGAACATAAAAAAACATGGAATACAAATGTCCCACAAGTAGATTCGGTCAAGAAGTGAAACATGGATTATCAATGTTTAAGAAGCAGAAGGAAAGAGAGAAGCAAAGTAAAAGATTGAGAAAGATATTTAAAACTGGAAGAGAATACATACAAGAACAATGAAACCAAGGGAAGAAAACTTCAAAAGGCAAGTGGTGATCAATGAAGTAAAACACTTTTTCTTTTAATATTTTTATTGATTTTTTTAAAGAGAGGAAGGGAGAGGGATAGAGTTAGAAACATTGATGAGAGAGAGACATCGATCAATCCCCTCCTGCACGCCCCTACTGGGGATGTGCCCACAACCAGGATACATGCCCCTGACCAGAATCGAACCTGGGACCTTTCAGTTCGCAGGCCGATGCTCTATCCACTGAGCTAAACCGGTTTCGGTGTAAAACACTTTTTCTAATTAAGATATATTCTGAGAGGAAGCTAATGGCTTTGGAAATTCAGAGACCCTTTGAAAAAGCATTATCTAAAAGAGCCAACTGATTGCAGTAAATTCAGATTAATGAAAATAAGGTACACTTGGCATTGAAAAAGATTAAATGAAAGAATAAATTCAAAATTGGCAGAGCCAAGAAAGCCTTGGGGAAGAATAACATTAATTTTTAATAAATAATCTGCAAAGAATAAGGATTCTTTCTCTTTAAAAAAGAAATAAAACTAAGTACTAATTATTCTGTATTTTCTAGAGCTAAAACTACATGTCTCTTTCTCCCACTGTAAGAATAAGTTCTAGTCTAATGAAATAAAGTTTTGTGTTCTCATTAAAGAATATATTATTATTATTATCCTAGTTATAGTCCCCATTTCCTTACTATGTTTTAGTTCTTCTCTTTCTATTAGGGTACTGTCACTATACATACCTTTTATCATAAACAGCATCAAATACCCTTTGGACATATATAAGATGAACTTAAAGCTGATGTATTACAATCAGAGCACTTAAGAGAATGAAAGTAAATCGTCTGGGACAAATATATTGATGGAAGAAATTTTTTCAGCAAGAATTCCAAATAGCTCAGTTGGTTGGAGCATCGTCCCACACACCAAAAGGTTGTGGGTTTGATTCTGGGTCAGGGCATATACCTTGGCTGTAGGTTTGATCCCTAGTTAGGGCATACAGGAGGCAACTGATAGATATTTTTTTCTCTCTCTTGCCCTTCCTCTCTTTCTCAAATCAATAAAACCATATCAATGGGATTAAAACATAAATAAGTAGAATAATGTAACAAAGAGTTAGTCTTTTATATTCTGTATTCTGCTTTTCTGCTCATCTCTTTATTTTTAGAGATCTGAATCCAACGCCCCTTCTTTCTGAAGGCATCATCTTCCTGCGTCCATAATTAGTCTGCCTAAAAGAAGCTTACGAGATCTATATTTGAACCATTAAAAAATGAAACCTCATCATATTTTTTATTTCACTTCAATTCAAACAAACTGCTTGAGGATAAGATTATTATTATCAATAACCACTTATTGGATGCCTATTTACATTTAACTAGTTTTGACTGAATTTCTTATGGTTGGGTCAGGAAATAATGTAAGGGGAATAAGACAGAGACTGACTGACTGATATCACCACTCATAGGAACATGGGGGAGTTCCCAGAAATAAAGAAGACACCCTCTTCTATTGTTCAGGAAATCTGATACCTTTTCTTTTCACTAATGAACACATGAACTGCAGCCACAGAAGCAGGTTCTCATGGTGCTGATTGCGCTGTGTGATAGGCCAGTGCCTTCCTCAGGGAAGATTTTAAGCAGAATGTTACAGAATTATACCTGCACCTTAGGACCCATGCTGCTCCAGGGAAAACTAAAGAGGCAGCAGCATCTGTACTAATTTCCTAGTCAGTTCCTGCTAAAACTTCTGTTTGTTAACTAAACAGGAAAGGTTTAAGAAAACAGGCAAATCTTCCTTGAGCTTAGCTATTGTACTTCAGGGAAATTTCCTTAGAGAATTAGCTATGGTTCTTTTAAATGTTATTTATAAAGGGATTTTTCTTACACTGCAATGCTGAGATAGCGTTTACCCTGCTTACTTATTTGATACATTTGGCGTATAAATGATATTCAAAGGACTAGATTCAACACTATCCTAAAGATAGTTCTTGGGTGAGATTCATAGGTAACCTATACCATTGCTTTTGGTTTAACTTTGAAATTAGAAAAACTTCCTGGACAGTCAGCACTGAGAGAAAGGATAGCTCCTTTAATGCAGTCCCCACCCCACTCCCACTCATAGGACAGGGCCTCTGGCCATGGTCCTGACATATTTTTCATTTATTAGCATACCGAAAGGTGGCAAATAATTAGGATAGGGGAAAAAGTATTAGAAGTAAGAGACACAAACTCCAGTGGTACTAATTTTACCTTATGAGAGTCTGTAAGATTGTCAAAAAGACAACAGGATAGTGGTCACATTCATTCTTACCATCTGCTGCTAAATTCAGTGACATAGGGTCAGCAAAAAGGGGACCAAAAAACTGAGGGCTAGCCACTCTACAACTATATGTTTACCAAGTTTGCTTCACCAGTAACCCCTACCATCTACTTGCTTTATATACCCACTCTAAGATGATCTGGGAAGGACAGAAAGAAGGTGAGCAAATATAGAAAAAGAAGTCCTGAGACAAGCACAAACATTTACTATGAAAGATTACATATGAATCTCTAAAGCACTCAGAAAACATATAACAAGACTGTCAGTAAAAGAGCTGCAGAAGCTGAAAGTCTGTGACTAACTGAAAAGTGGATTCAGAGACCAGAGGTTCCAAACCTTTGAAAAGGAAGGAATAATGTGGGAGTACCAATTATAAAGTGCTCCTAAAAAATGTAATCTTACAGTTAGATAGAGTATCAAAGAAAATATGCCTAAGCTAACAAATATCTGAGTGCCAGGCAAGACTAATTTGGGAAAGAAGTTGGAAGGACGGACCCACACCTAATTATGCCAAGGTACAATATCTAGATTTTAAGGATAAAATTAGCCATTTTACATAAAATTCCATATAGTTATATTAAGAAAATAATATGGAATTATTAATCAGAACAAAGTATTAAAGGTAAGACAAAAAAATATGAAAAGTTTGCCCAGCCAGTGTGGGTCAATGGATTGAGCATTGTCCCATGCTCCAAGAGGTCACTGGTTTGATTCCTAGTCAGGGAAGATGCCTGGGTTGTGGGGCAGGCAACTGGTTTTCCATCTTTCCCTCACCCTTTCTCTCTCAAACCAATAAAAACATATTTTTAAAAATATGTAAAGCTTAAACTCTTTATGTAAAAATTAGTTTTTGCATATAAAGTCTAAATTACTTTAAATTAAATAATTACTCTTGTGAGTTAGGACATAATCAAAACTTCTAACTTTTATCATGTATTCTTATGAACTAATTAAATTTTGTCCAATGAACTTTTAATTTAAAAATGAAATGTTTTGAAATTACCAATGCTTACATGAAGAGACAATATTTTATTATTAAAAGAAACATGTTTCAGTTATGAAAGCAATTTGACTATGGTTGATGATATAGTATTGCACCCTTAAAATTTGCATAGAGGATAGATCTTAAGTGTTCTCACATTTAAAAGTAAAAAAAAAATTGTATTAGGTGATGGATATCTTTAATAGCTTCATTGTGTAAATTCACAATGTATATGTATATCAAAACATGAGGTTGAGAGGAGAATCCAAGATGGCGGCATAGGTGAACACCTATACTGTTGCCTCGCACAATAATTTCAAAACTACAACTAAAAAACAGAACGGACAGCATCCAGAACCACAGGAAAGCTGGCTGAGTGGAAATTCTAAACTAGAAGGAAAGAGAGGGGCTCACAGAGGAGCTGGAAAAAGCTGAGGTACTGATATTCGCGTGTGGAGAGAGAGCGGGTGCCAGAGTACCAGGCTGGCTTTCTCTGGCGGGAGGGAGTCTCCATCTGCATTGAGCCCCTTATCCTACGACACTAAATCCCTGGTCCAGCCAAAACTCATATGGGGGGGGGGAGTTTGGACTGTGAAAAGGGAGAAGTGCACAAAAATTTAAGGGAGTCGAAAAGAGCAGAAGTCTGGTGGCGTGCACAGCACTGCGCGCAGAAGACCGACTGCTGATTGTGCGGCTGGCTTTCACAAGTGGGCGGGAGACAGACCCTCCCAACTGAGCCACTTCTAACTCCACTGAACCCCAGTTTTGGGTGAAACCCTAGGGACACAGACTCATATGGTCCTGGAGCGCAGGGGAGCTGGAAAGGCAGCAGTCTAGAGGCACAGCGAGAGCACGAGCGCGCACAGGCACTGCTCCAGCAATTACCCAATTATGTGGACTCTGGGGCCATAGAGGGTGGAGCCAACTGGAAGGCAAGGTGGTCCTGTAAGCCCTGAGACTCCCTCTACCCATCCCAAGCTCAATGAGAGGCTTTTGCACTTTTGCAAGTCTTGTATCATAAGGCTGAATCCAACACAGAATTTCTCCTGGAATAGTGAAAATGCAGAGACAAAGGAAGAGATCACAAACAAAAGAAATGGAGGAAAACAAACGACTGGATATAGAGTTCAAAATCACGCTTACAAGGTTTTTCAAGAATATCCTAGAAAAGATGGATAAATTTAGCGAGACCCAAGAACAGATGAACAAGGACCAACTAGAGATGGAAAAGGTCGAACTAGAGATGGAAAAGGACCAACTAGAGCTGGAAAAGTACCAACTAGAAATTAAACCTACACTGATGGAAATAAAAAATATTATACAGAGACCTAACAGCACACTAGAGGAAGGCAAGAATCAAGTCAAAAATTTGAAATATAAAGAAGCAGAAAACACTCAATTGGAAAAGCAAGAAGAAAAAAGAATCCAAAAATGTGAAGATAATGTAAGGAGCCTCTGGGACAGCTTCAAGCGTACCAACATCAGAATTGTGGGGGTGCTAGAAGAAGAGAGAGAGCAAGATACCGAAACCTATTTGAAGAAATAATGACTGAAAACTTCCCACATCTGGTAAAAGAAATAGACTTTACAAGTCCAGGAAGCACACAGAAACCCATATAAAAGGAATCCAAAGAGGACTACACCAAGACACATCATCATTAAAATACCAAGAGCAAAAGACAAAGAGAGAATATTAAAAGCAGCAAGAGAAAAACAGTTAATTACCTACATGGGAGCACCCATAAGATTGTCAGCTGATTTCTCAACAGAAGCTACGCAGGCCAGACAGGACTGGCAAGAAATATTCAACATGATGAATAGCAAGAACCTACAACCAAGAATACTCTATCCAACAAAGCTATCATTCAGAATTGAAGGGCAGATAAAGAGCTTCACAGATAAGAAAAAGCTAAAGGAGTTCATCACCTCCAAACTAGTATTATATGAAATGCTGAAAAGTACTCTTTTAGAAGAGGAAGAAGAAAAAGGTAAAAGATAAAAAATTATGAACAACAAATACATATCTATCAACAAGTCAATCTAAAAATTAAGTGAATTAAAAATATGATCAACAGAATAAACTGGTGAATATAACAGAATCGAGCACAAAAAGGGAGTGGACTGATAATTCTCAGGGGAAAGGGGTGGGGGGTGTACAGGGAGAGACTGGACAAAAATCATACACCTATGGATGAGGTCAACAGGATGGAGGCAAGGGTCGAGGGAGGGGTGGGAGCTGGCTGGAGAGGAGCTATGGAGGGGAAAAAAGAGAAACAAATGTAATAATCTGAATAATAAAGAATTTAAAAAAATAAGGCTGAACACCACATACAGTTTTCAATTTGTTGATTATAATTCTTTTGATTTTTTAAAATTTATTTTTTTATTTAATAAATCTTTATTGTTCAGATTATTACATTTGATCCTTTCCCCACCATAACTCCCCTCCACCTGGCTCCCACCCCTCCCTCTGCCCTTACCTCCCCCCGCATTGTTTTCATCCATAGGTGTGCTTTTTGTCCAGTCTTTACCTGCACCTCCTCACCCCTTTCCCCTGAGAATTGTCAGTCCACTTCCTTTCTATGCCCGATTCTATTATATTCACTAGTTTATTCTGTTCATCAGATTTTTTATTCATTTGACTTTTAGATTCACTTGTTGATAATAGATATGTATTTGTTGCTCATAATTTTTATCTTTACCTTTTGCTTCTTCCTCTTCTTAAAGAGTACCTTTCAGCATTTAATATAATGTTGGTTTGGTGTTGATGAGCTCCTTTAGCTTTTTCTTTTCTGTGAAGCTCTTTATCTGACCTTCAATTCTGAATGAAAGCTTTACTGGATAGAGTAATCTTGGTTGTAGGTTCTTGCTATTTGTCACTTTAAATATTTCTTGCCACTCCCGTCCGGCCTGCATAGTTTCTGTTGAGAAATCAGCTGACAGTTGTATGGGTGCTGCTTTTAATATTCTTTGTCTTTTGCTCTTGGTATTTTAATTATCATGTATCTTAGTGTGGTCCTCTTTGGATTCCTTTTGTTTAGGGTTTTATGCACTTCCTGGACTTGTTAACTCTTTTTCTTTCAACAGGTAGGGGAAGTTTTCAGTCATTATTTCTTCAAATACGTATTCAGTATCTTGCTCTTTCTCTGCTTCTGGTACCCCCACAATTCTGATGTTGGTATGCTTGAAGTTATCGCAGAGGCTCCTTATACTATCTTCATATTTTTGGATTTTTTTCTTTTCTAGTTGAATGTTCTTGAGAAACCGTATAACTGTGGTTTTGAACTCTATATCCAGTTGTTTGTTTTCCTTCACTACTCCCCTGAGTTGTTAAAATAGCTTTGTGTGCTAGGTGTCCTATATGGCCCAGTGGCTCTGCCTCCCCAGTTACCTGAGGTAGACTCTCTTGGTGTACCTCTTTGTGGACCGTGTGCAGCCTTGTTGTAGTTAAGTCTTGATTGTTGTTGGTATCACTGGGGGGAACTGACTTCCAAGACAACTGGTTATGAGCATCAGCTGTGTTTCCACCAGGATAACTTCTGTGGTGGAGTCAACCTTATGATACAAGACTAGCAAAACTACAAAAGTCTCTCTATTCAGCTTGGATGGGGCGGAGTCTCAGGGTTTAGTAGAGACAGCCTTGGCTTCCCATCAGCCTTGCCCTACAGAGCCCCTGGGTCTCGTGTCCCTCAGTAATCGCTGCCGCGCTCTCTGTGCGCACATGCTTGCGCCTCCAGATTTCGGCCTTTCCGGTTCCCCTGAGTTTCCGTGTGTTCTGGGGGCCCATAAGAGACTGGGTCCCCAGTGTCTTGCCCGAAACTGGGATTCAGTGTAGTTGGAAATGGATTTCAGTGACGTTTCCCTCTTCACTAGAGAAAGCCAGCGGCACAATCAGCAGTCAGCCCTCTGTGTGCGCACTTGCATTTGCCCACCTCCAGACCTCTGCCTTTTCGCGGCTCCCGTAAGTTTCCATGCACTCCTCCCTTTTCACGGCAGTTCAAACTCCCCCTGTATGAATCCCATCCAGAATTGAGATTCAGTGCAGTTGGGAGTTTCTGTCTCCCTCCTGCTAGAGGAAGCCAGCCAGGAACACCACTGCCCATCCTCTCCATGTGCGTGTCTGTATTCCTCAGCTTTTTGCAGCTCGTCTGGGTCTCTGTGGGTCCCTCTCTTTCCTTCTAGTTGTAGAATTTCCACTCAACCTGCTTTCCTGTGGTTCTGGATGAGGCTCATTCTTTTAGTTGTAGTTTTAAAATTATTGTGCAAGGCAGCAGTTTAGATGTTTACCTATGCCACCATCTTGGTTTCTCTCTTTGGTTAATATATTTCAACAAATATGTGAAAAAAATGAGACTCATATAAGAGAAAAATATAAATTTTTATATTGGTATTGTTATTTAAGAATAAAATCAGTCCTAACCGGTTTGGCTCAGTGGATAGAGCATCAGCCTGCAGACTCAAGGGTCCCAGGTTAGATTCCGGTCAAGGGCATATACCTTGGTTGTGGGCACACATCCCGTAGAAAGTGTGCAAGAGGCAGCTGATAGATGTTTCTCTCTCATTGATGTTTCTAACTCTATCCCTCTCCCTTCCTCTCTGTAAAAAATCAATAAAATATATTAAAAAAAATAAAATCAATACTTTAATATAAAACAATCATTTTTTTAGAGGCAGTGAATATAAATTGTGTAACTCTAATTTTCCATATAGCTAATCATCCTCACTCATTAGTATTTAATAATACCTACCAGTTTTATTCAATCCTTTCAAAATGAGGGACTTTTTATATTATTTTCCACTTTCATAGGACCCATGTTTTTGCAAGATTCTACTATGTGGGATTTATTTAGCAGCACTGTTCTTCAATTATGTTAAACTTCTTCTTCCTTTCTCTCTGCCAACTGAAATTTGTTGTCACCATAAGGTAAACTGATGTCAATATGTTGGGCTGACCTAACAGTGGTTTGTAGAAGTTAAGCTGTTTAATTGAAGTGTAAGTAAATCGACAGAGTCCACTGTTTAGTAAATCTTAGAAACAACATATGAAGGTACCTCTATAGCTAAGAACTTCAGGGTTCCCTGGACTCTTAATATGGATTTTGTCAATGTATATTTAATATAATCACAACTGCCATATCCTGGATTGCTTTTTAATAGATGTGATGAGATAAAAGCTGACATTCTTATGAGAATTAGAGGGGGGAAAAATCCCCTTCTAATTGGATAGGTAGGTATGAATCACTAACCTAATATATTGCTAAACTTATAAAGTAAAATAAAAATAATTTTTATGATGGAAACGCTTCAACAAAATAACCTAAAATATAAATCAGATATAAATAAAACAAAAATCTCATTAATGTTCTTTTGAGAGAAAAAATTCAGGAGCTATGACATTTCAACAGTCTTTTAAAAGAAGATAATATGCACACACAAAAAGTGTGTAATTAGTATTCATACAGTTTTATGCAATTGTACATTGGAAGCTTTGTACTAATTCAGAAATTTTAAATATTGCTAAGTTTTGTTTTCAAATGGCATATCTAGCAAGATACAAAAATTATTTTTGATATTGTTACTTTTGCTCCAAGTTACCTGAACATTCTCATTCCACTTCTCAGAAAAAAGCTTGTCTGGAAATTCTGCAGGTAGAGATAATTGTTCTTTAAATATTTTAAGATACTGGGGGAAACCAAATGAATTCATTAAGTGCATCTGCCGGTGAGAAAATCGTGACTTCACTCTTTTTTCTAAGAGTTCCAAAATATCCTTAAAAACAAACAGAAATGCCTGTAAGATGCATGTTAAAAAAAATATCAATGATAGAAATATAAATATTTCAAATATTATCTGTAATTAGCACTGCCTAGCCTATAATATTCAATTAAGCATAAAAAATTTAAGAAAACCACTAAACACTCAAATTATTCCCTTATCTCCTTAATGTTAAAAGGCAATAGAATTAAGAGTGTGGCTTGGAAATAGACCAAGCCTCTGAAACAGGGATGGGAACCTTTTTATGCACAGGACCATTTGGATATTTATAACATCTTTCTCTGGTCATACAGTATTATCAACTTAAAAATTAGCCTACTATATTTGGTCAAACATTTAACTAACTCAGCCCTAATGCCTTGGCAGGGTCAGACCAAATGATTTTTCAGGCTCAAAAGCCAGACGTTCCCCACCACTGCTCTAAAAGATTTTGTTATGCATACTACTTTAATCTCCTTTAAGAACTTGTAGGCCTGGTGATGTCATGGGTTTTACCTACAATGTTAATCTCAGCTAATCTTTAACATTCTAAGATTTATAATTGCTAAAAATTATAAATATATATAACTATTATTAATTAAATATATATAATAACTATTATTAATTAAATATATATATAACTATTATTGACTTGTTACTTGTCACAGTAACATTAAAAGTTTCAATAAGGAATTCTGTACATTCTATGAAGAATTCAGATAAAAATTTGAGATAAAAATTTATTCTAAGACTTATTACATACATGAAAATCTAAACATCTTCGTTTTATTTAACGACTTAAGTAGCAGCATGTGTAATGGAGAAATGTTCAATTCATTGAAATATCCACAAATTTAAGCTGAAGCCATGCTAGGCTGAAGGAACAAACTACAGAAGAGGAAACTGGCAGAAACACAGCATGACCATGGTATGCTATTGTCCTGTGGCTTTTCTATGGTGATATTTTAGAAACTACTTATATTTATGCTATTTTTCTTTAAGAAGTTAGAAATCAAGTTTATTGCCAACTTCCTATAATTAAAGCTTTGTTATTTTTTTAGAAAAAGCTGTGATAAGCCCTAGAAATATGGATTTCTAATCTACCAAGATGACTTTCATAAAACAGCTAGGTTAAGAAATCAATTATATAGAGCAGGGGTGAGGAATCTTTTTACTGACTGCCAAAGGCCATTTGGATATTTATAACATAATTTGTGGGTCATACAAAATTATCAACTTAAAAATTAGCCTTCTATATTTGGTCAAACATTTAATTAATTGACCCCTAATGCCTTGGCAGGACCAGACCAAATGATTTCAGGGTCCTTATACGGCCCACAGTCAGAAATTCCCCACTCCTGCTTTATTTGGTCCTTTACTGCGTCAATAACATTTGCCACTGCAACTTACATCCAAAGGAAGATTTTTTTTAACAAGAAGATGATGCCTCAACTCCCATGACAGACTGCTGCTTCTAGCAAGGAAGGATAGTTATGTGGAGAACCAGCCAGATGTTCTACGAGGGAGGCTTATTATGAAGGTATACATCAGAAACTCTG
Organism: Lasiurus cinereus; assembly: GCA_011751065.1. Lineage (NCBI taxonomy): Eukaryota > Metazoa > Chordata > Mammalia > Chiroptera > Vespertilionidae > Lasiurus > Lasiurus cinereus. Next base: position 36,787,820 of record JAAGEH010000393.1, on the reverse strand, counting down.
GAGCACTGGGGAAGGAGGGTAGGAAAAGCTACTCGACAGAAAAAACAGCACTAGGAAGACTGTTGGAAGAGGACTTTGTAAAAAGTTTCACTTTTCTAAAAAAAAAAAGAAGTACTGAAAAAGGGTACAAGTGAATCTTATTTCTAAGTGTGTACACTTAAAAAGTTAAAACAGTATCATTCTGAGTTGATTCCAACCATTTTCAAAATATGGCAAGAATAATAAATGTTAAATATAGACACTATTAGCGAATTTAATCAAATGATGGTAAGATTATTTAACTTTCTCTTTTCTTGCTAATATTATATTTATTAGCATAATCTGACTTCATTTTTTCATTTAGTGATTCCATTGGAGAGACAGAGGTATTAATGAGTATAATGATTAACTGTGTACTTATTTTCCTCAATTTGATTTGAAAAATGAGATAAATGCACCAGGCATCAGTGAAACACATTCGAAAAAGGTGTGATATGATGACCTACATAAGTGAGTAGGTTGGTAGTTAAGCTTTAATTTTGTAAACATTTTAGTATTTTTTAATAAAAAAATAAAGACTTACCAATCTACATGTAAGACCAATAACTGCTATTGGAGTCTGTGCAGACTGAGAAATGTCAAAAAGATTATAGAGCAGTGTTTGGTTTCTATGATGAGCAAAGAGATCAAATTCATCTAATATGAAGATCACTGGACAACTATTCGTCCGATTACCTAAGATAAAATAAGAGTTTTATTAACAGCAATTATGTTAACCTCTGTTAGATTTCCAAACTATTTATTACATTTCACTTTTTAAAACTTAATTCACAAACCTACTTCAGGTAGGACATTTACCAATGCACATACATTTATTTAGTCAACCAAATTACTCAAAGGACAAGATAGCCTTAAATATTTCAGTCTAGTTACTAGTAGTTTATTGATGAAAATTTAAGAAAATAATTTAAATAAATGGAGACTATTGTTTTTAAAATTATGTAAGTAGAGTCCTTCTAGCACCAGAAAATTTACAAAAAACTTTTAATACCTATACAGCCCAAATCATTTTGAGATTAAATATAAAGAGTCATTATGCCCAAAACTATTATTTTAGAAAAGATTCATTTAGTTAGTAGAAATGCAAAGTATGTCTTCCCTTAGAAATAATTTTTGTAAACAATGGTTAGATTGTGAAATTCAATCAAAACCGCTATAATTCCTTCTAACCACAATTTAAAAAAGTTCAACATGTCTCTGACTTCATTGGTCTCATGACAACAAAATCAGCTTTAACAAAAGAATCATGACTACTTTAGGATTTAAAGCTTTATATTTGCATAAACAAGTAACAAGACAATCTGATATGGGGACACTCACTCCAACAGATAATACAACATTTAACACTACCCTAAATGGCATAAAACCACAGGGTCTGCTCAGAAGTCTAGAAACAGGTCTGCATAATTAGAAATTTAGTATTGGTAAAACATAGCATTACATATTAATGGGGAAAAGTGGTTTATTCAAGGTTAAACCTCCACCTTACAACTCACCAAAATAAATTCTAGCCAAATTACTAATTACAAATATAATTATTAGGTGAACACCTAAGTAAATGTCTTTAAAATCTGGAAAGAAAAAATTTTGACTATGTAAAAATTCTAAAACTGTTCAGCAGAAAATCCATCCCAAATTTAAGAGAAGAGAAACATTAAGTGCAAGAATTCCCATCCTGTGTAATAAAAGGGCATTCCTGCCCTTGCACGGCGCCCTTGCGTTATGTTGCAGCAACATGGCTGTGCGCACAGTGGAGACAGGGCCCAGTGGCCACCCCATGCAGTGAATCCTGGCGTTTCCATGGCTCTGCGTGGTGTGGAGGAAGCCAGTCCCAGCGTCTCTGCCACCTTGCACAGAGAAGGTGGGTTGTGGTAGGAGAGGGCAGTTGGGGGTGATCAGGCCCTGGCAGGAGAGGGCAGCTGGGGGCCATCAGGCCGGCAGGAGAGGGCAGCTGGGGGCATTAGGGTAGGGCAGTTGGGGGCAATCAGGCAGACAAAAGCAGTTATGGGCAATCAGGTAGGCAGGCAGTCAAGTGGTTAGGAGTCAGTGGTCCTAGATTGTGAGTCAGACATTCCCCAAGGGGTCCCAGATTGGAGAGGGTGCAAGCCAGGTTGAAGAACACCCCCCTGCCCCGTGTGTTTGCACCAGGCCTCTAGTAAATAAGTAAATAAACAAGCTAAAGATCAAAATAAGGCAAAGAACCAATAAACACATGAACCAGGAAATGTCAATGGTCAATAAAAATAGAACATGATGAGCATCATTACCAAAATTAAGCAAATTAAACTAATAAATTTTCTATTAAATAGGTAAAAATTGATACTTGTTTTTGATATTGTTAAGAAAAAGGGACTCTGAAATATGTTTAGAAAATGGGCCTTCGAGGGTAGTTTGGTAATATTCCTTTTAATTGTTGTACCTTTTAATCCATAGTTCAACTCACTGTAATTTTCCCAAGGAAATATCTGGATGACTAGCTATGATTTTCTTCATAATTACAAAAATTAAAAATAAAAGCCCATAACTGTTGGTTAATAAATTATCATTTATATTTTTAAATATAGTTAATTTATATTTATAAAATGAAACATGTAAGAACCATAATACAATGATGCATTTTTTACTGACAGGAAAAATGCTCACAATATACTGTTTATAAATGAAAAGATGTAGGCTACACAATATGAAAAATAACTGTATTCTTATAAAAAATTACTTAACTATCTATATCAATGATATATTGCAGGTGAATAAAGACATAAAACTAAAGTTAAATTGGGATAATCACTATAATAGTGTGGAAATAGAGTGACCATTATTTTCTTCTTTTTTAATATTGCTTTATTAATTTTTTTGTAAAAGCATGTTATTACCTTTATAATCAAGGGAAACTACAGCTAAACAAATATTTATGATACTGTTAAATATGTTAATATTTACCTTTTTTTAAAGCTTCCAGAATAAATGAAAGGTTTTCAGCAAAGCTTCCCTGAATAACAAAAACAAAAAAACAAATAAATACCATGACTAGAAGTTTATTAAATAAAAAATAAAAAAAAATATTATTTGGTCCTTAAACATTATGTAGACACACCTTATATCTAATTCTTAGACATTACATAGATACTCATTTGTCATAGTGAACTAGAGGTGTGGTATATGAATTCATGCACCAGTGAGGTCCCTTGGCCTGGCCTGCAGGATCAGACTGAAATTGGCTCTCCCACATCCTCCGAGGGGCAGGCCAAGGAACTCCACTGGTGCACGATAAGGGCCAGGGAGAGACGCTGGAGGTTGGCCAGCGGGGGAGGAACCATGGAAGGGCTCCAGAGCGTGTCCTGCCCGTCTTGCTCACTCCCAATAGGCTGGACCCCAGCACCTACTAACCTACTGGTCGAAACGTCTGCCCCTGGTGGAGAGTGCACATTATAGCAACTAGCTGACTGTCTGCCCCTGGTGGGCAGTGCACATCATAGAGAGTGGTTGAGTGGCCTTATCATACCATTAGCATATTACTCTTTGATTGACTGAATGGCTGACCAGTTGACTAGACACTTAGCATATTAGGCTTTTATTATATAGAGTCAGTCACTGGCCAGATTCTCAGTTGAAAATCTCTATGCTTCCAATCTAAAATGTATATATTAAGACAGAGATGGCATAACTCTAAAAGTGACATTACTCTGTAATGTTCAAAATTTTGTATTTTCTTGGTAAAATATATAAAGCTGTTAATGTTATTTAAAGGGAGTTTTTTTTTTTTTTAATCCTCATCCAAGGATATGTGCATTGATTTTTAGATTAAAAACATGATGTGATAGAGACACATCGATGTGAGTAACATAGATAACTTGTCTCCTGTACTTGCCCCACAAACTTTCTGGTTTAAGGGATGATGTACCAACCAACTCACCCGCCAAGTTGAGCTATTAGGAGTTGCTATAATATAAATACTGTCAGAGAATTAGAAATCCATGCACTTTGTATCTTCAAAAAAATCAGGCACTTGAAAGTCAAAAATTAATTTCTACCACTAAAAAATGAATTTAAATGATATCCAAAAGTAAAAGGGAGAAGAAATTTGCCTCAAATATTAGATACTAATTATAATGGTGAATCTGAATTCAAGAGCATATTACAGAATATGTATTATCATATCAAATTTGGCTATGCTTACTTGGACCATAACCAAAACATTTTTGGATACAATTTAAATATTCCAGATAAAATTTTACAGAGTTGCAGATGTATTATCCAGATGTTACAGCTTGTGGATAAAGGCTCTATTAAAATAATTTTTCATTAAAATCATTACTATACTTCAGATTTTTTAATTAAAAAAACCCAGCCAACTTTAAATTTGAGGAGATGTAAAAGAGAAAGGAAACCCATTTGTTTGTTTCCTAATTGAGAGAACTAATGTAAAATAGTATAAGTTTTTAAGAGCTTCCATATATTTTGTGATGATTGCAAACTGCCATGACAACACTATTCCAAGGTAAGCAGGACTAGAGGTAGTTACCATAAAATAACAAAGATTCAGGGGCAATTTGTTAGGAAATCACTGTTCAATGTTACTCAAAGGTTGCTTCTCTTCTGGATATTTTTTAAAAGAATGTTGTACATGACATTAGATATACACCTGTACAAATACATATGTACATATTATACATACATTAAATATATACCTATACAAATACTTATGTACATATATATACTTAAATAAATATACAAGCATGTATATGTGTATTAAAAATATACAAATTTGCTGTAAGGATATCAGAACAGAAAAGCTCTGGATTGAGATAAGTGACTCAGGTTCTTGTCCAGCCTTTGTTATTTTATGACTTTAGGCAAGGTTTTTATGCTCTCTGAGCCTTAGATGACTAATTGATATAATGTAGAAGTTAAATTAATAATATCTGTATGTGACAACTATGGTACTGACAGTGATGACTAAGATGATAAACAACGATGCCTTTTTATTACTTCATATAAATCCAATATGAAAGTTGGAAAGACCAATCTTACATCAACAGGAAACTAAAAGCCACACTGGGCCTCTATAATAGTAATTCTCCTGAACCAAACAGCAGACTATTTTCAATATTTAAATACTAACAGAAATTAAAAAATTAACAGAAGGGGGCATTCTGAACTTGCACTTCAGAGACCTGCTGACAGTGAAAGGGTAACCTATGATTGGGGTCAAGTTTTTAGAGATGATTACAAAAGAATGAATCACTACATGCTAGGAGCTTTCACAACTATGGCTGTAAAGCTCCATAGGAGAGTGATAGCACTGCATGATTCCCAGAGACCAGAAATGAACCTGGAATGTATACAACGCACTTCAAATGCATTAAATAGTATGAGGATAAGACATTTCATCATGAAAATTAAAGAAGTTGAAAATTAAGTTAATCATTCTTCCCTTGAGCCCTATAAATCAAGTGAAAGGCAAAAAATTTTTCAAGTTTCAAAACATTTCTAATTAGTTTAAGTTACTGATATTGTTTTAGATTCCAAGTTATCAAATAATGAGATACAGGTAAGTATCTGAAAACATTTTAATAGTATGAGATAACTGGCATATGTATGGTATATTACCATCAAGTATCTTTTCTTAAAACATAAATAATGTTTAATGCTTTCTTTTGTCTGCCAAATAAATTAGAGCAGTAAGCTTAAGATAATGCCTATTTAACAGAGGGGGATCTGAAATTCAGGGGCATTCATTAATCATTCTCACCGGGCTATAAAGTAAGACCTTTTCTGTAGTATAAAATTGAGCCATCATTTTCCATCACTCTGATGATACCAGGGTCCCAGGAGACTAGAAATAGACTGCTAGAATATAGTATTTTTAAAAACATTAATTTATCTCCAAAGGCAGAGAATCAGAATATTTATCTTACAAATAAATAAACTCAATATCTACATAAACTTGGTTTTGATAAATACACCCTAGTACTTTATACATTTTTATGACAAGAATCTTGCATATTTCAATTTACAATCTCTAAACCCTCCCTAGCTCTCCAAAAATATAAAGCTATGACAATGTATACTTTATTTTGATGACTATTTAATATAAGAATAGAAATTATACGTACAAAAACTTTATCTCCAACTACATTTTCCAGATTTAACTGCCTTGTGATTTCCTTTAGAGCTATTTTATCATTGATCTGCAGCAGTCCTGAAACAAAGCCCATTTAAAAGTATTTAATTGAAATGAAATATGAATTTGATACAGTAGAGGTTATTTAAATTTTTAATGATTTTTAAATTTAACTAGAAAGAAAAAAGTCTAAGACTGTGAGTTTATATTTCATTTTACAACTGAGTAATGAAGACATCTAGTGGAGTCAAAGAACAATCTTCTCTGGAATCAGGGTTATTTAAAAAACAAAAGACAAAAACTGAAAGTCTTTATGTGCCTTTTATTTATTTATTATTTGAGTTTCTAAAAATATTGTTATGGTGTGCTAAATTAAGAGTTGTTAAGCACTAACCAGTTTGGCTCAGTGGATAGAGCGTCGGCCTGCGAACTGAAAGGTCCCAGGTTCGATTTCGGTTAAGGGCATGTACCTTGGTTATGGGCACATCCCCAGTAGAAGGTATGTAAGAGGCAGCTGATCGATGTTTCTCTCCCATTGATGTTTCTAACTCTATTTCCCTCTTCCTTCCTCTCTGTAATAAATCAATAAAATATATTTTTTAAAAAAAGAGTTGTTAGGCAGAAATCTAGTTTTAAAAATATAATTATGAATCCTAATTTAAAACATACAAGTAGATTTCATTTCATAATATAAAAAGCTCACATGACTTATATTATTTTCAGTAGCAAAATAATGACATACTTACCATTTAGGTGAACTTGTAATACATTTTCACTCACGTCTTCTACTTCCATTAGTTCTTTCAAAGCATGGTTTATTAGCTAAATAATATTAAAAGGTCATAAAATATTTAATGATAGCTAAAAGTTAATAAGCCCTTATTTTTAAACTATGAATAGTGGAAACGATATAAACAGATTGCTACTTTAAATTAACAAATACAATTGTAGATTATTTAGTTCCCTCTGTCAGTTGTTAGGTATACAGAGAAAGTCCTTATTACAGAAACTTAGTGTTTACAATGAAAAAATTATTCCTATTACTAATATCCTATCTAATAAAAGAGAAACATGCAAACTGACCATACCTTCGCTATGCCCACAAGCCAATCAGAAGTACGCAAATTAACCCAACAAAGATGGTGGTCAATTTGCATATGCAGGCACCCAGTAGCCTGGGTCCCAGGAACATATTTGGGATCCAGGCCGCTCCTAGCCTGTAGGTCCTGCCACCTGCACTTAGGCATTGAGCGGCAGGGGTCTCAGAACACTCCCAGCCACTCTGGGACTTTGGGTACAGCAGCCAAGCGGCTGGGGGCGGGGTGGGAACATCCCCACATCACCATTGTGATACGCTTACACATGCTCTGGCACCAAGTGGTGATTCAGATCCATGCCCCCAGCCCGGTGCCCATGATTGAGGGGGCTGGCTTCTGGCCTTTGAAGGGTGCAGAGATCCCAGCGGCCACCACTGCATGCAGCCCAAGGGTATCCGCATGCCCCCCAGCCCAGTGCCCATGACGGGGTGGGGGGAGGGGGGAGCTGGCTGCCAGTCTCTGGGTGAGTGGAGACCCCATTGGTCACCACCAGGTGGCAGGGACACACCCCTAGCCCAGTGGATACAACGCAGGGGCCACATGAGCTGCAGAGGAAACACCATTTTTAAAAAATATATATATTTTATTGATTTTTTTTTTACAGAGAGGAGGGGAGAGGGACAGACAGAAACATCAATGAGAGAGAAACATCGATTAGCTGCCTCTTGCACACTCCCCACTGGGGATGTGCCTCCAATGAAGGTACATGCCCTTAAAAAAAATCAAACGTGGGTCCTTTCAGTCTGCAGGCCCACAGTCCATCCATCAATAAGGTGATCTAGAGTTTTTCCACCACACTCCTGGAGGAAAAACAAAGGTCCGCTGCTGGAAAGGCTAAGAAATGTCACATCCTGCCCAAGCTGGTTTGGTTCAATGGATAGAGCCTCGGCCTGCTGACCACAGGGTCCAGGTGAGATTCCGATCAAGGGCATGTACCTAGGTTACAGGCTTCTCCCTTGCTGGGGTCCAGGGCAGGGCTCATGCAGGATGCAATCAATTAAAGTGTCCCTCTCACATTTATGTTTCTCTCTGTCTTTCCCTCTCTCTTCCACACACTCTAAAAATCAAAGGAAACATATCCTCAAGTGAGGATAAAAAAAAAAAAAAAGTCATATCCTATGAAAGACACATCTTGAAATGCCTACAGAAAGTTGTCATTTTTTTCACAATGAAGGGACTAGAATCTGTGTTGATGAAAACACCCTGGCGGTTGCAGTGGCTGCAGCAGCAGGGTGATGGGGGTGGTGCCTTCCCTTGATCAGCCCAGTCATCTCCCACAGAGGGTGGCCAGACTTCGGCTGAGGCCCACTCTCCATAGGACATCTCCTGATGGATCGCATTCTATGAGAGGGGGGAGGTTGGGCTGAGGGAACCCCCCACCGTACATGAATTTTGTGCACCGGGTCACTAGTACATATAATAACTAGAGGCCCAGTACACAAATTCATGCACCATTGGGGTCCCTCAGACTGCTTTGCACCCTCTCACAATCCAGGGCCCCTTGAGGGATGTCAGAGAGCTGGTTTCAGTCTGATCCCCACAGGCCAGGCTGAGGGACTCCACCAGTGCACGAATTCATGCACTGGGCCTCTAGTATGCATATAAGATCTTTGGTTAATCTCTTTCCTCCTCCCCCACTTCCCTCTGAGATTCATTAGTCTGTTTCATGTTTCCATGCCTGTGGTTTCCACTCCTGCTTTGAGCATCTATCCCCTGATGGGATTTTTATGCTTACTTTCTGGAAACCGATCATTATCTCACTAATTAGAAAGGTGTGGATTAGGAACTGGGAAGGCTGGTCAATCTTGAAGCTCTGAAAGGTCAGAGCCAACCACTCCCTATTTACTTGAGATAATGGTAGCTAAAGCAACTTCCCCACCAAATAATCATGTAAATCCTTACTGATAAAATAATCTGCCTGTTACTGGAATTGCCTACCTAAGTGCAATGGGTGTATCCCAAACCTGAATAAAAGGCCAAAGCAAAGCTAAGTCCTCTCTTGGGCTCCCCCTGGCCCCCATTTCCCAAATTAATGCTTTTCTAGTCTCTTATCATTTGTGTGCCGCCTTCTCAAGAACCCAAACCTGAACCATGCCGGATGTGAAAGGAGTTCCCACACTTACTAATATTACTATTCTCAAATACCTTAATAAATACAACATTAAGCAATATGCAAATAGAAGAAACATCAATCAGAAAAAACATCTGATTTAACCATCTATTAAGTTTCTGTTTACAGTAATTTATTTCTATAAAGAATAGTATTTTACATGATCCAATCTGTCATTTGGAATGAAATATTTGAAGTACAACAAACCACATTATCTATTATATTTATCAATTAACTGTATTTTATTTTTTCCCATTATCCAGAGTCAAATTATCTTCCTTCACCATATATTAGGCCCCCTTAACCACCACCCCCTCAAACCCTTAGTCAACTGCAGATTTTGAATTTTTATATTTCAGACAGGCAAAGTATAATGTAATTAAATATGCTGGAATATTATTTTTAAAGTTAATTTACATAATTATATTAATGAGAGTTCTTGTCTAAGAATAACCTACTTTATATCTTAGGATAGTCCCAAATAAAGCAAATTACAAAAGTGACAATTAAACAATGTTCCTCAGCTCTTTGAACTCTCAATATTGGAGCATAAATTAAGTTATACTGAAATAAAATACCAAGTAAGGGATTCTTTCATATTTCAGTGAAGTCAGAGTACCAGAAGAGGGCTTTCTAATTTAAGAAGTAAAAACAACTGGATAAACTGTCAGTATGCCAAGAATAATCTATCATTTTATTAACTGATAAATACTATGCTGTAATGTTCATGTCATTCTATAAACCTGAGTAAGCAGAAAAAGTCGACAGGAATTTATTAAAGAAAAAGAAAAAGATGTAACATGAAAGGAAAGGAAAGACAAGTTGACAAAAACAATTAATTAGTACTGAAAACGTACATAGAAAAAAAGTTTCAAGCTATTTAAGCGAGACCCAGACAAACACAAAACAGCAGACTCAAAGTGCATGACAAAGAGCTAGATGAGCAGGAAGGGTTGTTAGAAAACTAAAATGCGACATTACATTACAAGAAGCAAACAACAGAACTAATGTTAAAGAAAAGCACACTGGTGATAAAATGCTGAGGAAGAGGAAGAAAGGATAAAAGAAGAGACACATGGAGAAATGACATGAAACAACGTGAACAAAAGCTTAATAACTGAATAATTTTATCAGAAAGGACAAAAAGAATGATACAGAAGAAATATCAAAAATTTAATTATTCTTTAGTGAAGACCTAAATTCATATTAAGAAAATTTATATAATTTATATAATATCAGTTAATTTTATGATCATTACTTAAACAGAGCCTGTGAATTAACTAATACAACGAGACAAAAAAAGGAAATAACAGGTATGGATAGAAATAGACAAGAAATAAAATTTTCTTTTTTTCCAGATGACATGACTGTGTATGTAGAAAATCCCAAAGAATCCATAAATTCCTGGAATTGATAATCAATTATAGCAAGGTTGGAAGATACAAGTAATATACACATGGCATTTGCTTCACCACATATTAGCAATAAACCCATGGGACATGAAATTAAAAACATAACACTATTCACACTAACACTAAGATGTTTAAATGCTTACATATAAATCTAACAAAATATGTATAAGTTCTGCATGAGGAAAACCACAAATTCTGGTGAAAGACCTAAATAAATAAATGGAAAAAATATTCCATGTTCATGAATGTGAAGATTATAGAAATGCAAAGTACCCAGGATAGCCAAAACAATATCCGAAGAAGCAAAAAACTGAAAGGCTGACACTCTGGAACTTCACAACTAACTATAAAGCTACAGTAATCAAGACAGTGTGATGCCAGTGCAAGAACAAACAAACAGATAATAGAAACAGAATAGAGACCCCAGAAAGAGACACAAACAAATACGGTCAACTGATCTTTCATAAAGAGACTAAAGTAATTCAATAAAGAAAAGATAGTCTTTTAAATATATGGTGTCATGATTGGACATTCATATGCAAAAAAAATGAATCTAGACACTGTACACTTTTCACAAACATTAACTTGTAATGAATCATAGATGTAAATACAAAGAACTATAAAACTTATAGAAAATAAAATAGGAGAAAACCTAGAGAGCCTGAGTATTAGTGATAAAGTTTTAGATGCACAATCTAAAATCACAATCCATGAAAAAAATAGTTGACAAGTTGGACTTCTTTTAAATTAAAAACTTCCCTTCCAAAAAACATTGTTAATAGAATTAAAAGGCAAAGGACAGACTAGGAGAAAATATTTGCAAAACACATATCTGATATATACAAAATACACAAATGACTTAAAACATATCAATAAGAACCCAAATTAAAATGATCATAAAATATCTCACCAAAGATATACAGATAAAAGATAAGCACATTAGAAGATGCTCAATATCATACACCATTACAGAACTGTAATAAGAAAAGCAATGAGATAGCACTGCATATCTACTGGAATGGCTAAAATTTTTAAAACTGACAATACCAAATGCTTGTGGGGATACATAGCATTTGAAACTCTCATTCAATGCTAGTAAAGAAGCAAAATGGTATAACTATTTTGGAAGACTGTCAACTTCTCACAAAGCCAAACATAGTATTACCATGTGATGCAACAATTAGTGCTCCTAAGTATTTACCCAATTAACTTGCAGACTTATATCCACATAAAATCTTGCACACAAATGTTTAGCATAGCTTTATTCAAATTGCTAAAAATCAGAACCAAACAAGATATCCTTCAATGGGTACATAAATAGTGGTACATTTATACAATGGAATATGATTTAGCAGTTAAAAGAAATAACCTGCCAAGCCATGAATACCTTAAATGCTTATTATTAAGTGGAAGAAGACAATATGAAAAGGTTCTATATTGTATGATCCCAACTATATGAAATTCCAATAAAGGCAAAAGTATGGAAACAGTAAAACATCAGTCATTCTCAGTGGTTGGAAGTGAGATGATAAACACAGGGAATTTTTTAGAATGGTGACGTTATTTTGTCTGACATTTAAGTGGTGGATATATTACATTATGTATTTGTTAAAATCCATTGAATTGTACAACACAAAGAGTGAACCTTAATGTAAACTATGGACTTTAATGATAATGTATCAATATCAATTCATTGATTATAATGTACCATGCTAAGTCAAGATGTTAACAGTAGAGGAAATTGTGTGTATGGGGTAGGGATAGGGGAGAATAATATGGGAACTCTGTAATATCTGCTTAATTTTTCTGGTAAAAAAATATATATATTTTAGCCCATTTTCTAATGAAATGGAGTGTAGTTAAAATTTATATTTAGTTACACATTTTTATAAGTGTTTAGCTCTATTTTTTTTCCCCTGAACTTTCTCGATGCCTTGAGTGATAAACTTCCAAGGTGAAGTTCAGAATAAATTCAATCAGCCACTAAAGTCATACTTTTAGGCTTGACATTGATGAACAAATTACTGAGATTCAACTTTCCTGTTGTATTGCCATTTAGTTTCAAGATGCACAGTTTATGAAGAAATAGACTAAATGCACTGATTTCCTAAAGCTCATTTTCTTCTGTATTGATATAAGAATATCACTGTGAAGTTTCTTGAAAATTAAAGTTTTATCTAAAAACTAGTAACCTGGTGCACGGATTCATGCACATTGAAAGGAAATTAATTAGGAGGTGACCAGTGGGGAGGGACTGGGTAAGCTGGCTGGACACACCCTAGAGCCAACCTTCCTTGGTCCCTCCCAGGCTGGCTGCACCTGGAGCACAGCTGCAGCTCAACGGCTATCTATGGAGTAAGCAGGATCCCTCTGGCAGGTGGGTTCCTGCAGCCTGGGTAGAATCGTGTGAGGAATCGGGCTACCTCCTCTCTGGTTCCAGGGTGCATTACCCAAGAACCGCCGCTGCCAAGTCACCACAGCTCGGCAGCTCCAGTGGTGAGCATCTGCCCCCTTGTGATCAGTGCGTGTCATACCTACCAGCCGGTCAGCCAGGCAGATGGTCGCTTAGCCTTTTATATATATAGATGTTCTTCAAACATTACTATAATGATGTGTCTTCCAGATATAATAAAATAATAAAAATGGGGGGAGGAAGAAGAGGATCTTTTATAGAAGAAAAGATCTAAATTCACATTAAGATGATTTGAAGAGTATCAATTTTTATGACCAACATTTAGATATAACTTGTAAAATTTTAACATTGCTTATATAAAGAAACTCTATAAGCAACCAGATAGGGAAAAATCAATGAACTACAAACAAGTTATCTGTGATGGTTGTCAGTGACAGTTGCCTAGTACTTAACCTTCCTTATAGGCACCTAATAGATCTATATTCCCAATTTATATATTTCAAACAATACTGGTAATGGAAAACAGTAAAATCTGTAAGTTCTAATTTCTGTTTCTCAGATAACATAGTCAATACACACTATTTAAATAGATTTTACACAGCCCGCCTATTTAAAATTAGTTTGGTAATACTTTCAGTGTGACAGACATAATTGGTCTCATATACTGTATAAGAATGTGAAGAGAAAATGAGGCAACTAAGCAAATATGATAATGAGGGAAAGTAGAAGACAAATCTAGAAATTGTGAATGGACATATGAAAAAATTGTTTGTTAGGGTTAAACAATAAAATAATGAGAAAAAAAAAAAGTGCATGGGGTAACAGTTACCTAATCCACAAACAGAGAAAAACCTATTTTACTGAGTTAGTGTAAACAAGAAATGATAAAGCAAAGATAAAAGGCACAAGGTACATGTCCAATAAATGCTAGTTTGCTTTTTCCACTGGCAATCACTGATTCTTCAAGGACAGAAGACCATGATAAAACAAACATCAACTGAAACTTGTCACTGTGGGGAAAAATAAGGCAAAAAAGATAGCCCAGTTCAAGTACATCACCTCCACTTTATAAGGCTTTTCATGTTTTCCATGATTTAAGGAAAGAAAGCAAAATGTTAATAACAAAATAATGAAATACATTTCAGCATGTTTACAGGAATCATCACAAGCCTACCAAAGCAAACACCAGAAAAAATAGCTTTACCATGGTCTTTCCTGATCCTCGGGGTCCAATAATAAGAACGGAGTTACTTTCTCCATGGAGAGCAGTTCTTTTTAGCAGTTCAATTAAGTGTCTGAAATTATATAAACAGGCCCAAATTTAAAAAGCTGGAATAGTTTTTAGTTATTATTTTTTAAAGCTAAATTTGAATATGCATAGAAAATGGATATTCCTTTTTTCTTTCTCTCTGGGCACTTGACTTATACTCTAAATAGTAGTACACAGAAACAGTTTGTTGGCTAATACTGATTTTCTGGAAATCACAAGAAGACATCAAGTAAGTCTGAAATATCTTGGTCTTTATGCCAGTACTATAGGCCCAGTGCACAAAATTCATGCACTGAGGTGTCCCTCAGCCCAGCCTGCACATTCTCTAATCTGGAAACCCTTGAGAGATGTCTGACTGCCCTTTTAGGCCTGATTCCATAGGGACTGCTGGCTCCGAACTGCTCACTTGTCTGCCTGCCTGATTGCCCCTAACTGCTTCTGCATGCCAGCCTGACCATGTCCTACCCACTCCCCTGCCAGCCTGATCAATGCCTAACTGGTCCCCTCCCAGCCCGATTGCCCCTAACTACCCTCCCCTGCTGGCCCGGTCACCCCTAACTTCCCTCCCTTGCCAGCCTGGTCGCCCTAACTGTCCTCCCCTGCAGGCCTGGTCCCCTCCAACTACCCTCTCCTGCTGGCCTGATTGCCCACAACTGCCCTTCCCTGTTGGCCATCTTGTAACGGCCATCTTTGCCCACATAGGGGTGGCCAACTTGTATGTTGGAGTGACAGTCAATTTGCATATTACCTCTTTATTATACAGGATTATTACATAGAATGGGGAAGAGACAATAGTGGCTCTTTCACTCTGCAACTGGCTGCCAAGTCTTATGTATAAGCAGCTCAAAATTAACTCTACAATACCAGATAACAAAAACAACTAAGACTAAAAGTTAAAATGCTTTCTTATTATGGAAATACTTATATCTCTCTTGCTTCATGATACTCAATGTTTCTATACCCAAAGCAAAAGGTTTTGTTTATTAGTAATGCTTAGGATAAGATTTGTATATGGTAATATCTCAAAACCTACAGTACATCTGTAATTATACTCATAATATACAAAGGAATAGCTAAACTTACTTATATTGTACTTGTACTCCAAATAGGTTACTATGTGAACTCTGATAACAAAATCTTTCACGTAAAATTCTTTGTACCTGATGAAAATAAAGTAAGTATTAAAAAATATTATACGTGCAATCAAAAAGAATGAGAATATACATTGATAAGAATCAGAATTAGGTATTAACAAGTCAATTCAACCCTCCCTAAATAACTTTTCTTCAAGATCTCTGGCACCATTTTCATTAGTTATAAATTCAGCAGTTCTTTTTATTTCTTTATTTCTTTATAGAAAAGGTGGAGATTTATTGAAGAACAAGTACACATTCCCATGTGTGAAGAGGGAAAGAGTCCTACAGAATGATTTCCCATGTGGAAAGGGTCCCCAGTTCTTTTTATCTTAAGTCCCAGAGAAAAGATGAGAATTTAGTTGTAAAGGTTTCAACAAGAAAGAGAGAATTACTTGCTTTAACTCTATCAGAATTTGAGGCTGTTTTAATACATGTGAATGAATGTATACTTCACTGAGAATAACATGTCAGCAAAAAAAACTGAGGCGATAATCTACTAATGTAACCTAATCTCATAATGCTCATTTACCAGTCCTCAATTTCTAGAGATCAACATATTTAAATTGCTTGAACTCAAGACCTACCAATCTGTACCTGACATAAAGGTCAGGATTCTGAGAGAATTAAAAAGTTTAAAAGTCCCTGTTATTTAGTACTTATTAAATGCAGAGCACAAGATTACTAAAAGAGCATGACCCATGCCTAAAAAAAATTGCAAATACTGTATACTGTGCAAAAATGAAACATTCAAGAACAACCTGCATAAAAATATTAACAGCATATAAGAAAATGCTCAAGTATATGGAAAAAATCACATTCATGTAGGCTATAAAATAAAATAAAATAAAAACATTGAAATAAACTAAGAAAAAATTTCTTGTAAAGAACTAAATTTTGAGGTCCTCATAGAATAAAGGGCACAGACTTAGTTGTAAAAAATGTCATAAAATATAGCACATTCTTTAAAAGGATAGGCTATTGCCCTAGCTGGCTTGACTCAGTGGATAGTGTCAGCCTGCAGACTAAAGGGTCCTGGGTTTGATTCTGGTCAAGAGCACATACCTGGGTTGCGGGCTCAGTCCCCAGGGTGGTGGAGGGGACAGTCAATCAACGATTCTCTATAATCATTGATGTTCTATCTCTCCCTCTCCCTTTCTCTTTGAAATCAATACAAATATATTTAAAAAGAAAAAGAATAAGATGGGCCATTAAAGACATTTCCTTTCAGCATCTACTACTAATGCAGAGGTACCCCAGGGACACAAACTTTAGGAGGCTTCAGATTTGGCTCCATCAACAGAAACAAGAAGCCTCCAAGATTATTTATTCTTTCCACATTGAGAGTGTGAGACTGATCCTTCATGTATCAAAGAGATACATGAGTTCTCTTTATATGCACTAGAGTATAAACAAAGCAAATTATTCACTGGGGATAAAATAATCCATATTTTTCATTATATAGAGGAAGTGAAAAGAATAAGAAAATTGTTGCCAGAAAAGCATTTTACAGTTAGTCCTTTCTAAATCTTACTTTAAAAAAAAATTATAAAATGGAGACACTAACACTTTCATGACAAGCCTGTTTTTCAAATTAAATAAGGCAGCTATCTCTAATATAACATAGGTATTGGACAGGTAATAGCTAATACCTGTAAAACATTTAAATGAGCATATATGGAGGATCAACAAATCATAATGTTTATTCCTCTACCTAGATAATATCACTAGAAATTAAAAGACAAATTTCAATCCTTTTCTTTCTTCATTAGAGTCTATTAGAGAGAAGACAACTATGTATAAAATATGACCAGGATAAAGTGAAGTGAAGCTGTAGTAAGTAGTCGGAGGTTTAAAAATCCCAAAGTGATTTTAGATAGAGGTCGCTTAAGTGTATGTATGTACAGAAATTGATGAAGCTGGCCCTAGTTGGTGTGGCAGGTTCAATTTCTAGTTGGAACATGTTTGGAGGGGAGAAGTGCACCCAATCAAAGTTTCTCTTTCACAGTGATGTCTCTCTGTGTGTATCTCTCTTAAATCAATGAAAAATATGTCATAGGGTCAGGATTTAAAGAAATTAATAAAGCTGTACATTGTGCCCTTTATGAAGATATGTAAATTATACTTGTTAAATTTTTTTTTTTTTTTTTTTTGCCGAGACCGGTTTGGCTCAGTGGATAGAGCGTCGGCTTGCGGACTGAAAGGTCCCAGGTTCGATTCCGGTTGGGGGCATGTACCTTGCTTGCGGGCACATCTCCACTGTGGGGTGTGCAGGAGGTGGCTGATCGATGTCTCTCTCTCATTGATGTTTCTGACTTTCTATCTCTCTCCCTTCCTCTCTGTAAAAAAAACAATAAAATATATTTAAAAAAAGATTTTTTTTAACTGAATTAAACATTTTCCTTCAAAAATAAAAATAAGGTTTTATAAAGGGGTGCCAATACCATTTAGTTTTAATTTAAAAAGAAAGTAGTTCTGATGATCAAGCCAGATAAAAAGAAATGCCAGGGTAGAAATAACATGCCCATTCTCTCCTAGATTCCTTAATAGAGATATGTATAGCTATGTACTTAGCGTTTGAAATGCAGTATGCAACTATCTTAAATGTTCATGATGAATATTCTGGGAATATAAGTAAACTTCCTTGATGTGATAAAGGGCATCTACAAAAACCTACAGCTAATATAATGTTCCACAGTTAAAGGCTGAATGCATTTCCCCAATATCAAAAACAAAACAAGATTGTCTGCTCTTGCCACCTTTATTCAGTATTGCACTGAAGGTTTAGCCAGAGCAATTAGATAACTATTTTTATTTGCAGAGGACATATAAAATACATAGAAAATCTTAGGGAATAAACTAATAAACTATTAGAACTAATAAATGAGTTCAGCAAGGTTGCAGGATATAAGATTAATATATGAAAATCAATTGCATTTAGATACATTAGCAATGAACAAATAAAAATTAAACAACTTCATTTATAACAGCTTCAAAAGAAATGAAAAAACCAACAAACAAAAAACAAAACAACAACAACAAATGAATACATTTAGCCAAGGAACTACAAAACTTGGAAGATAATGTTAAACTAAATTGAAATCAGAATCACACCTAGGAAGACATGTAAAGTTAGGATCCCAACTACCTAAAGACTTAAAATGGATGAAATTAAGTAGAAGCATATGACATTCTGCTCCTTAGAATGAAAAGAGTTATCCTTCGTAAGTGCTAAGGAAAGAATTCAAATTAAGAAGACAACTATTTCTCTGAGGACCTTTGCAGGGTAACAGAATTTGAAATTAATGAAAATATATACTAACCTGTGAAAGGTACTCTGTATGTATTAAATTGTTACTCTTTGATTTACGACTGCTCATTTCAACAAATTGAAATCCTTAAAAACAAAACAAAACATTTTAGCATGAATGTAATAAAGACTATTGGCTTAAGTATTTAAGAATTTACCATTATAGAATCGAATTAAATATGTATTTTAAGACATGAAAAAATGATCGAATTTCTAAAACTTTAAATTCTCAGTTGAACATATTGCAGTTTCTCCTCACATCATCCCACTGAATCATCCTTCCCAAAGCCTTTGCTTTCTTGATCAGTCTTGATCATTAGAGAGTAGACAAATAAAATGCCTCTCCTGTAAACATTCATAAATGGTTCTATTTCCCCTTTATCCATAATCAAATTATATTAAATAAAATTGTCTAATTGTCAGAGTCCCCAAATTGAAGATATTTAAAAATTCCAAACATTTTAGCAATGATAACTGAAATGAAAGTATATATACACTACTGAAAAATAAAAAATTCTCTTTGAGGGTAACGTGCTCATTGATAAATATCTAGGCTGAACGATCTCACTTCTTTAGCACTGATTTCCTATAGTGTACTTTACTAGTCAGGTAATAATAGCTTAAGCAGTGTTTACTTACTAGCATATAACAGGAATTGTTACAAATGCTTTGCATTTATTAACTCATTTAATTCTCAAAATAACTCTATAAAGTAACTATTATTACAATAACCCTTTAAGATTAGCAACATGAAATAATATCCATACTCTGGTTCTTCGAAAAGGGTCTATAAGTTGACATCTGAAATTACAGAAGACTGGGTTCAAATCCTAGAACAATTGTCCCTTAAATGATAAGGACTAATTATTTAAAAAGCGGGAAAAAGCTTTGGTAATATGCCTCATTTTTTTAGAGTTATATTAGCTATTTGACAATATTTTTGGAATTAAAAAACATGTTCCCTAAGGGGTCCCCACCCCCCTTTTATGGATTACGAATACACTGCTCAGAAAAGCTAAATCAAGTGTTTGAGATTGTAGGGCAGGTGTTTAATCTGCCCTCTTGCATCAAATATGTCAATTAAGGCATTATTAAAAGCATGCATTTTTCTTCTTTTGGGGATCATCCATAAAAGAAACACATGCACTATTTTTTTTTTAATTTGGTCTTTTATTTATTTTAAGTAAATATTTATTGTTCAGATTATTACAGATGTTCCTCCTTTTTCTCCCCATACCTCCCCCTCCACCCAGTCACCACCCCCCCACCTCATGCCCTTATCGCCCTACCACTGTCCTCATCCATAGGTATAAGATTTTTGTCCAATCTCTTCCTGCACCCTTCATGCCTCCTTGCCCCTAAGAATTGTCAGTCCATTCCCCTTCCATGGCCGATTCCATTATGTTCACCAGTTTATTCTGTTCATCTTATTTATTCACTCGATTTTTAGATTCACTTATTGATAGATATGTATTTGTTCTAATTTTTATCTTTACCTTTTTCTTCTTCCTCTTCTTAAAGAATACCTTTCAGCATTTCATATAATGCTGGTTTGGAGTAGCTTTTTCTTATCTGTGAAGCTCTTTATCTGACCTTCAATTTTAAATGATAGCTTTGCTGGGTAGAGTAATCTTGGATGTAGGTTCTTGCTATTCATCACTTTGAATATTTCTTGTCACTCCCATCTGGCCTGCATAGTTTCTGTTGAGAATTCACGTGACAGTCATATGGGTACTCTCTTGTATGTAATTGTTTTTCTCTTGCTGCTGTTAAGGTTCTCTCTTTGTCTTTTACCCTTGGTATTTTAATTATGATGTGTCTTGGTGTGGTCCTCTTTGGATTCCTCTTGTTTGGAGTTCACTGTGCTTCCTGGACTTGTAAGTTTCTTTCTTTCACCTGGTAGGGGAAGCTGTCATTATTTCTTCAAATAGGTTTTCAATATCTTGCTCTATCTCTTCTTCTGGCACCCCTATAATTCTGATGTTGGTATGTTTGGAGTTGTCCCAGAGGCTCCTTACACAATCTTCATATTTTTGTATTCCTTTTTCTTTTCCAGTTGGGTGTTTTTTGCTTTGTCATATTTCAAATCTACTGTTGAATTTCTGTATATTATTCTTTATTTCAGACAGTGTATCCTTATTTTCTGACTGGTCCTTTTCCATTTTTTTAGCATTCTCATTAAAATCCCTGAAGGTCTCACCAAGTTGCTGGGAGGTTTTTAGAAGATTCTTGAGTAACCTTATAACTATGGTTTTGAACTCTATATCCAATAGTTTGCTTTCTTCCATTTCTTTCACTCGTGACATGTTTCTTTGTCTCTGCATTTTGGCTGTTTCCCTGTGTTGATAAGAGTGGCCTTGTGTGGTAGGTGTCCTATAGGTCCCAGTGGCTCAGCCTCCCCAACCACCTGAGGTGGTCACTCTTAGTGCACCTCTTTGTGGTCTGGGTGCACAGTCCTGTTGCAGTTAAGCCTTGATTGCTGTTGGTATCACTGGGAAGAATTGACCTCCAGGCCACTTGGCTGTGAGGACCCACTGTTTCTATAATGAAAGAATTACTGTGCTAGAGACACACTTATGGGGTAAAACTTGCTTCAGTGGGACTTTGGTGCTCACTGAGTCTGCCTCTTGAGTGTGTCATTTATGGATGTGAGGAGTTGCAATCTGGTGTTGTTTCACACTGACGTCTAGGTATACTGGTTCGTGGATCTCCAAGTCAACTACTGTCTGAGGCCACCCAGCAGGAGCTACAGGGAGATCTGCAGATTTCTCCTCTTAGTTTGGGGTTTGGAAGTTTTGGAACTCTCTGACCCAGCTGGAGTTTGTTAGGTTATGCTGCGAAAGGAGAGGCCATTAATATGCAAAAGCTACTGTGCACAGCATGGGTAGGGTTGTAAATTGGGTAGGGCAGGGTCTCAAGGAGTCACCAGGACGGAGCAAACAGTGATGGCTGCCAGTCAGTTGTCTCCCCGTCACAGTGTCTCTGTGTCTCAGGCCCCCATGCAGAAACAATGATCCCTGTGAGCACCTCTGTGGGAAAGCCACCCTCACTTTCCCAATGGATGCCAGACAGTCCAGTTACTCCCTGTAGGAGTCTGGGCCCACAGAGTTTCATCAGAAACTGGAGTTCAGAACAGTCGGGAGCTTAAAAACAGTGCACCCAGTCGCCAGTCCGGTTCGCGTGCCTCCATACCTCTGCTTTTGCACACCTCTACATTTCCTACCCTGTCTCAATATACTTTTTTCTTTCCTTCTAGTTGTAGAACTTCTACTCAGGCAGCTTTCCCGAGGTTCCAGATAATAGATGGTTTTTCTTTTACTTATAATTTTGGTGTGGTTGTGAGAGGCAGCATGTACAGGTGTATACCTTATGCCACCATCTTGGTTTCCCACACATGCACACTTTTAGTGGCCAACCTATGCAAATTTTGACTGTAAATAAGTCTTAGAAAAAAATTAGTTCTAACACATCTTGTCTCTATAAGTACTAGTAAAATCTGTACTCTAACAAAGAATAATTTAAAAGCAAATTTTAATTTTACAAATGAAAAGACAAGCTTCAAACAAGAGAAAATATTTACAAGCTACATATTTGACAAAGAATGTACATATAAAAAATACTCAAAATGCAAAGTAAAGAAACAATTTAATTAGAAAAATGAACAAGACATAAATAAACATTTCACCAAAGAAGATAAATGTATGGCAAATATATACATATATATATGAATAGATGTTGGACATCATTAGCCATTAGGAAAGTGTAAATTAAAACCAAATGAGATATTAATATACAAGTATTAGAACAGCCAAAATAAGAGAGAGAAAGAAAAAGAGAGAGGAGACTAAATGTTAGTGAGCACAAAGTAAAACTGGATTTCTCATACAACTACTGATGAGAATGTGAAATGGTACAACTAACCTGCAAAGTTTCTTTCTGACAATTTCTTAAAAGTTAAACATACACTTACCATGCAAAACAGCAATTGTACTCTCGGGTATTTATCACAGAAAGGAAAACTCATGTTCAAACAAAAGTCTGTAATACTAATGTTTATAACAGGTTATCTTGTAATAGCCCAAAACACTGGTAATACTGATATCCTTCAACAAGCCAGTGGGGTTACAGAAACTCTGAAATATCCACAAATACAGGGGAATTAGATGAGGAAAAAAAAAAAAAAGCAATAACTATTGATATGTGCAATAACTTGGATAGCTCTCAAAGGCATCATGCTTACAAAGAAAAAAAGGCCAATTACATTTTGTGTGATTCCATTTAAATCACATTCTTAAAATAACAAAACATTTAGAAATGAAGAATAGAATATGGCAGCTAGAAGACAGAGGCAGGGTTGAGAAGTGGGTATGACATGAGGGATTTTTCTTATAATGGGAGAGTTCTGTATCTTTATTGTGGAAGAAGTTACACAAATCTATATATGGAATCATAGCAGAGACACATACACAAAAGTGAGTGCAGGTGAAAACTGCTAAAAGTTGAATAAGGTCTTTAGTCTCTTACCAGTGGTATATCAATATAAATTTCCTGCTTTAAAATATTACACTATAGTTATATAAGCTGTCATCCTTAAAAGAAGCGGGATAAAGGATTTACTGGACTCCATGTACTTCTGTGAGTCTATAATGATTTCAAAATAAAAAAGTTAAGAGAATTCTAATTTTATGGCTTTTAAAAAGTACATAATGACCAAAATAGTGATTAGTGGTCCAATCAAATCTTTATTATCTGCAAGTAGATTCTTAGAGTAAATTTGAATATTTTCCTCAATTTATACAAATGTATCTGGAGACTCCATCTACTTCCTATTGTGCTTTCTATACTATAATTTTACTTATTATTCTAAAAGAGTAGAACTAGACATAAAGTGTAAAAGGAGATAATATCTATGCAGGACTAAGTGAGTTCTCATTTTGGTATCAAATATAAACCTAAGTGTCTAAAATTTTGGTAGAACCTACTATTACTTATTCATACTATTGCAAGGAGCAATGAAATGGGTAAGTTTAAGAAATGATTCACTCTGATATTACTACTTTAGCTTCTACAATTGGTGTATTATTAGTTTCCAGTAGGTCTTTCTCTCTAAATTGTTTTGGTACTGTGATTAAACCTAATAATCAATCTCAGCCTTTCAACTAACCATCAGTCTTTGCTATTATCTCAAAAATTTCAACTCAAACCACTTCTGTTACTAGTTGTCTCTTTCCCATTTCTTTACTGGTCTCCAAGTCTTATCCCCATTTATGATAACATTTGCATACTCACTCCTGATTGGTTGGTGTGATTGCAAAGGTATGATCAATTTGCATTTTATTTTTATTATTTTTCGGGTATTTTAAAATTTTCCTTAGAAAGTCACAAGTGATGAAAAATAGAAATACTTGTGAACACTATTCAAATTAGAACTGTAAGCAAGGAAATATCCAGAAAAAGTCCACTTGTACATCAAACTTAAAATAAATCAAAATCAGGCAAAGCCAAGAAGCAAAACAAGGAAAGTAAGACTATCCTAAAGTGTCCTAAAGAGATTTGTGCAGGAGGCGGCTGATCGATGTCTTCTCATCGATGTTTCTGACTTTCTATCCCTCTTCCTTCCTCTTTGTGAAAAATCAATAAAATATATTTAAAAAAAATGTAAACAGGTTAAATGCTCCAATCAAAAGACATAGGGTAACTGATTGGATAAGAAAACATGATCCATTTATCTGCTTTCTACAAGAAACCCACCTCAGGAAAATAGATGCAAAAAGATTGAGGGTGAAGGGATGGAAGATGATATTTCAGACAAATGAAAAAAAAAGCTGGGGTTGCAATACTTATATCTGACAAATTAGATCTCAAAGTGAAGGACATAACAAGAGATAAAGAAGGCCGCTTCATAATACTAAGGGGAACAATCCAACAAGAAGAAATTACTTTGGTAAACATATACGCACCCAATATAGGAGCACCTAAATACATAAAAAAACTCCTGGAGGACATTAAGAGAGATTGACAGCAATACAATCATAGTAGGAGACTTTAATACCCCACTGTCACCACTGGACAGATCCTCTAAACAAAAAATCAACAAAGAAACATCAATCCTAAATGACTCACTAGACCAGATGGAAATAATTGACATCTTCAGAACATTTCACCCCAAACCCACAGAATATACATTCTTCTCCAGTGCACGTGGGTCATTTTCAAAGATAGATCATAGGTTGGGCCACAAGAAAAGTCTCTTCAAATTCAAGAAGAGAGAAATCATATCAAGCATTTTCTCAGACCACAGTGGCATAAAACTGGAAATCAACTACAATAAAAACAATACAAAGAAATCAAACACATGGAGACTAAACAGTATGCTATTAAACAATGACTGGGTAACCAGAGAGATCAAGGAAGAAATATAAAACATCATGGCAACAAATGACAATACAACAATACAAAATTTAAGGGACACAGTGAAAGCAGTCTTGAGAGGGAAGTTCATAGTCCTACAAGCCTATTGCAAAAAACAGGAAACAACGGTAATAAATTACCTGATCCTACAACTCAAAGAGCTAAAAAGAGAGCAACAAGAAAAGCCCAGTGTAAGCAGAAGGAAGGAAATAGTAAAGATCAGAGGGGAGATAAAAAACATGGAGATCAAAGAAACAATTCAAAAGATCAACAAAACCAAGAGCTGGTTCTTTGAAAGGATAAACAAGATTGATGGACTTCTAGCCCTGCTCACCAAAAAGAAAAGAGAGAAGACTCCAATAAAAAAAAAAAATCAGAAATGAAAGAGGAGAAATAACAACAGATTTCACCGAAATACAAAGGATGGTTAAAAAATACTATGAACAACTTTATTTCAACAAATTGGACAACCTGCAAGAAATGGACATATCCTAGAAATATATACCCTTCCAAAATTCAATCAGGAAAAATCTAAACATCTCAGTAGGCCAATAACTATGGAAGAAATTGAAGGAGTCATCAAAAAAACTTCCAGCAAATAAAAGCCCAGGACCAGATGGCTACACAGGAGAGTTTTACCAAACATACAAGGAAGAATTAAAACCTATCCTCCTCAGACTTTTCAAAAACATTCAAGAAGTAGGAACACTTCCAAACAACTTCTATGAAGTCAGCATCACCCTAATACCAAAACCATATAAACAACACAACGAAAGAGAATTACAGTCCAATATCCCTCATTACATAGATTTCAACAAAATTCTAGCAAATCGGGTCCAGCAGTACATCATAAAGATCATACACCATGACCAAGAAGGATTCATCACAGGAATGCAAGGATGGTAAAATATCTGCAAATCAATACACATGATACAGCACATAAACAAATTGAGAGATAAAAATCACATAGTCATATCAATTGATGCAGAAAAAGCATTTGACAAAATCCAACACCCTTTCTTGATAAAAACTCTCAGCAAAGTGGGAATAGAAGGAGCATACCTCAACATCATAAAAGCCATATATGATAAACCCACAGCTAACATCATACTCAATGGGCAAAAATTAAAACCATTTCCCCTAAGAACAGGAACAAGACAGGGATGCCCACTCTCACCTCTGCTGTTCGACATAGTACTGGAAGTATTAGCCATTGCAATTAGACAAGAAGAAATAAAAGACATGTAAATTGGAAAAGAAGAAGTAAAGCTGTCCTTATTTGCAGATGACATGATACTGTACATAAAAAACCCGAAGGACTCCATCCCAAAACTAATTGACTTAATAAATGAATTTGGCAATGTAGCAGGATACAAAATTAATGTCAAGAAATCTGTGGCATTTCTATGCACTAATAGTGAAATTACAGAAAGAGAGACTAAAAAAGCAATCCCATTTACCATCACATGAAAAAAATTAAGATACCTAGGAATAAACCTAACTAAGGAGGTAAAAGACCTATATGTAGAAAACTACAGGACACGGAAAAAAGGGATAGAGGAAGATGTTAACAGATGGAAGAGCATACCATGCTCATGGATTGGGAGAATCAACATCATTAGAATGTCCATACTACCCAAAGCAATATATAGATTCAATGCACTACCCATTGAAAAACCAACGACGTATTTCACAGACCTAAAAAGAATTCTTCAGAGATTCATCTGAAACAAAAAAATACCGCGAATAGCCACAGCAATCCTGAGAAAGAAGAATAAAGTAGGTGGGATCTCAATACCAGATTTTACAAACCTCACCCTTTGAGAGTTCTGGAAGAACCATTTTAACATTGTGATATGCCTCAGAATTATTGATCAGGCCTGGCTGGGTGTTACAAGGAGGACTTTGACCTCTGCATGGAAGAAGCTGTGGCCTGAGGCCGTAACCGAAAGGACCTACGAAGGATTCGAACCTGAGGTGCCAGTGGAGGAGGAGACAGTGTCTCTGGGAAAATCCATGGGCCTGGAGGTAGATGAGAGAGACATGAATGAGCTCGTCAAGGAGCACTCTCTGGAACTCACCACAGAGGAGTTACAAGAGTTGCAGTCTCAGCAACATGTGGAGGTTCTCCAAGAAATTGGTTTGGAGGAGGAGCCAGAGGTGGAGGCGATCTCTACAAGTGAGATAAAGGAGATCTTAGGAATGTGGGAGAGGGTGTCACACTTCGTGGGAAAGAAACACCCCGAAAAAGTTGCTACTGGTCGTGCATCGGAGCTGTTCAATGAAACTTGCCTCACCCATTTCAGAAACATTCTGAAAGAGAAGAAGAGGCAAATCTCATTGGACACGTTTTTTTTGAAATCGGCCAAAAATGCAAAGACCAGTAGCAATTAAGTTCAGTGAAGATTAGTTAAGTTACATTCACTTTAGGGATAAAGTGTAGCATTAAGAGTGTAACGAATAGGTAAATACACTTTATCAAACTAGTTTATTCCTTTACATTCTCTTTTATTATGTTCTTATACAATATTTGTCATTTATAAATATATTTTCTTATTCAAAAACACGTAACAAGAACAACTGGGGTGGCATTTTAGGGGCTGAAATGGATTAACAGCATTTCAATTGATTTCAATGGGGACATTGGCTTTGAGATACAAGCAACTCGATATACGAGCAAGGTTATGGAACAAATTAAACTCGTATCTCAAAGTACCACTATATAATAGAGAATCCAGATATCCACCCAAACCACTATGCTCAATTAATATTTGACAAAGGAGGCATGAACATATAATGGAGCCAAGACAGCCTCTTCAATAAATGGTACTGGGAAAAGTGGACAGATCCATGTAAAAAAAATGAAACTGGATGACCAACTTAACACCAAATACAAAAATGAAGTCAACATGGATACAGGACTTAAACATTAGAAGGAAAACCACAAAAATACTAGAGGAATCCACAGGCAGCACAATCTCAGACATATGCTGAAAGAATTTCTTCACTGATACTGTTCCAAAGGGAATGGAAGCTAAAGAAAAAATAAACAAATGGGACTACATCAAAATAAAAAGCTTTTCCACAGCAAAAGAAACCATCAACAAAACAACAAGAAAGACCACTGTATGGGAGAACTTATTTGCAAATGTTATCACTGATAAAGGTTTAATCTCCAACATCTACAGCCAACTTATACAACTTAATAAAAGATAAACGATCCAATAAAAAAATGGGCAACGAACCTAAATAGAACCTTTTCGAAAGACTACGGAAGGCCAAGAGACACAATGAAAACATGTTCAAAGTCACTAATTATCTGAGAGATGCAAATCAAAACAACAATGCGATACCATCTTACACGTGTCAGAATGGCATTCATCAACAAATCAACAAAGAACAAGTGTTGGTGAGGACGCGGAAAAAATGGAACTGTTGTGCACTGTTTTTGGAAATGCAGTCTGGTGCAGCCACTGTGAACAGTATGGAGTTTCCTCAAAAAAACTAAAAATGGATCTCCCATTTGACCCATAATCCCACTCTTAGGAATATATCCTAAGAAATTAGAAACACCAATCAGAAAGGATTTATGCACCCTATGTTCATAGTAGCACAATTTACAAAAGCTACAATTTGGAAACAGCCTAGGTGCCCATCAGATGAGTGGATCAGAAACTATGATACACCTACACAATGGAATTTTATGCTACCATTAAAAATTTTATGCAGCACCCTGGATGGAACTGGAGAGCCTTATGCTAAGTGAAATAAGCCAGTCAATGAAGGAGAAACACCACATGATATCACTCATTTGTGGATAATTAAGAACATTATAAACTGATGAACAAAAGGATAGACACAGAAGCAGTAAAGCATCAAACAGAATGTCAAATTACAGCAGGAAGGTTAAGGAAAGGTGGGGTAGATAAGAGATCAACCAAAGGACTTGTATGCATGCATATAAGCATAACCAATGAACACAAGACACTAAGGGGTTGGGGTATGCCTGGGCGGGGGGGGGCAATGGGGAGATATGTATACATGTAAAAGAATAAAAAAAAAAGAATAGAAAACGTACAAGAAACAAAAAATGTGATTTTGGAAATGCAATAATTTCCTGCCTATGATACCAAAGATACAAACAAACAAAAAACTTACTTCTTAAAAATGTTAAAATTTGTGAATGAAAACACTATTTATAAAGTATAAAGGTAACCCACAGAAAGGGAGAATATATTTACAAATCACTAATCTGATGAGTGATTGAATCCATCATATATATACTAGAACTTCTAAAACTTAACAACACAAAAGCAAACAACCCAATTCAAAAAATGTGCCAAACATTTGAAGATATTTCTCCAAAAAAGATGTACAAATAAAACATGAAAATATATTCAATATCACCAATGAATAACTAGAGAAACTCAAATCAAGATGATACCGTTCCATATTTATTAGGATGGCTACTATTAAAACAAAACAGAACAAAACAAAAAAAATGTTGGAGATGATATAGAAATATTGGAACTGTTGTTAGGAACATAAAATGTTAAAGGAACTATGGAAAATAGTATGGCAGTTCCTCAAGAATGAAAAATGGAATTATCATACAACCCAGTCAATACATGGCAACAAATTGAAATCAGAATTCCAAAGATATATCTGTACATTCACGCTCACAGAAGCAATATTCATAATTGATTAAATGTGGAAGCAGCCCAAGTATACAGTGAGATATGGACAATCAAAATATAGTAGACCAGAGGCCCAATGCATGGGTTTCATGTACTGAGGAATCAGGGGAGTCTCTCACCTCAGCCTTCACCCTCTGAGTCCAGGACCCCTCTGGGGATGTTTGCCTGCAGGCTTAGGCTTGATGTCTCCAAGGATCGAGTGTAAGCCAGCAGTCAGACATCCCTCTTGCAGTCCAGGGCCCTCATAGTCCGAGAACCCTTTCTCCTTACTGCCCATCTGCAGTGGAGGTGGGAGAGGCTCCTGCCATTGCTGCTACGCTCACCAGTTGTGAACCCGGCTTCCGGTTGAGTGGCGCTCCCCTCATGGAGTGCACTAAGCACCAGGGGGAAGCTCCTGCATTGAGCATCTGCCCCCTGGTGGTCAGCGTGCGTCATAGTAACCAGTCATTCCATTATTTGGTCAATTTGCATTTTAGGCTTCTTATTAGATAAAAATAAATTTTTTATTTGCAATCTAAAAAAGGAGACAATTCTGATATGCCACAACAGAGTTGGAGCTTAAAAACAATGTGTAAAATGAATTCAATCAGTCACTAAAAGATAAATACTGTATAATTCCACTAACATGAAATACTCAGAATAGTCAAAAATCTAGACAAAAAGCAGAATCTTGGTAGCTAGGGGTTGATGGGCAGGGTAGCATGAGAAATTATTTTTTATGGGTATAGAGTTTTAATTTTAAAAGATGAACGGATGGATGGTGATGATGGCAGCACAATAGAATGGAATGTATTTTAATATCACTGACTTGTACATTTAAAACTGTAAATTTTATGTTATGTGTATGATAAATTTTGTAATGTATACTTTGCCAAAATAATCTCTGAAAAAAATGTAATAGTAAAATTAAAAAGTCAAATGTTAACACCACAAAAAAATAAAAGGCTAGAAAATTCTAGAAGAGTTCTGCAAAACTTCAATTTTAATCCCAATGTCAAAAGCCGGGAAATTCTCACAAAACATCAAATAAGGAGAGAAGCAAACTCAAACAGTCATAATTCATTTGTTGCATCATTTTAAAACTATTATTGGGCCTCCAGGTTGAATAAAATCTACATGGTAAAAATACTAAATGATGAAAGACAATGGAATAATATTTTCAAAGTTCTGAAAGTTTAAAGACTCATACATAGTAAAGATTTCAATCACCTATAAAGATAACAACTTCTTTAAACTAGAATATATTCAGTAAATAGAGAAAAAAAAGTTTTGGTGAGGGAACCCAATCATGAAATCCAGCCATTTAGAACACACACACACACACACACACACACACACACACACACACACAGTGTGGTGGTTAGTGGTGAGTTCTGAATCCATTAAATAATTAAAACTAGCCGAGACCAGTTTGGCTCAGTGGATAGAGCATAGGCCTGTGGACTGAAAGGTCCCAGGTTTGATTCCAGTCAGGGGCATGTACCTTGGTTGCGGGCACATCCCCAGTTGGGGGCGTGCAGGAGGCAGCTGATGGATGTTTCTCTCTCATCAATGTTTCTAACTCCCTATTTCTCTCCCTTTCTCTCTGTAAAAATCAATAGAAATATATTTTTAAAAAATAATTAAAACTAAACAACTATAAAATTTATAGTTATAGAACAGGTGGTAAATATAAATCTTGATAATGAAAAAATAATTATACAACGTAACTGTAGTGAATGCATGAGAGTGCTAATTTCTTCATTATTAATAATTGGAAGAAAATACTATTTAAAATTAAAATATGCAATATAGAAAAGAAACTTTTAAAACACTAGATCATCTCAATATTCAAAGTTCAGCAATTCTTACAATTTTTATTTGATTAACTTCAGAAAAATTGAATGCAAGCAATATCACTATTGGTATGAGTGCACATTTTTTTTTTTACTTTTTTACCAAAATGGATCCTCTACAAACTTCTCCATAGTATTTGTCAGTTAAAAAAAGCAGGAACAACTTGCCATACTTATATACACATAGACATGCATATATTAGTACACATATACCCACATAAATGTATATTTATATACATCTTATTATTTTTCCTATTACTACTTTAAATTTTAAAAAATGGAATTAGTGAGTTAAACTGAGAAAAAGAACCAAGTACTTCAGCTAAATAATAAAAATACTTTTAGATTAAGCAGAATAAAATTTTTATAAGTTTTATTAAAATCTTATTAAGTACCATCAAGTGACCTGACTTTTGAATGCAGCTTTGCATCTTTGGCTGGTTTTATTAGTTTGTTTTTGGTTAATGCAAACTAACTTCAGTGAATATCTTATGCAAGCCCTATAGGAGTATACTTAAATTCTAAGTAAATGGGGTCAGTGAAGTGACAATGTAAGGAGAACAGAAAATTAGATGAAGCCTTAGTAATAATGTGAGCAGGAGCTATAAAACTATATACCAAAGAAAGTAGTTAAAAGAGAAAACAGGTGATAATATGTCCTATTAGTTTCAAAGTTTTTCAAGTAGGTCAAAGATACAATAGTTTTTCCTTCCCTGCATAACAATGGACTCCAAGATAGTTGGTACAAAATAACCGTCTTAGGTAAAGAGAATTCTCTATTTCAAAATTTTTAGTTATAAATCCAGTTGATTTGCTAAACTTAAAGGTATTGTTTCAGTGCTTTAAATAAAAGGAAAATATTGCAAGTGTCCCAATAAATTGTAGATCTTTCCTGTAATGAACAGTAGTTGTCTGTCAAAAGCATACTGCTTAGCAAATAAACATAAAATTTTTAAAAATCTCTTATGTAGAACTGTAAGACAAATAAATGTAAGAAAAAGACCTATGTTAGAAATATACTCACCCGTCCAATTTTATTTTTTTTAATGGACATGGAGACACTAAGTACAGCAAAATCAAAGCATTTAATGTCGGTCTTGCAAGATCAGGTGTCTGGTGGGAAGGCATACCCAAAGCAGTTACAACCAGCATTTTATTCCCTAATGCACAGGTCCCTCCCCTGGTTCCTCATTGGCTGAGTTCTATGAGTTACACAATCTTCCCAGATGTCACCCAAGTTTCATTATTTCCTTATAGTGTATTCTTTTTTTCCCCTTCCCAGTTTAAATCCCTTTGTCAGATTATCCCTTCCCAATATTCTGTTTGCTCTGGGGACTTTCCAGGTGCATGAACTTTTGTCAAGTCCACAAGCCACTATGCAAGTCATCTACCAGTAATTTTCCATTAAGGGTTAAATTCCTTGCCTTGAAAATCTATCACTACTGACTTTATTTCTAGCAACCTATAGAATTTCTCACATATTTACATTACAAAGAGGACAATTTAATCTATTAACCGACATTTCTATAAAGAGTATGAATGGGTTTTATGTCCATTAGTTAAAAATCTAACTAATTGAGCGAAACCGGTTTGGCTCAATGGATAGAGCGTCGGCCTGCGGACTGAAAGGTTCCAGGTTCAATTCAGGTCAAGGGCATGTACATTGGTTGCGGATGCATCCCCAGTAGGGGCGTGCAGGAGGCAGCTGATCGATGTCTCTCTCTCACCGATGTTTCTAACTTTCTATCCCTCTCCCTTCCTATGAAAAATCAATAAAGTATATTAAAAAATAATAATAAAAAAAATCTAAGAATAGCCGAAACCAGTTTGTCTCAGTGGATAGAACGTCAGCCTGCAGACTGAAAGGTCCCAGATTCAATCCTGGTCAAGGGCATATATCTTGGTTGAGGGCACATCCCCAGTAGGGGGCGTGCAGGAGGCAGCTGATAGATGTGTCTCTCTCTCATCGATGTTTCTATCTCTCCTCTCCTTTTTTCTCTGTAAAAAAAAAATCAATAAAATATATTTTAAAAAATTTTAGGAATATAATATACAACTTTCCAAACAGTTTGCCAAAAACAATTTACATGAGAGAAGATTAAATTTACTAAAAGACTATTTACAAAACTCTTGTAAAATCAGTGAATATAAATTAAAAACATACAAATGAACATTACTTTCATCAATAGCTTGAGTGGAAGTAAGGGGGGCAAAAACCGGAAATTCTAGCAGAGGGCAGTATTACTTTGTGACAAGAACTCTTGGTCAATTAAAATAAAAGTGTTTAACACTAATCTCTGATGATGACTACAGAAATATTGAAAATAATACTACTATAAGCCTATAAGCCTCTATGTAACTTACATAAAAGCAAATTCTACTATTTACCAAATCTCTATTTCTGAATAGTAGCCATTTAGTTCATTCAAAGAGTAAGAATGGACAAAAAGGCTAGAACCTTGCCTCTCTTCAGTTAGAAAAATATTCTTTATGAGATAAGCAAATAATGTAAAACAAAAAGTATTTTAGGAGAAATCTGTGGATGCTTTCCATGCTTAGTTATTGGTTTTTGAGATAACACAGAGGTAAGAATATATTTAACTTGTTTTTCAGCCAGCTAGAATTAAGGAGCATTTGTATGTGGCAAGTATTTACCTTATAGTTAAAAGCTCTGAATTCATAACGTACTGTATTGTACTTTCTTGCAAGAGCAATTACTCCAGGGCATATGTTCACTTGAGAATAACTGAATAAAATCCTTACCTCTATTTAAATAATTTGTTTCTTTTGAAATGCTTACAGTTATGTAAATATGATATGCTACAACTCTGGTGAATTAATTAGCTAATATTAATTAAAATATTTTTGGAAGGAAAAAATTGAAAATGGCATTGTCTTAGAGAGAAACCAATTGAGAATTTATAGAAATTATCTATGTGAATGCAAAATCTCAGAATTTTCTCCCAAAACTTTAATAATATATTGTTTCTAATGAGACTCTATAGCTTGTTCAGGAAACATAAGGAGGCCAGATTCCTGCAATTTGAAAACTGGGGCCAAATAAATTATGTTTTTCAATTGTGCTTACTAATGTATTTATCACCATCATCAACCCTGGCCTCCATCAGCATGCTTAGGTAACTGCCAAGGCAGACATTTGAGTTTAAACATTCATACTGTAGGAAGACATTAAAATAGTTGGATATGTTTTAGGAGAATGCTAAATTTTTGTTTATTAATGCTTTAAAAAGATATCTTAGAATTTTTCTTATATAACATCATACAATACAGAGGAAAACTTTATCATTTCAGACTTCAAACCAGGAAAATACTAAAAAAAAACTTAAAAGTATTCTTTGTATTTAAAGGTAACTGTTCATCAATCATGATCACTTTAAGGTAACAAAATATCCAAAGTGTCTTCATAAAAGTTACAGACTCACTTTTTATCAAATTCATCAAACATAACTACTTCATTTTCACATGTTTATAAAGTCTACAGTAGTGTGAGTATACACATCACTCATTCACTTATGCAGAACTTCCAGTTCTACAAGCTCCATTCATGGTAAGTACCTCAGATAGGTATATACTTTTTTATCTTTTGTATCTTTTTCTGTAACTATACTATATTTAAGATATGCTTAAATGCACAAATATTTTCTACTATTGCTTTACAACTGCCTACAATATTTGGTATAGTACATGCCGTGTAGGGTTGTAGCCTAGGAACAGTAGGCTATATGCCATATAGCCTACGTGTATAGCAGGCTATACCACCCAGGTTTGTGTAAGTGCACTCTATGATGTTAGCAAAATGATTAAAACACTTCATGATGCATTTCTCAAAAATGTATCCCCTTCATTAAGTGTGCATGATTATATTTGTTGAAATAGAAAATATACATTGCTTTCTATCCCAGGTTCCTGATGCAGAGCTTCTGCAATGCTTATAATTTCTTGGGTGATAGGAGTGTATTTTGTTCCATTTGAGATGATTCTTAGTGGGTTTGTGGGTAGGTCTGGATGAGGACTGGACGTAAGAAAACAAGTCATGATTAGAAACTTGGAATTTTCAACCTTGTTCCCACTCTCTTGAGAAAGTGAAACTAACTAATCATGCCTGTGTGAAATCTCCATAAAAATCCCGAAGAGTTGGAAGAACTTTTGAGTTGGTGACCAGGTAGAAATATTGGGGAGTGGCATGCTCTGAGAGGGTATGGAAGCTCCATGCCACTTCACCATACCCTGCTATGCATCTCTTCCATCTGGCTGTTCCTGAGTTATTGTCTTTTATAATAAACTAGAGGCCTGATGCACAAAATTCACGCAAGGGCCTTGGTCCCTCCACTGCCTAGGGCCCCGCCCACCACCACTGCAACTGGAAGGAAGGACATCTGGAAGGCCTTCTGATCTAATTAGCGTATTACGCTTTTATTATTATAGATTGTAACCTAGTACGTAAAATGCTTCTCTGAATTTTTTGAGGCAGTCTAGCAAATTAATCAAGTACAAGGAGTGGGTAGTTTAAAGGTGTTGGTCAGAAACACAAATGACAAATCTGACTTGTGACTGGTGTCTGAAGAGGTTGGGAGAGGAGAACAGTCTTGTGGAACTGAGCCCATTATTTGTTGAATCTATGCTATCTCCAGGTAAACAATTTCAGAATTAAGTTGGATTTAGGACATTCAACCAGTGTACTAGAATTGCTGGGTAGGTGAGGAATACCCACACAAAACTGTAACTACATGCAGAAGTATTTAGTATTAAACAAACTTACCAACTTATTAAATAAAAAAATATGCAATATTTGCAACATGTAACCTATAAAGCTAGAAAAGGAATAAACAAAAGCGTGCATAACAAAGAATAAAGACCAAGGCACAAATATGATGAAGTTTTTAAAAGTGTTTTTATTGACTTCAGAGAGGAAGGGAACCAACTGGGCATGTGCCCTGACCTGGAATCAAAACATGACCTCCTCATTCAATCACTGAGCTACACAAGCTGGGGTTATGAAATAATTTTTAATAAAATTAATAATAAATAGTATGAAAAGTAGAGGCGTAAAACCTGAATAAATCAGTCATCATGAAAGAATTAGAAAGGGTGTTCAAAACTATGCACAATAGTAATAACCCCAGGCAGTTTAGGAATTTAATCTTTAACCAAACATTCAAAACAAGGTTCAGAATAATTTAAACAGTTCCAGTATCAAGATAAATATGCACGCCATTTTACTTTATTTTATGTACCTGATAAAACCTTCATTAATAAGACTGGACAAAGGGTAAAAACAAATTTTATCGATAAAGCTCTACCACATTAATGTAGCAAACTGAAAAGTTCCATTTTTTAACATTCCTCTGCCTTATTACCTATCGCTGATAAGTAGCAAAATTATTAAGTAATATTCTGGTGTTAATACAAAATAAGTTAAAAAAAAATAACAAAATAAATCTCTTTAAAAATGCAGATCTTGTGCTTCTTTCGTTTTAGTTAAAAAAATAGTCACGGTTGGTAAGGCTGTGGTTAACACACAATAATGGCAAAACCACTTATTACCAGAAGCCTCAAATTTGTATAGAATTCAAGCCTGCAATTCCTCTTCCAGAAATTTACTCCATAATCTCACAAATATAAAGCTAAAAAGTACCCAGGAACATGGGCACAGCCCAGGGGTACAGGCTTTTGCACACACAAAACAAAACTAATCACAGGAATACAGACTGTTTCCCTTAGCCCAGTGCCATACCATTTTATGAAGAGCTCCTCTTTATCACTAACAGAACAACTCTCAGACCTTATTTTAAAAAAATCTGTATGGAAATTCCAAACCCCATCACAGTCTAACGTTGAGCTTAGTGAACATAAAAATCTTATACTAAAGACCTATTTACTTCAGTTTCTTATACCAGAGAATATCATGTATTGCTTTCAATAAAAAAATTACAAGGTAGACTAAAAGTAAAAATAAACATACTTTGATGAGAATGAAGAAACACAATGAGACTTAGAAATGGCAACAATTTTCAAATTCAGACTGGGAATTTAATATGCTAAGAACTCTAATGGAAAAAGCAAATAACCTGCAATTATAGATGGGCAATATAAGCAGAGATAGAAACTCTTGAGAACAAATCAAAAGAAAATACCAGAAACTGAAAACAATAAAATAGAAATAAAGAATGCATTTGATATGCTTAAAACATATAAATGATCAAGTAAAGACTATTATAAGGGACTAGAGGCCCAGTGTGCAAAATCATACGAGACCCAAACCCAGTGTGCCATGGGACTTAATCAATGCACCTCCTGGTGATCAGTCATTATGAGCACTGGGTTTTTATTATATAGACTAAAGGCCCAGTGCACCTAAACTGGCAGTTGGACATCCCTCTCACAATCCAGGACTGCTGGCTCCCAACTGCTCACCTGACTGCCTTCCTGATTGCCCCTAACCACTTCTGCCTGCCAGCCTGATCAATCCCTAACCACTCCCCCGTCAGCCTGATTGATGCCTAACTGCTCCCCTGCTAGCCTGATTGCCCCTAACTGCCCTCCCCTACAGGCCTGGTCACCCATAACTGCCCTCCCCTGCAGGTCTGGGTTCCCCCCAACTACCCTACCCTGCTGGCCTTTTTGTGTCCACATGGGGGCAGTATCTTTTAACCACATGAGGGCAGCCATCTTGTGTGTTGGATTGATGGTCAATCTGCATATTACTCTTTTATTAGGTAGGATATAGGCCTGGTGTACAGGAGGGGCCAGTTGGTTTGCCCTGAAGGATGTCCTAGATCAGGGTGGGTGTTCCCTCGGGGCATGGGTTGGCCTGGGTGAGGGGCCTGTTGGTGGTTTGCAGGCCAGCCACGCCCCCTGCAACCCAAGCTGAGGCCCTGGTATCTAGGATTTATTTATTTTCTAAAATTGAAACTTTGCAGCCTGGAGTGGAGCCAAGCCATTGAAACTTTGTTGCCTTAAGCCCCAGCCAGGGTGTGCAGAAAGCTTGGCTTCCTCCATCACCAGGGACAACTCAAACCTCCCTCTTGCTCTCTCTGTGGCCAAAGCCACCTTGTTTGGGTTAATTTGCATTACTTGCTCTGATTGGCTGGTGAATGTAGCAGAGGTATGGTCAATTTGCATACTATTCTTTTATTAGATAAGACTAGAGGCTCAGTGCTAGAAATTCATGCACAGGGATAGGGGTGTTCCTCAGCCCAACCTGCACCCTCTCCAATCTGAGAGATCCGTTTCACCATCCAAGACTGCTGGCTCCCAACTTCTTGCCTGCCTCTGTCTAATTTCCCCTAACCGCTCCTGCCTGCCAACCTGATCACCCCCTAACTCCCCTGCCAGGCTGATCTACACCTAATTGCTCCCCAGCTGGTCCGATTAACCCTAACTGCCCTCCTCCATCAGCCATGTTACCCCTAATAGCCCTCCCTACTGCCCTGATCACCCACAATTGTTCTCCCCTGCAGGCCTTGTCCCCCCGCCCCCCCCCCCCAATTGCCCTGCCCTGTTGGCCTGGGCCCAACCCCCCAACTGCCCTCCCTTGCTGGCCTGATGTCCCCCAATTGCTGGCCTGGACACCCCTACCTGCCCACAACTGCCCCAGTCAGACATTCCCCGAAGGGCCCCAGAATGGAGAGGGTTCAGGCAGGGCCCCAGATTGGAGAGAAGACCTCCCCCAACTACACAAATTTTGTGCACCCGGCCTCTAGTAAACACATAACAGCATGGTCACTTAACAAACAGTGTTTTAATTTGGACAGAATTCATTAACAAAGCCATTTCCAAAAGACCTGCAGCAAAAAAAAAAAAAAAAAAAATAGTTAAAAATATTTATTTTGGTTTAAAATAGTTAATCAAATCCTCTATTCTACTCCATTAAAAGACAAGAGGTTCTATTGAGGGCAATAGAGAAGAACTTTACACAAGGGATATCAGGCTCAGTAGAAGGTAAGAGCATTAGAGATGAAAAAAATTGAATACTGATATTCCTAAGCGCTTTGATTTCACTTGCTTTTCCAAGCATTGGCAATCAGGCTTACATCTTGGAGCAGGATTTGTTGGTTCAATAGCATCTGCAGCTCCCATCTACTTGTTTTTAGTAACAATCACATCTTAGAACCAGTGACTTAGAGGCATGAGACTGAAAAATCCTTTGCATTGTAACTCTTGTTAGCCCAATAGAAAAGGTTTCCAAATATCTAAGACATGCTCCTAAGGGTTTTTCTTCCAATATCTGCCCTAGCCAAATCTTTCTAGTGAGAAGCATCAATAGTCAGCAAGTCCCAGCCAAGTTCATAAAGATTCGAGATAGCTTTCTACTGCCCCTTACATAAATTTGAACACACAATCAAGGATTATAAGAGAGTTAAAGAAAACATCTAAAATGAAAGAAACAAAACATACAAAGATAAAGCAAAGAGAAATAAATTTCAAAAGAAAACTTTAATTAAGTCCATAAAAAGAAAAGCAAAACACAAAACAAAGAAAAACCAACCACTGGATTTGAAAAAAAAGAAAAAAACATAGAGATCAAATAAGCTATCTTATCTAATAAAAGAGCAATATGCAAATTGATCATACCTCTGCTACACCCACAAGCCATGCCCACCAGCTAACCAGGAATGAGTATGCAAATTAATCCAACCAAGATGGCTGCAGCCACAGAGTGAGCAGCAGGCTTGCATTTCCTAGGCAATGGAAGAAGCCAAGCTTTCCACACACCCTGGCTAGCCTAGGCCTCCGATCAAGGCTACAAAGTTGCAATTATAGACAATACATAAATTCCAACAAAAATGGCAGCAGCCACAGAGCTGGAAAGAGCAGGAGGCTTGAGTTGCCTCTGGCGATGGAGTAAGCCAAGCTTTCGGCACACTCTGGCCTGCCTTGGCCTCCACTCAAGGCATCAAAGTTTCAATTATAGAAGATAAATTAATACCAACAAAAATGGCTGTAGCATGGAGCAAGCAGGAGGCTTGCTCTGCTCAAGGTTACAAAGTTTCTATTATAGAAGATAAATAAATCCCAGATATCAGGGCCTCCACTTGGGTCGCCCGGGGGTGTGTCTGGCCTAAAAAATACCACAGGCCCCTCGCCCTGGCCACACCATGCCCAAAGGGAACCCCCACCCTGATCCGGGACACCCTTCAGGGCAAACCAGCTAGCCCCCACCCGTGCACCAAGCTTCTATCCTATCTAATAAAAGAATAATATGCAAATTGACTGTCACTCTTAACACACAAGATGGCTGCCCCTATTAGTAAAAAAGATGGCTGTCCCCAGGATGGCTTCCACAAGATGACCAGCAGGGAAGGGCAGTTGGGAGAGACCAGGTCTGCAAGAGAGGGCAGTTGGGGGTGATCAAGCCTGCAAGGGAGGGCAGTTAGGGGTGACCAAGCTGGCAGAAGAGGGAAGTTGGGGGTGATTGGGCCTGCAGTGCAGGGCAGTTGGGGGCAACAGGATAGCAGGGGAGCAGTTAAGCATCAATAAGGCTGGCAAGTGAGTGGTTAGGGGGTGATCAGGCTGGCAGGCAGAAGTGGTTAGGGGCAATCAGGAAGGCAGTCAGGTGAGCAGTTGGGAGCCAGCAGTCCTGGATTGTGAGAGGGATGTCCAACTGCCCGTTTAGGCCCAATCCTACTAAAATCCGGCGTAAACAGGCAGTCTGACATGTTCCAAAGGGTCCCAGATTGGAGAGGGTGCAGACTGGGATGAGGAACACACACCCCATGCATAAATTTTGTGCATTGGACCTCTAGTTGTAAATAAAAGTATATGAGAACTGAAATGAAAATCTGTAAACATTTTTCAAAGATCAAGTAAAGCCGACACCGGTTTGGCTCAGTGGATGGAGTGTCAGTCTGTGGACTGAGGGGTCCCAGGTTTGTACCTTGGTTGCGGGAGCATCCCCAGTGGGGGGCTTATAGGGGGCAGCTGATCGATGTTTCTCTCTGGTCAATGTTTCTAGATCTCTGTCCCTCTCCCTTTCTCTCTGTAAAAGATCAGTAAAATATATATATTTTTTAAAAAAAGATCAAGTAAATTTCCCAGAAAGTGTAAAGCATAAAACTGCAAAAACATAAAAAAATGGGAGAAATAAAACAGGCCCAGGAGGATAATGTCTAATTGCACTTTTAGAACAAAATACACAGAAACAAGGAAATTACACAAAAAGTATCAGTACCTGTTTCAGAGCTGAAGGATATAAGTTACCAAATGAAAAATCCCATGGAATGCACAAAAAAGTGCCTTCATTTCACATGACTATGACATTTCAGAATTCTGGGCACAAAGAAGAGAAAATTCTATAAGCTTTAAACAAAAAGGCTACAGAAGCTTTCATGGGGAGAGAAAAGTGAAATGCAAAGTGTTGAAAATTAGAATAGTTTCAGATTTTATATAAGACACTAAAAATTCCTTCACAATTCTGAAGAAATACATTCCCAACTTAAAATTCTACACCCAAACTACAGTCATATAAAGTAGCAGATATTTATAGGAACATAATTCCTCAAAACATTTGCCTTTTAGATAGCTACTGGAGAACATGACCAAACAAAGAGAAGGAGCACACAACACAAGAATTACATGGGATACAAACAACAGATGATCCATCATAGAATAGAGGCTGCATGAAGGACAATCTTATTAAGCAATTGGCTTAATCTGGAAACAGAATAATCAATACTTCTGAACCTATGGAGAGGATATGCTGACAACCATCAGTTAGTTTAGAAATGAGTTAATGATAAATACTGAAAAACTAAAGTATCTGTGGAATGATGGGGGAGTAGTTGGGGTGTTTGTGGAGAGAAAAAAATCAAATTTACAGCATCCATTGTGGGAAGTCAACAAATAATGAAATGAAAAAATCAAAAGGTAGCAATAGATGGAAGTAAATAGCAAAAGAATCTGCCAAAAAAAATAGAAAGTTATAAAAGTGTTCCCGGGGAGCATTACCTCAACTCAACTCTTTGAGGTTTTGCTTCCCGGCATATGTCGACAGTTTGGCTCAAATAAACACACAAAAATTCTTTACAGGTTTCAATTCTTTTTTTCTTTTTTTTTAACATTAACATTACTTGGTATAGGTGCGGCAGGATTCTAAAGAAAACTCACCCAGGACCATCTCTTGGATTTGTATTTGTGCTAGGATCCAGCAAAGGGCCCACTGAGCCCTTCGGTTTTCCGCCCATTGGGTCAATGTGAGTGAGATGTCTCTTGGATCCAGGACCTGCCCTTGCTTTGGTAGAGGGTCTGACTTTATTTAAGCTGTGTTTTAAAATGCTCGAGATGGAACCAGGATTGAGAGAACCCCAGATTAAGGGGTGACAGAATCC
Organism: Lasiurus cinereus; assembly: GCA_011751065.1. Classification (NCBI taxonomy): domain Eukaryota; kingdom Metazoa; phylum Chordata; class Mammalia; order Chiroptera; family Vespertilionidae; genus Lasiurus; species Lasiurus cinereus. The sequence continues at coordinate 36,744,621 of JAAGEH010000393.1, read as the reverse complement.
AGGCTAAGGCAGGACTGGAAAAAAAAAAAATGGGTGGCTGAGATTTTGATTTTGGCTTTTCAACTGGAATTTCTGAGACTCTGAACAAAACAACCTCCGCCGTATAAATGAGCTGAACTCATTTAGCTCCTAGAATAAAGGGGCAACATTTTTTTAAAAAGAATAGTCCAATTCTGGGGTGATCATAAGTGACAAAGATCTTTGTGGAGTTGTCAGAAATGCAGGAGCTGCATCTGGAAGTCCTGAGGCAATTGTTAACTAAATGGCTTATCTAGGGGGAAACCATGTCCTGAACCTTTCCTGTGGTTTTAGACAGCTAAGAGAGAAAACTGAGGCTACATTTGAACCACAACATAACATGTCTGAAGTTTGCTCAGACTACAGATATACCCACTCCCCCCAAAAAAATTAACATGGGAAATTGTGCCTCCAAGGCCACAAGCTCCCAAAACCCCAGCCCTCATTTAATACTCTTGATAGGAAGCCTTCTGTAAAGTACTTACAAAATGAGAAGATTTAACTAGAAAATATTTACTAAGGAACGGCCAAAAATGCAGTTTGTTTGGGTTACCTATGTTAATATTTTGCATGCAGAAATTAGAAAATGCTGGCTCTGAAATTAAACTGAATGAGTGTATGAAGCCAGCATCACCCTAATACCAAAACCAGATAAAGAAAACACAATGAAAGAGAATTACAGGCCAATATCCCTCATGAACAAAGATGCCAAAATCCTCAATAAAATTCTAGGAAATCGGATCCAGCAGTACACCAGAAAGATCATACACCATGACCAAGAAGGATTTATCCCAGGCAAGAATGGTATCTGCAAATCAATAAACATGACACATCACATAAACAAGTTGAGAGATAAAAACCACATAGTCATATATAATGGTACAGAAAAAGAATTTGACAAATCCAATACCCATTTTTGAATAAACCTATCAGAAAAATGGGAATAGAAGGATCATACCGCAACATAATAAAAGCCATATATGACAAACCCACAGCCAACATCATACTCTATGAACAAAAACTAAAACCATTTCCCCTAAGAATAGCAACAGGACAGGGATGTCCACTCTCACCACTCCTGTTCAACACAACACTGGAGTACTAGCCATTGCGATTAGACAAGAAGAGAAAATAAAAGGCATCCAAATTGGAAAGGAAAAAGTAAAACTGTCCTTATTCGCAGATGACATGATACTGTACATAGAAAACCCTAAAGATTCCATAAAAAAATTATTAGACTTAATAAATGAATTCAGCAATGTAGCAGGATACAAAATGCCAAGAAATCTATGGCATTTCTGTACATCAACAGTGAACTTATAGAGACTTAAGAAAACAATCCCATGTAACATTGAACCAAAAAAATTAAGATACCTAGGAATAAACTTAACTAAGGAGGTAAAAGACCTCTACTCAGAAAACTACAAGACATTGGAAAAAGAGATAGAGGAAGACATAAATAGATGAAGAGCATAATGTGTTCATGGATTGAGAATCAACATAATTAAAATGTCCATACTACCCAAAGCAATCTATAAATTCAATGCACTCCCCATTAAAATATCAACAGCATATTTCACAGACCTAGAAAGAACTCTCCAAAAATTCATCTGGAATAAAAAAAATAGCCAGAGCAATCCTGAGAAAGAAGAACAAAGTAGAAGGGATCTCAATACCAGATTTCAAGCTGTATTACAAAACCACTGTTCTCAAAACAGCCTGGTACTGGCACAAGAACAGTCATATAGACCAATGGAATAGAATAGAGAACCCAGATATCGACCCAAACCACTATGTTCAATTAATATATGACAAAGGAGGCATGATCATATAACAGAATCAAGACAGTCTCTTCAATAAATAGTGTTGGGAAAATTGGACAGATACATGCAAAAAAAATTGAAATTAGACCACCACAATATACACAAAAATGAACTAAAAATAGATAAAGGACTTAAATATAAGATAGGAAACCATAAAAATACTAGAAGAATCCACAATTTACAGGCAGAGAAATCTCAGACATATGCCGAAGTAATTTCTTCACTGATACCACTCCGAGGGCAATGGAAACTAAAGAGAAAATAAACAAATGGGACTGCATCAAAATAAAAAGCTTTTGCACAGCAAAAGAAACCATCAACAAAACAACAAGAAAGACCACTGTATGGGAGAACATATTTGCAAATGTTATCACTGATAACATCTACAGGAAATTTATACAACTTAATAAAAGGAAGATAAATGATCCAATAAAAAAATGGGCAACAGACCTAAATAGAATCTTTTTGAAAGAAGACAGAAGACCAAGAGACATATGAAAACATGCTCAAAGTCAGTAATTATCCAAGAGATGCAAATCAAAATGACAATGTGATATCATCTCACACCTGTCAGAATGGCTATCATTAAAGAATCAACAAACGACAAGTGCTGGAGAGGATGCGGAGAAAAAGGAACTCTCGTGCACTGCTGCTGGGAATGCAGACTGGTGCAGCCACTGGGGAGAAGGGTATGGAGTCTCCTCAAAAAACTAAAAATGTAACGCCCATTTGATCCAGTGATCCCACTCCTAGGAATATATCCTAAGAAACTAGAAGTGCCAATCAGAAAGGATATATGCACCCCTATGTTCATAGCAGCACAATTTACAATAGTTAAGATTTGGAAATGGCCTAGATGCCTGTCAGCAGATGACTGGATCAGAAAACTATGGTACATCTACACAATGGAATACTATGCTACCATAAAAAAAGAAGGAATTCTTACCATTTGCAGCAATCTGGATGAAATTGGAGAGCAGCACTATGCTAAGTGAAATAAGCCAGTCAATGAAAGAAAAATACCACATGATCTCACTCATTTGTGGATAATAAAAAACATTATAAAATGATGAACAAAAAGATAGATACAGAGGCATCAAACAAATTGTCAAATTACAGCAGGAAGGTTAGGGAGAGGTTGGGGAAAATAAGAGATCAATCGAAGGACTTGTATGCATGCATATAAGCATAACCAATGGACGCAAGACACTGGGGGGAGGGGGTGATGGCATGAATGGGAGTGGGGAGGAACAATGGGAAGATATGTACACATGTAATACCTTAATATAAAATATGGAAAAAAAAAGTGTTCCCCCCTAGAGTTGGAAATAGCCACCTTGATCCAATATTACACCCTTCAAGGGGCTTGAACAAGGTGAGGGTATAAAGGCCCAAGCATTTTGGTCCACCATGGTGCCAACTCTTATGGGCAATATTCTGGAGAAGAGAACTTGCAATAAATATGAGTTTCCCTTGCTTGTTGTGGCTCAGCTGGTTGGAGTGCTATCCCATATATGGAAAGATCCTGGGTTCGATTCCCTGGTCAGGGCATATACCTAGGTTGTCGGTTCAGTACCTGGTCCAAGTAAACATAGGAAGCAACTGCTGATGTTTCTCTCTCACATTGGTATTTCTCTCTCTCTAACCTCCTTTCTCATTAAAATAAACATATGTTTGGGTAAGGATTAATACACACACACACACACATTAAAATAGGTATGAGTTGTTGTTAATAAAACATGTAGAAGTAGTCAATACTTCAAGTATGTGTTCTTTTACATGTGAAAATGTTAATTTAAAAAAAAAACTGAAAATATTTTCATTAACTTGACTACTTATAATTTAGAAGGTAATTCAATTTAAAAATTTTTAAACTTATATATGACTGAAGTTAAAACACAAAAGTTTGGTTAGAACCAGAAAGATCTTGATATGAATTTCTAAATTTAAAAACAAAACAGAGGATAAGAGTTTTCTTTATGGTAAAGGCAGATTGAATTAATCCTCTCTGCCAAAGTCAAGACAAACCTTCATAATAAAAAAGAAATAAGGCAGCATGCAATACATGCCAAAACCTAGTGGAAGGTAAACCAGAAAAATAAACCAAAAACCAAATCCATTTTTCCTGAGGCCTTTTGCCAATCTAGAAAAATAGGCTGAGAAATAAAAAGAATGAGCTACTGGTAATTTTGATGAGCATGGGGGAAAAAACAACACAACAACAGAAACAAAAGACCACTGAAGGAAAGGGGGACCCACCAAACCTGGGGACTCAAATAAACTATCACACAATTTAAGTTGAAATCTCGAGGGTAGGGTCATCAGTATAGGAAGAACTGGATGTAAAACACAACTCATATAACTCAGAAGTCCTGCATATGTCATGTGTATAACAGAAGAAACCCCAAATTTTGAAAATGAATTGATTTGGTACTGGTAGCATCCCTAAGCATCTTTCCTAGAAAAACATGCCTTCTTGACACAGATATTATTATCCAAGTACTTACTTACTATTCCTGTAATTTTTGAAACAAAACCAGCACATTAGCACACAAGGAAAAAAATGATAAACCAGCAAAAACAAAATTCAGAAACTGTAATTATCAGTCACAGACAAAAGAAACTAAGTATCAATGCTACCTCAATAAAAGCCACAACTTCTAATTTGTAATTTAAAGTTTGTAATTTTTACTAAGTAGCCAGAAACAGTAAGAATGAATATAGGGCCCTCGCCAGTTCGGCTCAGTGGATAGTGTTTCAGCCTGCAGAACAAAGGGTCCGGGGTTTGATTCCGGTCAAGACCCTGTACCTCGGTTGCAGGCTCCTCCCTGATCCAGGCTTGGTCAGGGCTTGTGCAGGAGGCAACCAATCGATGAGTCTCTCTCAGATGTTTCTCTCTGTGTTTCCCTCTTTCTAAAAAAATCAATGGAAAAGCATCCTCAAGTGAGGATAAAAAGAAAAAAAGAAAAAAAAAAAGAATAAGGACCTATGAACCAAAGGTTACAGTTTGATTCCTGGTTAGGGTACATACAGGGGTGGTGGCTCCATCCCTACTAAGGGGCATGCAGGAGGCAGCCAATAAATGATTCTCTCTCGTTGCTGATGTTTCTCTCTCTCCCTCTCTTCCTCTATGAAATCAATAAAAATACATATTTTTAAAAAATGAACAAAGGGGGAGAAACACATGGTGGCATAGGTGAACACCTAAACTGCTGCCTCGCACAACAATTTCAAAATTACAACTAAAAGACAGAATGGACACCATCCAGAACCACAGGAAAGCTGGCTGAGTGAAAATTCTACAACTAGCGGGGAGCAGGGGCGGAAAAAAAAAAAAAGAAATTCTACAAGAAGAAAGGGGCTCACAAAGACTCAGAGGAGCTATAAAAAGCTAAGGTACAGCTGTGGACAGGTTTGGAGAGAATGGGCGGCGGAGGGTCTGGCTGGCTTCCTCTAGCACAATGGTTCTCAACCTTCCGAAGGCCGTGACCCTTGCATACAGTTCCTGGTGACACCCAACCATGAAATTTTGCTACTGTTATGCATCATGATGTAAATATCTGCATTTTCTGATCGTCATAGGCGACCCCACTCCTGACTGCACAGAATCCCAGGTCCAGGCGAGAGTCATATGGGGGAGTCTGGATGGTCGTGAAAGGGGATGAGTGCACAGAAACTTAGGGAAGCCACGAAAGGCAGAGGTCTGGTGGCGCACGCAAAGAGGACTGACTGCTGATTGTGCTGCTGGCTTTCTCTAGCAGGAGGAAAACAAAACCTCCCAACTGCACTGAAATCCAGGTCTAACTGCACTGAACCCGTTTCAGGTGAGACCCTGGGGACTCAGACTCATACGGATCCCCAGAGTGCATGGAAACTCAGGGGAGCCGCAAAAGGCAGAGGTCTGAAGGCACCTGTACGTGCGCACAAAGAGAGCTACAGCGATTACACAGGGTCACTGAGATTCAGGGGCTGACGTGTAGGGCAAGGCTGACAGAAAGCCAAGGCTGTCTACTCAGCCCTGAGACTCCACCACATCCAAGCTCAGCACAGGAGCTCTCCCGCAGAAACACAGCTGATACTCACAACCAATTGGCTTGGAGGTCAATTCCCCGCAGTGATACCAACAATAATCAAGAATTAATGCCGAAACTGGTTTGATTCAGTGGATAGAGCATCGGCCTGTGGACTGAAAGGTCCCAGGTTCGATTCCAGTCAAGGGCATGTACCTTTGTTGCAGGCACATCCCCGGTAGGGGGCGTGCAGGAGGCGACTGATTGATGTTTCTCTCTTCGATGTTTCTGATCTGACTCTCTATCCTTCTCCCTTGCTCTCTGTAAAAAAATTAATAAAATGTAAAAAAAAATAAAAATGAATTAACTACAACAAAACTGTACACACAGTCCACAAAGGGGTGCACCAAGAGTGTCCACCTTAGGTAACTGGGGAGGCAGAGCTACTGGGCCATATATGACACCTAGCACACAAAGCTACTCTACAAACTCAGGGAAGCAGTGAAAATGTGAAGACAAAGGAACAGATCACAAACAAAAGAAATGGAGGAAAACAAATGACTAGATATAGAGTTCAAAACCACAGTTACAAGGTTTCTCAAGAATTTCCTAGAAAAGATGCATAAATTTAGTGAGACCCAAGAGGGGATGAAAAAGGAACAACTAGAAATCAAATATACACAGACTGTAATAAAAAATATTATACAGAGACCTAACAGCAGACTAGAGGAATGCAAGAATCAAGTCAAAGATTTGAAATACAGAGAAGCAGAAAACACTCAACTGGAAAAGCAAAAAGAAAACAAAATCTAAAAATGTGAAGATAGTGTAAGGAATTTATGGGACAACTTCAAGCGTACCAACATCAGAATTATGGGGGTACCAGAAGAAGAGAGCAAGATACTGAAAACCTATTTAAAGAAATAATGAATGAAAACTTCTCCCACCTGGTGAAAGAAATAGACATACAAGTCCAAGAAGTGCACAGAATCCCAAACAAAAGAAATCCAAAGAGGACCACACCAAGACACATCATAATTAAAATATCAAGAGCAAAAAACAAAGAGAGAATATTAAAAGCAGCACGAGAAAAACAGTTACCTACAAGGGAGCACCCATAAGATTGTCAGCTGATTTCTCAACAGAAACTATGCGGGCCAGACAGGAGTGGCAAGAAATATTCAAAGTGATGAATAGCAAGAACGTACAACCAAGATTACTCGACCCAGCAAAGCTATCATTCAGAATTGAAGTTCAGATAAAGAGCTTCACAGATAAGAAAAAAATAAAGGAGTTCATCTGCACCAAACCAGTATTATATAAAATGCTGAAAGGTATTCTTTAAGAAGAGGAAGAAGAAAAGGTAAAGATAAAAATTATGAACAACAAATACATATCTATCAACCAGGAAATCTAAAAATCAAGTGAATTGAAAATCTAATGAACAGAATAAACTGGTGAATATATCAGAATTAGGGGCATAAAAAGGGAGTGGACTGATAATCCTTAGGGGGGAAAGAGGTAAGGAGGGTTCAAGGAGAGACTGGAAAAAAATCAAATACCTAAGAATGAGGAAAATAGTGGGGAGGTAAGGGCAGAAGGTGGGGTGGAAGCCAGTTGGAGGGAAGCTTTGGGGGGAAAAGGGGGAGCAATTGTATTAATCTGAACAATAAAGATTTATTTTTTAAAAAATCAACAAAGGTATACTTCTTTAAATTGTGATTCACAGAATTAAGAAACCTAGTGAACCCAACACAGGAAAACCAATTCCACACAAAAACTCATGAAGAAATAGCAGAAAACCTAAGATTTAAAAAAAAAAAAAAAATTAAAAAGCACATTTTTTTCAAAACAGCAGGAGTTAGAATGACAGCTGATTTCCAAAGTCAGAAATGGAAGTCAAACAACAGTGGAATATTATCTTTGTGGTGGTGAAAAACAACCATAACCCTTCAATTTAATACCTTCTAAAACGTTCTTAAAGAATGAAGGTGAAACAAAGACAGTGTAAGGTATACAAAAAATTAAAAGCATTAGCCATGAGCACATCTGTATCTAAATACATCATGTGGTACAAAAAAAAAAAAAAAGGAAAAGGATCTCCAAGGAAAATTCAGAGATAGTAGAAGAAATAAAGAACACTGAAAGTGTATAAATATATAGGGATATGTAAGTCCACATTGGTAACAGAGAACTGTGCTGTCCAAACGGAAACAAACTACCTATATGTTCTTTAAAATTTTCTAGTATCCACATTTAAAAAATAAAAAGGTGAAATTAATTTATTAAAATTTTAACATATAATAAAGTAAGGAGTTTTATACTTAGTCTTAAAATATGGGGTTTGACATTTACAGAAAATGACAATTCAGTTGGTAAATTTCTTTTAACCTAAGAAATAATCTGTGCAAAATACTTAAAGACTATTCACATAACCAACTTATATTTTTGAAAAAAGAAATGTTTAGCCTCATTAATAACCAGGGAACTGCAAATTAAAGCAATAATATAAAGCTACATCCATCAGCTTGGCAAAAAACAAAAAAATATCAACTGCTGGTGGGATAGTAGAAAAAAGTACCTATTGTATACTGCTGGTGGAAGCATAAATTAATATATGGAAAAATTGAGCATACACAAAACTGTATGATATATCCATAACAATTCATTTCAAAACATCCATAGTAGCACTGTTCATAACTGCTAAAAACTAGACCCAATCCAAATGTCCATTAATATTACATTAGTTAATTGTGGTTTATTCATAAAAATCCCACACTAGTCCTGGCCCATGTGGCAAAGGGGTTAGAACAGGGTTTCGGGTTCCATCCAGCCTGGTCAAGGCACATGCTAGGGGAGACAACCTATGTCTGTCTCTGTTCTTTTCCTCTCTTCCTCCCTTCCTCCCTTCCTCTAGCTCTAAAACAAACAAAATATAATAAAATAAAAAATGATCAATGTAAAAAATATTCTCTAGTGAGTACAAAAAAAAAAACTTACTACACTATACTTATATTGTACTATAGACATTAGTATACAGCAATGAAAATATACATACTAAAGCTAAATGTATTAGCTTCCTATCTAATACAGAGGAAATATGCAAATTGACCATCACACTGCCACAAAGATGGTGGCACCCAATCCTCTCAGGCCCACAGGAGCCCCCAATCTCGGAGTCCCCCAATTCTTTCAGCCTCACTGGAGGAAAGCAGGCACCAGAGTCCCCCTGTCCTTTCAGCTCCGTATGCCTGCCAATGGAGTCCCCCAGTCCTTTCAGCCCAGCCAGGGGGTGAGGCAAGCAGAATCCCCCAGTCCTTTCACAGAAAATAGGTTGTCCAAAGGTTCTTTAAGCTTCTTAGGACAAAAAGCATTCGAAAGGGAATTCCAATATTTATAAATGTTTGGATTAGACAATTCAAGATTAGTTCCACTACAACCTTCTATAATTTTGTTATATTAATATTCTGAATTCACATAGTATAAGCTGTATTGTATGTAAGCAGATATTACTTAAAGGAATGGCCATTATTATTAAAACAACCCATAAAACCACACTCTGTATGTCAAGGACATTCTGTGTGATTTTCCTAATGGCTGAAGTTAATGCCCCTAAACTAGCAGTCAGCTATCCCCCAAGAGGTCCCAGATTGGAGAGGGTGCAGGCCAGGCTGAGGGATACACCCACACATTTCATGCACTGGACCTCTAATGGTTATATATTAAGAACATGAGAGAAAAAAATAACATAATCCCATATAATAAAAGATTAATATGCCAATTGACCAAGTGGTGGAATAACCAGCACTATAATGCACACTGACCAGCAGGGGGAAAACACTCAATGCAGGAACTGTCCCCTGATGGTCAGTGCACACCCAGAAGGGGAGTACCACTCAGTCAAAAACCCTGAGCTGGGCTAACGGCTGGCAAGGACAGAAGCGGGCCTAAACTGGCAGTTGGACATCCCCTGAGAGCTCCCGAACTGCGAAAGTTCACAGGTCGGGCTGAGTGACCCTCGTGAGTGCATGAATTTCGTGTACCCGGCCTCTAGTCTATGTATATATAACCCTAAATATGCAAATAGACTGAAAGACAGAACAACCAAACTGGCCGCTATGATGATCGCTGACCACCAGGGGGCGTGCACAGAACATGATGGGCATTGGCAGCAGGTGGCAGAGTGTGGAACATGGCAGGCATTGGCTGTGCGAGATGGTTGAAGTGAGTGGGGGGCGCCAGACCAAGGTGGGGCTCTGATCACTGTCATCAGGGTGAGCCTCTGGTGGCCAGTGAAAATTTTTTATTCCTGTGCACTGTGGTCCCACCACGCACTCACACGGGCTGCTGGTGCTGGAGCCACCACTCATACCTTTGGCTCGCGCTGGCCCTGATTGCCCCTCAGGGCTTTCTCCACCTCCCCCTTCCCCTGACAGGCAATTGGAGCCAGCAGCTGCCTCTTGCACCCACTGCTGGCGCGGCCCTGCTCACTCCCATAGCTGGCACCAGAGCCACTGCTAGCACCCATTGCCAGCCCCTGGCGCCAGTCCGATCTCTCAGTGCTGTCAGCTCCGATCTCTCAGTGCTGTCAGCGGGTGAGAGCAGTAGTTATTGGCCCCAATCGTCCCTGAGGGCTCCTCCACCTCCCACTGCTCCTGAGGAGTGATTGGAGCAGCTGCTGACAGCACCAGCCTTGCTTGTATCTGCTGCTGGGGCCAGCCCCAATCGCTCCATACACTGTCAGCAGGTGCAAGCAGAGCTGGCACCATCAGTTCGTGGGAGCAGCAGTGGGGGGAGCAGGGCTGCTGGCATACTGGGGAACAGGGGCCCCAGTGGGAAGGGTTGGGCGGAGGAGCAGAGGATGGGCTAAGACCCTCCCCTGTGCCCAGTGCAGCCTCAAGGCCCACCGTTGCTTTCAAGGTACGTACATGAATTCGTGTATTGGGACCCTAATATATAATATGTAACTCATTTACATATAGGTAAATACAGGCAAAACTGATCTACATTATTTTAAGAATGCTGGCATAACTAGTTAAAAAATAGTTGAAATAAAAGTAGGACATAATTACCATAAAATTCAAATAATGTTAACTCTGAGAGTGGTGAGGAGGGAGGAAATGATCAGGAATAGATGGAGGTAGGAACATGTCTCCAGGGCCAAAAATGTCCTAGTTCTTGACTTTGGTAATGATTACAGAGTGGTCATTAGACTGCATAACAATAATTTGTTCATTTTTTTGTGTATTTTACCACACAAAAACTTTAAAATTGTTACCTAAGGCACTTTAATTGCTTTGCTATGTATCTTTCTGTTATAAAGTGATAAACATTGGGTTTTACTATATACAAAATGTTAAGGTACAAGATTCTAGTTTCTATTTCATTTGATGCAAAAATAGGGTCCACTGCTAAAACAAAATGAAGAAAAAGTAGTATCTTTAATTGATAGTTTGCCCCAAAGGACCCATTACAGATTAGGTAATACCAACACAAATAAATATGAGAAATTTTAGATTCTTGGTTTTAAATAGAACCCATAGGTGGATGATAATCTTTCACAGTACCTTTACAAAAAAAGGCCAACTGAAAAACTGAAATGATTTAAATGGTAAAAAGAGAATATGAAAAAGAAACGGTGCTATTTTATTTTAAAAAGCTTTACTAATGTAAATTCATGAATCCTTTCTTAAATATTTTAGAATTAATTCTGATCTTAGGAGAGGGAAACATGATTTTCAGCAAAAATAGGTAGCATTTAATTGAGAAACCGAAGTCTCTAAATCCAAGGCTAGTAGCAAAAAAAAACAAACAAAAAAAAAAAACAACAATCACCGCAAAAACCCTAAGATACCCATTTAAAAACCTCTCTATTCCATAGAAAGTGAAAACTGAAATATGTCCCTTCTCGGTCAACACCCAAAACCAAGGACAACACACAATCCACCATCCCTTCCTGAGAACAGGCACAGGCGTTGTTGCAGGAACAACGCAGACAGGACGAGAAATTCCACCCAGACTTCCCAGCTTGCACACCCTCAAAGTCACTCCAAGTTCCACGGAGGGTAGCGAAGGCACGCAAGCATCGCTTCTGGTCCTAGACGTTGTAATTCACACCGGGAGCTTCTGGCCCTGGACAGCTTCCCTGCTCCAAGCTGAAGCAGCAGTCACCCGGCATCCGCAGAGGCTCCGAGCCCGTTGCCCTCTTCACACCCGGATCGCACACCACCGAGGGTCGCTGCCACCCCGCCAGAGACCTAGCCTTCCTAGGACTCCCTGCGCCCGCCCGGGACCGTCGGCAGGTGGCAGGGGGGCCGGGAGACGAGGAGCCCGCCTGTTTTCCGGCCTGCCTGGCCTATGCAAGCCAGCCCCCTCCCATTTTCCCAGTCTCCGAAGCCCTTCGCCCTTCCCTCATGAGATTGCCTTTCACAGACGGCGCCCCGGGTAGGGGCCAGCCTTCCCCACGTTACCTCTCACAGAAAAGTCTGCCCTTACTAGGGCAGAGCGCAGACCTGGCAACCGCGGGAATGGCTCCACAGGCTCGCCTCGCAGCTTAATTGGACCGGCTTCACCTGGTGCTGCGAAGGATACACCACTGCTCCCGACATGCCGCGCGCACGCGTCTCTCCCACCCCGCCCACCTCCCGCCCCAACACGTGACCTCCTTTTGCCTCCGCCACGCCCACTTCCGTTCCCCCACTTTCTCTTAGGAGGGAGGAGGGGGCTGAGGGTGTTACTGATTAGCGACTTCCTCCTACTTCTCGCCCCCGCCCCTCCACCCCTTGCTACAATGTCTTCCGGGTCGCGAGAGCCTCACGGCCTTCTGGGAAACCGTCTCATTTCCTCCCCTCCCCCTTCTCCTGCCTTCCACCAACCAGCCTCCCATCAGTGAGGGACATGCGCAGTGAGTGCCTCCCGTCTCTTCTACCCGATCCCCCCCCTCCCCCCAAAGCAGAGAGACCCCAGCAGCAGCAGCAGCTGATGATGAAGAGAGAGGCAGTGGCAGAGGGGGGGCACCTTTTATTTCTATTTTTAAAGGGACAGGACACTAATTTTACCCCACTTCAACCTTGAATTGAGAGGGGTGGGGGGAAGGCGGCTGAGTTCCTTCCCCCACCCTCCAGCCCTGAGACCTGAGAGGGGGATTGAGCCAGAGAGAGAAGGAGACGGAGTTTCTTCTTCTTCGAAAACCCCCATCTACGACTCCTACCCCTTCACCCCTCCAATAGCCTCCCTCCCGAGCCCTCTCCACCCTCCTCTTTGGCCGTGAGAGAGGAGAGAAAGAGACCAAAAGCCTCTTAGCAACACAGACCCTTCTTGCTGCTGTTGCTGCTGTTGCTGCTGCTGCTGCTGCTGCTGCTGCTACTGCTGCTGCTTGGCCCTGGCTGGAGACATCTCACTACACCCAGGAGCAGCCACTTCCCCAGCTCTCCTCCTCCTTCGCCGCCTCCTCCTCCTCCTCCACTCCCCCCTTTATTACCCTTTGTGTCATCCTCCACAGCTCCAGGGAAGGCACTCAAAAGTGGGGGGCAGGAAAGGTAAGTGTGTCTGTGGGGGCTTTATTGCCTTCCTCTGGCTCTGACTTTAACTCCGGGGCAACAGTAGCACCAAACCGTGTATGCAGTGTAGCTCCGGGGTGAGGAGGGGGTGGTGCTGGGGGGGGGGCAGTGTAGGAGGGGTCGGAGTGGGGAGGGGTGGGTGAGGTGGGTGCCCATCCTGTCAGAGGAGGAAGGGCACTTTTGTTAATATTTGCTGTTGTCAAAAGTGGTTTCTCTCCTTCAGCTAACATCTGATTGTGTCTTGCTCCAGTGGGGGAGAATACAAAAACAACCCCCTCCTTCTTCCAATGAGGCGCCAGGGAAAGAGACAGAAAGAGGCACACTTTCTAGATGTCACTTTACAAAATTCATTTGGAAAGCTATGTTCCTGTTTCCCCAGGAAAAAGCTCCTCTGCATTTGTTTCTGAGTGGGAAAATGTCGGGATCTGGATTGTATTGGAACTGCTTATCCATTTGTAGACTTGAGTCTTTTCCCCTTTTTGGTTCTGTATGATTTGGGTATTGACTTCAATGTTGGAGCAGATTTGTTTGATTTTTGCTTTCTGGGTTAAATTTTCCTTTTTTCGTTTTGTCCGACATGCAGAAAAAATTTCAAATTTTTACTTGATAAAGGCCTTTGGTTAGGTTTTGACTTGTATTATTGCTTTTTTTGGTTAAATGTTTGTTTCATATATCAGCATATAAAGTTCAAAGCTTAAAATGCTTAAAGTTTAAATACCACTGGTGTTGTCTTTCCTCACATAAGATGATAATGTAAGCTATTTCATAATTAATCTGGGTATTTTTCTAATCGTTGTAACTTGTATGAACAAGTAATCCCCATTGAAAACTTTATGTTGTTCTGGCTTCATGGAAGGCCAAACCTCTCCATCAATAGTTTGCTGGATTGGTACCACTTTCAGTTTTAACTGAATTATTTATTTACTATTGTAAATTAAGACGAGTTTTTCACCTCTTTGGGTACTGAACCAAATTGCTCACTACATCTGAAGGGAGGTAAATTTCTAAAATATGTATTCATGACTCAAAGAAATCATGAAGTTGTAGTGAGTATATTCATTGTAGTTAGATATAAATCGAAAGATGAATCTAGATTTAGGCTTACAGAGTAACAATCTTGATAGAAATCACTATTATGTTTTTACATGGTATGTTCTTATGAATGGCTTTCAAATTCAGTGCTGCATTTTATTTCACAAATGCTAGAAAGTATGTTTATGGTGTAGGCCTTTTATTAGGTCTTACATTGGAGAATGGTATTTTGTTTCATACATACATTTCTTTATGCTTTCCTTGAAGATGGTTGCAATACATATTCTCTCTCTCTTTCTCTCACACCCTTTTTTGTTACTGTATTGGTATCTCTAATCCCATAATTTATGTCAGCAAAAAATATTTTTCTGTAAAGCAGCAATGTGATCAGACTGGCAATATGAAAATAGCAATTTGATCAATTAGAAAGGATTGAAGAAAAATCTAGAAGGATGTTTGACATAAATATTTTGAAGACACAATAATACTTTTAATTTTTTATTATCTTGATGTTAAAGCCAAAACATACTGCTCTTATATTTTAGTGACAGAAAAGCATTGCATATGTAGAAATTGGTTCTGTAAAATTTTATCAACTGTGTGCAAAGCAGACATTTACACACAGAAAAAAAAAAAGCTGTGCAGCAGTAAACAATATGATCTTATTTCTCTCCTTTCTGTTATACATTTGAACAGTTTCTTACCTTTTTCTGAGATGTAAATTGTGCTCTTAAACAGAAATCTGTGCCAAGTTCAAGTTTTTCTTCCAACATCAATACTATTCCAGATACACCTCGGTTTTCTTATTCTCCCCTTTAATACCTTAGTAGCCTTAACATAAGAGATAGAAAGTAGAACTTAGTGAATAAATTAATTTTAAGTAAATCAAATTATGTGGATAATTAGGGTGGTAGTTGCTCAGCTGAGCGAAAAATGTACAGTCTTCAGCATAATTTAATCAGTAAATATCATTCTTACTCTTAGATTACTTTGTTTCTGTTTTCCTTTGAAAACATTCCTTATCCTGCCACCCTCAGGGTTCCCCTATGTGTTTGAAGATTCCAGACTTCTTCTAGGTTGGATAACTATTTACAATTAGAAAATCTTTTATTTTTATTATGGCTTATTTTTTTAAGTATTAAGATATAATTTAGAATTTTAATTTTCAGCAAGGTGATATTTTGGAAGTCAGTTTACTCAGCTTTTCATTTTCCATATTGATGAATTTCAAGAGCTTGAGGAACTTGCTCAGGGTTCCAAGACCTTTAAGTGGGCGGAGCCTGGACCAGAGAACCAGGGTCTCTTTACATTCACCCTGATCTGCTACTTCATTTTCAGTTGGTTAGAGTGTCATCCCAATACAGTAAGATTATGGGGTGAATCCCTGGTGAGGGCACAAACAATAGTCAACCACTGAATGCATTAATAAGTGGAACAACAAAATCGATATCTTTTTTTTTCTTTATCTTTTTAAACTTTCTTCCTCTCAAATCAATAAATAAAAATTTAAATAAATGAAATTATAATCACAATTCTGTGTATAGCACTTAAGGGTTTTATATGGAGGCATATTCTTCTAAGAATATTACAGTAAGTAGCTTTAAAGTCATAATTTTGTCCATTTATAATTTGTTGATTTTTTAAAATAGGTGGATTATTTCTATTTTGGGAATTATTTTCAGCTTCTCCTAGTGCTTATTTTCTTCCTCCCCCTGCACTTCCATTTAATCAGTAAATATCATTCTTACTCTTAGATTAAGGAACCATCTAGTATATATAAGAAGAATGCATATTATAAATATTTGTTTGTGAGTCTTGTTCTATGAATCATTTAGAACTACAGATTTTTTACTTATTAGCATTTATATCCCTTATAGCATGGTGTCTGGTACACAGTAGGCCCTCCTGGTTGTTTGTTATCATTGATATTAGAATTAGGCATATTTGAATCTCTTCATTCCATATGTGGGATGTCTTCGCTTTCTCCTTTAACCTTTACTCCTTGCTACAATTTCTTCAGCACCATGATATTTTTATTTTTATTTTTATTTTTTTTTGGTAATCTTTACTGTGGTTCTCACTTTATTCAATGGCCAAGTTAAATCCTATAACAGTATAGTACTCATAATAAGAAAAAACATATCCCCCTAATTCTTTTACAGGACACAATTTGACAAAAGTGATTTATTTTAAATAAGAGATGATAAAAAATTCCAATGAAAAACATACTAGCAAATGTTGAGGATACACTTAAATTTCATTTCACTGAGTGACTGGTATAGTAGGTTGTCGTAATGATTAGGTGGCTTTTACCAGCTCTTTAAAAACAACTGTTACTTAGGTGACATGTTTCCCTGACTTTGTTTTTTTGGTCCTTACCCAGACAATTATCAGCCTTCCAGTTTTCTATGGATATGAAGATTTACTCCTAGTCATCAGTGGGAACCAATGAAGTCAGCCAGAAAACCTATATCCAACCTATGTACCTTTGCAAACTTGTCTGGATTTTGAATGTATGTGCAAAACAGATTGTACTTAGCTATTATTAAACATCACTTGAGTGTCTACTGTCTGTCAGGCACTGTGCTAGGCATCTGAGAAATAAGGATGGTCCCTACAGCTAATGAAGAGCTATCATAATTGTATTCTAGAAGTGTATTGGTCATATCTTTATTTTGATGTTTCTACCTAAGTAAATTTTATATTAACTAAATGGATACTGTTAGGTGGAAAAATGCATGTTTAAGAAAGATATTTCTGTATTTTATTAAAATAGAAAAATATAAAGTAAAATTTTCCACTTAATACTGTATTCTGGGGATTTCTATTCTGTATATAATTCACTAATTTTAGATCATAAAAATAGTTTATGTGGCTACCATTGCTAGTATTTTATTGTTATATACTTTAATTTGACAATGGCCGGCACTGTTCCTTAAAGTATCTCTTAGTGAATTATTTACAAAAGATAAAAACCAAACTTTCCCAACTTAAACTTTTTTTCTCAAAAGTAACTTTTTTCTTTTTATATCTCATATAGCAAGTTATCTTTATCTTTCATGGTTATTTGGAAGACATTGTAAATTATCATTTTGAGCACTTAGTTATTTTCTATCATAGTTTAAGCTGGCAGTATGACTTACCTATCATGGAGTAATTATAGTATACACTATTTAGGAGTTTTGGAATTTTTCATCAATACTAGATTTATTCCTCCAAGGTCCACATAAGACACTTCCCAATCCTTGTTCTAAATTAGTTGCAATCCTTAATCTTGGTTTTGTGATATTGTTTCTGTAACTTTAATAAAATGAGTTGGAAGTTTCTTAGCTGATTGGATGTTTCAAAAACAAAGAATACTGCCTTGGTTCCTGTCATGGCTTTTATGTGTAATTTTAAAGTATGTTAGAGAGAAAAAGATTTCATGAATTTCTTTTGCCCTCTTAAGTATAACTTTTAGAATAATTCACAATTTAAAAGAAGGAGGAGATCCCCTGCTGATACAGTATCTTGTGAAGGTAAATAGACTCTAAGAATCAATTCTGATCTCCTTCACATTCATTCTTAATTTTCTATTTTAGTAATAAGCATAGTTACCATTTCTTACATGGGTCTAGTATTGTGATAAATTTACCAATCCCAGTCCTGGTGAACTTTGTAACATTGTCCCCATGTTACAAACAAGGAAACCTACTCGGGACAAAACTGCATTGAGCATTTTATTAAATAGAAAAATAGTAACAGTATATTCATGACACTTTCTAATCCAAAACAAAGTCACAATAAAGAGTTTTTATGAGTCACTAAGTATTCTGGGAAACATTAGTAAAATCATGGCCCCAGTAGCTTATTGACTGAGTGATGGGAAATTTCTAAAAGTTTTCAAGGTCAGAAAGACAGACAAAAACTCAATCCTTTATAAGGAGCATAGATGCAAACCATTGTGCAACTTGAAATAAAATATGCATAAAGTCATTCTTTTCTTAGTACTGCAAAAATGACATTTAGGCCTTCTACATATTAAACTTTCTTTATCTTGCATGGAATTACATTTAGCACTTTCCTACGCTAAATTGTTAGGAGGATCCAACAATTTGTGACCCAAAGAATATTTACAGTAAAAATTTTTATATACCTCTGTTGGTAGTGGAAAACCTAAACAAAGGAGAGTTTATATGGCCTAGTGCTTTGGTGTGTATACATGTTCCTTTTGGACCCTCTATCTTACAATATTTTCATAATTAATAAAATTAATAGGATTAAGTTTAGTGTCTTCTTGCCTACTGCTTAAAGTCTGAAATATTTTTAGTATTAGAATGGACAGTTTGTTGGATTCTTAAAATGTCATTATTATGATATAGTTCTTTAAAGCAGCATCTCATTAAAGTACTTTTTGATCGAGTTGATTTTGTTACATCTTGCTTTTAGGAGAAAATAATTTTTTAAAAAATTCCGTTATGTTAATCAAGTAACTTTCATATCCATCCTAAATAAATACATATTTATCTTACATACTTAACATTGACTCTGTTATCCTGTGGGATGCCAATGCATTAGGAACCATGGAGTTTAGAAATATTTTTAAATACTAATGAACCATTCTGTGTCTTCATACTTCAGAAAATAAAGTTTATAACAAATGGTTTCTTGCTTTTAAGAACAACCTGAGTAATTGATAAGATAGAATAAGTATGAGGTTCCAAATAATTTTCTTAGATAATCTAAAGATTATCTAATTTCAGTTAATAATAAAGATTATAATTCGTCAGCATTTCTGTTTGAAGTATTCTATATTATGTAAGGTTTCAGAAATTAGAAGACTCAGTATACTTTTCAGGGAAACAAGGTGAGAAACAGGCTTAACATATATTGGAAATAATGGAAAAGAAAGTCACTAATGATACTCATACCTGTTGAAAAACATATATTTCATTCAGAGTTGGATGTGACTAATTCTGATTTGAGTCCTTATTTTAGCTGATCTATATAACCTTTTCTTAGAGAACTTATAATTAAATTCTATATCAATGAATAATTTGTTAGGATGTATTGTTTTAAAGGTAAAAAATGAGTTATATGAATTAGTTGCCAACCTTTTAAGGGCGAAAAAAATCTTTGGATATGCATGTTTCACTGAGTTCTTTGCCAACCAACCAAGATTCCATTAATGGGAGGAAAAATTTCTCTGTGTTGCTAAGGTTATGATTTACATTCTTGTGCTGCCTTTTCTTTTCTTAATTTAATGTCTATATATCAGAAGTTAGAAGTAGACCTAAATTGTTCCTTAAGATTGACCAAGTGCTAAATTATATCTAGATTTAATCTTGTGTTCAAATATATTGTTTTCTATATACAACTTAAATCCAGAAGCTAACTTAATCTGTTGAGCATTAATTAACTTACTGTTACTAGTACCTAAAAATAATAATCTAGGCTCTCTATATATACACTTGCTGATTCTGGAGGAAGGAATTATTCTAATTCAACCAAAGAAAAGTATTGATTTTTAAATAGCTTCCTTGGGAAATAATGATCTAAAAAAGTAGCTGTTAGGTAAGAAAAAGGATTTAGTTGGAAAATTAAATATAAAGTTTGTCATTCATGAATATTAAGCAATATCAAAATATTTAAAAGTCAAATACAAGTTCCAGTAATGACAGAAATTTAGAGCCTATTATTTTGTGTGTGTGTGTGTGTGTGTGTGTGTGTGTGTGTTTTGTGTTTTTTTTACCGTTATTCCAAAATCACTTTCCTTAGACATTTGTCACACAAGAATTTATGCTGAAGGATTTTTTGGCCATTTTAGAGACTAATCTAGTTAAAAGATTTGTTTATACTTCCCATCTCTATTCTGCTGATGGTATTAGAATGCTGGCCAGAGCCAGGCATCTAACTGTTTATAATGTTGAAACTTCAATTAAAGCTACAGTGTTCAGTTCACTAGATCAGAAAACTCATGCTAGCTACAAATATCACCAGTATATCACCAGTAATGCTGGCTTTCCATATCATGCCACTATTTATGAATACTCTTTTTTTTTTTTTCCCATTTAGGAGGTATTGACATTTAATTCTTCCATGAAGTCTAAAAATGAACCTTACCTTCTATTAGAAATAGTACAGCATTTCCTAACTTCTTTGGATAATAAAACCTAACAGCTTATATTATTGCATATCTTATTTAAATGATCCCAGCTTAGTATTTTTAGGATTAGTAAATTCTATAATAGATGTTAGTTTGCTACCATCCACCTGATAAGACTTCTGTTTCTAGTTTGAAGAACATAGCAGAATGTTGCCTATTAGAAAACAAAAGTGATAGTCACATTACTCCATTGTTCTTTTAAAAGAGAGACCCACATAATACAGATTTTAATTTAATCTTGCTTTTCTAACTGCTGCTCCTGTTGTCTGTGGTTTTTGTATTCTAATATGCGGGTAAACTGTTTTAAAAGTTGTTTTTTTTTCTTTTTACAGATGTTAAGAATAATTTAAAAACATTTCTTCCTCGCTTCTCTTGATTTTCCTCATCAGCTTCTCTTGCACAATTTACCTCAGTGACTCAGAAAATGAATAGTGAACATATTTTTAAAAATTTTCTAATTACTAGAGAAATTTGCTAAATTATATTGCTTTTCCTTTTATAAAAAATAAGTTTAGTTTTTATTAATTTTAAATCTTGATTTACTAAATATATGCATTCTTTGTGTATACTAGTATACATATATTTTTATTAAAATATGAATGTATAGGGGGTTTAAACATTTTAGGAAAGATGAAAAATCATAGTAAATTGAATGAATATTTGCTAAAATGCTTTTCATTTTAATTAAGAAGAAACATTACAATGGAAAAATTTATTTTACTCATTTTCCTAGTCACTGACAGAAATGCTATGTTTACTTTAGAATATTATTAAGATAGAAAATTAAGATATACTATCTGAAAATACGAATTGACAACCATCATGCAAAATTTAAATTTGCAGGCTAAAAACGGGGAAAGATCTCTAAGACAAGCTAAGTTGAAAACAAGACAAAATAATATGCACAGTATAATCCCATTTATGTAAAAGAAAATGCATACAGATAACATACAAATGTTAAGAATTCTTAAAAAAATTATTAAATATGTATTTAAATATATAAATTTGCATATATAATATGGAAATTATATGAAATACAGTAAGAAAAGGTCTGGACATTATGAACCAAATTATATCCTTTTTTAATAGAAAGTATATGGAATGCTAGAAAGTTGAAGAATATTTTTTATTTTGTGTATTTTAGCATTATTTGGATTTTAACAGTAAGCTTATATTAATGTAGTAATGTTATAATGGAAAAATATATGTAATAAAGAAATGAGAAATAGATTAGCCCAAGAAAATTGAAGACCTTGCCCCTAATCATCACATGAATATATCCCTTGAATACCTTGAAAAGATTTGAATATTGGCTAACAATCATCATAGCTTGATACAGATTAAACACTGTTAGACTGATCGAATCTTCTTAACCAACAAGTTGAAAAGCATAGTTAATTGAGAAGGGAACAATGAATATCTCCCCTGATTTTTAAATATTTTGCTTTGTTGCAAAGTACATTTCTTACTATTCTGGAAAAGTATAGAATGTCAGTCAAAAAGTGATAGACAGTAAGTCAGTTTTAGTCTGATATAAGATATAATTTGTGAGCCTAAGATGGACTTTTATGATTTCAATCAGTGATCTAAATTATCATATGCTCATTCATAATACAGATGACATAGTTAACTTGCCATTTTTATAATGTTTTCTATATCTAGGAACTGGTTTGAATAGATGACAAAGATAAAAAGGAAAGTTTTAATATTTTCTTTAAAAAACGACTAGAACATGATTTGAAAAACATTGTAAAATTACATCAAACTGAGTATATAAATATACAGAGTAAAAAAGCTATTAGAATTCTGTAAAGTTAAATACACTAGCTTCCTGGGAGGACACAAGTTGATCATAATTTGGGTTGAGAGTTTCTAGGTTGGCATGGATAAGAGTAACTCAAGTAAAAACAAAGTTTCCAATTAGGATGAGGGGATGAGGAAAAGATGTTTACTAGTTTGACAGCTAGGATTAAAATTTAGCATAATCTGGTAAAGTAGGAAAGTGGTTAGAGATAATATAACTAGCCTTTATATTTTTAAAACTTTATTTTCCAGAATGCAGGCCCTAAAAGAAATAGGAAAAAAACAAAAACAAAACACTTGCATAAAAAATAAGGAAGTGAATAAGTTTTTGCAATTAGGACTGGAAAAATCTGTTGGGAGTCTAAAGAAGTTATTCTGAATGTGAACTGGAGATTAAACCTTGTATTTAAAACAGGAAAATTTTATCCAAGGATACTGAGGTTTTCTTTTTATAATTAAAACTCATATTCAGTAGTAAATAGTACATAATTTAAAACTATGAACCTTATATATAAATAAATTTAAAGATATAATAGCTTATGTTTTCTCTATTTAATTTATGTTTTAATTGCATTTATTTACAGTCGACCTGGTCATGTAAATTACCATTCAGTCTATCCTACTATCAAGAATTGAACTGTTTTTCCTGAAAAATAGCAAGTTTAAAGACTTCTATGAAATGGTGCTGTATGTATTTTGTTTTTACCCAAAAAGTCTTAGTGATTTAAAAAACATACAACTATATAGGGGTCATTAACTTAGTGTTTGTTCCCTATCTCTTTCTCTCTCTCTAGACCAGTGGTTCTCAACCTTCCAAATGCCGTGACCCTTTAAGACAGCTCCTCATGTGGTGGTGACCCCCAACCATAAAATTATTTCCATTGCTACTTCATAACTGTAATTTTGCTACTGTTATGAACTGTAATGTAAATATCTGATATGCAGGATGTATTTTCATTGTTACAAATTGAACATAATTAAAGCATAGGGATTAATCACAAAAACAATATGTAATTATATATTGTGAAATATTTATTTCTAATTACAAATAAATGAAATTTTGTCTTGAATCGTGGTGTAGCATGGGTAACAGTCTTAATATGACAACAGTAAACTACATTGCTACGTTTTGCTACACCGAGGAGCTGTGTGTTGGTCACTAAAACCATGGTAAATAGGTGTTTTCCAATAGTCTTAGACGACCCCTGTGAAAGGGTCGTTTGACCCCCAAAGGGGTTGCGACCCACAGGTTGAGAACCGCTGCTCTAGTGGTTTGCCAATGTCTTTTTTCAACAAATACATGTTGATGCCTATTATGTGCTCACTGAAATAGTCAGTTAAATTAATCAGACATGGCCAAAACCGGTTTGGCTCAGTGGATAGAGCGTCGGTCTATGGACTGAAAGGTCCCAGGTTTTCGATTCCAGTCAAGGGCATGTACCTTGGTTGCGGTCACATCCCCAGTAGGGGACGTGCAAGAGGCAGCTGATCGATGTCTCTGTCTCATCGATGTTTCTAACTCTCTATCTCTCTTCCTTCCTCTCTGCAAAAAATCAATAAAATATATTTTAAAAAATTAGACATGGGTTTTGTTGATCTTCTGAACTTACATCCTAAAGATAGAGGATATTAATCAAATAATCATATAAGTAAGTGCAAAGTTGTAACTATTTCAATTGCTGTGGAGAGGTCCATGGTATTTAATATGAGGGCTTTAGAAGGATAATTTGACTAATTGCTGGGAGTAAGGCCAGCTTTTTTTTTTTTGGGGGGGGGAGGCGGGGGCGGGAGGGAGGAGTGTTTGGGTAGCTGAAATATCTTGATGAATTAGAGATAACTTGATCAAGAGGGAGAAAATAATATTCTGGAAGAAAAAAACAATGTGCAAAAAGGTCCTGAGTATTAAGAGAGCATAGTACCTACCTACCACCAAACTGAGGTCAAAGTGACAGGTGTTAAATATAGATACTTGGTAAAAGGTTAGGGTTATGTAGGTGCCAAACTATGGAATTTTTATAGGCTGTCTTTTTTTTTTTTTACCCCCCCATCTTCTTTATGATCAGCACAAAAGCTTTCTACTACTTACAAAAGTTATATGAGTTCACTTTTCAGTTTAAAATTCATAAAGCTTTTTTTCCATAGAATTATTGTTAGATTGGTCAGGTCTCATAAAACCCCTTTAACACCAATAACAATGGAAAGTAGTAAATATAACATTGTCCCCTAAACTTAGCTAGGTAGAGGTTAGAAAAGGGATGAAAATTGATGCTGCATGTATTCAGGAGAATATCCTAGGTGTGACTGACTAATGAATAATGAAGAAAAAGATAAAGCTAGTGTAGGATATCATGCCAAATGATTGTAAAGGGACATATCAAGTTGGACAACTTGAGAAGACCCTCAGCTGCTACCTGTATATGAAACTGTGATATCTAGGACAAACCAAGGCAGGGAAAGTAGAAGACATCACACAAATTGTATGTTCTAAATATAGAGCATATTTGTTTCAATGTTATTAAAATATAAACATCCTCTTAAGAAAAGTAGAATTGCAAAATGATGTCAATACAATGCCAACTTTGGCTATTTTTAAAGTAATTTATACAGTCAGAAGTAATTATAAATTACTCAGTTACATTAACTGTTGATATTAATCTTAAAAATAATGATGCATTTTAAAAGACAAAATTGAGGAAATTTAATTTTTAATTCTTATCCATTTAACATAACATCCTAATATATAAAAACCAGGGTTCATAATGTCCAAACGGACTGAAGGCTCAACCGAACTCCAGGTGCATTCACAACAGGCTCTGATGAGCAGGCTGAACTGCTGACCTCTTGGGGAGATAGGTGGGACTGATCAGCGGCGATTGCGGTTGCTGGAGAGGCCTAGACCCAGAGAGAAGCAGGGTCTGATCTGCCTCAAGGCTACAGATCAAACCCTGCTTTTCTCTCTCTGGGACTTACCAGCATCCTTGTCTCTCTCTCTCTCCAAGAGATCAGCAGTTAAGCCCACTCACCAGCAGTCTGGGGTGGCTGTTGATCAACTCTGCCTCTCTGATCAGGCCCGGAGATAGGCCCGGAGACACTAAAACCGACCAATCAAAAGCAAATCTGGGTGAACTGCAAGGAGCAAATAGCTGCCTAGAAGGTGGAGCCATTGACGCTGACTGGCATAGATACAAACCAGTCAGAACCAGATCTGGGTGAATTGCGAAGGCAGAACCTAAGGTGGGGGCTGAGGAAGGGTTTTAAGGGCAACAGCTATTTGGTGTAAGAATACTGTTAAAAATATATTATGACAGCTCTGACTGATTTGGCTCAGTAGATAGAATATCGACCTGCAAACGGAAGGGTCTGAGATTTGATTCTGGTCAAGGGCATGTCCCTTGGTTTCGGGCACCTCCCCAATGGGGTGTGTGAGAGAGGCAGCTGATTGATGTTTCTTATCGATGTTTCTAGCTCTCTCTTCTTCTCTGTAAAAAGTCAGTAAGATATATTTTTTAAAAATGTATTAAGATACTTGAATTTTATTAAGATTAAATATACAAAGATTTGTTAAATTGTAAAGAAGAGATAAAATATATGCGTTGGCTAGACAAGGTATATCACATTACTGTTGCTTGAGTTCTGTCAATACATCTAAATCACCTGGTATTGAACTCAACTTTTTGACATATTTAGCTATAGCAGACCATGTTATTAAAGCAAATTAATATCTAAAATTAAAAACTACAGAATTGAGTTTAGTGATTACTTTTTTACCTATTTGCTTTTTTGCTTATTTATAAAACATTCTAAATGACATAATATCATTAGTATTGATTTGTTTTTCATGTAGTGTCTTGCAGATTACTGATGACTCATAGACCATAAGTGTTTGAGAACCGTATTAGTGTTGGAAAAGACAGTTTACTAAATTTGTCTAATAACTCTAAGGCGTCACTGTACCTTGTGAACAGAAATGAAGATTCCCTTGGGAATTATTCAGGGATTGATGTGTTCCCTCGCCTTTATAGCTTATTTGTCTTTATATGGAAGTGTATTCCCATGGTCCCTAGTTCTGTGATAGGTTAACAGGTATCACTACTTCTCCTTCCCTCCCTCACCCTCCAATAAGGTTCCTTTATCAAATAAAACTTAGAAAACATGATTGTGATCAAAGAATACCAGAAAGTTTTTTATTACAGTACTAATCACTATATTTATTGAGTGCTTACTTTGTGCCACTCACTGTGCTAAGCCTTTTTTAAAACCTCTTAACCAGAAAAAAGCATTCTGAGGAACACTGTTCAGGAAGTTGGTTTTTTGTTGTTGTTGTTTGTCATATTACTTGACTGCTTATAAACATGTAAAAATGAGACAAATATCATTTGTTGTTGTTGTTGCTGTTATAACCCTACAGCTTTGGGAAAGAAATGTTATGAACTGTATCCTTAAAATTAAATACTGAATTTAATAGTATATTTGTATACTCTTTTAACCACAGTATTCACAGATGATCAGTGATGACCATTATACTCTTTTTGTTAATAGAGAACAGTCTTTAGAGTTTTAGAGACATTTCTGGGTTAAAACAATGTTTGTGAAAGTAGTGTAGTGATATATTTCTTACAGAGTTGTGACTGTTTAATGGTAAAGTACATATGAAGTTCTAGCATATTGTGGACACTCATTAAAGTTTGTTTCCTTTCCTTTTTCTTTTCTGCTTCTATTAGGAATAACCACATTTCAGGATCTTTGTGAAATTATATATATACTTAATCTTTACTTTTTAAAAATTAAGAATAGGACCAGAGTTACTACTACTACTACTTCCTCCCCTTCCTCCTCCTCCTCTTCCCCTTCCTCCCTCTCTTCCTCTTCTTCCTCCTCTCCCCCTCCTCCTCTTCCTCCTCCTTCTCCTTCTTCTTCTTCCTGCACATTGCTAATAAAATGGGCACTTACAACTATTATAGAACTCATATATTAAAGAAATTTGAATAAATGGCCCTCCTTATTTATGAATGTAAATATTACAGTACTGTGTTTGGTAATTCTTATTAAGTGAAATAATATGTAAATAGGTTTTCTTTCTTTTTACGAGTTTCCCTACATTAAACAGGCAGTATTACAAAAAACTTAACAGCCTGGACTCCAGAGCCAGACTGTCTGAATTTATATTTTTAATATGGCTATCTTTTTAAAAATTAAATGTACCGCAGTGATAATGATTAATAAAAGTGTATAGGTATTAAGAATACAATTTTATGATACAGACTGTCTGGATCTAAATACCTAACTCTTGTCCTGACTGATTTGATTCAGTGGATAGAGCGTCGGCCTATGGACTCAAGGGTCCCAGGTTCGATTCTAGTCAAGGGCATGTACCTTGGTTGCAGGCACATACCCAGTACAGAGTGTGCAGGAGGCAGCTGATCAATGTTTCTCTCTCATCGATGTTTCTAACTCTCTATCCCTTCCCTTTCTCTCTGTAAAAATATCAATAAAATATATTTTTTTAAAAATAACTCTTTTATCACTTACTAGCTATTTGACATTCTGTGCTTTAATTCTTCATTAGTGAAATGAATGTAATAATTGTATTCATCTCAGATTATTGAATCAGAAAAATATATTGCCTTTTAAAGTTTCTGGCATGTACAAAATGCCATAAAAGTGTTAATTGTTAATAGTGATTATATGTATTATTTGCATGTTATTTGTCATATGGAAAAAATAGTGATTATTATATTTTTATAAGTACCTAACTTGATAATTTTTATTTGGAAGAATAAAACAGATTTAGTTTAATTTATAGTTTATGTAGCATTTTGTATTAGCCAAATTCTTTACATTATTTTTTACTTCTTAATCTTGCTCTTGACATATAGTGGGAAAAACATTCCTATTGTTCCCCATAGAGAAACAGACGTGTAGAATGTTCAAGACCTTTTAAAGCAAGATAGAAAAGTCAGTGGAAAGACTAAAATTAGAATTTGAAATATTGCATGTGCCAGTATGTTGAGCCAAGCTATTTCTGCTCCTTGTTAAGTATTCAAATAATAACTTATTAGTTGACAGGATAAGTGTTAAAAGTATACTATTTTGTTCTTCAAAACTCTCTTTGGCTGTCTCCTTTAGATGTGTCCTCTAGTTACAATTCATTGAAAGATTGTTTGGAAAAAAAATTGTTATAAATAGGATAGAATTAAAGTTAAGTATTGGCCTAGCTATCCTTTAGGACAATTGAAGGTTGAGCATATTTTTTTAGATATCAACTGTTCATCCATGTTTGATGAACTAGATCAAAAATGCCTTCTCCATTTCTCATGTTATCAGTACTCTAGTACTATATAATATGGAATCAGTATGATTATTGTATATTATGGGTTCAGTGTGATTTTCTGAGCCCCTTAGAAGCTTAATTCTTCTTCTTTTTTTAAAATATTTATTGTTGAAAGTATTACATATGTCTCTTTTTCCCCATTGACCTCTTCTAACTCACCTCTATCCCCTGTCCCAGTCCTTCACCGCCCTATTTTCTGCGCTCATGTATATTACAATATATGCATAAAAGTTCTTTGATCTCTTCCTACCTACCTACCTCCCTAGCCTGAGATTATACAGTCATTCCAGGCTTAGTCATCATTCTTAATATTTGGTTTTGGTGAAAAATGTTTATATGTTTCAAATAATAAATTACTGTGCAATGAACTTTTGAAAAGCACTAGGATTATGATTACAGTATCTGTTTGTAATAATAAAATATAATATGCAAATCAACTGAATCACCAAACAGCAGAATGACAATCCACCAACCATGCTATGACGCCCACTCACGCCAGGCCAGCCAAGGTGGATGCAATGTGATTGTTCGGGCCATCACCCTATGATCTCCCTGCAGAAGGAAGCCCAGGCTACCAGCCAGTACGACGATCAGTCAGTCAGGGGGTTCCACAATGGCCCCAAAGAGGGTAGCCCAGGACACCAACTAGTGGGTTGTGGAGAGTGGGCAGAGTCTCCCTATGCTTGGGTAATCCATCACGGAGCCCCGGCCAGGTGGACAGGGCCTACCTCTTTGGGGCGATTGATGGTGGAGCCCACGATCAATCGCCGCAAAGAGGGAGGCCCTGGCTGCCTGGTTGTGGTGCTGCAGTGGGTGGGCAGGGCCTCCGTCTGAGGAGTCAATCTATTGTGGAGCCCTGGCCAGGTGAATGGGGCCAACCTTTTTGGGACCATCGATGGTGGGGTTCCCAGATTGTGAGAAGGCACAAACTAGGCTGAGGCCCTCTCCCCAAGTGTACGAATTTCATGCGCCATGCCTCTAGTATTTTTATAAAGGCCCGATGCACGAAGATTCATGTAAGAATGGGCTTTCCAAGAACCCTGGCTGCTAGCACCACATGCACTCTGACCCAGAGCTGCTGTTCTGCCTTCCCACGCTGCCCAGAGGCCTGGAGCAGCTGGGGTGGTGTGGAATGCCTATGTTGTTGCCCTGGTGACATGCAGGTGTCCCACCCTGCCCCCCACCGCTTGGCACCTGTGCATGCAAATTAACCTGCCACCTTTGTTGGGTTAATTTGCATACTCATTCCTGATTGTCTGGTGAGTGTCATGAAGATATGGTTAATTTGCATCTTCCTCTTATTAGTGTAGATATTATAGAAAGAATTAAAATAAATGTTTAATGTTTGTTTCAAATATTGCGTAGTGTGTAATTCAGCAATTTAAGCATATGAACAATTTGGTTGGGCTTTGAAAATAAAAATGATGATGACTGGAAGTCTCACAGAGAACTATTTCTGTAAAAGAGAATTGGTTTCTTAAACAAATTAGTAATAGCAGGAGAGTGTCTAATTTCAAATTTATAATTATTGTTCATAATTGCTTAGGTAGAATTTTTATGTAAAATACTTTTTATGATTTTTTTGTTTTAAAAATAACAGTATGTAAAATTTAGTATTCCAGTCTATAATTTGTAAAAATTTGTGGGGGTTTCCCATAAATTCCGTTTTTATTATAGAAGATGAAACAAAGATAATTCTATATGTGTTTAAAATAGCAAGATATTGACTCCCCATTTCATTACGAATCTGGTAAAATCATTGGACTCTTGAGGAAGGATATCTGAAAAATTCTAGATGACCTTGTTTATGAACCTTATAAAAGTTTATAATTCCCTAGACTACCTGCATCAGAATCATTCTGCTAAGATGCAGAATATTGGACAAGATGTCAATCCTACTGTATTAGAATTTCCAGTGATCTAAGTTCTGGAATTTGCATTTTAACAAGCATTCCCACATGATTTTTCTCTTTACTTCTGAAGTTTGAGAATTACTTCTGTAGGGCATTATATGCTATACCAATTCTGCCCTTGGCCTAGGAACAAGGTTTTTAATGATACTAATCATGTGTTACCTACATATAAATTTTCAGTAAGGTGCTATTAATATTAATAAGCATCAAAAATCCTAAAGAAACTCAGGTATTTTTACTATTTGATCATCATTTTATTTAAGTAGTTTTGAGAAATAAACATTTTAGAACCTGGGTCTGTGGGTACCTATGACATAATTTAAGACTGATTAGGCATTGAAAATAAGTGGTAAAGAGAACCTATTCAATCTTATATAATAAAAGGCATATTTGCAAATCAACCAAACAGTGAAACGGCCAGTCGCTATGATGAGCACTGACCAACAGGGTGCAGGAGCTGCCCACTGTTGGTCAGTGCGTTCCCACAGGGGGAGTGCCACTTAGCCAGAAGCTGGAGTCACAGCTGGTGAATACCGGAGCCAGCTTAAGTTGACAGTTGGACATACCCAGAGGGCTGCACAGGCTAAGCTCAGAACCACCCCCTCTAGTAAACAATACTTGGACCCTTAATCATGAAAGAGAAAAATAAAATTATATCCTTATCTGAAATTTTACACAGAAATCAAAATCAGGTGCAATTGGGAATAAAGACCTAAATGTTAAAGACAAAATTTTAAAGCTTATAAAGAAGCTTTATTGGCATTAAGTTGTTTCCAATGCCCTCTTCTCTGTTTAGTATCTGTATTATTTGTTAGATAGCATTTTTTTATAGCTAACATTTTAAAATTGATACCTCTCTTTTTGTTTGTTTTTGGTCTGTATTGACATCATTTTTCCCCATCTTTTTTAAGAACTACCTTTTGGTGTTACTGATACTTTCATTGTATGTTTACTTCCTATTTAAGTCCATTAAATATCCTGTAAGTATTGCTTTAGCTGTATCCCACAAGTTTTGATATGTAGGGTTTGTGTCATTGTTTTCTTAAATTTTCTGATTTCTTTTGTGGTATCTTCAGTGACTTATGAGTTCTTTAAAAGTTTTGTATGTTTGTTTGTTTTTGCGTTATAAGCCTATACAAATACCTTTTTTTTGTTACTGATTTCTACATTTAAAGACATTGTGGTCATGGGATCTGAACTTGGAATCCCATATTGTAATAGTCCAAATTTAAATCCAGTATGCTTAAAAACAAACAAACAAACAAAAAAAAACAAGGTACAGTTTGCTTTAGGGTTTGTAATTTAGTCACATGCATTTGCAGTACTGTCATGACTTAGATTTTCCCCCTTGATTCTAAGATTCCCAGATATTATCAGCAGCATAAAGAGAATATTCACAAAATATGTTTCCATATTTTAAAAAATATTAGATTCCTTAAATCTCTTACTGAGTTGTTGCTTTATTGTCATTGTTTATTTTATTGTTTTAATATGTTTGTTTTGTTTTCTGGGCCATGAAATAAGAAGTAGTGTAAATCTGGTTCAGATTTATTGGTCATAAAGTACAATATTAAAATCTTCAATGTGATTCATAGTTTATTCCCAAAAACATTATGTCATTGATGATGTTCTTCCCCCTGTACTTTTCAATACTTTAAAATCCGTAATCACATTGTTCTTAGAGTGCTGTTTTAAGGGGGGTAGAGTAACTCTCACTTTCTCACCCTTTAACTCAGAGTTTGGATAAACATTTTTTCTACAATGGGTATTATTGTATTTCTGTAGCATTGAACTCTTATGTATCATTTGACAGTGTCATGAACAATTTTTCATGACACTATTTCTTGTATAGTCACAGGTACCCTACAAATTAGGCAGTGTCCATATTTTTCAGATAATGAACCCAAAACTGGAATGCTAAATTTAACTGTTCAACATCCTTTGGCTATTAGGTAGGACAAGTCAGAGTAAACCCATCTCACCTCTACATTTATGTTTGTATAAGTTTTGTTTTGTAGATCTATTGAGTATGTGTGAGGTCATTAAGAAGCAAGTTTAAACCATCATGCTTAAATGTGTTCCAATACATAAATACTAGTAGTCCTATGCACCAATCTGTGTAACAGTAAGTCACTACCACCCCTCCTATAGCTCTCTGCCTACTGTATTGCCCTCCTGTAGCTCCCTCTCTTACCCCCTTCCATATTGTTTTTATTTGCTTGTATTGTAAATGCTTATAAAAAGATTTCCAGCCCAGCCTGCATGGCTTAGTGGTTAAGCATCAACCTATGAATCAGGAGGTCTCGGTTCTATTCTTTCTCAGGGCACTTGCCTGGGTTGTGGTCTCAAATCCCAGTGTGGGGCATATAGGAGGCAGCTGATCAATGATTCTCTCTCATCATTGGTGTATCTATCTCTCTCTCCCTCTCCCTTGCTCTTTGAAATCAATAAAAATATATTATTTAAAAGAGGATTTCCAGTGTTACTTACAACTAAATATCTCCACATCATTTATATTTTAATGTAATCACCCCATTAACAAATAAGTAAAATATAATCATAAAGTTTGATTTTGTTTTCCCACACACTTTTCCAATTATCTCTAGCCTCTATATATGATAGACATAGTTCTTGAAGTTTGTTTCTGCAATTAGATTTTATTATTCTAACTTTAAAACATTTGCTCAAAGCATGTGTTAGGCAAAAAGTATGCTTGAGTGATTAGTTTAAAACATTTTTGCCAGAATGCTTGTGTGTATGCGTGTGTGTGTGTTAAACATGGAATTCCAGAAGAACATAGTGAGTAGCCTTATATGAGCTTGTTCAGAACTTCTGGCTCTTTCACTCTGTAAATTAAGTCATTGGGACACAAAGTGTTTTATGAATTGTATTGGATGGATGGATAAATGGATGCGTAAATAAATAAAAACTTTGGTATTATTTGCTTTTACAAAAAAAACAATGTATCTGTTTCTGTAGTTTGCATATAATCATAGCATCATTTATAAATATACTAGAGGCCTGTTGCACGAAATTTGTGCAAGAGTAGGCCTTCCTTCCCCTGGCTGCTGGCACTAGGCTTCTCTCACAGCCCCACCTTCATCTGGAAGAACATTCAGAAGGATGTCTGATCTAATTAGCATATTATACTTTTATTATTATAGATACTTAGCTTAGAGTCTGTCTTTTTTTAATATGAAAATATTTGCACACTCAATAAAGATGACTTTGACAATTGAAGAAAAATATAGTTTACTGCTTGCTCTCCATATCTTTAATAATAAAAGCAGAATATGCTAATTACACTAGACAGCTGAACAACCTTCCGGACTCATTCTAGATGAAGCTATGGGTGCAGAAGCCGAGGCAGAGGTGGTTAGGGGCGATCAGGCAGGCAGGCGAGCAGTTAGGGGCAATCAGGCAGGACGCAGAATGGTTAGGAGTGATCAAGCAGGCAAGTGCATGGTTAGGGGCGACCAGGCAGGCAGGCAGAGTGGTTAGGGTTGACCAGGCAGGTAGGTGAGTGGTTAGGGGCAGTCAGGAAGGCAGGTGAGCACTTAGGGGTGATCAGGCAGGCAGGCAATTGGCATAGAGCAATCAGGCAGAGGTAGTTAGGGGCAATAAGGCAGGCAGGCAAGCAGTTAGGGGCAATCAGGCAGGCAGGCAGGCAAGCAGTTAGGCCAGGGGTCAGCAAACTCATTAGTCAACAGAGGCAAATATCAACAGTACAGTGATTGAAGTTTCTTTTGAGAGCCAAATTTTTTAAACTTAAACTTCTTCTAATGCCACTTCTTCAAAATAGACTCGCCCAAGCCATGGTATTTTGTGGTAAAGTTACATTCAAGGGGCCAAAGAGCTGCATGTGGCTTGAGAGCCATAGTTTGCCAACCACTGAGTTAGGGGCAGTCAGGCAGGCAGGCAAGCAGTTAGGGGCAATCAAGCAGGCGAGTGATTAGGGGTGAAAAGGCAGGCAGGCAAATAGGTTACAGTTGATCAGGCAAGGCAGGCAGAGGTGATTAGGGGCGATCAGCAGGCAGGCAAGCAGTTAGGGGAGATCAGGCAAGCAGTAAAAGCAGGCAAGTGGTTAAGGGCAATGAGGTAGGAAGGGAGAGTGGTTCGGGGCAATCAGGTAGGCAGGCAGGTAGGCAGGCAAGTGGTTAGGACAGTGAATGGCAAACTCATTAGTAAACAGAGCCAAATATCAATAGAACCATGGTTGAAATTTCTGTTGAGAGCCAGATTTTTTAAACTTCTAATGCCACTTCTTCAAAATAAGAGTCATCCAGGCTGTGGTATTTTGTGGAAGAGCCACACTCAAAGAGCCAAAGAGCTGTATGTGGCACTTGAGCCACAATTTGCCAACTACTGGGTTAGGAGATCAGGCCTAAACCAGCAGTCAGACTTCCCCTGACGGGTTCTGGATTGCTAGAGGGTGCAGGATGGGCTGAGGGCAACCACCCCCATGCACTGATTTGTGCACCAGGCCTCTAGTGTACAATAATCTGCAGTATCCCAAAGTGCAACTTTGCTGCCATAGTGTCATCACTGTACATTTTTCCAGCTTTATTGAGGTATAATAGTCAAAATTAAAAGTTATTTAAATTGTACAATCTAACAATTTAATATACATTGTGAAAGGTTTTCCTCCATCGAGTTAACACCCCCATCTCCTTACATATTTACCTTTTTATTTTTTTTTGGTGATAACATTTAACTTCTACTCTGTTAGCAAATTTAAATTATACTATACAGTGTTATTGTGTAGTCCCTGTACTTACTCTTAAGTTTGGATGCAGTAAAGCAGTTTTAGCTCAGCTTATGTGGCTCAGTCATTTAGTATGGGCCCATGCACCAAGAAGGTCTCCTGTTCAATTCCTGGTCACGTGGGAGGGTGAGGGCTTGAATCCCAGCATGGAACGCATAGGAGGCAGCCAATTGATGGTGATGCATCAATGTTTCTATCTCTACCTCTTCCTTCCTCTCTCTCTCAAGTCAATAAAAACATATTTATTTTAATAGAAAAGTTTACCTTAATACATAGGCTGGTAGAAAATGCAATTAATATTGTGAGCTATGCAAATATATTGGTATAATTAAAATGTTTTTAATAGTATTTAAATGCAATTAAAGTTACTTTTCAATTAAGAAGGAATTGAAGGAATTGAAGGAAATTCTTCTAATTCTTTAAAAGGTTTCTCTAGCACAGAGCTAGAAAGAATCTTAGTTCTTGGTGACTAGTGAGATCCTTTTAGGTGTTTGGAGGCCTCATATGCAACTACCATGCCTTAAATATGTCCCAATCAAGTGGCACACTTTATAAGTCTTTTATTATATGACTTGTACAAAACCAATATTTGTCATCATTCTTTTGGCACTTGTACCTGATAATTTTCACTTTATGTTTTCTTTCCATAGAGAGTTAATTGTACAAGTCTGCTTTACATTATACACTCTTATAAACTGGTGCATGAAAATTCATACACTTATTGGGGGAGGTCCTTCAGCCCATCCTACACCCTCTTGCAGTCCGACACCCCCTGGGGATGTCCCATATGCTGGATTAGGCCCGCTTCCCCGGGGGATCGGACATAAGCTGGCAGTCAGACATCCCTCTAGAAGCCTGGGATCCCCCTTGGGAAATGTCCCACTAACTGCTTAGGCCCATTCCCCACGGCAGGACTAAGCCATAAGTCAGACATCCTTAGCGCTGCCACGGAGGTGGGAGAGGCTCCTACCACCACTGCTGCTGCGCTGGCTTCTGGCTGAGTGGCGTTCCCTCTGTGGAAGCACACTGACCACCAGAGGGCAGCTCCTGCGTTGAGCATTTGCCCGTGGTGGTCAGTGCACATTATAGTCACCAGTCATTCCTGGTCGGTTTGCCGTTATGGTCAATTTGCATGTGCCCTTTTATTATATAGGATAGGATTATTTTAAGGCCTGAGGCATGAACTACTATAAAGTTTTTCAAAATTCAAAATTTATTGAAACTTTTTGAGGAAAAATATGTTTATTTTACTATTACTAGTAGTATCCATTTAAAAAAATCTCATCCAAGGACATTTTTTTCTTTCTTTCTTTCTTTTTTTTTAATAGGTCTTTATTGATTTCAGAGAGGAAGGGAGGGAAGAGAGAGAGAGGAACATCAATGATGAAAGAGAATCATTGATTGGCTGCCTCCTGCACACGCCCTACTGGGAATCGAGCCTTGACTGGAGTTGAATTTGGGACCCTTCAGTCTGCTGGCTTATGCTCTATTCACTGACCCAAACCTGCTATGGCCAGAGCCTGAGGACCTTTTCAGTGACTTGCGAGAGAGTAAAAGAGAGAGAGAAAGGGAGGGAGAGAGAAACATGGATAGGTTGCCTTTCTTATGCAACCCAACTGGGAATAGAACCCACTACCTAGGTACATGCCCTGACCTGGAATCAAACCCACAATCTTTTTCATGTATAGGATGACACTCCATCAATCAAGCCACTCAGCTGGGCGGTATCCCTTTTATAATGCTCAGAATTTTCTTAGGGTGTTAAACAGAATTCTCAGAGAAAATTGAAACAAACAAACAAACTACCTGAGTTTCTTTTTCTTGCAGTGATTTTAAAGTGCATGATTATTTGTTGTGAAAGTATATTTTTCTTATTTCCCTGCACATGATATTACTTCAGTCAAATCAAATGTACCAATTTTGACTACTCTTCAGAGACTTCTTTATAATTATACTATTTATTTATCCTGTCACCTTGCCAATTTACTGTATGTTCATTAGCTAACCAAGGAGGCTTTTACGTTTTCCTACCAAGATTCATAAAAGGGCAGATAAGACTGATTTTTTATGTTGATTCTTCTTATCTCCCTTTTTATATTTTTGTGTTTTACACATTTTCTCCTACATTGAAAAAAAAATTTCCCTGCATGACTCAATTTTGGAAATAGTTTTGGGTTTAATTTTATCAAAGTGTTTAAAAGGCAAATATAAATAATTTCTACTTTTCCAATTTAATCGTATTTACAATCCCATAGAATTTTTATTTAGAATGTTAATCCTTCACAAAATGTTCTTTCTTTTACCATAGATAACCTTGCTTGCTTATTAGAGATGCTGTATGACTGATCTGTAATCATAAATAGCACGTAATAGTATTTCAATGACCAGTGGCAATTCTTTTCTTGTTTTGTTTCTCTTTTCTGTTTCTGAGTTTACTTCATGCTTATACTAGTAAATCTGGGAAGAACATAAAATTAGAAAGAACCACTTGGGCATGTTTCTGTGTCCTTTCTCTATCCTTTCCCCCCTCAGAATTGAGATCATGTTTTATATCTGGTAGTTCTTACTTGAACAAAAGGAGAAATCTACCCTACCATAAGTATATTTTCATAGTGTTCAAAACCTTTATATGTAATATTTCTTTGGTGTATATACCATAATTTTCTTATCAATTTCCTTAATGTTATACCTTAGATTGTTGCTAAAATTTTTTTACTATTCCACAGCAGGAAATACTTTTTTTGCATAAGACTTTGTCAACATCTCAATTTCCAAAGTCTAGAATTCTTGAAAATAAAATTCCTGAATCAAAGACTATGAAATATTTCAAAACTATTAATTCATATTGCTATATACTTAAAAAACATGCAATTGACTTTCTTATCCCACCAGGCAGTTTATGAAAATGTCTTACTGTACCTTAAAATTTCTAATTTTTATTTCCTTATGTTCTTAGAATATTAAATATTTTTCAGATATTTGTTAAAAGTGGTACTTCCTTTTGTTTTAATATTTATTCATGATATCCACTTTGTTCTTTTTATCTGTTGAGGGATTAATTTTCTTATTTATGAATATGTAACAGTATTATATGGAATGGATATTAACATTTTGTCATGTTGGCAGAAAATATTTTTCCAATTTGTTTGTATATTAGATTGAAATCAGAATTACCATAAAAGTGTTCTACAAATTCTGTTGGCAGTATTAACTTTGATATGAATAGATGCAATAAATAATATATATATACACATATAGAATTTCATTTAAACTTTTTTTTTTTTTTTGGTGAAGGGAACGTTGAAAGATGCTAAATTTGATATTATTTCCTAGAATCTAAATTTATATAAAGAAACTACATGGCTCTATTTTCAAAATTAGCACACTTTCTTAACAGGCTTGTAAAATGTATATCATTTTATATGTTATAGTTAGTAATTTAAACATTTAACACTTAACTGTCTATTTTATAAGCTCAGAATAATATATAAACATTTGCTAATAAGTGTTTTTGTTTTAACTCCATGTAAAGATGTTTTGTTTTGCAGATGTGTGATTAATGTTAATGGCAAATGAGTATCTAATTTGAACATTGGTTTAGGGTTCTGTTTTTAAATAATGAATGGTTTCTTAATCATAAAAGCTCTCCTGAGTTTTAAATATGTTGTTAGGATTTGAAGATGTAAATTTTCTTTCCTCTGCTGACATACTCTGATAAGGATTTTTCAAATTTTACTACTGTATATACAATTCATATGTATGTGTATGTATGTGTGTGTGTGTGTATATATATATATGTATATGTATGTGTGTGTGTGTGTGTGTATATATATATATATATATATATATATATATATATATATAATCTTTTCCAGAAAATTTCTTAAGTATATATCCAAATTAACCAGGTATGAACTCAGTTCCTTCCTTCCTTCCTTCCTTCCTTCCTTCCTTCCTTTTCTTCCTTCCTTTTCTTCCTTTTCTTCCTTTCTTTCCTTCCTCACCTGAGACAGCTAGACCAGTAGTCCCTATGAACCAGAGACTCTAGCTATCAGTTTGAGAATAGCAAACTTGTGGTTCGTGAGGTACTTCTATGTCTTCCTGGCTTGTGAACATTCTGTCCCATGGTTGAAGCCAGATCATCCCCTTTTACAGTAGCAACTCAGGAATAGTGTCATGAACATGTGAAATCATCACTCAACAAAAGATGTAAGAAAAAAGTTTCAGGCAAGGATATTAGTAATAGACATATCACTGTAGAATGTAAGAAAATCTGAATTATTTTCTAAGTTAATGTGTTAAAGACTGCCTGTTAGTAAAACCAGAAATGATATGGGGGGTGAGAAATAGGAATGACACAAATGCTTTCAATGAATAATGCACCTCACATCTTTGTGCTTATTTTACTCTTGTTTATAATTTGAGATTTGGCTTAGACCTTCCGTCAGACTTCTTTTGTCCTTCAGTGCACGTAAGGCACCATCTAGCTTTGTACTTTTGTTCATATTAGAATTTTCTGTAAACATCTAGAGAGCAAAGATAGTGTTTCTAGGATCTAGTATAGAGCTTGGTATATAGAGGTGCTCAATAAGTATTTGTAGAACTGAATATAGATTTAGGAATAACTGTACCTATTCTGGTTAATGCTAAGAAACAAAAGTTAAAGTTTATGTAAGTTTTGATTCTCTTCTCAATAACTGTGCAAAACAATAGAATATAAAAGGTACACTCTCTGAATATTCATTAATTCAGTACATTTATTAAGCACTCACTCTGAACCAGAACTATGCTAGACTTTGAAATGTCTGCACTTTAAATGTATCTCATCAAGTAAGTATTTTGGCCTTTAGTTAAGAGCCACTTGGTAATTGTTAGGTATTTTTGTTAGATTTGATCTTCTTTACAAATTATTATTCGACATAGAACAAGATTAAAATTTTAAGAATTCAGTAAATATCTTATTTCACTTTCCAACACATAAATAAATATTTCTTAAGTGTTGATACCTCCAGGACTCAGGAGATAAATCTGCACTCAATAGATTTATTCCAGGTGACTTGTTACTTAATAAGTAAATATAGTTTAAAACCTCGCTGTATTTTCCTACAAAATAAAAATATTAAATTCAATTTTTATTCAACTGTTAACTGGAACTAAATAGATATAGAATGTAGTTCAGGCTACAAAATAATTTTATTCAATTCTTTTTCCTTTTTACACTGTCTCCAACTTCCAACTCCCTCCTGTCTTCCAAAGCTGATGTTTAAAATCTCCTGGTAACTGAATGATTATTCTTATTCTCTTCTCTCACCAGTTCTATAAGAAAGCTTCTTGCCCTGTGTGGGCAAAAGTGTAACAAAACCTTTTGTCCTTCAACATGAGAGTTTGACCTTCTATTCTGTTTCCTTGGTAACCTGATAAAGGTAGTATATCAGCTGTGTCACTAGGCAACATTGCTTATGGTAAAAATGACTTCTAATTGATAAACTTCATGTGTACTGATAGCATTATAAATACCTGGCTGGAAGCCATATTTCTTGTATGTGGCTTCTCTTAAAAATGGATATGTCCCTTGAGGGGAGATATGCCTATAGAGTTGATACAAAAAATAATGACTCCAGGTGGGGCATGAGGCTTCCAGGTCAGTGTAACTCCCTCATCTGCTTGATGTGGGTCTCATCTTGTATGGAAGCCATGATCTAGAAGGGCAGAAAGAAAACTCCCAGATGGCTGTATGAACTACTACATTG
The DNA here is from genome assembly GCA_011751065.1 of Lasiurus cinereus. NCBI lineage: Eukaryota > Metazoa > Chordata > Mammalia > Chiroptera > Vespertilionidae > Lasiurus > Lasiurus cinereus. The sequence continues at coordinate 36,703,472 of JAAGEH010000393.1, read as the reverse complement.
ACTGCTGCAAGGACTTCTTCAGAAGAGGAACACAGAACACTGCCCTATTATTATACTATTTAGCTTGGTATTTAGTATTTGTTGGACTTCCAATAAATATTGATGGTGAGGACAAAAATAAACTAATGTGAGCTTTCTGATTAGAAAATTTCATAGATATTAGTATACTCTTTGCTTTTCAAAAGCAATGTGAGTATAACTGGAAAATAATAAACCTTAACAGAATATAATTTTTTACATGAGCATTTGGCAGTAATAATTTTGAAATGATCATGAGTGGCTAGAGGAGTGCTGATTTCCTTATTCTTCCAGACTCTGTTGTGGTATTATACATAGGTGTTGGGAGAATAAAGACTCCCTTCTTTGAAAGGGCCACAGGAGAAGGTGTCCTCTGGGTTTCCATGAAGGTAAATAGGTCTCAAGAGGGAGCATTTTGTGAAGATGAAGTGTCATGGGGGATTGTCAATTGTTAATTACTAATTATCTCTCTATATAAAAGCCTAAGCAACCATTACAACCTATTGGTCAGTAGCTATGATGTTCACTGACCACCAGGGGCAAACTCTCAACACAAGAGCTGACCCCTGGTGATCAGTGCACTCCCACAGCCAACCTCCTGGAAAACTTCCCGCAGTCCCTCCCCACTAGCCCAGCTGATCTGGGCAAGACTGCCCCAATCAGCCCTGATCCCTGGCCAGGCTGAGGGACCCCACCTGTGCACAAATTTGTGCACCAGGTCGCTAGTAGTACCAATAAAAGAGATGCAGTAGAAAAGTATTGTTGGAAGGAATTATTGGAAAGATGGCTCAAGAAAGAAGCACAGAGTAGAGTGTGGCAACAAATGAAGCCTATAGCTGGCTCTAATGGAGGAGTTATATGTCAAGGGGTAGCCAAAAATGACACAGCTATAGGCATAGTGGTATAAACTGGATTTAGGTTGGTTTCGTTTTTTATTTTTTGTTTGCTTATAATCACAAGCAAAGGTAAAAATTGATATACTCTTATTTGAAATCATAGTAGAAGTCTAGAACCCTGCCTCCTATCTTTTTCTAACCTCCATCCCATTGCCCTTCTTTCCTAAAGTGCTAGACTAGGCTAAAAGAAATAGAAACAATTGTCCTGAAAGTCTTATAACATTATCTATTAGTTCTTTTTTCCCATCTATAAATATTTCTATGTGTATATCTAAAAGAAAAGAACTCAATTAAAAAATAACTACACTACCATTACCATACTTTAAAAAGTTTGTAGTCCTTAATTATCATCATACATCACTCAATTTTCAGAATTTTCCAATCATATTATGTTTGGCTTTTTGTGGAGGTTGTTTTTATTTTATAATCCTCTATTTTAATCAGGATCTAAATAAAATCCATGCATTGCAGTTGGTTGATGTATCTCTTAAGTGTTTCTAAATCTCAAGGTTTGTACTCTCACTATTAATAATTGATTAAATTGGAGTTTATATGTATAATTTAACAATAGAGATTTTAGAAAATAACAATATGTAAGAATTAAATATATGAGAAAATATTTAATCTAGTTTTTTTTATTTAGTCCACATATGAATATATTGATCATCAAAATAAGTGATTTGCAAGAAATCAGAAGCCACTAGTAATAAGCCAACTTATTTACTTGTAAATAACATCTATATAGTTGTTTTTCTTCTGTTTTTTTTTCTTTTTTTCCCCTATTGCCCTCCCCACCCCCCAGTACATGCCCTCATCCATCTCTACTCCCCTCCCTCGCCCCTTCCCCTTGCCTCCCCCCATTGCCCTGTATCCACTGGCTATGCCTACACACACATGCATACAAGTCCTTCCTTTGATTTCCTATAGGCCCCTCCTCCCCAACTTCCCCTGCCTTCCCACTGTAGCATGACAGTCTGTTCAATGCTTCTTTGCCACTGCGTCTGCTTACCCCCACCCCACCCCCTGATTCTTGTCTCTAAAAACATCTTGCCCCTGTAGGCTAGAAATAAACCCACCAGAGCAAAAGAAAAATGATTGAGTCCCAATTTCAATGTCCGATAGCTTTGAGTCCCAGTTTCAATGTCAAACAGTTCCTTATGTGTACATGTCATCAATGGTATCTGGATACTGGACAAATGGTGGCTATGCGGGTCTGACCCTCTCTGGTTTGGTCCTGGGCATCCTGTAGCGATGCTCAGCTGCCAACTGCTCACATGGCAAGGCGTCGTCAGTGTCTTCAATCTCTGGACAGTTTCTCCTCTTGCCTTCCTGGTTGGCGCAGACCTGTCAGTTCCTCTCTGTGGCAGGAGTCCACTTGGTCTTGGAGTTGTTTTCTGTATATAAACATATTCTCGACCAAGAGTTAATAAAGGAATCTTTTCTGTGAAATTGACTTGGGCTCCATTTTATTTTTGCCTACTCGCTTTTCCTTTGGCTTATTTTGACACCATGTGTGTTTTTCATGGGTGTCTTGCTGTTAGCATTACAAATGGAAATTAATTTTCCTAAGTGAAAATTTTCTAAATGTAATTTACATACCAGATATTTTTCCTTACATGCTATTATCCTACTCTCCCACCCCCTTTTTTTGATTAATGAAGAATTTGGTAAAATTTTTTAATGCAATCTTGATCATTTTAAATTTTAACTTTTTACACACAAATATGTGTTTTATGTTCATTGCATATTAAGCAATTTTATCATGAGATGAGCTATCAATATAAATTTTAATTAATACTTTAGAAACAGCTTTTTGTCCAGTACACTTAAATTTTCTTCGGTGTTCGTTTATTTCAGTTTGCCAATTTAAATTAAACTGAAAGCTTGATAAATCTTTTAGGTCAAATTTAATACTCTACCAACAATAGATTGCCCTGTATATATTAGTGGAAAGGTTTATTTGCATTGAGTAGGCACTGAACATTCCTAGTACTAGGCTTAATTTAGATATAGGGCAGCTGCTGTTGGCATGTTTCTGTCTGTTACCTGGGTCCTCATCTGAGCTGGGCCACATCTCTGTTACCTGGGTTCCGATCTGTGCTGAGCGTGGGAAGCAAGGTAGCCATGGGAGCAGGACACCGCCCTCCGAAGGGGTGAAGGTTCAGACCCCTGTAAGGTTGGAGGGGGCAGGGTGAGGGTCTGTGTCCCACCTCTGTTGGTCTCCAAGTTCTCTCCTTATGGCCCCTCTGCTACTGTGCCTGTCTTAGGTTGTTCCTTCCCTGAGGAATCTTACCCATCTCTGGCTAACCAGTCATCCTCAGGGGCCAAGTGGGGTGTTGTGAGGTTCGGTTCTGTTACCTCAGGATAGCCTATGCCCCCATGGCCTCCATGCCCAGCACCTGCCTTGGGGATCCCCTCGCCTGCTGGTGGAGGCCCTGGCACTGCTCACTTATCTTGGGGCCTTCAGGTTCCTTCTCCAGGGAGGGCCCAGCTCACACCACTTGGCCAGAGACAGATCCATTATACCAGCCACCTCAAGGCTTCAACCTCAGCATGAATAGAGAGCTCAGGCTACAGCTGAGGGCCCTTGGGTTGTGAGAAGGGAGTCCCTCTTGGCAGAAGAGGCCAGTATAGAATGCTCAAGTGCCTTCCCAGTGCCTCAATTCCTTCTGAAAGGAATTAAATCCTTTCGTGTCCTCTTTTTAAATTGCTGCTAAACATTCAAAGAATTAGTTTGTACGTTTGTTTGGGATAGTTGTACAATATGCTGTGAAATATCAAAAATTAAATGATATTGTAGAATATCATGTAAGGATATTCTTTGCTCTAGGCCATGGCAATTCAATTTCAAACGGGCTGTCAATTTCTTTTTGTAACTTTATGTAAACTATTTCAGGGAGGCAAAAACACAGATTACTTACCTTAGCTCAAGAGGCCAAATATCTTGACTTTCAATTACTGTCCTTATGCGCTTAAAGGAAACTTCTCTTTATTTCCTTCCAAAATGATTTTCATGTTACAGAGTTTCATTTAAAAATCTTTGTCTCATGAAGTAATTTCTCTTAAGGTTATTGAGACCACTGTATGGATTCCCTCTCCTGACACACCTTCCCCATTGTCTGTGCCCAATGATTATGCTCATACACATGTACGAAGGTCCCTCTGTTGATCTCTCCCCCTTATTCTCACCAACCCCCACCTTCCCCAAGGTTTGATGCTTTGATCAACATTTATCATTCTCTGGATCTGATCTTGATCATCAGTTTATGTCATTCATTGTATTCCACAGGTGAGTGAGATCATGTGATATTTGTCTTTCTCTGCTTGGCTTATTTCAGTAAGCATAATGCTCTCCATGTTCATCCATGTTGTTCCAAATGGTAGGAGCTCTTTCTTTTTTACCTCAGCGTAGTATTCCATTGTGTAGATGTACCACAGTTTTTTAATCCAGTCATCTGCTGATGGGCACTTAGGCTATTTCCAAATCTTAGCTATGGTGAATTGTACTGCTATGAACACTGGAGTGCATATATCCTTTTTGATTGGAGTTTCTAGTTTCTTGGGGTATATTCCTAATAGTGGGATCACTGAGTCAAATGGAAGTTCCATTTTTAGTTTTTTGAGGAGACTCCATACTGTTCTCCACAGTGGCTGCATCAGTCTGCATTCCCACCAGCAGTGCACGAGGTTTCCTTTTTCTCCGCATCCTCGCCAACACTTGTTGTTTGTTGATTTGTTGATGATAGCCATTCTGACAGGTGTGAGATGGTACCGCATTGTTGTTTTGATTTGCATCTCTCTGATGATTAGTGACTTTGGCATTCCTTCTGTCTTCTTTTGAGAAGTGCCTATTTAGATCAGTTGCCCATTTTTTGATTGGATTGTTCATCTTTTTGTGAAATTGTATGAGTTTCCTGTAAATGTTGGAGATTAAACCCTTATCATTGATATCATTGGCAAATATGTTCTCCCATGCAGTGGGCTTTCTTGTTGTTTCCTTGATGGTTTCCTTTGCTGTGCAAAAGCTTTTTATTTTGAAGTAATCCCATTTGTTTATTTTTTCTTTAGTTTCCATTGCCTGAGGAGCTGTGTAGGTGAAGAAGTTCTTCTGCATATGTCAGAGATTTTGCTGCCTCTGGATTCCTCTAGTATTTTTATGGTTCCCCATCTTATGTTTAAGTCCTTTAACATTTTGAGTTTATTTTTGTGTATGGTGTAAGTTGGTGGTCTAGTTTCATTTTTTTGCATGTTTCTGTGCAATTTTCCCAACACCATTTGTTGAAGAGACTGTCTTGACTCCATTGTATGTTTGTGCCTCCTTTGTCAAATGTTAATTGAGCATAGTGGTTTGGGTCGATTTCTGGGTTCTCTTTCCTATTCCATTGGTCTATGTGTCTGTTCTTGCACCAGTAGCAGACAGTTTTTAGAACAGTGGCTTTGTATTACAGCTTGAAATCTGGCATTGAGATCCCTCCTACTTTGTTCTTCTTTCTCAGGATTGCTGCAGCTATTCAGGATCTTTTTTTATTCCAGATGAAATTTTGGAAAGTTCGTTCTAGGTCTGGGAAGTATACCTTTGGTATTTTCATGAGGATTGAGTTGAATTTACAAATTGCTTTGGATAGAATGGACATTTTGATGATATTGATTCTCCCAATCCATGAACATGGTATGTTCTTCCATCTGTTTATGTCTTCCTCTATCTGTTTTTTTTAGAGTTGTGTAGTTTTCTGTGTATAGGTCTTTTACCTCCTTAGTTAAGTTTATTCCTAGGTATCTTAATTTTTTTTTGGTGCGATGGTAAATGGGATTGCTGTTTTAGTCTCTCTTTCTGTAAGTTCATTATTGGTATATAGAAATGCCAAAGATTTCTTGGTGTTAATTTTGTATCCTGCTACATTGCTGAATTCATTTATTAAGTCTAATAATTTTTTGATGGAGTCTTTAGGGTTTTCTATGTACAGTATCATGTCATCTGCAAATAAGGACAGTTTTACTTCTTCTTTTCCTATTTGGATGTCTTTTATTTCTTTTTCTTGTCTGATAGCAATGGCTAATACTTACAGCACTATATTAAATAGTGGTGGTGAGAGTGGGCATCCCTGTCTTGTTCCTGTTTTTAGGGGGAATGGTTTTAGTTTTTGCCCATTGAGTTTGATGTTGGCTGTGGGTTTGTCATATATGGCTTTTATTATGTTGAGGTATGATCCTTGTATTCTCACCTTGCTGAGAGTTTTTATTAAGAAAGGGTGTTGGATTTTTCCAAATGCTTTTTCTGCATCAATTGATATGACTGTGATTTTTATCTCTCAATTTATTTATGTGATGTATCACGCTTATTGATTTGCAGATATTGTACCATCCTTGCATCCCTGGGATAAATCTTGCTTGGTCATGGTGTATGATCTTCCTGACATACTGCTTGATTCGATTTGCTAGAATTTTGTTGAGGATTTTGGCATCTATGTTCATGAGGGATATTGGACGGTATTTCTCTTTCATTGTGTTATCTTTATCGGGTTTTGATACTAGGGTGATGCTGGCTTTATAGAAGGAGTTTGGAAGTATTCCTTCCTCTTGAATTTTCTGGAATAATCTGAAAAGAATGGATTTTAGTTCTTCTATGAGTGTTTGGTAAAATTTCCCTGTGAAGCCGTCTGGCCCTGGGCTTTTGTTTGCTGGAAGCTTTTTGATGACTGCTTCAATTTCTTCCATAGTTATCAGTGTGTTGAGATTTTTAGAATCTTCCCGTGTGAGTTTTGGAAGGTTGTATGTTTCTAGGAATCTGTCCATTTCCTCTAGGTTGTGAAATTCATTAGAATAGAGTTGTTCATAATATTTGTTAACAATCTTTTATATTTCTGTGGGGTCTGTAGTTATTTCCCATCTCTCATTTCTGATTTAAGTTAGTTCCTCTCTCTTTGCTTCTTGGTGAGCCTGGCTAAAAGTTCATCAATCTTGTTTATTCTTTCCAAGAACCAGCTCTTTATTTTGTTAATTTTTTGGTATCTTTTTTTTTTTTGTCTCTATGTCATTCATTTGTACTCTGATCTTTATTTTTTCCTTCCTTCAGCTCACAGTGGGCTTTTCTTGTTGCTCTCTTTCTAATTCTTTGAGTTGTCAAGTTAGGTGATTCATTACCATTTTTTCCTGTTTTTTTGAGGTAGGCCTGTAGAGCTATAAACTGTCCTCTCAACACTGCTTTCATTGTGCCCCATAGCATTTGCGTTGTTGTGTTTTTATTGTCATTAGTCTCCAGAAAATTTTTAATTTCTTCTTTAATCTCATTTATAACCCAATCATTGTTTAGTAACATGCTATTCAACTTCCAAGTGTTTGAATTTTTTGGAATGTTTTTATTGTAGTTTATTTCTAATTTTATGCTATTGTGATCTGAGAAAATGCTTGATATGATTTCAATCTTTTTGAATTTGGGGAGACTTTGATTATGTCCCAATACGTGGTCTATTTTTGAGAATGTCCCATGTGCACTTGAGAAGAATGTGTATTCTGTAGCTTTTGTGTGGAATCCTCTGAAGATGTCAATTAGGTCCATCTGATCTAGTGAGTTATTTATTATTTCTGTTTCTTTGCTGATTTTTTGTCTAGAGGATTTGTCCAGAGATGTTAGTGCTGTATTAAAATCCCCTACTATGATTGTACGGTTGTTGATCTCTTCCTTGATTTCCTCCAGGAGTTTGTGGTTTTTTTTATGTATTTTGGGGCTCCTGTATTAGGTGCGTATATGTTTACCAGAGTTGTATCTTCTTGAAGAACTGCTCCTTTTAGTATTATGTAGTGGCCTTCCTTATCTCTTGTTATAACATTTACTTTGAGGTCTATTTTATCAGATGTAAATATCGCTACCCCAGCTTTTTTCTCATTTTTATTTGCCTGAAAAATGTTTTTCCATACCTTCACTCTCAGTCTGTGTGAATCCTTTTCTCTGAGGTGGGTCTCTTGTAGACAGCAAATGTATGGGTCCTGTTTTCTTAACCATTTAGCTACCCTATGTCTTTTGATTGGTGCATTTAACCCATTTACGTTTAATGATATTATTGACAAGTTCATGTTTGTTATATTTTTCCTTAGTGTTTGTGGGTGTGTTTTTTTTTGTTTTTTTTGCCTTTCTCTTTCATCTTTTTACTGTAGTCCCTTTAGCATTTCTTGCATGTTAGTGATAAACTCTCTTAGCCCTTTCTTGTCTGTAAAGCTCCTGATTCCACCTTCAATTTTGAATAATAGCCTTGCTGGGTATAGTGTTCTTGGGTTCAGACCCTTGTTTTGCATCACTATATAATTTTATTCTATTCCCTTCTGGCTTGGTGTGTTTCTGTTGAGAAATCCATTGATATTCTCATAGGAGATCTCTTGTAGGTAACTTTCTGTCTCTCTCTGGCAGCCTTTAAGTTTCTTAGTTTGTCGTTAGTGTTCACCAATTTAATTATGATGTGTCGTGGTGTCGGTTTTTTGGTTTTCAGTTTGTTTGGGGTTCTGTGTACTTCTTAGACTTTCATATTTTTTTCTTGCCAATATCAGGGAAATTTTCTGTCATTATTTTTTCAAATAGGTTTTCTATTCCCTGCTTTTCTTCCACTCCTTCTGTTATCCCAATTAAGCCTATGTTGTTTTGTTTTGTGTGGTCCCAAAGCTCCCTTAGGCTCTGTTCTTGTTTTTTAAGTATTTTTCCAGTTGTTGCTATGTTTGTGTGTTTTTTTCTACCTTGTCTTCTAATTTGCTGATGTGGTCCTCAGCCTCTCCTAAGTCTACTCTTTAGGCCTTCCATTGTGTTCCTTATTGCAGCTATGTCGTTCTTCATCTCCTCTTGGTTTCGTTTCATGTTGGTGACATTCTCATTCAGCTCCTTATAGTTCTCATTGAGTTGTGTGATATTGTTGTTGAGTTGTGTGTATTCGTCTTCCATCCGTTTAAACATCCTTAAAACCATTACTCAATTCTTTCTCTGAAAGGCTGCTCACTTCAATTTCATCTAACTCTCTTTCTAGTGATTCCTCTTTTTCTTTCCTTTGGGGATTGCTTTTACGTCTTCCCATGTTTTCTGCTTTGGAGGCAGAGGTCCCAGGGTTCGCGGGAATGCAGGGCCCGCAGGAATGCATGATCCACGGGTCTTTGGGACTCTGGCTGGAGTGGCTGTTGGGTCGCAGGGCATCTCCAATGCCTGTCTAGCTGGCGGTGTTGGTGAGTTCTCAAAGAAAAGCCCTGTTTCCCTTCAAGATGGTGTGGGCTCCGTGCCCGAGTTCCACAGTCCAGGGAGTGAAAGCCATGATGGCAGTCTCTCCCCATCCAAGAGAGCCTGAAGTGCCAACCCCCACTGCTCCCACGAGATTCAACTGTCCCTCACTCAATCACACACCCACCACACACACCCACACACTCTCTTTTTGTCCCCTCACTCACTTCCTCTTCCTTACCTCAGTCCTGCCAGCCACCATCATCCCAGAATCTTTATATAGTTGTTTTCTTAATTTGCCCTACAAGTGCATATTAGAAAGTAAATATCCTGATTATTCAATCCTGGGTAGGAAAGCAGGTCTCAAAAATGAAATGATTGGTAGTTTACCTTTAGGAACTAGTTTGAAAACTTGAAGTAGAGTAATAACGATGTGTTTTTTGTTGTTGTTTTAAAAAACATATTTTATTGATTGTTTTACATAGAGGAAGAGAGAGGGATAGAGAGTTAAAAACATCGATGAGAGAGAAACATCAATCAGCTGCCTCCTGCACTCCTCCTACTGTGGATGTCCCCGCAACCAAGGTACATGCCCTTTGACCAGAATCGAACCTGGGACCTTTCAGTCCACAGGCTGATGCTCTATCCATTGAGCCAAACCGGTCTTACACCCTGAGTTTTAAAATAGATTGCAAGTAGACTGAAGGTGAGAGTATGTTTGGTGTCAGTCAGGATAGTCTATATTGTGAAGCAGTGAGAAACAGCCACAAAACCTCAGTGGTTTAAAACAACAAATGTTCATTTCTTCTTCTCCTTGCATGACTATCATGAGCAAAGTTACCCCTGCTCATAATAGTAACTTAGGGACCTTATGGAGCAGCCACTATTTCAATCATTACTGATCACCCTGGAAGGTCTTAGAGCTACAATTAAATGTTGCAGCCTAGATGTCACACATCCAATCACAGGCTGTGAGTTGTTAGTCTTCTATGTGCCTCAGAGAGAGGAACCAGCTATTGGTGAGCAGCACAAATAACTAACACTAGTAATGAGTCTGTTACTACACTGTTAACAGATACGCTAATTCACTCATTTATTTATTAACCTAATATTTATTGAATGGCTGCTATGTACAAGTTATTTTACTAGACAGTGAAAATATTAAAGTGCATAAAACATGTTCCATTCCTTCTCTCTAGGTTTTCAGAACTAGTAGAGGCAAGAGGCAAGTAATTCTATATTAAGGTTCAGCAAATGACCTATAGGCCAAATCTGGCCTGCAGACTGTTTTTCTAGGGACCTTAAACTAAAAAAATGTCTTACATTTTTAAAGGCATACAAACAAAAATAGAATAAGAGAGATTGTAAGTACAGCCTAAAATATTTATTATCGACTCATTCTAGTGAAAACTTCACTGACCTCTGATCTATAACATCTGTCCTTAAATTTGAATCTCCTCAGATGAATTGCAGTCTAGACATTGTCAGATAAATGGTGCACAATTACCTTATAAGCTCTGCATATCCTTTAATAATGTGCCTTTGATTTTATCTAATAATATATTTTATGGATATATTTCTTTTCCTGTGTTGTTGGAATGGTGATTTAAAAAATTGTTAATTTTAGAGAGAGAGAGGGGGGAGGAGGGAGGGAGGGCGGGAAAAGGAAAGGTAAGGGAGGAACTTAGGGAGGGAGGGAAGGAGAGAAACATCGATTTGTTCCATTTCTTTATGCATTCCTTTGTTGCTTCTTGTAAGTGCCCTGACTAGGGATCAAACCAGTAACGTCATATCAGACATGATACTTCAAGTAAATGAGCTACCTGGCCAGAGCCAGAATGGTGATTTTATTAGTATCTTGAGTGCTCTTGTTACTGAGCATTGGAGATATAGGGTCCCTATTCAATTTGATGCATATTTAGGTAGCCACAAATTTATCACACTTCTAAAATGTGCATATGCAGATAATAAGTAATGATTTATTGGCAAAAAGAAATTAGAGTAACCATGAGGATATCTGCTTCCACAGAGAAATAAAGCTACACTTGATCAGTCAGTGAGTGGAAGTACACATAAAAGTAGGGTTTTTATTTTCTGTACTATGGACTGGGCTACTCTATTAAGGATTATAATTTTAGATATTTCCTAAACCGAGTAAGAATCTGTGGTTCAAAGTAAATGGAGTTCAAAGAATATATGTCAATTCCCTGCTATGAATGAGGCACTTGAGATACAAGGACAAGTGAGAATCACTCCTAATATTCAAGTTCGAAATAAGAAAAAGAATATTCTGATTCAGGTTGAGAGGAATAGGATTGTATAAAACAAATCTGGTTTATTCTAAAGCAATTTTGGAGGAAAGCCTCCAAAATATGTAACTTCCAAAGTGTCAGAAGAGAAATAAATGCCTTTAGCTTATACTTAATACAGTCTTGTATTGACCTTCAGAGCTCAGTTCAGTTATATCTTCACTTTTATTTGCATGTTAGAATATGGAATACTGCCAGATTCCACGTCAGTTTTAGGATCTACTTAAGGTATTCTTATGTCTGGGATGTAGATTGTCAGTGCCCAAAACACCTTTTTAACAACAGTATAGAATTCTAGTCTCGATCAAAGTCAGCTTCTATCCTGTTGAATTTTTATAGATTTGGGGAATTTTTTTTTTTTTAAATCTGGTGTTTCAGTGCTTGAACCAATAAATGTTAACCTCAACTATTTCATAAGCACTGGAGTTTATTAGTGCACAAGCATATTTTTCAAGTGAATATCAAGTTGGCATTGTATTTGACTAACCTTCTGTTTGAGGACTAGCAGATTACTCTAAATATACCAAATGTGCCAGTGTTTACTATCAACTATGTATAATTCATTCTCATTTCTATTGACTGCTGCTATATGTAATTATCAAATTATCATTTAAAATTACCTTTATCTTATGTAGTTATTTTATTGCTAATTTCCATAAAGTGAACTGCCTTACAGCTTATCCACTGCTGTAATCATATAATACCTTATGACTGACTGCCCTTTCTATGGCACCTAAAATAGTCCAGTGTAAGCATATAGTATCCAATGATACTTCTTTCACCACATTTTCATCCTTTCAAATCTCTAATTTCTACATTACTAATTTAACCTTCTTGTTAATTATGAGCTTCTTGTGTTTAATATTAATTGCACATATAATTTCACCTAACTTTGTACCATAGGTATAATTTGGAATTACCCAATAATTCTGTCATTTTTGTTGGAAAATTTAATGTAAAAAGTAGGTATTTATCATGAAGTTATTTTATCAATTATTTTATTAACTATAAAAATATTTTATAAAAATATTTTACTCATGAATGCTACACAGACTTGAACAAATAACCTCCATACCTAACCTTCTAACACATATTTATGGAAAAGTAATATTTAATATTGTTGACTCATCTGTCATCTATTCTTTACATATAGCTTTTCTGTCTTCATTTTCAGTAGTCCACTGAAATATGCCCAGGTCAAAATCATTAAAATTTTTAAACAAAATTAAGTGATAAAGTGATTGAAATTATTTACTGATACTCAAGTCAGTTCTAATTCACAAAATGCTGACCTAGAATCTCATTGTGAATAGTTTTGCTCTATCTTACAATTTCAAAACCACTATCTTTGTATTCCCATAATTCTGAATGCTAGGTTTTGCCAAGCCTCGTTCACTGTCTTAGATCAGTGATATTTATATGTGTTAAAGGTAACAGTTGTGTTGACAGCAATAACATCCACTGAGGATATTGTTATAATTGGAGAAGCATTATCAACTTTGAAAATACAAACTAGGGAAAGAATCTTGTTGGTTAGTGGGTGAATACAAAAAAATACACAATTCTCTAAGTACCTGACATTCTCAAGTCAGAAAGGCGGCTCTTGCCCATATACTGTATCCCTATCACAGTTATAGTTGTGGTCAATCTCGTTCCTATTAAAACTTGCCTTTGCCCATTTTGATTAATGTCCAGATTCCTGAAGCTATGTAATAAACCATGTTATCATATTAATAAATACAACTTTATCTTTAATCTTTTGGAATTATTGAAAAAACAAAAACAAAAACATAATCTTATTGTGTAAAGGAAATTTAGAATCAAGATGAAGGTGCAATATGGGGACCTAGAATTAGAAGCAGGTGACTAATCTTTCTTTCAATTATAGCATATTTTATATCCATATGTAAATTTAGAAGTAAGTTTGCTTAAGCTGAAGTAATTATATCTTGTAATATGAGAGATATATTGAAATTATAATACTCTAATAAAATCAGTTATATATGGAAATTCAATGTATTCTCTTATTTTGTTTTAGACATATCTTCTACAGATAGCAAATTTCAAATAACTTCAAAAAATAATCCAGGAATGTTGGGTCATAAAAGAAACAGAAGTTTAATTTAGATTAATGTTATCTTCTTCAAAAAGTATAATTCTTTCCCAGAACATTGTCCTGTGTACCAAAAGGTTGCTAGTTCAATGACCATACCAGAGCTCATACCTGTGTTGTGGGTTTGATGCTTAAGTTACACTTTTTAAATTGTCTGTGAGAAAGATAAGTACATATATGACTTCTTTGCCAATTTGTGGATCTACTGACAAGTAAAAGTAAATAAAAATTATGAAGTAATGAAAAAAGTTTAAAGTAAAAAAAATAAAATTATGAAAATTATGATTACAACTATGTAAATATACAACTATGTAAACAAAAAATATTAGAAGGAAATGTATCAAAATACATGGTTATATTAAGGTTCTAAGATTAAGGCTTTTATTCTTTCAGATTCCAATATTTTTGTACAATTATAGTTGTTACTTTCATGATATGAACAATAAAATAAATATGTTTTTATAAGCAGTAATAAAGATAAGATAAATATAGAAAAGCATTTACTGATTCTAATATAGAAAATTCAAAGGCACTTATTAAATTCTAGAGGCCCAGTGCACTGATTTGTGCACTGGTGGAGTCCCTTGGCTTGGCCTATGGGGATCAGGCAAAAACTGACTCTCTGACATCCCCTGTGGGGTCCCAGATTGCAAGAGGGAGCAGGCCAGGCCAAAGGTCCCCACTGGTGCATGATCAGGGCCAAAGAGGGACCATGGGAAGGTTCCAGGGTGTGTCCAGCCCTTCTTTACCAGTCCCAATCTGGGCCAGGGAGGGACCGTAGAGGGCTCTAGGATGTATCTGGCCCCTTTTGCCCAGTCCTGATTTGCCGGACCCCAGCTAACCTTCTAGTTCGAGTGTCTGCCCCTTGGTGATTCAGTGTGCCTCATAGTGACTGGTCAAATGGTCAGACACTTAGCATATTAGGCTTTTTATTATATAGAACTAGAGGACCAGTGCACGAAGTTCATGTACGGGGGGTTGTCCCTCAGCCCTGCCTGTACCCTCCAATCTGGGACCCCTTGAGGGCAGTTGGACATCCCTGTCACCATCTCAGCTGCTTGCCTGCCTGCTTTTCTGATTGCCCCTAATAGCTTCTGCCTGGCAGTCTGATCACCCCATAACCACTCCTCTGCCAGCCTGACTGATGCCTAACTGCTCCCCTGACAGCATAGTTGCCCCCAACTGTCCTCCCCTATAGGCCTGATATCCCCCAACTGCCCTTCCTTGCAGGCCTGGTCCCTCCCAAGTGCCCTCCCCTGCTGGCCATCTTGTGGCAGCCATCTTGTTTCCACTTGGGGGCAGGAACTTTGACAACATAGGGACAGCCATCTTGTGTGTTGGAATGATAGTCAATTTGCATATTACTCTTCTATTAGATAGGATAGAGGCCTGGGGTACATGGGTGGGAGCCAGCTGGTTTGCCCTGAAGGGTGTCCTGGATCAGGGTGGGGGTTCCCTTGGGGCATGGGCGAGGGGGCTGTGGTGGTTTGCAGGCTTGTCATGCCCCCCTGCAACTCAAGCAGAGGCCCTGGTATCAAGGATTTATTTATCTTCTATAATTGAAACTTTGTGCCTTGAGTGGAGGCCTGGGCTCATCAGGGTGTGTGTTAAGCTTGGCTTTCTACATTGCCAGGGCAACTCATGCTTCCTGCTCTCTCCAACTTCGTGGCCGCCACCATTTTTGCTGGGATTTACTTATCTTCTATAATTGAAATGTTGCAGCCTTGAGTGAAGGCCAGGGCCCGCCAGGGTGTGCAGAAAGCTTGGCTTCCTCCTTTGCTGGGGAAACAAAGCCTCCTGCTCTTTCTGTGGCCACAGCTATCTTGGTTGGAGTTAATTTGCATACTTCTGATTGGCTGGTGGGCATGGCCTGTGGATATAATGGAGTTATGGTTGATTTGCATATTGCTCTTTTATTAAATAGGATAAGAATAATTCATGAACCCAAAATACTGGATTTTCTTTAGAGTATATTTCAGTGTAAGTAGAGATCACAATTATCAGAGTGCTAAGCAATTTTCAAAATTAATATTAAATAAGTTTTAATGTAAAGGGATTAAGTAAATCTTAAGTTGTTTATTGTTTCCTTCAAACCTCCTCATTCCTCCAAACGTCTTGAATAAAAACTATAAGGGTGGGGTTCTGTCTAACTTTTTAAATTATTGTGTCCTAGCATTTATAAATTTCTGGGACATGTAGGGCTTTATACGTGTATATTAATTCAACAAATAAATAACACATGAAGGAGATGTACAATGAACTCCTAATGATTTATTTACTGATACTTCCAATGTAAGTTACCATTTCCCATAACCTCACCATCTCACCTATTTAGACTGTAAAACCAAAGCACTATAAACCTTTTGGGAATGGTTAAAGATGCCTTGATTTTTAGAGAATGTAGCAACTTGCAGCCAAGTAAAATCAACCTTGATAAAGAGTTACATCTCCATTACTCATAGTAAAATACCTTGCCCTAAGGAGTAATGTGAGTATATACAGTATGTACAGTAAGTAGAGTAGAGAGCTGTTAGAAATATCCCATAAGTCCTGGTTTGCTTACCGTAAATCTACTCTGTATTGCAATACAACCCTAGGTGGCACCCCTCCCCCCTCAGAAAACCTTCCAGACTGTTTTGTGCATATTTTAAGTCTATCCTAAAAGTCACAACTTTATCTGATTCTTCCACATAGTGCCTTCTGCATTGTGGGGAAGTCCAGATATCTTAGAACACAAACCAAAAACAACATCAGTAACTGCTCATTTTGTAAGTGCTTGAATCAATGTTGTAAGAAAACAATTTAATTTTGCTCATGGCCAATATACTCATTATTTCCTTTCATTCACTTAGGTATGATTCTATGTAAATAATCTGCTTTCATCCTGTAACCTCTTTTTTTTTTCAGTTGCCATTTCCCTTTATGCTTTTTTTTTTTCTCTTTGTGGAAATATTTCACACTTCATATGCAAAACTGGAGGCATTCTCATGGATCCTTTGGTCTCTAGACACAGATGTTTATAGTTTTAGGCCGAATCTGCTCTCTCCAGATCCCTTGAATATTTATATGATAGACTCTCTCACTCTTGAGTCCTAAGTTCTGAATCTTGTCATTCATTCAGTGTCTTCTGTGGTAGCTTCCCTTTTCTAGAGCACATATCTATCTTCCTATCAAGATTCCTTCAAGTTTTGTTATTTCCTTTTGGTTTTAACAAGTTCTCTAAACTCCACACATCTTTTTCATTTGCCCAGAACCCCCAGCATCTAATTTTTCTCGTTATTCATATTTTGGCCTTGCTATTTCTTCTCTGACTGACATTAGCTCATTCACTCACTTATTCAGTCATTCAGCAGATATTTGGTAGACTACCAAGTACCAGAGCTGTGCTAAGTGTTAGGATAAGTGGTAAAAGAAACAAATGTGGTCTACACCCTTGTGGAGCTTTCTGTCCAGTTGAAGCATAAAACACTAATACCACACATCTATTTCCATTATTAATTGCATCTGACTTCAGGAAAAGGAAGTTTTTATTACAGAATTCTCTTATGCATTTGCACCCAAAAAGGAATAAAATAATCTTATTTGTTTACTGAAACCTTTGGCACAATCTAAAGACCATTTACTGTTTCCAACCAAAATGAATATGTTATCCTATATAATACAAGCCTAATATGCTAAGTGTCCGGTCATTCAGTCAGCCATTCAACCAATCAAAGCGTAATATGCTAATGGTATGCTAAGGCTGCTCAACTGCTCTGTATGTCTTGTATTCACCACCAGGGTGGCAGACGCTCTGACTGATAGGTTAGCTTGCTGCAGGGGTCTGGCCTATTGGGACTGAGTGAGACAGGCCAGACATGCCCTGGAGCCCTCGCACGGTTCCTCCCTGGCTGGCCAACCTCCTGCATCACTCCCCGGCCCTGATCGTGCACTGGCACTGATTGTGCTCTGATGGGGTCCCTCAGCCTGATATTTGCTTTCTTGCAATCTGGGACCCCTAGGGGGATGTTGGACAGCTGGTTTCAGCCTGATCCCACAGGCCAGGCTGAGGGATCCCACTGGTGCACAAATTTGTGCATTGGGCCTCTAATCCTTTTTAAAAATCTTGACAATAATTATAACCAATATTTATTAGGCCTTGTGCTTCTTGCACATCATGGGTATGATTTTCTGTTGTCCCTACAACAAACTCATGAGGAAAGAGGCACAAAGAAGTTAAGTCACACCAAAACTGGTTTGGCTCAGTGGATAAAGCATTGGCCTGCGGACTGAAAGGTCCCAGGTTCTAGTCCAATCAAAGGCATGTATCCTCCTTGCGGGCACATCCCCAGTAGGGAGCGTGCAGGCGGCGGCTGATCGATGTCTCTCTCTCATCGATGTTTCTAACTCTCTGTCCTTCTCCCTTCCTCTCTGTGAAAAATCAATAAAATATATTTAAAAAAAAAGAAAAGTTAAGTCACTTGCTCAAAGTTATTGAGGTATTAAGTGAAAAAGTAGGGATTCAAATCCAAGTCTTTTCTGTCCAAGAACCTGAGCTTGTTGTCTTTCATGTTTGCTGGGTTCCATTCCTAGTGAAGTTAATCAGAAGTCAAATGTATAAATTTGTGTTTTCTCTTAGATCATATTTGTGTATGTGTGTGTGTGTGTGTGTGGTCCTTTTTATTTTGTTATTTTTTCCAAATTCTAAGCTTTATTTTGTTTTGTTTTAAATTTTCAGAACCTTTATTTTTTTGTCTTTATTGACTAAGGTATTATGTATGTATCCTTATCTTACCATTGGCTACCCCCCCACTCACTCATGCTCTCACCCCCCTGGTATCTGTGTCTATTGATTAGGCTTATATGCATTCATACAAGTCTTTTGGTTGATCTCTCCTCCTAACCCCCACCCTTCCCTACCTTACCTCTGAGGTTTGAGAATCTGATCAATGCTTCTCTGTCTTTGCATCTGTTTTTGTTCATCAGTTAATATTGTTCATTATATTCCATAAGTGAGTGAGATCATGTGATATTTATCTTTCTCTGACTGGTTTATTTCACTTAGCATAATGCTCTCCAGTTCCTTCCATGCTGTTGCAAATGTTAAGAATTTCTTCTTTTTTACCACAGTGTAATATTTCATTGTGTAGATGTAGCAGAGTTTTAATCCATCATTTGCTGATGGGGGGTTAGGCTATTTTCATATCTTAGCTATGCTCATATTAATTATTATTTCTGTCCTATAAAATGTTGGGGAATATTACCTTCAAAAATGAAGATATAACCATATCTACAAAGCCAGTTCATGATTAGTTTTGATTATGAAAGAGAATATGACTTTTGAAACACTGGGGGATATTTATTATCAAATGGAAAGTATTTTTGTGAAAGGATTGATTGCATGTGAGTATTATTTATTATTTTAAATCATAAATAATTTGTAATCCTCAAAATTTCTTTGTTAATACTGAATTTTTTAAAATAAGATGAAAAGACAGCATACATGGTCCCTTCTAAGTCTATTATACATTTTTTCACTTTATAATATCTATGTAACATATTTCATTAGAAAAAGAAGAAATAGAACATCCCAATCAAGACTTTATGTTCCAACTTGCTGTTAGTGGAATTGTTTCCCCTTTTTTCCATTGTTTATATTGTTTATAATACCTGTTTTTGTATCCTTCACAAATTTTCACTTCTGAGAGATATTTTTCTTCTAGATAATAATAGCCCACAAACTATTAAAAATCTAGCATAAATTCTCCTGTTTTGTTTGTTTGCAAATTAATATTTCTTAATTTAATCTGGTTGAATACGTATTTATGTAGTACTTAAAAGCATTCAGTTTGCAGTTAAATAACAAGATCTTTACTTTTTTTAATCATTAATATAAGGCAAATTTACTTTTTCTGTGCTTCTATTCTCATATAGAATGGAACCAACCCCCCATGACTTGCCTGACTAGAAGCTGCTTCTTTACATTGTGATTACAAAATTCAACCCAACTAGAATTTAAACTATTCCAAAAACAAGGACATATAAACAAAAGCTATTGTATTAAAATAGCTATTGAAGAAATAAAACAGTTTTGTCACAACTAAATTAATATCTACCCTTATTTTCTGCCACTTAAGAAACAGCTTTTAAAATATTTCAGTACAATGCTGTTAACTCTCAAGTAATTAGTTCAGTATAAATGTTTCATTGTTACATTGATTGTTCAATGGAAAATTTGAGCATAATAAGATCTTTGTTTGAAATACAAATCTTTATCTGAAGTTCCTATGTATCTTTAAAAAATTCTCTCTCTTTTTTAGTACCAAATAATTAATCTTCAATATGAGAATATCATATACTTTTAAGAGTGGTTCAGGCCTACTCTGTACTGGCTTATCATCTTTAAAAGAAAAAATTCTCTTTACTTTAAAAAATATATCACCATGAATTTCTTGGAAGAAAGCCATTATATAAATACAGGGTATCATTACTATTTATAGAATAGTTTTGCTATTTCTTTTAATGGTGGCTGTTTCTTTTCCTGAGGTTTTTTTCTTCCAAATTAAATTGATTTTTTTCTTCAGATAAATACTTAGAAGTGAAATGCTGGTTGTATGGTGGTTTCTTCTTTTAATTTTTAAAATTAATCTCCATACTGTTTTCCATACAATAAACTGGCTGCATTAGTGTACATTTCTACCAGCAATGTGAGAATGTTCTCTTTTCTCCACATCCTCTGCAACACTTGATATTTCTTGTCTTTTGAGTAATAGCCATTCTGCCAGGTATGAAGTGATATCACATTGAGGTTTTGATTTGCAGTTCGCGGATGATTAGTGATAGTTGATGTTGAGCATCTGTTCATGTATCTGTTGTTCATCGTCATATCTTCTCTGGAGAAATGTCTATTCAAGTCTCTGTCCATTTTTTAAATTTGATTTTTTTTATGTTTCTATGGATTTTATGGCGTGTTTGTATGAAAAATATTTTTAGAGTGTATCTGTTTTCTTTATTCCACCCTTGCTACTCAAACATAAACACAACCCTCCTGCAGCTTTCATATGATTTCTGAGTCCCCTTATCCCTTGGTACAATGTGAGTGGGAATTCCAACAGGCCAGATTATGGCGAAAGGCTTCTTTAATAAGATGCAGGATGAGGATGGGGTTCTTTTTGCTTCTCTATTTTCATTCTTTTCTTCTTTAGACTCTAGGAACTGCCTGCCTAAATTCTTTTTTGTTTATATTAGCTGAAGTTCTCATATTTATTTGGAAATAATGGGAATATGTTTCCTTTTTAAATTATCCACATCTTTTCCGTGACTCATACGGAAGGCTCATAGTTGTTACTAAGAAATGCATGATATGTGTGCTTTAAGCTATTAAATAACTGAAACTGGAGAGAAAGAATATTGGCGTACTACTGTCAAGAAGTTAGAAAAAGTAGAAGTACAATCTTTTGTTTTCTTGTAGAGTATTAGGTTATGTAACAATTTCCTAAGGAATACTCCCATTGGACTCTTTTGCAATAAATGATCTCTCAATTTCACTCTATTCTTTATAAATATACACAATGTACACAGTGGTAGACTTTTTATTTTTTATTTTAAATGTCTTTTATATTGATTTCAGAGAGGAAGGGAGAGGGAGAGAGAGATAGAAACATCAATAATGAGAGAGAATCATTGATTGCTGCCTCCCACAAGCCTCCTCACTGGAGATCAAGCCTGCAACCCAAGCATGTGCCCTGACCAGGGATTGAACCTACTGGTTCATAGATTTATGAACTTTCTGGTTCATAGGTTGATGCTCAACCACTGACTGAGTCACACTGGCCGAGTGGTAGACTACTTTTATTTTTTTCATATTTTTTCCTTTTAATCTTTATTGTTGAAAGTATTACATAGGTTTTCCTCCCCCCCCCCACCCCATTAACTTCTTCCAGCCCTCCCCCATTCCACCACCCTTCATGCCTATGTCTAGGGGTTAAGCATATATGCATACAAGTTCAAACTATCCTCGAAAACAAGATTATTATTTTTTTCTTAGAAAGTAATCACATGGGAGACTATAAACTCATTTCATTGTTGCTATTTTGTTTAAATGCTTTTGTAACCCATGTTGTCTTCATAGTCTGTGCCATTATTTTAAAAGTTACCTGTATTATCAGACAGTTTACATATAGTTTTCTTTCTTAGTAATGATTAATGAGCAAGGTTTTTGTTTTTGTGGTTTGTTTGTTTCTTGGTTAAAAACAAGTAAAAGTTAAAAATCAGGATACTTTTTTGGGGCTTTTAAGTTAATTATAGTATTTCTAGAAGAAGAAGTTCAAAGCTATTAGGAACAATTGTAGCCCTGTAATCCTATACTTTGAATAGAGCAATGTTATTTGGTTGTTCATCAACTACATGTTGATTTTAATATGAATACTCATTATACTTAGGTTTATTATTATGTAGGTGTATTTAAACATTCATATATAGACATATATGATATAAGGTCATTGGGAAGTTGAAGCTATGGAAATCCAGATATAAAAGAATTTCCTTGAAAACCTAGCATGTTTTAATTTTTCTTTAATTGTTTTGAACTGATACATATATCTGGAAGAACAGAGGAGACTGATCTGAAATACTTATTTATAAGTACTGTTTAAGTGCCTACGAAATAACATGTAATTACTAGCTATTGTATATTCATCATATTTACGGTAATCTTCATAACAAATGACCCTAGATGATTGATTTGGCCCCTGATTGTCTCTCCACCCTTATTTGTAATCCAATTACAAATTGGGTTTCAGACACATCAAGCTCCTTCCTGTTTTAAGATATTTTCAGCAGGTATTCCCTGTACCTAGAACGTTCTTCCCTTCACTCTTTCCCTGTCTGGATCTTGTAGTCAGGTCTCAGCTTAAATGTTAAAACTGCTCGGAGAAGTCTTCTCCAACCACCACCAATCTAAAGAAATCACTCAAGTCACATCACTTTGCTTTAATTATGTATGGCACCTGCTACATCCAGTATTTTCTTCTTTGTTTACATGTTTATTGTTTCTTTTACCAATAAAATGTAATGGAGCTCCAGGAGAGCAGGAATCTTACCTGTCATGTTCACCACTTTTTAAATCACCTGGCCAAGAAATAGCTGTAGAACTAAATGTAACATTATTCAGGTTAAAGCAGAGTAGAAGTAATGAGGATTTTTTTGGGACCAATGGTTGTTGCAGCCTGCTAAACTAACCTGGCCAGCAGCAGCAGTAGCATCTGGGAATTTGTTGGAAATGCAAATTCCAAGGACATATTGAATCGGAAGTTCTGGTGGGAGGACCCTGCACTCTGTTTTGTTTGTTTGTTTGTTTGTTTGTTTGTTTGTTTAACCTATATATTTTTTTTATTTCAGAGAAGAAGGGAGAGGAAGAGATAGAAACATCAATGATGAGAAAGAATCATTGATTGGCTGCCTCCTGCACCCCCACAACTGGGGATCTAGCCCACAACGCAGGCATGTGCCCTGACCAGGAATTTTTGGTGCCTAATTTGATGTTCAAACATTGAACCTCACCATCTGGGCTGCACTCTGTTTTAATTATCCCTCCAGGTTGTGATTTTAATGCAGAACCACTGATTTAGATATTTCTTTGCACCAGTATTCTGAATTCTTAGTTTTGTTAGTTTGTTTGCTTATAAATTTAAAATATATTTTTTCTGTGCATGATTTTGCTATCAGTATATTCTTTAAGTTTTCACATATTAGACATTTCAAAAATGTACAACTCCAATCAAGAGTCAATATAGATAATTCAGTGAATTGAGGACATAATTTTATTTGCTTATGTAGCTTAAGACTGAGCTTCCAAAGTATTTTTAAAATTTCTAATTTACAAAGAAGTTTCTTTGTTTGGAATTTCCTAGAATCTGCTTCAAAGAGTAATTAAAATTTTAAGTTGTAGCCAAAACCTGACCAAAGTGTATTTATATTCTAAGGATTAGTATATCCTAGTATTTCTTACAAACCTCTAGGAAAATTCAGTACTGAGCCTTGTATTTGAAGCCTACAGCTCTAACGTAAAGGTTTACTCAGGAACTTTAAAATGTTTTAAAATTGCACTTATATTGTATTTGTCTTGAAATATTAATTTCCACTATCATTTTTATATGTGCCCTTTAGGTAGTATCAACTACAGTAAGTAGTATGAGTGTATATTATAAGTAGTTAAACACTATACCAGACTCGAGAATGGCATTTGCATTGATATTTTGAGATATTAGTGTTTTTCCTATTAGGAACAGTTCCAAAACCTTATCTTTCTCGATCTAGAACAGGATGCTGTAAGATATTTTAAAAGTCTAAACATTTTTGTTGAGGAAC
Source organism: Lasiurus cinereus (assembly GCA_011751065.1). Lineage (NCBI taxonomy): Eukaryota > Metazoa > Chordata > Mammalia > Chiroptera > Vespertilionidae > Lasiurus > Lasiurus cinereus. The sequence goes on along the minus strand of JAAGEH010000393.1, from coordinate 36,679,598 downwards.
AGAAATAACTTATGGAATATTTACCACAAGCTAGGTAATTACAGTTATTAGAGCTAACAGATATAGAATCTGCTATTCCGAGAATAAAATAAGTGACTTAACCAAAGGTCCATGGATTCTATGCCACAGACATGATTGAAACCTACGTGTGTCTGTATCCAACCAGTGCTTTTTCAACAACTCAACACTGTCTCATAACTCCAATGTTTGAAGACCAGGTAAATCATCTTAATTCATTAGTGAAAGCTAGTGGGGTACAAATAATAAATGCGTAAATAAAAGCATGGCAAGTGGTTGCTCATTGCTCTCTAAACCTAGTTAAAAGATTGACCTAACTTCCAGCAGATACCTAGTTACTTAAAAATGTTGGATTACGACCTAACTGGTTTGGCTAAGTGGATAGAACATTGGCCTGTGGATAGAGCCTTGACCTGCGGACTGAAGCGTCCCAGGTCAAGGGCATGAATCTTGGTTGTGGGCACATCCCCAGTAGGGGGTGTGCAGGAGGCAACTGATCAATGTTTCTCTCTCTTTGATGTTTCTAAATCTATTCCTCTCCCTTCCTCTCTGTAAAAAATTAATAAAATATATTTTTAAAAACATGTTGGGTCACAATTAAGAACTCCAGATTCAGCAACTCTTTTTAACAGATAGGAAAATGTTTGTCATAGAAATGTTCATTTTCAAATTACTAAAGGAACACAGTGAATATTAAGGTAACATTTTTAAAGAAGTGTTTGAAAGTGAACAAAATTTCTCTTGTTCTCTTGCTTTAGAAATTAAACTAGTTCCTTATGTTATTTCAACATTAAAGCTTTAAGAGTATACAAAATTAAATCTACTTGCTGGAAAATCATTTATACTTGACCACTTGTGATATATTATTGGTTGTATTATTTAATCCCTTAAAACATCTATAATCTACATTTAAGTGAAAAGTGCTCTTAATTTACTTAGTATTAAAGTGCTATAGTAATAGAGGGTATGCTATAGTAATATAGGGTATATTTTAAGGAGGTATTTTTATTTGAATATTTCATTTCAGATGCTTAAATTTAATTTCTTATAAAAGGAGGGGACATTTAATTATATGTTTATCATTTATAACGTGTTTTAAAAGTATGTGATACATAAATTACTTATTGTGAGCAATATATGTCTGCATGCATAATACTTGTTTTTTAATTTTTTCATTACAGTGAGTTTTTGTAGTCTTCTTTATACCTTTCTGAAGTCTTCTCTATACCTTCAACAGGCTTGAAAAAATGCTCTGAGTGAATAAGCACTTTCAAATGTTTAGTGCTTGCAATGTTAAATGTTAATTGGGATCACTGAGCTATCAAGCCGTTTTAAATGGTCCGATGTGAGAGAGAATGGAAATTAAGGTACCCTTTATTCTTAAAAGAGAAAGCAATTGACATACTATTAAGAGTTAAAAAGAACAATATTGTCAATTTTTAATTACTCCAGAACAAATCATACAATCAGTTTAAGATTTAGAATTTTGTTGTTTTTTTCTTTGACATGCTTGTGACTATTTGGAAAAAAATTACACTAGTTCTCCCTTATGGTTAAAACCATCGATAGTACAAATATTTGTGCTGTTATTTCCTTTATGTGTATACCTATGGTAAAGTTTTATTTATAAATTAGTTTCATAGAAATTTTTTCTTACTGTAGATCTTAGCACACATGACATAAAATTTTGTTTTTTCACATTTTTACTTAAAGGAAGTACTTTACAGCACTTTACAGCTTCTCATTGGCATTTCCAAATTTCCAGCATCACTACTCTTGTAGTGGCACTACTTTGGGGCAATAATTAAATAAAATAAGGATTACAAGTACAGATAAGGATCTGATAACCAAAATGACAGCTAAATGACTAATGGGTAGGTAGCATATACAGTTGGTTATGCTGGGCAGTGAGCTGATTGAGGTACCAGGGCAGCATGGAGCAGAAAAACACATATTCTATCACACTACTTAGATCAGTGCACAATTTAAAACTTACGAATTGTTAATTACTGGAATTTATCATTTAATATTTTTGGACCATGGATAATTGAAACCTTGGAAAATGAAATTACAGATAAGGAAGAGAATACTATAAAACAGAGCAGAGAAAGAAAAGGAAATGCAAACTATAAACTTTTATCCTGGTAATTTGTTAGAAGTTATGGAAAAACTGGTGGAGGGGGAGAATAAATTACTGAAAAAACAAAGCTATAGAGTTATAAAGTATTATTCTTCCTTATCTTAGAGCAATGGTTTGCAATTAGGGGTGATTTTGAGCCTCTGGGAACATTTGGCAATGTTTGCGCGTGCGCGCGCACACACACACACACACACACACACACACACACACACTAGAGGCCCGTTGCACGAAATTCATGCAAGAGTAGGCTTTCCCCTGGCTGCCAGCACTGGCCTCCCTCTGGTGTCTAGGACCCGGGCTTCCCTTGCGCCCTGGCTTCGTCTGGAAGGTCATCTGGGAGTTTGTCCAGTCTAATTAGCATATTACACTTTTATGATTATAGATTTTAATCCTCACCCGAGGATATGTTTTTATTGATTTTTGAGAGAGGCATCAGTGTGAAAAAGAAACATCCATCAATTGCTTTCTGCACGCACCCCAACTGGGGATCAAACCCACAACCTAGGTATGTGCCCTGACCAGGAATTGAGCCTTCAACCTTTTTTTGTTGTTGTTAATCCTAACTTGAGGATATTTTTTCCATTGATTTTTTTTGAGTGAAAGTAGACAGAAATGAGGGGAGAGAGAGGGGGGAGGGGAGAGAGAAACATCATTGTGAGAGAAACACATCGATTTGTTGCCTCTAGTACGAAGATCAAACCTGGAACCCAGGTATATGCCCTTAACCAGATCCTTTGATTTATGCTCTAACCACTGAACAATGCAGGAGGACACTACAACCAACTGATCCACCAGGCCTGGGCTTGGGAATATTTTTTATCATTCTCGCCTGAGGGAATCAGGTTTCGTAGAGGTCAGGATTGCTGTTAAACATCATACATAGGACAGCCACCACCAATAAAGAATTATTCAGTCCAAAATGCTAAGTGTTAGATTGAGAAACTCTGTCTTAGAAAGAGACAACCATCTCTCATTTCAAACATAATAGAAATATAGAGATTTGCTTAACACCATATTTTATTTATGTCTTGTTTATATAATATCTAGAGGTACCATTAGTTTTGGGATTAATAGCTTCAAGTTTATTTTGTATAAAACTTAATACATATTATCAGTGTTTATTCATTTCAAGGCATCTTGCAAGGTATACCATAGGGATAGAAGAATTTGAAGATAAAATTATAGCTTTTGGGGAAACTACAGTATAAAAGAAAATGAAATGTAGGAGAAATGATTCAAAATGTAAGTTGAACAAGGATATATAGAAACTACCTTGTGTTTAAAATTATTTGCAGGGAACCACCTAAGTGTCCAAGAGCAGGAAATATTTGGGTAGATGACAGAATTTTTACATATATAGGAACATTGTGCACTCATTATAAATAATATTTATGATGAGTTTATGGTAATAAAGATATATTCTTATGTTAAGTGAAGAAAATAAAATGATATAAAATGTAATTCCCTGCTTTTAACTTAAGGAAAAGGAAAAAATACTGTCAGATAAAGTATCTGGTGTATAGTATTACAATATTGCAGTATTACTAATAGGATTCTACTAAACAAGATAGATTATATTGATTTATTCATGTAGCAAATATTTTCTCAATGCCTTCTATGTTCCAGACACTATGCTAGATTCTAGACACAAGGCAGTGAACAAGAGTAGCACAAAGCTTTTCTTAAAGTGTTAATAGTCTTATAAGGGAAGAAAAGCAGAGAAAAAAAATAAAAAATTGTATTAAATAATAAAAGGGTCCTATGGGAGTGTATAGCTGTTAGTTATTAGTAAGAGTAGACGAGGCTAAGCTTAGGAACAAATTAACCCAGAAATCTTCATAATTTATCAGACAAGGAATTTGGTTTTCATGTAAGTAGTATCTAGTATCAGGCAGCCCTCTCCCATCTCTCAGAATCATGTGGCTTCTTCCATTGCCATGACAGGGGGAAAGCTGATTAATTCCACTGGACATTTTTAAGGACCAGTCCTGTAAGTTTTTCTTTCATATCTTACCAGAAGTCAACCTCATTCCCCTAACCTAACTCAAGAGCATGCTAGAAAACGTGAAGGAGCTACATTTGAATATTATTTGAGCACCAACTCGGTCAATGATCTTTACCACAGATTGTACAATTTAGGAGAGACAGGCCCATAAGTGGTGGCATTTAAATTGAGACTTGAAAAATAAGTGATAAGCTAGATCAGGAAGGATATAGAAAGATTATTTCAAGTAGAAATAATCTTGTACCAGTGCCTAGAAGAGAGAGAAGGAATGCCCTTCTAAGAATTGGAAGTTTAATAGTTGAACAATGAATGTGGGGGGAAAGCAGAAGTTTCACTGTTGTGAAGGATTTCATAAGCTGTATTAAGGTATTCAGAACTATTCTGAAGTAAATAAGAAGCCATTGTCTGGTTTGAAGCATAATAAAGTTTGAGTGATATGAATAGAGTAATGTAATAAAATGTTCATTTTAGAAAAATCATTATTGTTTTAGTGAAGAATATCGATGAGAGGAGAGCAGGATTGTAATTATTTCTAATTCAGTAGTCCCTGGATGGTTAGTAATAAGAGGAGTGGTTATATGAGGGATGTGATTGGCTAAGTTTGGGACATATCAAAGTGTTTGTGTCCAAACAAAAGAGTTGAATACATGGGTCTGATATCAGAAGAGAGATCTTCACTTGGCAAGAGATTTATCAACACATAGATCATAACTGAAGCCAGGAGAGTTTGTACAGGGGAATGAATGCATACTGTGAGAAGGGAAGAAAGGTTCTGAACTTGTACAGTGCTTCTAAATTACCTCTGAGCTTTTTAAAAATATGGTACCTGGGCTCCACATATAAGTTTCCTAAGATATCCCATGTTTCAAAAGCTCTCCTGGTGATTTTCATGTACATCCAAGGTTGAGAGCCACTGATGTAGGGTTAGCCAGAAAACGAATACAAAAGAGGCTAATAATCAGTGAGACAGGAGAAAACTATCTGCTGTCTCTAAGCCATAGAAAGAAAAATGTCAAGGAATGGGCTGAGTAAAAAACTACTGAGAGTGTGAAAAATAATGATTCAAAGTATTTGATTTGACAGTGTAAATATGAATTATGACCTGAATTAATGGTCATGGAAGCCTAGTTGCTATAGTTTGAGCAGTAAGTGAACGGCAGAGGAAAGGAGGCAGTGATGTCACATTCTTTCCAGGAGTTTGATTGTGCAAGATAAATCAGCCTAAGTATAAGGCACTGCACTGGCAAATCTAGGTAAATTAGGAGATTTGGGATATCAGGAGGTTATCAGGAAGCTCTACAGACTAGGATAACATGTGGAAGAAAAAGAAAGTATTGGGAAAGAAAAATAAAGATATTGATAGAGAATGTGTCTGATTTGCAAATTTTCTGGAACTAGAATGGAGATTGTTTACCTCTGAAATTTATCAGACCCAATGCCTTTTATCTATTTTGAATAGTCTGAATTAGGAAAGCCTCATTTGAAAAGCTGGTAAGTTATATGTATCTTTGTTCAGTCCTCTTCAATCTGCAATTTCTTAATACTTACTCCTCCAATTGTCTAATGTCTTTCCTTTCAGCTCATGTGCTTTATAGCAGGGTAGAGGAAGAAAAGAGCATTCAGGCACTCATACACTCATTCATCAAAAGATATTTATGTTGGCATGCATTAGTGAATGAGAAAGTCGTGCCCTCAAGGAGCTTATGACTAGTCAGGTAGACAGAGATAATTAAACAGCTAGAACACAATGTGATAAATGCACTAGAATCTGATAAAGAGGGCACCTAATTCATTCATTAGCAGCTAGGTGATTTTTCTGGGAGAATGTAATATTTTGTGTGAGACCTAAGACCTTTAAGGAGAGTAGAAATTTGCAAAGTGAAAATCAGAGTGAGTGTTTACTCACTGGGAAGATGAATGTTAAGGCTGAGGAAATAGAGTAGAATGTTCTCAAGACAAGAGAAAGTAAAGAACCATATATAGACAGGGAAAATTAGAGAGGATGTTAACCTACCCTTGTCTGCCCACGTCCATTGTCAGAGATATGCTCAGATTTTACTGCAAGTACAAAATCCTACATATAACCCTCAAAATGCCAGGTCTCAAACTTGCATGAACAGAAGCAGGTTGTTCCAGTTATCTAATGCTGCATAACAAATTACCCAAAATTGATGGACTAGAACAGCTGTTTATTATACCCACAGATTCTGGATCAGGAATTTAGACAGGTCACACAGCAGGGATGGTTTTTCTTAGTTCTGTAGTGTTTGGGATGTCAGCTTGAGGACTGGAATGTTGTGCAGTGTTGTTCATCTGCAGCATTGTTCATTCATCTGTCTAGCAGTTGATTCTGGCTTTTGGTGGAGGGCTTTTTTCTGTAAAAGTCTCTCTGTATTGTCTCTCCTCATAGGCTAGTTTGAGTTTCCTCAGAACATGGTGACCAGCACACAATAGTGTCTCAAAAAGAAAACTAGGTGTAAGCTTTATCTTTTTGTGATCTAGCCTCAGAAATCACGTGGCGCCATCTTTTTCATAGTCTAATTGTTGGAGCAGTGATAGCCTTTGCCCATGTTTTAGGAAAAGGAACAAAGAACCTACCTCTCAGTTAGAAGAGTGCTAGTGACATTCTAAGAAGAGAAGGGCAGAAAGGATAAATTAATTGATTGACTAGTGTATTTGGAAAGAATAATCTTGCACACTCATTTAAGAATACTCACAAAATAAGTACAACCTATGTTCCACTGCACCAGCAGCAATCCTAACTGTTCTTTATAGTTGCCTGTTATTCATTCATGTTGTCTTTAACATATTTGATGAGCTGCTCCATCCTACTTACTATTTACAAAAGCAGACATAAGGCTAAAAGTGGTACTAAGAAAAACCATATGATTCCATTAGAAATGAACAAAGATTTTTCTATTAAAACAGGTAAACTATAACTGCTGGTTCTATGTTGTCACATTAGACATACAAATCAATGAAATTAAATAAACATTCTTTCAGAACCTAATGTAATTTTAAGTTAAGGAACTTCACTAATATATCATCTTTGATAGTTAGGTATGACAGTTTGGGTTTATTTTTTAACACTGTGTACTAGCCTCAATTATAATATAAATAGAATATTAAACTTTAAAAACATTGTGTTCTTACAACAAAAATAGATGTTAAAGTTAAAACTACAGCTCACTACATTTGTGCTTGTTTTTCTTTGTTTGGCCCTGATTTTTCTCATGAATAGAATTCTTTTTATATTATGTGTTTGTGCAAGATAGAGGTGTATGTATGTACATACACAATATATTGACAATCTCTCTATATATAAGCCCAAAAGTAGGCCTTTCCTGTTTCACTGTGTATCTTAACCATTCTTTTAGACCTCTGATTTCAAATGATTCAGGAAGATCTGAATTTAATTGGAAAGAAATCTTTTAAGAGTTAAGCATCTATTCTTGATATCAAGTTTGCTGTTCTAATCCACCCTATCCTCCCTTCTCCTGCTTGCTTCATTCAGCCAAATCTCAGAGACTTATTGACCTAAAAAAAATTTTCCAGTCTACTTTGATAAGAAGTAGAGATGAAAATGGTAGTGTCAACTATTTTTACCAAGTGCTGTACATTTGTTACCTCCCTTAATCCACACAGCAACTAAGAAAAGTACTTGTTGTTCTCTTTATTTCCCATAGAAGAAAGCAAAAAGCTGCAGGAAATGCTGTAGCTGTCCCTTATTCAGTTGTGATATAGTAGTGACAATAAATAAAACTCTATGCCAGATCTGCCCAACTTCAAATACTGTGGTGGGTTTTTCAGTTTACTATCAGTACCTGCAGTTTTCCCATAATATTTCAAAAGTTGAGTATTATTTTGATTCTGATTTATCATTTATATGAGTGATCAGAATTAAATTGCTTGTTTTCTTCAGCTAGATGTATACATAAATCTGAATTAGTTGTATAGGGCATTTTCAGGAGCAGTAAGACTTAGGTGAGCAGGACATTAACCCTACTAAAAGCTCACAGTCTGTGTGTTGACAAATCAAATTTTCAAAGGTTTTTATTGTGACCAAAAAAAAAAAAAACACACAAAAGAAACAATGTAAGATATAATTTACTATGTTGCACAAAATTGGAACATTCCAGTTCACCAAGAAAAGATAGATGGAAAAATTTAATCAGAATATAAGTTGCCTATAAGAAAATAGAAAATTCTGCAAGAAATCAAACTGTTGCCTTAGATTAAATTCTTCACACATCCATGTAAGCACCAAAAAGAAAAGAAAATGTACATTATCTACTTGATTGTATTTTTCTTTATTGTACCAAAGCCAAGTACAACCCTGACTCTGTTACTACTTACTGCTTGATCTTTCTATTATTTTGTGTTGCATTAGTGACATTGTCCTCTTTGGAGTAACATATTTCCTTAAAGAGGAGATTACATATTTTTTCAGAGATAAAAATTTAATGTAATTAAAAACATTGGAGCCTTGAAAATGTTTTAGTATTAAAGTAGTGGTTCATGGCTAAGTATTACTGGAGTCATAGAAAAGTCAAGATAGAAATAGTGGTTTCAGAAACACTCCCAAAAGCCATTCACTGCCAGAAGAAGAGCCAGGAGTATGGCCTTAGTGAAGAGAAACTTTTCGAAGATAGCAGCATAGGTAAACACCTACACTGCTGCCTTGCACAACAATTTCAAAACTACAACTAAAAGACAGAACGGACATCATCCAGAACCACAGGAAAGCTGGCTGAGTGGAAGTTCTACAACTAGAGGGAAAGAGAGGGGCTCACGGAAACCCAGAAGAGCTGCAAAAAGCTGAGGTACGGAGACGCGCGCGTGGAGAGAGCGGGTGCCAGAGTACCTGGCTGGCTTTCTCTGGCAGGAGGGAATCGGAGACTCTCAAAGGCATTGAACCCCTTATCCTACGACACTAAACCCCAGATCCAGCCAAAACTCATACGGGGGGAGTTTGGACTGTGAAAAGGGAGAAGTGCACAGAAATTTAGGGGAGTCACAAAAGATCAAAGGCCTGGTGGTGCGCATGGCACTGCCCCAAGGACAGACTGCTGATTGTGCCGCTGGCTTTCGCGAGTGGGCGGGAGACAGACCCTCCCAACTGTGCCACTTCTAACTTCACTAAACCCCTGTTTCGGAGGAAACCTTGCAGACCTAGACTCGTGTAGTCCTGGTGCGCAGGGGAGCTGGAAAGGCAGCGGTTTAGAGGCACTGTGGGTGCGCGCACAAGGACCTCTCCAGCCATTACCCAGTCAAGTGAGACTCAGGGGCCCTGGAGGGCAGGGCCGACTGGAAGGCAAGGCGGTCCCTTAAGCCCTGAGACTCCACCCCTTCCAAGCTCAACAGAGGCTTCTGTGGCTTTGCATGTCTGGTAACATAAAGCTGAATTCAACACAGAAGTTTTCCCCCGGCATAGTGAAAATGCCGAGACAAGGGAAGGGATTACAAACAAAAGAAATGGAGGAAAAAAAATGACTGGATATAGAGTTCAAAACCACGCTTATAAGGTTTTTCAAGAATATGCTAGAAAAGATGGATAAATTTAGTGAGACTCAAGAGGAGATGGAAAAGGTCCAACTAAAGATGAAAAAAGACCAACTAGAAATTAAACATACACTGACTGAAATAAAAACTATTATACAGAGTCCTAACAGCAGATTAGAGAAAGGCAAGGATCAAGTCAAAAATTTGAAATATAAAGAAGCAGAAAACATTGAACTAGAAAAGCAAGAAGAGAAAAGAATCCAAAAAATGTGAAGATAATGTAAGGAGCCTCTGGGACAGCTTCAAGCGTACCAACATCAGAATTGTGGGGGTGCCAGAAGAAGAGAGAGAGCAAGATACTGAAAACCTATTTAAAGAAATAATGACTGAAAACTTCCCACATCTGGTAAAAGAAATGGACTTACA
>JAAGEH010000393.1:36526186-36659507 GCA_011751065.1 Lasiurus cinereus | reverse complement strand
CAAGTCTACAAAGTTTCAATTATAGAAGATAAATAAACCCCAGATACGAGACCTACACTTGGGTCACTGGTGCAGGTGTGTGTGTGGCCGGCTTGCAAACCACCACAGGCCCCTCACGCAGGCAACTCCACACCCCAAGAGAACCCCTACTCTGATCCAGGACACCCTTCAGGCAAACAACTGGCCCCCACCCATGCACCAAGCCTCTATGGTATCTAATAAGAAAGTAATATGCAAATTTACCATCATTCCAACACACAAGATGGCTGCCCCCATGTGAACACAAGATGGCCGACAGGAGAGGGCAGTTGGGTGGGACCAGGTCTTCAAGGGAAGGCAGTTGTGGGTGATCAAGCCAGCAGGGGAGGGTAGTTGGGAGGGACCAAGCCTGCAAGGGAGGGCAGTTTGGGGCAATCAAGCCTGCAGGGGAGGGCAGTTAGGGTTCAGTAGGCTGGCAGAGGAGGGAGGTTGGGGGTGACCAGGCCTCCAGGGAAGGGCAGTTGGGGATCAGGTCTGCAGGGGAGAGCAGTTGGGGGGTACCAGGCTTGAAAGGAAGGGCTTTTAGGGGTGACCAGGCCTGTAGGGGAGGGCAGTTAGGGACAATCAGGCTGGCAGGGGAGCAGTAAGGCATCAGGCTGGCAGAGGAATGGTTAAGGGGTGATCAGGTTGGCAGACAGAAGAGATTAGGGGCAATCAGGAAGGCAGGCAGGCAAGCAGGTGGGAGCCAGTCATCCTGGATTGTGAGAGGGATGTCCGACTCACAATCCCACGGGATCGGGCCTAAACAGGCAGTCGGACATCCCTTGAGGGATCCCAGAGTAGACAGAGTGCAGGCTGGGCTGAGGGACACACACAGCCCCATGCACAAATTTCATGCACCAGGCCTCTAGTTTAGAATAATGTTGATAACTAATATCCTATTTTACCCCTGAGTTTGGAGGGAATACTTCTAGTAGGGTTCTATTATTGGGTATAATATTGATTTCTATTTTTAAATTGTTCAATTATTTAAAAAACATATTTTAGGAAAATCTCAAAAAACTGCAAGAACATTTTCAAAGGAAGTAGATGCCAGCTTTAAGGAGGCTCCCTCTGTACAAATTTGGAACAGTTGAACTATTAAAATAACTAATGAAAGAAATGGATTCTAACATAATGAATTATAAAGAGTAATCCATGAGTCCAAGAAAATAATGTAGAAGAATTAGTGAGGAAAAGGTGTGATAGGACTGTGCTTCTTTAAAGAATGCCACCTAATAAATGTAGAAAATGTAGAAATAGAAAACCACCTTTATTTACAATTGTAATAACTGATTTAGGCAACAGTCACCAATTGCTGCTAAAATTATTGGATGAAGGACTGTGTGAAAGCAGGATATTTACATGATCTTAGAATATCACCTCACAGATTACTAATTAATGAGAAAGGAAAAGGTACCTTTAAAACGGAGAAATCTGCCAGATACCATCATAACTAAATGACTAAACTTCACAACACTGCTAAAGGACAATTTGGCATTATGTGGTTTCTATTATGATGTACTTCAGAAGGAAAAGATGTCAGTTTTATTATATTGTTACCAATAATGTTCAACCTAAATCTAATCATTCAGAATTAGACACATTCGATTTGAATAACTAGACTTTTCCAAAATGTCAGTGATATGAAAAATTAATCAACAATGGAGAATTGTTCTAGGTGAAAGGAGAATGAAGATTGATTGGATCCTAATTTAAAAACAAAAACAAAAAACAGCAAAATGATTAAGGATGGTTTGGGTACAAAAGCCATTGTGGATTGAATATTATTTCACACTAGAGGCCCAGTGTACAAATTCATGGACCAGTGAGGTCCCTCAGCCTGGACTTACCTGCCAGCTTGTTGGTCTCAAGCCCTGTCTGCATCGATCCCGCACAGCACAAAGTAGTGCGCAAAGTGGCAGGCAGCTGGGGAGGAACCGGAGCCCTGGCTAGGCACAGGGCCATTCCTACTCATCCTGGCTCCACTGCTCCTATTCCCCCTGGTTCAGGCGTGCAGGGGAGTGCCCACAGGAGAGGCTCCTGCCACCACAGCTGCACTCACCAGCCATGAGCCTGGAGTCTGGCACCCCATTTTTCAGCTGAGTGGCGCTCCCGCTGTGGGAGCACACTGACTACCAGGGGGAAGCTCCTGCATTGAGCATCTGCACCCTGATGGTCAATGTGTGTCATAGCTTCTGGCAGGTCATCTGGTTATCCAGGCTTTTATATATATATGGATTAAATGTCAATGTTAAGTGTCTTGAATGTGATAATATTTATATTACCACAATTGTGTAGAGAATATTTGTTGTGTGCAATTAACTCTTAAATGGTTCAGCAAAAATGTGTGTTTACATATGTATGTATATATATATATATATGTATATCTATATAAGTAAGTACATATATGTACATACATGCAGATGTACACACACATAAGTACATCCCATGAAACTGGATAAAAGATGTGTGTTCAATGATTGGGAGGGATTACTTGGACTAAGTTTAAAGTTTTTCAAAAATGTTGGAAACTTGAAATACATTATTGTAACTTTAATCTATAATGTCATAAAATTTAAATTTAGCTATTTTATATCTACAATTATATCTCCTTTGCAGTAATTCTGTAACAATATCTTATTCTTCATGATTATTTTTAAGCCTATATAAGAAATTGAAAAGCCTTCAAAAAGCATTTCTAGCCTGGCAAGTATGGCTGTATGGTTGGACATGGACCCATGTGCCAGGAAGTTCGTGGTTCCATTTCAGATCAGGGCTCATGCCTGGTTTTCTGGCTCTATCTCCAGCAGGGGGCATGCAGGAAGCTGCTGATCTATGTTGATGCTTCTCTGTCATTGATGTTTCTATCTCTCCCCCTCCCCCCCAATTAATAAAAACATATATGTGTGTATAAAGTCATTTCTACAATATGAAAGCATCTTTGAAGATTATGTTTAAAAGGTACATAAATATAGCATGCGCTTCTTAATGACAAGGATACTTCTGAGAAATAAGTTGTTAGGTAGTTTGTGGTTGTGCATATATCATAGAAAGCACTTAAACAAGCCTACAAGGTATAGCCTACTACACACATTCTCTGTGGCAAGATGGTATAGCCTATTGCTCCTAGGCTTCAAGCCTATACAGCTTGCTACTATACAAAACATGCACAAGAGAAAATAATGCAATCAAGAGAGCAAGTAGACATTATTTGTATGAGGCAACTGCCAGTGTTACACTGCATACTGTTTTATAGTATACTTTTTTATAAGTATAAATATTCTCTAATGTAATGGTATAAAGGATAGTATAGTAAATACATAAACCAGTAACATCATTTACTATTATCAGATAGTATGTACTGTACATAATTATGTGTGTTAGGTTTGCTTACACTAGTATCACCACAAATCCATGAAGAATGCATTGCACAAAATGTTTCAATGCCTAGGATGCCATTAGAATATAGGAATTTTTCAGCTGCATTATAATCTTATGGGACCACTGTTATATATGTAATCCAACATTGTCTGAAACATTCTGTGGTGCATGACTATAGCTTTTACAGAATTTCAATAACATATTCATAAATAGATTTCTTATGGCTGTTTATTCTTTACTTTTTTAGTTACAAAATCGAGTTTCTACATAGTCCAAGTTTGTAACCTTTGGGGGAATTATGTTTTACCTAACCATAGAACTTAATACTTAAAATTGAAAAATTACATCACTTTCAGGTAATTTCCTAAATATTACTTCTTAAAGCTTGATGCTGCTTAGAAGAAGCTGGATAGAAACCAGTTGTACATAGTTGCCAGGTTAAGATATATAGCCATACATTTTTTTAAAGTGCAATGGACAGAGGGTAAAGTTATGTACAGGTAGAGAGCCTAACTAGCACACAGACCTGGCTGGAAAAGAATTCACCTCTGTACATAAAAGAATACCTATGTGTAAACCATCTCCACTGCCACTACTGCCATCATCATCATCATCATGTTTATTTAGTCTTTACTCAAGCACATAGGCATGGGTCTATGTACTTTAAATGGATTACCTCATTTAATTCTCATATGAATCCAATAAGGTAGATACCATTAACCCTATTGGCACAGAGAATCTAAGTAACTTGATAATGGTCTCATGGCTAGAAAGAAAAGCCATTCAGATTGAAAAGAAAATCATGCTTGTGGCATGCTGCATCTTCAGTAAAATGAGTTTTGTAACTGTTCCAGTGCACAAGAAAAAAATGTCTACTGAGTCTTGGAAAATCTTCACGATAAAATATAATACACCATAAAGGAGATCTGCTTATTACTAGAGTAGGCATTACCAGTATTCCACTATAGCTCTAGAAGAATGGTCACCATTGAATATTCAGCATTTATATACTACCAAGCTCATACTACTCAGTAAATAATCACAGGGAATGAGCAAATCTCCTTAATAATAGTCGCATGAATTGACCAAAACTATGGAGGATATAATCATTCTACCAAATGAATTAGTTTCAAATTGTGCCCACAAATTACAAAAATGAAGTAATTTTTCATATTAAACTATTGCTATAAATCTATTGTATTTTAAGAGAAGTTGTTAAAAATTAGTTATTTTTCAGTTTGCAATGATTAATTAAATTATTATATCCAATAATAGTACTAGATCCGTTCTTCCTTAGTCTTAATCAAAATTACGAACACACGACAAAAAGAAATTTAACCTTTTTATTCTCTTTCAAAAAGTAATCATTTCCTGGGTCACTTAATATAGATTTCATTTCAAGTCATTTATATAAGGTGAAAAGGTTATATTACGTTATTTTAACAGCTTTATTGAGATATAGCTTATACCATATAAATCATTCATTTAAAGTGTCCAATGCAGTGATTTTTTAATATATTCAGAGAGTTGTTTAACAATAAACACAATCAATCTAGAATCAATATTTTGTATTTTTGAATTCACACCATATAGGAACAGCAGTAACTAAAATATTCTTCAGTTACTATAACAGATCTTCTACTTTCTATTAAACAGTGCTTCACTTTCTAGATGTGTAAACTTGGGCTACTTTACCTTCTATGTACCTGAATTTCCTCATCTGCAAAACTGGGTTTGATTGATTTTTAGTACCTACCCTATTAGGGTCTTTGAAAGACTGAACTATTCATAAATAAAGCATTTAGAATAGCAGTTACCCTCATAAGCACTAATAAATATTAATAGTTATTAAGGACATGCATAATTTGTGCCTGAATTTATCTCAATACATTTTTACACGAATACAGTCATTTTAGAAGGCATTTCTTTAAGGAAATAATTATTTTATTCAAAACTTTATTTAAATCTTTTATGTGTTATTGTTTTTGTTTTTATTTCCCCCAAAGATAGGCTCTTAACAGAAGAATATTCAAGCAAACTTGTCTAAGACTATATATATATCTAGTACATAAAAAGTCACGTAGTATAGGATTCAGAGCCCCTTGTTCAATTTTTGGAAAGTTTTAAAGTTAGCTTGGTTTGTATCTGTGCCTTGCCTGTTCCTACAGATGAATTCAGTTCTTCAGATCATATTTATTTTAAGAAGCTATATACCATGTCTGTAAAAAATCTTGCGAGACATCTTCCTGGTTTTAATATTTAGTTAGCTAGGCTACTTCCATGGAGAACATGAAGGAATAGCTATAAAAAGCAATATAATTTGCCATAAGGAACTAGATTCATTAAGGACATTAAAGAACTAAATTTCTAGGCCTTTTATTTCAGAATAAAACTATTATTTTGTATTCTGATAATTCCTCTGGACATAAATTGAAAGAACAAAGATGTAATATTTTCTTATTTCTTATTATTTTGAGCTACACATATAGATGAGAAGTTTCAAAATGAAATTCTTTGTGTTTCTTTGGAGTCAACTATGAGAACATGCTTCATAAGGTTAAATTTCTTATAAACAACCATTTCATATGATTTACTCTCATGTTATAAAATTTGAATACCAGTTTGAAACTGTTCTTTAGCTGCCTAGAAAAAATCTAGAATTAACTAACTTCCTCACTTTTGATAGGAAATTAATTTTAGCACAAGCAACCGTTTGAATACAGTTCCTCATACAGAGGTAAAATAATATAAACACCCAGAGCACTGAAAGTAGTTAGACCATCACTAACCTTATTGCCTCCTAACATAGTTTTCTAGTTGTTTAACACCAAAAAAAGGCTTTGAAGCAATACTTGAATATAGAAATTTAAAAAGTATTTGGATAGGAAAGAGACAACCTCCATTTAAACATGGACCTTAAAAAATGAACATTACAAAATGTTATGATTAGTAAAATTATTCTTTACCTTCCTACATAGGGATGCACATTTGGAATGTTTATAATATATTTTAGAATGTTTTTCTTCAAAAGTAGTTAATTGTTTTTAAGTTTAAAATTTTAAGAGAAAACTGTCATTTACTTAGAAAATTAGTTATGACAAACACTTTGTTTCCTAAAAATTATAAAAATTAGGTGTTTTTCTCTCTTAATTTTCCTCAGGATGGCTTGATGGAAATAACGTTTATCCTTATCTATTTCTTAGTTTGACAGTCTTTCCCTGTAATCAGTAAACTATGTTATATTAGACTTAAAATGTGAGATACATGGTCAATGATTATGTCAAGTGCATTGAAAATGAAAGTAGCCTTTGTTATACGGAGTTCATTCTTGGCTATTTTCATCACGTGTAAGATTGTGTTTTATTCTACAAGAGGCCTGATGCATGAAATTTGTGCAAGAGTAGGCTTTCCTTCCCCTGGCTGTCGGCACCGGCTTCTCTCTGGCACCCATAACTCAGGCTTCCCTCTGGCAGCCGGCAGGCACTCAGGACCCGGGCTTCCCTCTGGCCCCCGGCAGGCACTCGGGACCCGGGCTTCCCTAGCAGCCCTGCTTGGTCCAGGAGGATGTCATGAAGGATGTCCATCTAATTAACATATTATGCTTTTATTATTATAGATGTTCCTTAAAGAATATAGGTGAATGTGAGAGGCCATATATGAGCCAAATGAATTTCTCAAAGGCGGTGACACTAAGGGTAGATAAATGGACGTGGTCAATGGATAGTGGTATGTGGTGTAATCATGTACAGTTTTTGTTCTCGTCAAATGCTGTTCTTTTCCCTGGCTTTTTTACCTTTAATTCTAGTGTGTGGGTTTTTGGTGTTTTGTTCTGTTTTTGAAGTCCTTCTCCTATATATCAAATATATAGGCACATAATAAGTATATATTAAATATTTGCAGAAACTTACAGTGGTGAACATTTTTCAAATTTTTAAGTTAGGAGTATCAACTAAATAGACTTATTGTGATTTAGGAAAATGCCTATGATGTGAATTAACTTGAGAATATTAGAAACAGAAAGCTAGTGTAATCCAAATGAGAGATATATGTAAGTTATATGATTTTAAAAAGTGAAACAATGTTAGAAACACTGTAAGTATAAATTCAATATTTTTTGGTTACTGGAAACTGCCTAGATTGGGGACCTTATAAACTGGATAAGAGGACTCTGAGGTTTCAAGCACAGAAATTTACGATTCATTAAGTAAGATGTAGAAGAATTGTCAAAATAGGATTGAGAATGAACAAGATGGGTTGTGTTTTGATTATGTTGATTGTGTGTTGACTATGTGATATCCACTTAGAAATGTCCACCAGACAACTGGTAGTAAACTATTTCCAATTTTACTTTCCTGCTTTTCAGATGTGAAAGGTGAAGCCTAAGAAACATACAGAAATGAACTGACTGTATTAAATATCAGAGGTGGGGAATCTTTTATCTGCCAAGGACCATTTGGATGTTTATAACATCATTCTCAGGCCATACAAAATTTTCAACTTAAAAATTAGCATGCTACATGTGGTCAAACATTTAATTAACTCACCCCTAATGCCTTGGCAGAGCCAGACTAAATGATTTTGAGGGCCTTATATAGTCAGGGGCCCAGATGTTCCCACGCCTGAAATGATAGTCTCCAAGACAGGTATCTATCTTTCCTAGAAGAAGACTGCTGAGAATTAAAGTGTGGGATAACATAGATAAAATTTGGCAACAAAAGGGAATCCAGTGAGGAAATTGAATAAAACACTTTGGAAAGTAGGAACTCAAGAGTGAATCCAGCAAAACCAAAGACAAATCACTTTAGTAATAGTAGTTAACACACATGTCCATAGTGATATTTTTTAAAGAAACACTAATTTCAAAAGTAATGTATTATGTTATTTTAAAAAAATACTTAAAGAGATTAAGAAGGTAAAAAGTGAAAATAAGTTCCCCTCTCTACATTGCTTTTTTTTTCTGAAGTATTAGATGTTAAATTTCTTCATCTTTTGAATTATTTTTCTTGCATATGCAAGCATTGCTGTATTTCTGCTAGGTCAAATGCAAAATTTTTTATATTTTAATATTTCTGATATTAGGCTGTGTCTTAGAAATGGATGTGTATGTTTCCAAGTTAATGGATTTTCTCCAAAAAGGCTGGTATTAAATGAATACCATATGAAAATAAAGAAATATGAAAATATATATAAATAAATAAAAATATGTTATATAAGCAGTTATAATCTACCAAGTCAAACAAAATGTAGTTATCTAAATATTAGCAATGTGTACCATGTATTTAAAGCAAATATGTACTAATACATATCATTCCTATTTTATATAAAGGTGGTATTAGGAATATACGTGTGTGTGTGTGTGTGTGTGTGTAGTTAGAACATGTTTTTTAAATTTAAGAGGTTTTTGAAATACAGAAGTTTAAAAGTATATTTCATCAATTCTAAGAGGTACTTTTTCTTATTTTAATATCTCTGAATCCAGGTTATAAGTTACAATTTCTAGCATATAGACTTGATGAAAATATAGTAATTTTTTTCTCTTGGCTGCATATTATTCCATAGTATGATTCTTTTATAATTTTTAATAATAAATACTTACAATCTGCCTGTATATTTGATTAAGGCTTTTTGTTATTGTTCAGTATGATTTGTGGTTTTTATTTTGTTTCAAGCTTTTCACTACTATCCCAGATTACTTAACATACTTTTTCTACTGAGTGTTATGCTTATTTCATGTTAAATTAGTGCTTTTAGGCTATATTGCTACTTTGCATATATTATCCTATCTAATAAAAGAGTAATATGCAAATTGACCATCACTCCAACACACAAGATGGCTGCCCCCATGTGGTCAGAGATGGCTGCCCCCATGTGGACACAAGATAGCCAGCAGGGGAGGATAGTTGTGGATGATCAAGCCTGCAGGGGAGAGCAGTTAGGGGTGACCAGGCTGGCAGAGAAGGGAAGTTGGGGGCAACCAGGCCTGCAGGGGAGGGCAGTTGGGGGGATCCCAGGCTTGTAGGGAAGAACAGTTTGGGGGCACCATGTCTACAAGGGAGGGCAGTTAGGGGTTATCAGGCCTGCAGGGGAGGGCAGTTAGAAGTATTCAGGCTGTCAGGGGAGTGGTTAAAAGGTGATCAGGCTGGCAGGCAGAAATGGGTAGGGGAAATCAGGAAGGCAGGCAGGCGAACAATTGGGAGCCAGCAGTCCTGGATTGTGAGAGGAATGTCCAACTGCCCATTTAGGCCCAATCCCAGTAGGGCAGTCGGACATCCCTCAAAATGTTTCCAAACTGGAGAGGGTGCAGGCTAGGCTAAGAGCCGCACCACCCCGTGCATGAATTTCATGCACTGGGTCTCTAGTAAAAATATAATCATGATTAACATTCTTTTTTTTTAATATATTTTATTGATTTTTTACAGAGAGGAAGGGAGAGAGATAGAAAGTCAGAAACATCGATGAGAGAGAGACATCGATCAGCCGCCTCCTGCATGACCCACAGTGGAGATGTGCCCATAAGCAAGGTACATGCCCTCGACCAGAATTGAACCTGGAACCTTTCAGTCTGCAAGCTGATGCTCTATCCACTGAGCCAAACTGTTCTCGGCATGATTAACATTCTTAAATTTTTCTAATCTACTCTCTATATTGCAGATGACTTTTCTGATCAAGTCATCTCTCTAAAAGTGATCAGGACAAATGTAACGTAGTATGTAAATTCTTATGATATTCCCTCTGCTTGAAATATCTTCCTCAAATTTTTGTTTCCCATTCTAACTTAAGGACTCAGCTTTGCTATCATTGTGGAAGATTACCTTCAAGTTCAAAGGCATCTCCAGTCTAGCCGAATAGCCCCCTTTCCTTAACTCCTTTCAACATTTATCATATTGTACTGCAGGTGCCTTATTTATTTTTCTATCTCTTTTAGTAGGCTTGTTAAAAATCTAGGCCTTTGTAACTAGTACAATGAGTAGCTGTCACTTAATAGGTCAGTCAATACTGAAAGAATAAATAATGCTATATAAGATATTAAAAATGTTTCTATATATCTTTATAAATTTACAATAAAATTGTTTTCTATGCTTAAAAGGAAAATAAAAAGAAGTTTTCACAGCTTTTAGACTAGATTAGAAGGAAATGAAAAACATGTTGGTATTACAGATACATACTTTTTTCTGTTTTTAGCCATCTTAAGAGGAAGCAACAACCAAAATAAAAATGTGTTTCAGAGATCTGTTATATTCTTAGCCATGACATTGTGAAATATAGGTTAAGAAGGAGGTACTTTCATAAAGGAAAAAGTTACTAAGGGTTTGGATGAAGGAATATAACTGTATTATTCGGTGGTTAAATATAACCTTTTGTATGTGATAACCAGAGTGTTTATCTCTCACTATATATAGTGAGTGCTTTCTGCCAGGTGCTTCCTTCCAATGCTCTACACATACCAAAAGGTAAAACAAACAAAACAATCCTTTATACAGTGGTACCTCGAGATACGAGTTTAATTCGTTCTGTAACCTTGAGGCTTGAGAAACTATGAGACGCTCGAGTCAAGGTAAACTGGTGGGTCGGTGGATCCACGCGATTACTCCTTTCTCAAATGTTGCTAGTTTTTCAAAGCAAAAATCGCTCGCTGGACGGCTCGTATCTCAAAAATCTCGTATGTTAGGGCACTTGTATCTCGAGGTACCACTGTACTTACCTTTCTCAGAGTGAGGTATTGCATGAATTATACCATTAGGAGGAGGCCTCTAACCTGGGCTATTTTAAGAATAGGAACATTTTCATAATACCATATTTTTCCCCTAACTGTTTATACATAACAGCATTGATAATCTCTTATCCAACATGACTACATGATGGATAGTAGTCACGTGTACATCATATTCCTTACTGAAAAAAGCATGTCAGAATGACTTAATTGAAAGAGATGAGAGAATATAATTTTGAGAGAATGTAATTAATAATATAAATGTAATATTGGATATTTATGAAATTTAAGTCAAAAAGGTTTTGCAAATTTTGGTACTTAATTATTAGGAATATATTATTGCCGCACCTTAGTTGAGAAACTGTACTTTAAAATAAAACACCTAAATATTACTTTACATACACATAATACATACAATACATATATTATTGAATCTTAAAATAGCCCTCTGTTTTTGGTAGAAAAGGTCCTGAATGACAATGAAAAATTTATGTCCAAGGTCACACATTAATTAGGGCAGGAGCAGACATTAAGTCCCAAGTTTCTTGCTTTAAAGCCCTTTTTCCTTTCAAACCACATTGCTATGTAAAGGACTGAAAATACAAATCATCACACAAAAAAGTAATGTATAAATTTTTATATATATGCGCGTGCACACACACATACACACACACACACATACTAGTATTGCACATATTGTCAGTGATTTACATTTCAATTGTCTGAAAACTGTTCCACCAGCAGCAGCATTTAAAGTTTCACTTCCACCTCTCTTATAACAATACTAGAGGCCTGATGCATGAAATTCGTGCATGGTAGGTCCTCAGCCCAGCCTGCTCCCTCTCCATTCTGGAATCCCTTGAGGGATGTCTGACTGCCCATTTAGGCCTGATCCAAGTAGGTCAGGCCTAAATGGGCAGTCGGACATCCCTCTCACAATCCAGGACTGCTGGCTCCCAACTGCTCACCGGCATGCCTTCCTGATTGCTGCTAACCGCTTCTGCCTGCCAGCCTGATCACCCCTAACCACTCCCTGACCCTCTGATTGATGCCTAACTGCTCCCCTGCCAGCCCGTTTGCCCTAACTGCTCTACCCTACAGGCCTGATCATCCCCATCTTTCCTCCTCTATTGGCCTGGTCACCCCCAATTGCCCTCCCCTCCAGGCTTGATCACCCACTGCCCTGCCTTGCAGGCCTGGTCCCTCCCAACTGCCCTTCCCTACAGAACTGATCAACCATAACTGCCCTCCCTTGTAGGCCCGGTCCCTGCCAACTGCCCTCCCCTGCTGGCCATCTTGTGGTGTCCATCTTGTGTCCACGTGGGGGCAGGATCTTTTGACCACAAAGGAGCAGTCATCTTGTGTGTTGGAGTGATGATCAATCTGCATATTACTCTTACTAGATAGGATAGAGGCCTGGTGCACAGTTGGTTTGCCCTGAAGGGTGTCCTGGATCAGGGTGGGGGTTCTCTTGGGTCTGGGGCAGCCTGGGTGAGGGACCTGTGGTAGTTTGCAGGCTGGCCACACGTCCCAGTGACACAAGCAGAGGCCCTGGTATGTGGGATTTATTTATCTTCTACAATTGAAACTTTGTAGCCTGGAGTGGAGCCAAGCCTTCTGCTCACACAGCCATTGATACTTTGTTGCCTTAAATGGAGGCCTGGGCTGACCAAGGTATGTGGAAAGCTTAGCTTCCTCCATTGCCAGGGGCAGCCCAAGCCTCCCTCCTGCTCTCTCTGTAGCCGTAGCCAGCTTGGTTGGTTTAATTTTCATACTTGCTCTCTTTGGCTGGTGGGTGTGACGGGTGGGTGTAGCAGAAATATGGTCAATTTGCATATCACTCTTTTATTAGATGGGATTAATTAAAATTAATGGATTTCATTTGCATAATATTTGAAATTATACTTATTTATTACATTAGCACAATTTTCTGTAATTTTTAAGGAAGAATTGGGAATCTGAATGTTTCTATCAGCACAAATAAGATTTAGCATAAAGTTTTGATCTCTCAAGAGTCACAAAATTTATTTTAGGCTAGTAATTTCATATTGCTTTTTGTCCCATTTTTATAATCTCCAAAATGCCTTTATCATCCAACCCCAATTTTAAACATATCTCACTCCAAGAGAGTTACAAGCAGCAAAGAACTGTTAGCAATCCTGAACAAGAAAATGAAACACAAGCTGTGGCTGAAGGAATTAACCAAAACAGTGACTCAGATCATAGTTTTATGTCTTAAAAAGTAGGCTTAGTGGAAATGTTACTGATACATCATATAAAGAAGGTATATTCAAAATATCTCTCAGCATTAAGAAAAAGGAATTTTTTGTAGCTAATAAGTTTTAAAAACATGGTAATTGAAGAAAATATTGAAATGGGAAAGAATTTTTTGGTTCTACATCTACTTAGCTTTTTTGTAGCTGAAAACTACAAATGTTGGTAATTCAGACATTATAAATATGTTTTACTATATAATTGAACAGCCAAGTTTAGAATTTAGTGTTCATTTTTAATTGTTAAACAATATGGGACTTTAATTTTTTTAATTTTATGAACTAATTTACATCTATAAAATATTTAAACATAAATACCACTCTCAAATTGGGACTGTCTCCCTAAGTGACACTTCAAAAATTTTTACAGTAGTAAAATTTTTCCATTGTTGAAATGCTTACAATTCAATTATCAAACGTTAAGTAATTTTATGACATTGTAGACATTTTGATAGTTTTTGTCAGCTATGAAATAACTCCAGTATAAAACATTGATCTTGAAACAAAGTCTCTGAACATTTAGGGAAGTAACTATTTAAAAATCCAGGCATTTTGTCCTAAAAGAGAGGACTATAGCCATTATTACTAGTTGAGGGGTGGGGGAGAGTTAATATGCTATTTAGAGAAATTATTAATATAAGTTTTAGTTAAGTTGATTAAATAAACATCACCTAGTTTCTCCTGATGTCTCTCAATTCTCCCTACATAGTACATTAGAATTACTTCTCTTCTAGAGGCTGGCTCAGTATAGCAATAACCCTGTGCACCTCAAGTGACTGGAATATCCTTCTTTTGTACGATGGTACAGTAAGTGATGAACTAGGTCAATGCAACCATACAAAATTATTCCTAATATATTGCTTACTATGACAGGGTTATTTCTGTTTGTTACCATACAAACATCTAGAAACAAGCATATAGAAATTTTTCAACAAATTTGACTCTTTTGTTTGAGAATGTATAACTTAAAATAAAAGCTATATGACATATTTAAAATTCATTTTGGAATTTCAAAGAACCTCTCTCATAGGTCAATTAAAATACCATGAAAAAGAGAGGCTTGTATAACGCTTGGTCATAAGAGACAGGGTTATATATTAAGACATCACAGAAAGATAAAACAGTAGTGTTTAGTACGACTCTTCAATAGAGTCCTTAGGATGGACATGCCAAATTGCAGACCTTGGTTTGCCTTCCAGCGCTTTCTCATGTAGCATGCTCCAGTGTGAGTAGCAGCAGGGATTTACTCACTTAATGATGAATGATTTTCCTGGGCAAGGTGGGGAAGACCAGTTATTGTGTAATATATTTTAGACAACTCACCAAAGGTATTTAAATCAAAATAGTTTGGGCAGTTAATATATGAAGCTTCTCTTATCAGAAAACTGAATTTATCCATAATATCTCATCCTAATATACAAAAACCTAGGGTCCATAAGAACCAACTGAAGGCTCGACTGAACACTGGAAGTCAGTTCTGACTGCTGCTGGTACAGACATGGTGACCCAGGACTGATTGCTGAGGGGGCTACAGATCAGGCCCGGAGAGAGACCCAAAGAGAAAGGCAGGTTCTGATCCGCAGCCTCCATAGCAGCTGTTGATCAGCCATTGCCTCTCTCTTTCTTTCCAGGCTTCACCAGCAGCTGCACCTTTGTTTCTCTCTTGGCCTCCATGGGGATTGCTGATCAGCCCCGCCTTTCTGATCAGGCCAAGAGATAGGCCCAGAGAAGCTGACTGGCATATAAACCAACCAATCAGAACCCAATCTGGGTAAGCTGTGAGGAGCCAGTGACTGCCTATGAGGTGGAACTTTTGATGCTGACAGGCATAGAACCAACCAATTAGAACCAAATTGGCAGGGGAGGGTGGTTAAGGATGAGATCAGGCCATGGTGGGTGATAATTAGGTGTGAGATCAGGCCGTCAGGGGAGGGCAGTTAGAGGTGATCAGGCAGGAAGAAGTAGTTAGGGGAATCAGGATGGCAGCATAGGATAGTTGGCAGTGAGGTCAGGCCAGCAGGGGAGGGCTGTTGGGGGTGATACCAGGCTAGTGGGAAAGAGCAGGTGGGGATAAGCAGGCTGGCAGGGGAAGGCAGTTTGGGGGCAAGGTCAGACTGGCAGGGGAGGGCAGTTAGGGGTGATCAAACAGGCAGGTAGAAAGGTTAGGGGCGATCAGAAAGGCAGACAATAGGGTTAAGGGCAATCAGGCAGGCAGAGGCAGTTAGGAGTGATCAGGCAGGCAGGCAGGTGAGCAGTTAGGAGCCAGTGGTCCCAGATTGCAAGAGGGATGTCTGACTGCTGGATTAGGCCTGATACCTGAAGGATCGGGCCTAAACCAACAATTGGACATCCCCCAAGGAGTCCTCAATTGGAGAGGGTGCAGGCTGGGCTGAGGGAATACCCACTCTGTGCATGAATTTCGTGCACCAGGCCACTAGTCTATAATAACAGAAGTGTAATGTGCTAATTAGACTGGATATCCTTCTGAGGACCTTCTGGATGAAGGTCCTGGATGCCAGAGGGAAGCTGGTGCTGGCAGCCAGAGCAAGGAATGCCTATTCTTGCATGAATTTCATATATCGGACCTCTAATTTCCTCATAAGAGGAAAGGAATGAAAGTTTTTTGTCATCAGATTTAATATAGAGGTCATTCAAAAGGACTTTATTTAATGCTATTTTTTAAAGAGGATTTATAGGTCAAGTTATATGTCCATGTTCTAAAATAGAAGTTAGAGCTTATTAAGTGAAAAGACTGTTGTTGATTTTAGTGTCTTTACAAATATTAAACTACTCCTTTTGAGTTCAGGGACTCTCTCTGGTCATCTTTATACTCTACCAACACTGTGGGAGAGGTGATGAGTGTTCTATAAATCCTGAATGAATGAATGGCCTTTGTATGAAAGTAAGATAGAAAGTATATTTTAACTTAGTTACTACGGTATATTATTTCTAATAAAGCCTCCAGTTGTAGATGTTTATTATAAGGACTGCTTTATATTCTCAGAAGTTTCTTAAAAGTGAAGATTCTTCAGCTTTGCCCATAGATTTTCTAATTCAGTAGGTCTGGAATAAGCCTGAGGAATCTGTTTTCTTTTCCTTTCCTTTAATTTTTTTTAAATAAATCTTTATTGTTCAATTTATTACAGATGTTCCTCTTTTTTCCCCCTACACCTAATTCCCCCCCACCCACCCCATGTCCTTACCCCTCGCCACTGTCCTCATCCATAGGTGTAAGATTTTGGTCCAATCTCTTCCTGCACCCCTCACTCCTCCTTTCCCCTGAGAATTGTTAGTCCATTCCCTTTTTATGCCCTGAATTTTATTATATTCACCAGTTTATTCTGTTCATTGGATTTTTTTATTCACTTGATTTTTAGATTCACTTGTTGATAGGTATGTAGTTGTTATCACTTTGTTTTTTCATAGTTTTTATATTTACCTTTTTATTCTTCCTCTTCTTAAAGAAAACCCTTCATCATTTCATATAATCCTGGTTTGGTGGTGATGAACTTTTTTAGCTTTTTTTTATCTGTGAAGCTCTTTATCTGACCTTTAATTCTGAATGATAGCTTTGCTGGGTAGAGCACTTTTGGTTGTAGGTTCTTGCTATTCATCACTTTGAATATTTCCTGCCACTCACTTCTGGCCTGCATCTTTTCTGTTGAGAAATCAGCCAACAGTCCTATGGGTACTCCCTTGTAGGTAACTGTTTTTCTCTTGCTGCTTTCAAGATTTTCTCTTTGTCTTTTGTCCTTGGTATTTTAATTATGATGTGTCTTGGTGTGTTCTCTTTGGATTCCTTTTGTTTGGGGTTCTGTGTGCTTCCTGGACTTGTAAGTCCATTTCTTTCACCAGGTAGGGGAAGTTTTCAGTCATAATTTCTTCAAATAGGTTTTCAGTATCTTGCTCTCTCTCTTCTTCTGGCATCCCCATAATTCTGATGTTGGTACACTTAAAGTTTTCCCAAAGGCTCCTTACACTATCTTCACATTTTTGGACCCTTTTTTCTTTTTGTTTTTCTGTTAGGGTATTTTTTGCTTACTCATATTTCAGATCTTTGATTTGATTCTTGGGGTCCTCTAGTCTGCTGTTGGATATCTGTATATTATTCTTTATTTCAGACAGTGCATGCTTAATTTCTGACTGGTCTTTTTCCATTTTTTTTTAACATTCTCATTAAGATCATTGAAGGTCTCACTAAATTTTTCAGAGTTCTCAATAAGTTTGTTGGCAGTTTGTAGAAGATTATTGCATATCCTTATAAATGTGGTTTTGAACTCTATGTCCAGTTGTTTGCTTTCCTCTACTTGTTTCATTCGTGACATGTGTCTTGGTCTCTGCATTTTGGCTGCTTCCCAGTGTTGATGGAGTGGCTTTGTGTACTAGTTGTTCATAGGAGCCAGTAGCTCCTCCTCCCCAATTACCTTAGGTGGACACTCTTGGTGCATCCCTTTGTGGGCTGGGTTCACAAATCTTGTTGTAGTTAAGCCTTGATTGCTATTGGTACACTGAGAGGAATTGACCTCCAGGCCAATTGACTGTGAGGATTAGCTGTGTCTATTAATGGAAGAACTACTGTGCTGGAGACACCCCTCTGGGGCAAGACTTGCTTCAGTGGGGCTTTGGTGCTCACCGAGTCTGCCTCTTGTGTGTGTCACTTATGTATGCGAGGAGTTGAATTCTGGTGTCGTCTCACACTGACCTCTACGTACACTGGTTCCTGGATCTCCAAGGAGGTGCAAGTCAGCTAGTGTCTGATGCCACCCAGCAGGAGCTACAGGGAACTCTGTAGATTTGTCCTCTTTGCTTGGAGTTTGGAAGTTTTGCAGTTGTCTGATCCAGTTGCAATTTGTTAGGTTAAGTTGCCAGAGGGCAGGCCATTCATATGCAAAAGTTGCTGCACAGCTGGCTGGGTTTGTAAATTGGTGGGGGCGGGGTCTCAGGGAGTCTCTAGGCTAGGGCGTGGCAAACAGCAATGGCTGCCAGTCAGCCCTCTCTGCCGAGTTCTGTTCAATGTCCTATGCCCCATGCCCCAGCACAGTAAACAATGATTCCAATGTGCAAAATCTGTGATAGAGCCACCCTCCCTTTCCGACCAGATGGCAGACAGTCCAGTTTCTCCATGTATGAGTCTGGGTCCCCAGAATCTCACCAGAAACTGGAGTTCAGAGAGTCGGTAACTTGTAACTCCCTCTCAATTGAAAAACAACAGCGCTAGCCAGCCAGATTCGCAAGAATCTCTGTACCTCTGCCTTTCTGAGCCTCTACACTTCCTACCAGGTCTGGATGTACTTTTTTCTTTTTTTCTAGTTGTGGAACTTCCATTCCACCAGTTTTTCTGTGGTTCTGAGGGATAGTTATTTTTTCTTTTAGTTGTAGTTTTGGTGTGGTTTCGAGAGATAGCATATACAGATGTATATCTTATGCCGCCATCTTGGTTCCTCTGTATGTTTTCTTATATGCACTATGGATGATTATTTTACAGATAGTGAGTGAACCTTACTGGGAAACCCAAATCCATATCCAGGTCATACCTGAACCATTCTTTCTTGTTCCAGTTTGTATAAAGCCTTAAGTTTCTTTTTTGAGTGTAATAATTGATATTATTTTTACCCAGGTAGTCTCCTGTAATATTACATAGTAGCCCCCCTTATATGTAGGAGATACCCACAGAAGATGCCTGAAATTATTAAATCCTTTATGTACTATATTTTTTCCTATGCATACGTAACTATGAAAAAGTTTAATTTATAAATTTGGTATAGTAAAAGATTAAAAACAATAACTGAAAATAAAGTGGAACAATTACAATAATATACCATAGTGAAAGCTATATGAATGTGGTCTCTCTCAGAATATCTTACTGTACTATATTTGCCCTTCTTGTGATGATGTAAGATGATACAATACCTGTGTGGTGATATGAAGTGAGGTGGATATGCTAGTCAAAAGGATGAATAATGTCCTGGGCAAGATTTCATTATGCTACTTAGAATGCAGAGTTCAAAATGTATGAATTGTTTGCTTCTGGAATTTTCTATTTTGGACTGTAGTTGACCACTGATAACTGAAACTGCAGAAAGCAAAACTGCAAACAAGCTTCCCTCCCAGTCCCAGCTTCTTCTGAAAGGTCGTCTGGGAGGACGTCCAGTCTAATTATGCTTTCATCTATATTCACACTCTTTTTGGAATTCCTCTGCTTATAAGCCTGCACATACACGTTTTACATTATCACAATGTCATTCTTTATACCTTAACAGAGATACCATCTACCTTACACTCAAGAAGTGTAAGGCCAAAGTGAAGACTTTGTAACCTCATCCTATTTGGTGATTACTTACTATAATTTTTGTATTATGTGTCATATGTGTCCCAATGACAAAAATAGTTAATATTTTAGAAAAATTGTTTATCAGTAATTTTAATAGTTGTTATAAAATCTAATTCTAACTAGCATTTGGAACAGTGTGTGGCATGTAAAGTATCCACACAACACAGTACCTGTTGAATGAATAGACAGAAGAAAGGAAGGAAGTTAGGAGGGTTGAAAGATCCACTGGTTTTTCTGTTTCCTGATCTGCAATTTTTTAGTAGTTTTTCTTTAATGGACTGAAACGCATACCAAGAGATGGCATGCTTACAGTAGGCAACTAAAAAGAGGTAACAGAAAGATTTAAGAAATCAAATAACAAATAGCACCAAGTCCTATTACAAAGTCCAGGCACTATATTCATTGACAGCTGAGGTCACCACTATAATTACAGCACATGCTTCGAATAACTAGAAAAGATTTTAAATTTTAGAAGAATAGACTTGCATTATCAAGACAAGTTTAGTCTTTAAATTTTCATTCTAATCAGAATATAGGAAAATGTATTATATGTACAGCAAGTTTCCCAATAATGTCATTTCATTGTAATGTTGATGAAATGTCATTAGGAACTTAACATAATTTGCTTATGGTAAAATTAGCTTCATTATAGGTCATTTTTCATCACAGTTCCCCAAATATCCACATGTTAAGTTAGATTTAAAGTCCCTCAAATATTTTAAATGATAAATAGAATGCTGTATGTTTTAATTATCTTGAAAATTATTCTTAAAGTTTCTAATTCTTTGTTCCAGATTAATGAGATATTATTATCTTTTCAGCATGATGAGTTCCTCATCTAAGGGTTGTAACTTAGAGTTACATATTTTTTTTGATAAGTGACCTTCACATTTAGAGGAAAGAGTAACATTCTATCCATGTACCCTCTTCCAACTTTGTTTCCTAAATTGTAAAATAGGAATAATTATATTTGCAGCATAGGTCTATTACAGGGGTTAAATGACAATTTACTGAGCACAATGCCTGGCACATTGAAAGTACTCAATTAATAGTCATTAAAAATGTTTAGAGGATTACAAAAGAGAATAATATATGCATTGTTGTAGTTTTTTATGATCTTCATGTTTTTAGATATTAAGACTACTAATCTGTTAGAATCTACATTTCAAAACCTGAAATGAAAATAAAATATACACAGACAATGCATAAATTATCATCTTGCTTTTACCTCTTATAAACAAAAGTAGTCAAGGTTTCAGTAGGAATGGATCCTCAGTGAGGTACATCCATATGGCAGTTCTAAAATGTAAAAAAAATGAACTGCTTTTTTGATATTGAATAAGCATAAAAATCAAATTATGTTGCTTAAAAATGAATACTCATACATCTTTTTCCCATTTTGCATAATACAAAAATAGCTAACTGCTTTTGCTCATAAAAATCATATTTGGAGGGTGACTAAGCATGAGCCAGTTTCCAAACAAATCTTTGAGAAAGTTATGCAGGAGTGAAAGTAAGATTTCAGCTTTAATTAGTATCCTCATCTAGGTTCAATGAGGATAGACTGGTAAATTTTTTAAATCATTAATTAGTCATACTTCATTTTTCAAGATATTTTGGATTTCGCTGTAATATTAAATCTAATATGATTTTTTTTTTTAACCAGAACCAGGGTTTGTAACCTGTAGTTTCTGTGTACCACTACTTCTGTCTTTTATTGGCACATGCAGGTATTTACATAAGGATATTCAATCATTTACATAAAATACATGAAACAGTGAAAGCTATCTGAAGGATGATTTAGTAGTGTAACATATCTTAGGTATTCATATGCTATCTTTGCTACTTAAAAAATAATTGGATGGGTCATGATTAACAACATAGTTTTCTATTGGAAAATGGAGATACTGATAATACTATACCAGAATGTTACTTTAAAAAACAAAAGTTAACAGTTAGTGTCTCAGAATATATAATTTGGAGAAATTATGCAATCATTTATAAAGGAAACCAAAAATCTTACCTCTGCTATTCCTGAGGTTCAATAGTAGTTTAACTTCTATTTCTTCATCTCTTAAAGTAGCATACATATTATATTTTTAGAAAAGTCTTTGTATAAGTTTTTCTTGGGATAATGAAATATTCAGGGTAGAGTATATTTTCTTTTTTAATATTTTAAGAGATCTGGTATTGCAGTTTATCTTATAAACATTAGATTTACAAATTATAGCGTTCCGAATAACTTATTCTCAGTGGAATATTGAGGTATGAATTTGCCCTTATCTCCAAGTTGTTATTTCCATTCGGATGAGCTTTCCTATTCTGACATTACTGCTTTCACTTTGTTTTTCTTGTCATATTTGGTTATCAAATATAGAAAATAGTATGTTTAAATAAAACTATACTATTTAATAAAAACAAGTTAAGCCCTAGCTGGTTTGGCTCTGAGGATAGAGCGTTGGCCTGTGGACTGAAGGGTCCTGGGTTTGATTCTGGTCAAGGGCACATGCCTGGGTAGTGGGTTCAATCCCCAGTGGGAGGAGTGTGAGAGGCAACCAATCTATGGTTCTCTCTCATCATTGATGTTTCTGTCTCTTTCTACCTCTCCCTTCCTCTCTGAAATCAATAAAAATATATTTAAAAAAAAACCAAGTTAAATGTACTATTATTTAACTTATTTTGAAAAGAAAAATAATTGTCTCAAAATTCATATTATAGTAGGAAAATTTATTTGCCGAGTACGGGTAGTGAGGGTAGGTGTCCAAATTGCCATGAATACAGTAAAGGAAATATTTTCATAAAGATTCTGGAATATGAAAAAAAAATTTTATTTGAGCCATGCATCATCTAATCTTTAAACTAAATGTGATTTTGCTTTGTTTATTATGCCTAATTCTTATTTAATCTAATGATCGGATGGATGAGTAGATATATTTATATTTTCAAATTCTTGACACTAAACATGAAAAATATTTATTAATTTCTTTTAATATGTTTTCATAAAATATCATATAGTTATGAGTTTTGCTTTTTTAACCCATTCTGAAACTTCCTGTATTTTAAGAAAAATCTTCCTATCACTATCTGGAGTGACAACTGATATACTTCATTATTTTTAACCTATTATTTGATGTTCATTATTTATTTATTTTGTTGTTTGCTCTTTCTCTTTTCTTTTTATTGATTTGTTAAAATTACTATTAATTTCATTTTTAGCACTTTATATTTTCCTTAGTACCTGTCAATCTGGCAATTATGTGTGGCTTAAAGTCTGATAATCATTACCTAATGTATTTCTCCAAAATTATATGAAAACCAGAAATCAAATAAACTGTCCATCAATCCACTCTATTCCCTTTTCCTATATGAAAGCTTTAGAATTCCTAATTTATTTCCCTTTCTAAATGGGCCCTATAGGTTGCTTTAACTTTCTGTTACTCCCATACCCCTTCCAACTCTGATTTTGCTGACATAGTTCAATACCTTGGGTTCTAGATTTATTAGATTTTTCCCTTGCCATATGTCTCTTCTATTTTATAAATCTTTAACTCACAGTTATATTTCAAATTCCCAGTCAGACAATCATTATCCATTTAGCTTTAACATGTATATTGTAAGACTTATTGAACTGCTTTCTATTCCTCATCTATATTGGGATTTCTATTCTAATTTATATGTTGTTTGGTTCAGGTACTTTTCTTGAGTATTTTCATCAGATGGGGGGTAGAGGAGTGGAATTATTTCCCACAAATAGCCACAATTCTTCCTGCAAGATCAGTGATAATTAGGTACAGAATTCTGTGTTAGCAATTGCTTTCTTTGTTAAGCTTTCCAATAGCTTTCAGCTTCAGGTATGTCAGATAAGAAGTACATTGTCCATCTGATTCTTTTCTTTGCTAAGTAACTTGTTCTTTCTTTCTGGAAATTTATAACATTTTTCTTAATCATTATAATAAGGGAATATTACCAAAATATGACTGGTTTTATGCTTTACTTTGTTTATTCTACTTAGAATTTAGGGAACCTTTCAATCACAAACTCAATTCTTCTTCCTATCAGGAAACTTTACCTGTGTTATTCCTTTATTCGTGACCCCCACTTTTTTGTGTGTGATTATTGTCTTCTTTACCTGAAATTTTTCTTGGAGTTGTTTTCCAAGTGTGTTTCCCCAAAGATTTCTCTTGCTCCGTATTTTGAGATATTTATTTTGTTTGGTCTTACAAGCCAGTAATTCAGAGTTCAACAGGGACATACTTAATTACAATTCTTCTGTTTTGAAATTTAAAAATCAGATATCTAAATTCCAGAATATTTAAAGCTGATCATTATTTTGTATTACTGTTATTATTATGTGTCTTTTCTCTTCTGCCAGCAATTTTATTCCACTAGGTGGTTTCCCATTCTCAGGATTTTGCTTGTTTTTTCCTCTCTGATTATTGAACCCCCTAGATGCATTATTATTTCCCTTTGTCTAACAATGGTTCTGTGCAGCTTTTGAGTAGTAAGAGGCCCAGCATTCCCTATGCTGAAAGCTTTAAATGTACCGACCAACAAGCCTACTCACCATTTCTTGAGGCAACAGGATTATTTGAGTTAAATTTCTCCTTAGGAATAGAGGGTTGCTCTGACCATCTCTATGCCTGCTTGGAAGATCTTTCACAAACATAATCCAAAACTCCTAAGACTGCACACATGTGCATGTGTTTACTTTCAGCAAAGGCCAAGATCTCTTAGGACCCTAGAAGTTTTGATGATACCCTCTGGCCTGTTAGTGACAATGCCTCCAACCCCTGTCAGTTTTACAGATGTAAAAAGTAAGGAACTTGAAAGGTAAAGACACTTGTCCACAGTCACATTTAAATCTAGACAGTGT
This sequence comes from Lasiurus cinereus, assembly GCA_011751065.1. Classification (NCBI taxonomy): domain Eukaryota; kingdom Metazoa; phylum Chordata; class Mammalia; order Chiroptera; family Vespertilionidae; genus Lasiurus; species Lasiurus cinereus. The sequence goes on along the minus strand of JAAGEH010000393.1, from coordinate 36,634,917 downwards.
CTCAAAGTTCAGGCTTAAATTTCATTCAGAATATAGGACTAAATCATATAATGTCTTGACCACTTAACTTTTTATAATGTAGCATGTAGCTACATGACATGACTTACACTTAAATATGTAATTATTTTCCAAGGAAATACAATGGGGAAATTGTATTTAAAAAAATCATTATGGAACACAATATGAAGTGTGTGATTCAGAAGCTGTTCCACTAAACTAATCAAGAAATATGGTGGCTTTAAAGTAGTTGAGGCAGTAAGAATGCAAAGGAGAATTTGAATGCTTTAAGTCCCCAAATTTTGTATCTGTTAACTCCACAAGTTAATCCCTTTTATTTATTTTTATTTTTTTATTTTAATCTTTATTGTTCAGATTATTACAATTGTTCCTCTTTTACCCTCTATAGCTCCCTTACCTCCCCCCCCCCATTGACCTCATCCATAAGTGTACAATTTTTGTCCAGTCTCTCCCTGCACCCCCGTCACCTCTTTCCCCTTGAAAATTATCAGTCCACTTCCTTTCTATGCCCCTAATTCTATTATATTCACCAGTTTATTCCGTTAATCAGATTTTTAGATTCACTTGTTGATAGATATGTATTTGTTGTTCATAATTTTTATCTTTACTGTTTTCTTCTTCCTCTTCTTAAAGAATACCTTTCAGCATTTCATACAATACTGGTTTGGTGCTCATGAACTCCTTTATTTTTTTCTTACTGTGAAGCTCTTTATCTGCCCATCAATTCTGAATGATAGCTTTGCTGGGTAGAGTAATCTTGGTTGTAGGTTCTTGTTATTCATCACTTTGAATATTTCTTGCCACTCCGTCTGGCCTGCATAGTTACTGTTGAGAAATCAGCTGACAGTCGAATGGGTGCTCCCCTGTAGGTAATGAATTGTTTTTCTCTTGCTGCTTTTAATATTCTCTCTTTGTCTTTTGCTCTTGGTATTTTAATTATGATCTGTCTTAATGTGGTCCTCTTTGGGTTCCTTTTGTTTGGGGTTCTTTGTGCTTCCTGGACTTGTAAGTCTATTTCTTTCACCAGATGGGGTAAGTTTTCAGTCATTATTTCTTGAAATAGGTTTTCAGTATCTTGCTCTCTCTCTTCTTCTGGCATCCCCATAATTCTGATGTCGGTACGCTTGAAGTTGTCCCAGAGGCTCCTTACACTATCTTCACTTTTTTTTTTTCTTCTTTCTTTCTTTCTTTCTTTCTTTCTTTCTTTCTTTCTTTCTTTCTTTCTTTCTTTTTTTACAGTGGAGTGTTTTTTGCTTTCTTTGTATTTCAAATCTTTGACTTGATTCTTGTGATCCTCTAGTTTGCTGTTAGGTTTCTGCATAATATTTTTCATTTCAGTCAGTGTATGTTTAATTTCTAGTTGGTTCTTTTTCATCTCTTCTTGGTCTTGTTAAATTTATCCATCTTTTCTAGGAAATTCTTAAAAAACCTTATAACTGTGATTTTGAACTCTATATCCAGTCATTTGTTTTCCTCCATTTCTTTCGTTTGTGATCTCTTCTTTGTCTCTGCATTTGCACTGCTTCCCTGAGTTGGTAGAGTAGCTTTGTGTGCTAGCTGTCCTATGTGACCAAGTAGCTCTGCCTCCCCAGTTATCTGAGGTGGACACTCTTGGTGCACCCCTTTGTGAACTGTGTGTACAGTCTGATTGTAGTTAATTCTTGATTGTTGTTGGTATCACTGGAGGGGAATGACCTCCAAGCCAATTGGTTGTGAGGATCAGCTGTGTCTGCACGTGCGGGCTTGCCTCCAGACCTCTGCCTTTCTGCACACACGAGCTTCCGGTATCTGCCTTTGGGTTCCCCGAAGTTTCCGTGCACTCTAGGGACCCCTATGAGTCTGGATCCCCAGGGTCTCGCCCGAAACTGGGGTTCAATGAAGTTGGACCTGGATTTCAGTGCTGTTGTGAGATTCTGTTTTCCACCTGCTAGCAGAAGCAGGCACAATCAAAAGTCAGCACTCTGTGTGTGCACTTTCACATGCACATTCGCAAGCCCCCAGACTTCTGTCTTTCATGGCTCCCCTAAGTTTCTGTGCACTCCTTCCTTTTCACCACAGTCCAGACTCCCCCTGTGAGTCTCGCCTGGAGCTGGGGTTCAGTACAGTTGAGATTTTCCATCTCGATTCCCGCTAGAGGAAGCCAGCCAGACTCGCTTCTGTCCATCCTCTCCAGGAGCATGTCTCCGTACTTCAGCTTTTTACAGCTCATCTGAATCTTCGTGAGTCCCTCTCTTTATTTCTAATTGTAGAATTTTCACTCAGCCAGTTTTCCTGTGGTTCTGGATGGTGTCTGTTCTGTCTTTTAGTTGTAGTTTTGAAATTGTTGTGCGAGGCAGCAGCTTAGGTGTTCACCTATGCCGCCATCTTGGTTTCTCTCAAGTTAATCCCTTTTAGAAAGAACTGTTAAAATATCAGATTTTGAAATTTTTCAAAGTGTTTACCTTGGAAGAATTATTAACTGATTTAGGTTTCAGATTGAGGCAACAGTATAATATATTCCTTGCTTGACCTAGGTAGCAAATCTCAGAGAATGAAATTTCTAGAATGTTTTATTTCTTTTAATTTTTTTTTCTTTTTATTGTTTAAAGTATTACGAGTAGTAGTACATATGTCTCCTTTTTTTCCCCCTAATGACTTTCCCCCAACCTTCCCTACGCCCCAGTACATGCCCTCACCGGCCCCCCCCTCAGTGTCTTGTATCCATTAGTTATGCTTATATACATGCATACAAGTCCTTCCGTTGTTCTCTTACAGTCCCCCTCCCCCCGCCCCTACAACCTCCCCTGCCTTCCCGCTATAGTATGACAGTCTGTTCATTGATTCTTTGCCTCTGTATCTGTTTTGTGTGTCCCGCCCCCTGATTCTTTTCTTTAAAAACATCTTGCCTCTGCAAGCTAGAAATAAACCTATGATAACAAAATATGTTTTAGTCCCAATTTCAATGTGCAATAGTTCTAATGTCAGTTCCTTATGTGTACATGTCAGCAATGGTATCTGGATGGTGGATAAATGGTGGCAATGCAGACCCAACCCTCTTTGGTTTGGTCCTAGGCATCCGGTAGCGATGCACAGCTGCTCACTGCTAGCATGGCAAGGCGTCATCAGCGTCTTCCATCTCTGGACTTTCTCCTCTTGTCTTCGTGGTTGGAATAGACCTGTTAGTTCCACTCTGTTGTAGGAATCCACTTGGTCTTGGAGTTGTTTCATTGAGAATAAACATATTCTCAACCAAAAGTTAATAAAAGAATTTTTTCTATAAAATTGACTTGGGGTCCTTTTTATTTTTGCCCAAATGATTTTCCTTTGGCTTATTTTGACACCATGTGTGTTTTTCATGGGTTTCTTGCTGTTAGCATTACAAATGAAAATTAATTTTCTAAAGTAAAAATTTTCTAGATGTAATTTACTTACTGGATATTTTTCCTTACATGATATTATCCTACTATCCCCCTTCTTTTCTTTAATTAATGGAGACTTTCATAAATTTTTTAATGCAATCTTGATAACTTTAAATTTTAATTTTTTTGCACAAAAATATGACTGCTTTATGTTCATTGCATGTTAAGTAATTTTAACATGAGATGAACTACCAATAGAAATTTTCGTTAATGCTTTAGAAACAGCTTTTTTCTTTTCAAAAGTTTAATTCAGACTTTATAAGTTAATTTATGTATTATTTGAAAAATACTTTTATATTTTGTGTTAGACAAATTTTTGCATTTTTGAATTATGATTTTTAGCAAATTTTAAAACTAGCTTTACACACTATAGATTATCTGTAAATTGTAAAATTAGAGACTGAGCTTGGGGGAGAGGGGGGTGTTGGTACAGATGAAATGGTTTATTTCCTGAGCATATTGTCCCAAAATATTTTCTTTAAACTTTTTAAAGGTAACTCAGAGATGTGACAGTTGTTCAGTCTCCAATGCAAAAAAAAAACAACAACAAAAAAAAAACACTAAAAGCGAGGCCTTGGTATATGCAGAAAGTAGTCATATATAGTCTGTTTTTTTATGTCCACTCTCCCAGATACCCTGATGTGCAGACCCAATCATTCTTGTGCCATTCCTCTCAAAATGACTGCATTAATATTGGGCTCTCACAACCCACTGCACTCCCACTGTCTCTCAATATGTTCACAGGATGGGCTTGGATGTATTCACCTCTAAACTTTGGTTTCTATTCTTACCTGGCTTGGTGGCCCTGGGCATACCTTGGAGTAGCAGTTTATAAGGTCAAAGTGCTACTCCATGGTAATGGCAGAATGAGTAATTGTGACAGAACCTAAGCATCAGTATTGTAAAACTAAGTCTATCAATCTGAAAGTCTGTCACTGAAAGTATCAATCCTATATACTAGGTGTACTGGTTAATAATAATGGATTTTATAATCAAAGAAAACAAGAAAATTTCAAGAGAAACATCAAAAGTGCGTTATTCAAAGTAATGTCCATCACTAGCTACACATTTCCCCATCATTCAGGTAATTTATGAATAGCACCCCAATAGAACTTTTCTTGTTTTGAGGCAAATCATTCAGAGACCCAATTTTCCACTTCTTCATATGTTTTGAAGTGCTGCTCAGAAAGTGCATGTGCCATCAATCAGAACAAGTGCTAATCTGAAGGAGCAAGGTCTGGTGAATACAGCGGCGGGTTAATACTTCCCAGGCAAGATCTTTTAATGGGTCTGTCACTGGTTTTGAAGTGTGTAATGCTGCATCATCATGAAGCAAAATTACTTTGCTATGTCCTCTGGAACATTCTGGTTATTTCACAATCAAAGGGTGGTTCAAATTGATTATTTATTGTTGGTACTGATCAGTATAAACAGTTTCATCTGTTTTAGAAGCATATAATATACCACACCTTTCTGATCCCACCAAACACAGAGCATTGTTTTCTTTGTGAAGTTATTTGGACTTGCAGTTGATGTTGATAGTTGACCGGGATCAACCCTTGATTTTGTGCATTTGGGATTCTCAAAATCAATCCACTTTTCATTGCCAGTCACAATTAGATGCAAAAAAGACTACCTTTCGTGCTGTTGAAGCAATATTTTACTGATGACTTTTCGGTTTTCCATTTGTCTTTCATTCAGTTGATGTGACACCCATATTCCTTCCTTTGAAATCTTTCCCATTGCTTGTAAGTGATCGAAAATTGTTTGCTGAGCAATGTTTAATCTTTCTGCAAGTTGTTTTTGAGTTTGACATGCATCTTCATCCAATAATGCTTGTAATTGCTGGTCTTGAAACTTTTTTGGTTGACCTGGACGTCTTTGTCTTTCACATCAAAATCATCATTTTTAAAGCATGTAAACCAGCCTTCACAAGTATCTTGTGATGGAGCATGTTCACCATAAGCTTCCCGAAGTATTCAGCAACACTTTTCTTCAAAATAAAGTAATGAATTAAAATTTCCCACAAATGCTCATTTTGGGGCATGAAATTCAACATTTTTAAATGTAAAAATATCTATGATGTTAATGTCTTCAGCAAATTTGACATATGAAGTATTGAAGCTTGTTGTCAATACAACAAAATAGCATATATATCAAATAGCATATATATCAACATATGTATAACTCCATCTATTGAAAAAAATCAGCATTGGTAACTGGTACACCTAGTAAAAAAAGCCTAATATGCTTAAGTGTCCGGTACTCCAGTCGTCCATTCAACCAAAGCATAATTGCTAATGATATGCTAAGGCTGTTCAACCACTCCCTATGACATTCACTGACCACCAGGAGGCAGACACTCAACACAGGAACTGTTCCCTGGTGGTCAGTATGTTCCCACAGGGGAAGCACCACTCAGCCAGAAGGCAGGTTCACAGCTGGTATGCACACTGGCAGTGGCAGGAGCCTCCTCCTGCCTCTGCAGCAGCGCTCAGGATGTCTGACTGACAAGCCTAAGCCATCAGTCACACATCCTCTGAGGGCTCCCGGACTGCAAGAGGTAGGCTGGGCTGAGGGACCCTCTCTCAAATGCACAAATTTCATTCCTTGAGCCTCTAGTTAATAAATAATATTATTGCTGTAAAAATAATTATATTGAAATAATGAAACTTTCGCCAATAGAGAGGTCCTTAGAAATTATCTAGTCTAATGCTTTTATTTTATAATGGAGGAAGCTGAGGACCAAAGAGGTTTAAATGTCTTGCCCAGGCTCAAAATATTAGTAACAAATTAGAACCCAGATTCTTTTATTCCCATTTCAGTGTTCTTTTTACCACATCATACTGGGCTTTTGATTTAAATATCATCCCAAAGGCATTTCATTTCTTCATGTTTAATGGAATTTTTGTTTTAAATTTAAAAAAATAATCTATTTTTCATATAACCAAATCAAAAGCACCAAACACCACTAATAATTTTAGTATTAAGTACTGTAAGAATGTAGGTTGTTTTAGGCAAAAATAGTAGTTTTTAACTAATAGTTTTGCTGGAGAAGATGGTTAATCATCTTTTTTTTTCAGAACTTTGAACATATCATCCAATGCAATTTGGACTAGATAGTTTCTAATGATAAGTCAACCTTTAATTTCATTGAGGATTCCTTGTACATGATTGGTTACTTCCTATTATTTTCAAGACTAGAGGCCTGGTGCATGAAATCTGTGCACTCAGCCTGGCCTGCACCTTCTCGTAATCTTGGAGCCCTCGGCTGATGTCTGATTGCTGGCTTAGGCCTGCTCCCCATGGGCCTAAGCCAGCAGTCAGACATCCTTGATGCTGCCATGGATGCAGTATAGGCTCCTGCCACCATCACTGTGCTTGCCAGCTATGAGCCTGCATTGACTGTCTGCTCCTGGTGGTCAGTGTGTGTCAAGCGACCAGTTATTCCCCCGTTTGGTTGATTTGCATATTAGCCTTTTATTATATACAGTTATCTCTTGTCTTTGTCTTTGACATTTTGACTATGATGTGTTGATGTGTGGATATCTTTGAGTTTTAGTATTCAAGTTGGTTGAGCTTCTTGGATTTTAAGATTAATGTTTTTTCTTGTGATTTTTATTTGGGGAGTCATTATTTTTTAAGATATTCTTTCTGCATTTTTCTTTGCCTTTACTCTCCTTCTGGGATTCCCCTCATGCATGTATTGTGATGATGAATGGTGACCCACATGTATCTAAGGCTCTGTTAATTTTTTTTTAATCTTTTTTTCTTTTCATACTAGATAATTTCAGTTGACTTGTCTTCGTGTCCTTGTCTTTAAGTTAATTGATTCTTCTGCCAATTAAATGTGCTGTTCATACAAGTGGAGTTTTCATATCAGTTATTGCACTTTTCAATGGCAGAATTTCTTTTTTTTAAGTTTCTATGTATTATTATTTATATTTGGTGAGATTATCATTTGCATACTTTCTTTTAATTCTGAGACATGGTTTCTGTTAGTTCTTTATTCTTATTTATTATAGCTAATCGTTTATATCTCTCTAATAATTCCAACTTTTGGCCTTCCTCAGAGATAGTATTTACTGACTGCTATTTTGTTTGTTTGTTTATGAGCCATTCTTTTCTTTTTGCATATCTTATACTTTTTTTTTGTTAAAACTGGACATTTTTAATAAATTAATTGTCAACTCTGTAAATAAGATGCCTTCCTCCCCAGGATTTGTCATTGTTGTTATTTGTTTTTTATTGTTGTTGCTATTTGTTTTTTAAGTGATTTTTCTGTAAAGTCTTTGTATTTTGTTGTATGTGGCTACTAAAGTCTCCTTATAACCTTGGTATTCAGCTACCTACTGATTGGTGGGAAATTGGACTAATAAGTGTCTCAGCCTGTACTGAGGGGCTTTTTGTATGTGTTAGGGCATGACCTCAGTGCTCCACCTGGAATTTTACAACTCTGCCTTAGCCTCAGCCTTCACTTCTTCTGCTTGTACAGAACCTCAAAGTCAGCTCAGTCATGTAGGTGAGAGTTTAGAGCCTTCTCAGGTCTTTCATGGTCTTGCACAAAGAACGTGCAAGTGCATGACCTCTAGACTCCCAAGAATATGTTGGAGATTTTTGTAGACTCATGTGGACATCTCATCCCTCAGTTTTCCCATTTTGTTTTGTTTTTTATTAGCTTCTTGTTAGCCCCAACTGTTAGAGCCACCTCCAACAGTTTCATTATTTAACAATTGCCACAGGTTGTTTTCAACAAGTGCCCTAGGACTAGGACAAGTACACAGGCAGCTCTGACTCAGATGAAATGAAGTGCCCTGAAAATGGGGCCATTTAGTGAGCTGCCAGGTAGGTCTATAGTAGTGGGAATTCTGTGGGAATGGACATTTTGGGGAACTCAAATCTATTTTAATCTCTTAAGTGGTAGATTGCTAGTTTTTACAGCTACCAGAGTTGTGAGGGTAGATTGCTAGTTTTTACAGCTACCAGAGTTGTGAGGCTTTTGGTTTTCAGTGCTACTCCAGAACCTGAGAATGGAATGGGATTAGTGCAAATTAAAATGCCACAAGATTTCTTTTCTTGCCCTAACTGGTTTGGCTTAGTGGATAGAGTGTCGGCTTACGGACTGAAAGGTCCCAGGTTCGATTCCAGTCAAGGGCATGTTCGATTCCGGTCAAGGGCATGTACATCCCCACTAGCAGGGGTGCAGAAGACAGCTGATCGATGTTTCTCTTCCATCGATGTTTCTTTCTATCCCTCTCCCTTCCTTTATGTAAAAAATCACTAAAATATATATTTAAAATATATATATTTTTTTATTTTTCTATTTTTAATTTTATTAAGATATAGCCATTTTTCTTGAATAAACTGTCCTTGGATTGTTGTGAGCCTTTAGTTAGTTTTCATAGTTTTGAAAAGGTGATTTTGCCAGTTTTTGCAGTGTTATTACTTTAATGCAGAAACTTTGGAGATCTTTATTCCACCATTCCAAATATTGAGCTGTATGTTTTATCTTGATTATTTCTTTTTTTTAATCCTCACCTGAGGATATGTTTTTATTGATTTTAAAGAGAGAGAGAGAGAGAGAGAGAGAGAGAGAGAGAGAGAGAGAAACATAGATCGGTTGCCCCCTGACTGAGGATCTACCTGCAACCCAGGTATGTGCCCTGACTGGGGATCGAACCCACTACCTTCTGGTGTATGTATAGGCAAGCTCCAACCAACTGAGCCCCACCAGCCAGGGCATAGCTGTGCTTTTATAAAAATAATTCAGATAGTACAAATAGAATAAAATATTATTATAAATAAGCTTTATTTCCTAAAACTTAGTCCCCCATTGCTAACCAAAATATTAACTAGTGATAAATTACTGTGCATCCCTCATAAATATATACCTAGAGAAGCATGTATGTGTAAGAGATAAGATCTATATTTCCTTTCATACATATACAAATATACTGTATATTTTTTGCCATTTTTAACTGGGTAATTTACTTTAGATATTGATTCATGTTGATACATGAAACTATCTCAGTTTGTCATTGTTGTTATAGCTGTTTGATATTCCATGGGTGGATAGTCCCATTAATTTTACATTTTCTAGGAACAAATATTTCAGTTGGTCTACTATTTTGTTATTTCAAACAATGAGGGAGGGAACATTATTGCATTTGCATTTTTTGACCATGTGTGCAGGTATTACTATAGGATAAATTTTTACCTATGAAATGTGAGATGTATTTGTTTTTAAGTTTTGATGGATGTTACTAAATTACCTCTCTAAGGATGTTTTATCAGTTCTACTTTTGTCTGTAGTAAAGGAGATTGCTGTTTCTCCTCACCCTTGTCACATTGTATTGTCAAACATTTAGCCATTTTAAAGATGAAAAACATATCTTAATTGTTTTAATTTTCTTCTATTCCATATACTTATAAATCTTCTTCCATCACCAAACACACCACTCATAGAGAGCCTCTTTTCATATTCTTTATTTTTTTACTGAGTTTTTATTTATAATAGTTCTTTGTGAGTGAAGAGAATTGGATGGTTGGTCTGTTTTATATATTACAAATATTTCTTTTTCTAGTTGATTATTTGGCATAACTTAACAATATTTTTCTTTAATTTTTTAAAAAAATGTCAAACTTTCCACTCTTCCAGTGGTTTTATGACTCGCTTAGAAAGGCCTTTGCTTTTTAGTTTATAAACATTCATCCATAATTTCTTCCAGAAGCATATTGACCTATTTATGTATTTATTTGTTTGTGATAACCAGATGTATCTGCACCATTCCCTATTTAACATGCCACTCTGTTAGGTACTAAATTCCTTTATGTATAGAGAATATTTCTGGACTCATCATTCTTTTCCATTGATTTCTTGGCCAAATTATTCCTTCCCTAATGCCAACATTTTTTTAAATTTTTATAATTTTTCAATTATAGTGGACATTCAATATTATATTAGCTTCAGGCATATTGCACAGTGGTTAGACATTTATATAACTTTTTGATCCCCCCATAAGTCTAGTACTTATCTAGCACCTTTCATACCTACTAAAATTTTATCTCATGCCAAACTTTTAGTGTTTATTTTTCCATTAAACCTTTAAAATAAGCTTGTCTAGTTCTGTTTCCCTCTTAAGGAAAAATCCTGTTGTTACTTTGTTGAGATTATAATAAAACAACGCTCTTAATTTTTGCATCAATCAAAATCATGTGGTAAGCTTCTCAATACATAGTATGCTGAGATTCAACTGTGGAGTTTGTGATTCACTAAGTCAAGGTTATGGCCTGGGAGTTTGTAAGTCTAATATAATTCCAAGGATGATGTTAATCCTGCTGGCCTGGAGCACTCTACTTTGAGAACCACTGCAGGAAGATTAGCTGGCTAACCTTAAAATATAGTTTACCCTGGATTATCCAGGTGGGACCTGTGTTACTAGAAAGGCTTTTAAAAATGGAATAGGAAGCAGAACAGGAGTTGAGAGTGATTTCATGTGAGAAGGACTTGACCTGCCATTATGGGGCTTGAAAACAGAGGAAGGGAACTACAAGTCAAGGAATGTGGGCAGCCTCTAAAACTGGAAAAAGCAAAGAAACATTCTTCCTCAGAACCTTCAGAAAGGAGTGCAGCTCTCCCAACACTGATTTTAGCCCACCTACAGAAGAACAAGGTGATCAATAGTGTTGTTCTAAGCCATAAGTTTGTGGTAATTTGTTTTGGCAGCAAATAAGAAATTAATGAAGTTACTAAACTATTATGACAAAGCACTCACATATGGTGAAGGTTTTCTGTGTTAGTAAGCATTTAACAATAGGCAGGTAAAATTAAGCTTGATATGTCACATGCTTCCATTCCCCCCCCCCCCTAAAATTATTAAAATTTGTCCAAAAGACTTTTTTTTTCTAATTAAATGTTCAGGAAGTTTAACATTTCAGAGTTCATTTTGGGCAAAACCTTTCCCATCTGTAATTACTTATCTAGAAATCAGGCCTATCTGAAAAGTGACCAAGGACTGCATTAGAAAATCAGCCTGGAAAACAGCTGAGTCAGAATTAAGAATGTGACTCAGAGACTTAGAACTGCTGCTGGGACTGGCTGTGTGACACTGGATAAGTTAATTTGGTCTCTCTATGCCCTTTTTTTTTTTTAAATAATAAAAGTTAAATTATAAGGTTGTACTTAGGATGCCTGAGATGATGTGTGTATAGCACTTTCTGGCCTATAAATAGAAGAATTTTAAAATGAAGACACAAATACAAAAAAAAAAATAAATTATTGTAGTGCCATTCATCATAAAAGCAAAAATTCTAGACAATGCAGAGTTTCCAAAAGGATAAATACAGCAATTGATATTCATAATGGCATTCTTAAGTTAATCAAATAATAAGAATTTTTTTTTAATTTCTTTAGAAATCTTTAAAATATGTGTTGGTGTTTAAAGTGGCAAGCTCCCCCCCACACCCCCACCTCCCTGGAAAAGGAATTAATCTGGAACTTATATCAACAGTGTCAAATGAACAAAATATTTTAAAGTATATTTTTATTATGACTCAAACCTTAACTTCTTCACTTGTTATTCATTTATGCAGCCAAAAGCCACTCAACTTCTCTGAGCTAAGTCTGTTTCATAACATTTAGACAAAAGAATAGCTACTTGACAGCGTGCTGAGAGGTTTAGTGACATAGTGTATTTTAATCACCAAACACCTTGCATGGCATGTAAGTAGGTGCTCAGTAAGTGGAGCTTATTCTTGTGATTATTTTGTGCTCCTATAAAACTACATAGTCAAAATTATGAAATTATGAAATTCTATGGGTCCTTCTCCTTATTTTTGTTTCAATTAAATGTGATACTGTTCAACATTTTGAAATTATCTTTTTTTCTCCTTTTCTAGTGTTCTTCCTACTTCTTTGGTTATTCCTTTTCAGACTTTTTTGCTTCTTCTTCTGCCTTTGCATACTCCTTAAATATTTCATGTTTCCCAGTTCTCATAGGTTTTTAATCTTCTTTTATTTTCTACACATTGTCTCTCAGTATATGTAATATGCTTCATGGAACTTGCCAAAACCTTTTCTTTTCCCCCGCCCCTTTTTTTTTCCTAGCACCATTTAGATAACCCAGACACCTCTTCTCAATGCACATATCTAAAAATAAACTTGTAACCATTTTGTACATTTTTTTTCCCTCTCTATACCTGCATGGGCAACACTGTTTATTCCTGCATTCATTAAACATTCATTGAGTGCCTGCTAACCTGAGAACACATTAGTGAAGTAAACAAATTAACAAATCCTTAGCTGTTAGGGAACATGTTTCTACTGGAAGAGACAGATATATTGTGTATCTATGTTGATAAATTCTGTTGGGAGAAATGAAGCAGGTAAGAGAGCTGAGCAGAGCCAAGATGAAGATAAGGGTTGCAGTTCTAAGTAAGATGCTTGGGAAAGGCATCACTGAAAAGGTGCCATTGGAGCAAAAATCTGAGCAAGTGAGGGAGCAAACCACGTAGCTCTCTGGAGGAAGATTGTTTCAGGATGAGGAAACAAAACCTGCACACTGTGAGGCAGGAGTGTGCCCAGCATTTTAGAGAAACAATAAGGTGGCCACCATACCTAGTTTGTGTGAGGGGAAGAACACTAGGAGAGAAGTCAGGGAACATAGTGATGTTGGTCATGTCTACCCATTTGTTAAAAATTAGAAACTATCCATTACTACTTAATCTGTCATTCTCCTTTCCTTTCCTCCTCTTATACCTATTAAGTTATCAAGTTTCATTAATTTCAACTCCTATGTTACTCTTCTATCTGCTTCAGTCTCCCTACTTTTACTTTAGTTTAGGCCTCTATCACTGGTCACTCAATTGATTTGCTGCTAGATTCACACCAAATATTAGCACCTACTTGAGATATTTTTTAACAACTTCTATGTTGCTGGCCCTGCACTAGGTATTGTGGGTATAATGGTCATGATCCTTGTCCTTACAAAGTTTACAGTAACTGGGGAGAAAATCATACAGTCGGTTAATAGCATGACAGTGTAATAAGAGCTTTGAGAAGAGAAATACAAGCTGTCTTAGTAGTATATTGCTAGTGGGTGATTCTGGTTTATGGGAGTTAGCATAAGCTTTCTAGGAGAAATTATATTCCTCTTAAAATCTAAAAATTAAGTAGGAGTTAGAACATCAAGGAGAGAAGAGTTTCCAAGAAAAGAGACTACTTGTGCAAGTGCCCAGAAAATAGAACTGAACGCCAAAAAGCGAAGAGTGGCTTAAAATCAAGCTGGACAGCAGTATGAAGGAGCCACATCATGCATATCTTCTAGTCCTCTTAGTGTGTTCAGTTAATCCATTTGTCACCAAAATGATCATTTTGAAACCATAATGTAATAATCTCCTAGAATTAAACCCACCAATGATTCCCTATTGGCTTTAGGTTAAATTTAAGCTCTATAATGTAGCACAGGTGGTATTTCAATTTGACTTTTGCCTCTTCAGTGGCATCTCCCACAGGCCCTGCTCTTACATCTTTATATACCAGTAGAGGTTCGATGCACGAAGATTCATGCAGGAATGGGTCTTCCTTCCCCTGGCTGCCAGCACCTCCTTCACTCTGGCCGGAGCTGGCTTTATGCCTTGTCACACTGACCAGAGGCCCACAGCGATGGGGGTGGTGCAGAATGCCTATGTCCCACCCTGCCCCCAGCTGCTTGCCCCTGTATATGCAAATTAACCAGCCATCTTCGTTGGGTTGATTTGCATATTCACTCTTGATTGGCTGATGAGCATCAGAAAGGTACAGTCAATATGTATCTTACTCTTTTATTAGTGTAGATCAGTGTAGAACCACTTATAATTACCCCTCTCCCCTCAGAAGGGAGAAATTTCATGTCTCCTGGCCTTAGCAAATACCTGGAATGCTTTTTCGCCCTTGCCCACCTCATGAATTCATTTTATCCTTCAAAATTAATCTCAGATGTCATCTTCTATAGGAATCTTTCCCTGAAAATGCATACATAACCTGATTATTTCTTCTTCGGTGCTACCACCTACTTCTATGTGATCTTTTCATTGCAGATATCTCAACCTAGAATAGTTTGTTTATATGTTAAATTCCACTGGTGTAAGTTCTTTGAGAGTCTATGATATTTTGGGTTTTTTGTCTCTGTCTCCTTAACTTCTAACATACTGCCCGGCACTCAGCTGCACTTAATATATGTTTAGTGAATTTAATTAATTTAAAGGGAGGCTCACTTAATTTGACCAAATATATGAGACTTATAGGAAAGAATTATTAATAATTTATAGTTCACTAAATCACTAAGTTGTGTTAGTGCTCAGTACCTCTTAGCAAAGGAATCTCCATCTTGTCTCAGACTGTCCCACCTAAGTAGAAATGATGTATGAATCTGAGCTGTATTTTTTAAAATTTTTATTAATATGTTACATGTATACATATCTTCCCATTCCCCCCCCAGGCATACCCTAACCCCCCAGTGTCTTATGTTCATTGGTTATTGAGCTGTATCTTCTTAATTGCATTTTTAATTTAGTGGTATTTTTAATTCTGACTTTGAAAACTTTGCAGGGATTTTCTTCTCATATTTTGTGCATTATTATTGTTTTTATGATTTTTAGAATTCCTTTACTTTTAGACACATAGATTGACATCATTAAATAAGTAATTTTGTATTGATATTACTTGAATCACAAGTATTCATTTTTGTTTTCTTATAATAATGCTTTAAATTTTCTATTTCTGGTTACTATTTGTTAAAAGCCTAGTG
Source organism: Lasiurus cinereus (assembly GCA_011751065.1). Taxonomy (NCBI): domain Eukaryota; kingdom Metazoa; phylum Chordata; class Mammalia; order Chiroptera; family Vespertilionidae; genus Lasiurus; species Lasiurus cinereus. The sequence continues at coordinate 36,619,715 of JAAGEH010000393.1, read as the reverse complement.
TTTTCCCAGCTGGTGTGGCTCAGTAGATTGAGTGTCATCCCATGCATCAAGAGATCACTGGTTCGATTCCCAGTCAGGGCACATGCCTGGGTTGCAGGTTCAATCCCCAGTAGGGGCATGAAGGAGGCAGCTGATCAGTGTGTCTCATCAATGTTTCATTCTCTCCCTCTCCCTCTCCCTTTCCATGTGAAAATCAGTAAAAAACATTTTTTAAAAATAATAATCTCCCAAGACTGGTTTGGCTCAGTGGATAGAGCGTCAGCCTGTGGACTGAAAGGTCCCAGGTTTGATTCCAGTCAAGGTCATGTACCTTGGTTGCGGGCACATCCCAGTGAGGGGTGGGCAGGAGGCAGCTGATGGATGTTTAGCTCGCATAGATGTTTCTAACTCTCTTTACCTCTCCCTTCCTCTCTGTAAAAAGATATATACAAAATATATTTTAAATAATAATAATAATAATAATCTACAAATCGACCGGACCGTAGAACGACCAGTTGGTATGATACTCACTGACCACCAGGGGGCAGACGCTCAACACAGGAGCTGTCCCCAGCCTTGCAGGCCCAATAACCCAATGGGGACCTGCCCACCAACCTTTTAGTCCCTCCCTCTGGCTGGCAAGCTCCAGTCAACTAGTGGGGAACAGGAAACTGGGTTGGGTGATTGCGGATGCAGGCAATGCCAGTCCCTGCTGATCGCCCCACACACAGAGGGCAACTGGTGGCAGTGGCAGCAGGGGAAGGGCCGACTGCAGGCAGCCAGGGAAGATAAGCCCTGATCTCAGACCAGGCCTAGGGACTCTACCTATGCATGAATTTCGTGCATCAGGCATCTAGTAAAGAATAAAATCCTATTGTTGTACCATAGACAATGGAATGATTTCACCAATATGGGTACAGTGGTACCTCGAGATATGAGTTTAATTCGTTCCGTAACCTTGAGGAGTGGGAAACTATGAGACGCTCGAGTCTCGGTAAACTGATGGGTCGTGTGCAGCCGGCCGATCCGCGATTACTCCTATCTCAAATGTTGCTTGTATTTCAAAGCAAAAATCGCTAGCTCAATGGCTTGTATCTCAAAAATCTCATATGTTAGGGCACTTGTATCTCGAGGTACCACTGTATTTAATTGCCTCAAAACACAAAACTAGCCTTTCTGGGGCTTCCAGAGATCTTGAACACTCATAAGTTCATCCTCATTTGGCCCATACGAGGTGTCCCTTTAAACCATCCACCATAAAACTGCTACAGATGCCTCATAGAATAACATCTTAGAGTTATATTATCACTGTGGACGGTCCTGAAAAGAAGAAACATACGTTAAAGTTTAAAAAAATTAAAACCTTAATTTTTTACTAGTGATCACTGAAAGTGAAGAGAGATGAGTTTTTCTTAAACCTTTCTTATTGTCAAGTGTTTTTTTATTTTTTTAGTAATAGTATACTTGGAAATAAGTGTGCTATGAACCTTGCATTTTAAAAATATATATTTGGTTGATTTCAGAGAGAGAAATAGAGATAGAGAAGCATTAATGATAGGCTGCTTCCTGCACATTCCAAACTGGGAATCAAAACATTCCCTGGCACCTCCCTGCATCTCAGATTGCAAGAAGGTACAGGCCAGGCTGATAGATTCCCCCCTCCCAGTGGATAAATTTTGTGCACTGGGCCTCTAGTTTACAAATAAAGCAGTTCAGCACAGTGCCTAACACATATTAATTCCCCAAAGTTTAACGTAGTTATGTAACTATACATTGATATTACAGTAAATAATGTCAATAGTGTAGTCATTACATGCTGTGGAGAACAACCACCGATATTGGGGTCAGGTAAGTAGGCTTTCCAGAGGTTATGTGAAATGTAATAGGAAGCTGTTGAGTGGGATCATTCCAGGACATAACATATATTGTAGTGATAACTTTGAGAAGGATAAGCAGAAAAGTATATGAGTTTTTTTTGTTTTAAAGTTATAATTAGTAATAGACTTACATCTAAGTTTCTTAGTATTTGATTTTGAATCTCCGTCTACCTTAATTTCATTTGATTTATATTATTATGCTATCTACCTGAAATTAATAAAAATAATATTGAATATAAACTATAATTTAAAACAAATTTTTTAAAAGAAAGAAAAAAAATTACAAAGTACTTAATACTCTTCCCCTTCTGTGCCTTTGCTTTTATGGTGATTTGTGAGTATTTGATATCTCCAACTCCTTGTTCTTAAAATGATCAAGAGTACCTAAACCCTATCATGCACATAGTGGGACTTTAAAATGTCACCATATTGAATTAAGGGAGAAGAACCAATTATCTTCTCTCATTCTCTCCAAGTTGTCTTCTTTAATGTTAGTATAATAGGGGACCTATTATGTCTATATAATGCTAACGTGGAAGTCTAAATAATAAACAAATTCAATCTATATATGCATAGGTGCCTACATTGGAGTTAATAAGTTTTGTATATTCAAGAGATAGATTTTTTTTAAACAATGCAGAAAATGCTTTTGATAAGTATTTGTTATCTCTTCATAGATACAGTTCAGTCATAATATTTAAATTTTAATGCCAAACTAGTGGTGCCTATTTATTCCCTAGTTTGTTTAGAGAAGTAAGCAACACTATATCTTGTCTCTATCTTTGAAGCAAGAAGAAGAGAGAAGAAAGAAAGGAAAATTGGTAAGGAGATGAGCAGAGAGGAGAATTGAAAATGTATATCAGGTGTAATTTTACCCCCTTACAAGATCTTACAATGACAGGGTTGGAAGTAGAGAACCTGGAATGTCAGCTTCTCTGTAAACCACAGTCATCAAACCTACACAGAAAACCAAATTATGTGCTGATCAGGATAATACCAGGCCAATGGGACTGAGCTGGGGGGAGTTAAACTTCTTTCCCTTTGCACTTTTCCACTAAATCATTATTTCAAGACACACAAATTTAAATATTGACAGACACATTTGACACTTTACCCTGTAGCCCAGTTGTGGGGCATGTCAGCTTTTTTCACAGTAATGAGGTATTTGCCATATCACAAGTTCCAAAAGCCAGGCTTGTAAACATTGTTATATTGTACACTATTTTTTGTACTATGTTAAATGGATACACACTGCTTTTTCCCAGGACAAAACTGTGATTGATTTCTAATTAATAAATATTTAATTGAAAATGTGTTTGAAATGGACATTACAGTTGGTTTTTAAAAAGTGTTAATACTTAGAAGAAATTTGACTTTTAATGATTTCTCCCCACCATTTTCTGTACATATTATATAATGTACCTTCCAGTTTCCATAATATATAATGTGATCAAAATTGGGTATTATATACCCTAGCCCAGTGGTCGGCAAACTCATTAGTCACTCGAGAGCCACAGTTTGCTGACCACTGCCCTAGCCATTTGGCTCAGTGCATAGAGTGTCAGCCTGCGGACTGAAGGGTCCCTGCTTTGATTCTGGTCAAGGCCCATACCTTGGTTGCGGGTTCCCTGGCCCTAGTCTGGATGCATGCAGGAGGCAACCAATCAATGTTTCTCCCTCACATAGATGTTTTTCTCTGTATCCCTCTCCATCCCACTCTCTAAAAAAGTTCATATGTGAGGATTAACAAAAAATAAAAAATTGGGTATTTTAACTAATGTAATTTATCAAAATGAGTTTGATCTATTTGAATTAAAATCTCTTTAGAAATGAATGTTAGTAAAATATCTGTGTAAATGTTCTTGATCATTGCACTAGTTATCCCATAGACTTTCTGCATTATTCCATTAAATAGGAAATAACTGAAGCCCCCAAAACCCAAGTTATACTTTTTTGGGATGATTTACTGTTTTGGAGTTGAGAATACATGTCCACCTTTGAAAACCATGCAGTAAATGGAGCTAGATACCTAGGGCAGTGTTCCTAGACATCACATCATCCTAGTCACCTGTGAACAGAGAAACCTTGTCTGTATGAATCATTGTTGATATATACATCGCTAGAAATGAGAGGAACCCATAGCAAAGAGAATTCCAGAGGGGATTGACATCTGACAACATTGCCAGTATCCATAATTCTATAATTATATTTTGAAAAAAGTATTACATTGGTAAAGCTGGTCTTATCTATTAGTATATTACTGTATCATCATCACAATGATATGTAAAAACATTCATTTCCTACATCTCTTTCTTAAGCTTAAACTTTTCCCACTCATAATTTTCCTTTGTTCTAATTTCCTCATTTCCATTTTATATACAGGTGGAGGCAAAAGTAGGTTTACAGTTCATATGAAAAGTAATATAATAAATAATAACACAAGAATAAGTTCTGTTTCCTATACCTATTTTTGTTTCAGTCTATATAATGCTGGTATTTATACGCTGTCTTGATCACTTCGTAATAAAACAGGTAGATAAGTAAATAAATCTATTATGTGACAGATCTTAATTTTGACATGAATATAAGTCATTATCAGAGGTATCGCAAAGCAATGTGACAATATGGAAGAAAGCACTAGTTTTGAGTTCAGGTTCTGGCTCTGCAATTTTCAAATCTAGGGCCAGAGCTTTGCTTCTCTTAGTCTCTCAGTGTTCTCATCTGCTAATGAGGACAGTAACTCCGATACCAAGCATGTCACATGCAAAGGCTAACATGAGCCAAATAAACAAGTTTAAGTTTATGTGGACATCAAAAAACAAAAGCTTCAATTTTCATAGAAATGTAGGTTTATTTTAGTATAGACATGCTGAATACAAAGGGATGAAATAAATGACTAATCATTAACATAAAATAATAGAACATTGTAATAAAAATTAATGTTTTCTTGAACATTAACTTAACAAACCTGAATAACTGCACAAACTAATAAGCGTAACACAAATATATTTTAACTGCACAAACTAATAAGCGTAACACAAATATATTTTTCTTGTTCTCCGAAAGCGAAATAATCTCTGTTGCGCACACCAAACAAGTCAGTCCAAAACTAATGACAATGGCAATCAGCTGCTAAAATGTTCGCTGCTAGTATTAGTGGAGAGAAGTGAGCCTGCGCATAAGGCGCATAAAGGAAATGAATGTAACATGATTATAGTAATCAATCATTAGCGAACATTGTAGTTTGTTATTAATAGCTTGTGCCCTGTGCACAGATTTGTGCACATTGAAAAGAAATTAATTAGAAGGTGGCCTGCGGGATGGGACTGGGTAAAATGGGCCAGACATGCCCTGAAGCCAAGATCCCTCCCTGGTCGGCTGCACCTGGGACTGTGCTGTGGCTCATCGGGTGTCTGCAGAGTTAGCAGGGTCCTTTTGGCAGGTGGGGTCCCTCAGCCTGGTCTGTGGGGATCAGGCAAATACCGGCCCTCTGACATTCCCTGAGGAGTCCCAAATTTCAAGAGGGCAGTTCTCGGGTGATGCACTCTTGAATCAGACTCCCTCCTCTCCAGTTCTGGGGTGTATCACCCAAGAACTGCCACTGCCAAGTCATTGCAGCTTGGCAACTCCTGCATTGAGCATTTGGTCAGTGCAGGTCATACCTACTTGATGGTCGAATAGTCACTTAACCTTTTATATATACAGATTATGTATAACAGGATATTGTAAAAATTAAGTGATGGGATTTTTATTAAAACAATTCTTACATACCGTTATATTGGCTGTGCTGCAAAAATATTTGCTGTGGCCCCAACCGGTTTGGCTCAGTAGATAGAGTATCAGCCTGCAGACTGAAGGGTCCCAGGTTTGATTCTGGTCAAGGGCATGTACCTTGTTGCGGGCACATCCCCAGCAGGACATGTACAGGAGGCAGCTGATAGATGTTTCTCTCTCATTGATGTTTCTAACTCTCTATCCCTTCCCTTCCTCTCTGTAAAAAAAAAATCAATAAAATATATATTTTTAAGTAAATAAATAGTTGTTGTGAGCCGCATGTGGCCTGCAGGTCACAAGTTTAATGAGAGTGATTTTAATGAAGATTAAATCCCATTATATTTGGGAAAGTATATGGATTACACTATAAACTTAAGTCAAATGCTAATTGAATTTAGACCGGATTTTTACAAGTTGGGGGAAAATATTTTTATTTCTGTCCCTTTACAACCTGTAATTACTGTGACTAAAATGGTCTTAATTGTCACATTCACTAGGAATGTGAGTCTAAACATTCTGGATTCTGAACATCCCATTTGTGAAGACTGAAGGAATGTTGTGTGTATTTATTGAGACTCCATGTTATCTCTATGCCTATAGACAAAGCAAGAGGAAGACATTCTTCTAGCCTCCAAAGCAGGAACCTATAATACATTTTCTTATAGAAGCTGTGCTATCATTAGGATTAATTTGTCATGGTTTCCCTACAAAAGCTATTCATCCTTAATATAATTAAACAACTGTGCACCTATGAAAATACAACTATACTCACCATATTTCTTACAGCAAATGAGCCTTTCTCTCAGGTGGATCTAGACTTAGTTTATGGAAACCTGTTACCCTTCATTCTGAGCAAGAATTTTGAAGAATGGAAATTCCTTAAACTTGTTCCCTGTCCAAGCCAAAAACTCTGAACTCAAGAGACTTGTTAATACAGTAATATTATATTGTTGCTTAAAAAGATTTTAAGCTTTGGTAAACAGTTATAAGAATATTTTCTCATATGTAATTTTGGAGAGGAGTGTAAAATAATAGAAGAAGAAGAAAAAAAAACTTTGAGTTAATGTGCTAGGTTTATTTTTTCAAAGATATAATATGTCCACTTCCCCCCTCCCTTTTCCATAGTTTGCTTAATTCCAGAAAATGTGGCTTCTCTTTTTTGTGGTGGTTGTTTTTTTCTCAAGGATATTTTCTCCATTGATTTTTCAGAAGAGGGTGAGAGGGAAGGATAGAGACAGAGAGTAACATCAGTGTGAGAAAGACACATCAATTGGTTGTGCCCTCCCCTCCCACACATGCCCCGTCCTGGGTTGAGATTGAACTTGCAATGGAGGTAGGAAGTATGGAATCGAATCCACGACCCTTCAGTCCACAGGCCAATGTTCCAACCACTGAGCCAAACTGGTAAGGCCAGAAAGTATGACTTTTAGGAAAGAGCTCCATCTTTGATATTGGTTACTTGTTGTAAATTTAAAAATAATTACAGTAATTTGAGGTATTTCACGTAAATGGAATTGCTAAGAATAGTCACGATATTGGTCTTAATAGATAGCCATATACAAGCATCTTTTCTCAATTGTTAGAAAAAAGATTTGAAATATGTTTTATTTTGGGAATTGGTGCAATGCTAATAATACTTCCCACAAGTATTATTTATGTGGAGATATAATGTTGGAGTACTCAAATGAAAAGCTCTGCAAGTTTCAAAAACACTATGTCAATAATATTTTCAAGTTATCTGTGAAAAGGACATCTGAAAGGAAATGAGGAGTTCTGGATCCTACCCCTTTTATCACTGACTAAAACCTTTAGCAAGTCAACCTTTTAGCTCTGCCATCTCTTGAAAATTAAGACAAGGTCTGAGGGATTGCCCATCCTTCCAACTGTGAATTTCTAATATTCTGGTTATTAAAATGTGAGATGAAAAGAAATTAGTAATACTTTACATAGAATGAATGTTTTACTAAGAGTTATTAATAGTATAAGTTTCTATTGCAAAGTAGTCTTTAAAAATATAAAAAAATTCAATTTTATTGTTAGTTTCTAAGTGTTTTGTGATTTATGTGCTATTTTTTTACCAGACTTCTTTATTTTGAGAAAGAAAATATTTTTAGGTGAATATCTTACCCTTCTCATTTCATGCTATCTCTCCTTCATTTCCCAACCCCCAAATACCTTCTCCATGAGTACACATTTAAAAGTAAGTCTGGCCCTAACCAGTTTGGTTCAGTGGATAGAGCGTCAGCCTGCAAACTGAAAGGTCCCAGGTTCAATTCCAGTCAAGGGCATGTACCTTGGTTGTGGGCACATCCCCAGTAGGAGGTATGCAAGAGGGAGCTAATCGATGTTTCTCTCTCATCGATGTTTCTCCCTCTCTATCCCTCTCCCTTACTCTCTGTAAAACATCAATAAAATATATTTTATAAAGGAAGGAAAGAAGGGAGGGAGAGAGGGAGGGAGGGAGGGAAGGAAGCCTGGCACAGGTCGATGTGGCTCACTTGGTTAGAACATTGTCCCATGCACCTGCACCAAAAGGTTGCCATTTTGATGGTCAGGGCACATGCCTGGGTTGCAGCCTCCATTTCAGGTAGCTGCCACTCATTGTTCAGATGTCACATCTATCTTTCTTCTTTTCTCTCCTTCTTCTTTTCTCTCTCTCTAACAATCTTTTTTTTAAAAAAAAAAAGTAAGTGTGAAGATTGCAGGTTCCATCCAGTTGATCAGGTGGGGGCACATGCAGGAATCAACCTTTGAATAAATGCATAAATAAGTGGAACTGTGGGCCAGTTCCCCCCCCCATCTCTTTCTCCTTCCCTACCTTCCTCCTTCCCTCCTTTACTCCTTCCCTGCTTCCCTCCCTCCTTTCCTTCTCCTTTCCCTTCCTGCCTTACTTCTGCTCTCCCTTCTTCTCTCTCTCAAATTAATAAATAAAAATTTTACAAAACCACACAAGTCTGACAATCACAGAGGCACAGAGTAGTGGCAGAGGCACCCTAACAAATTCTGGGAACTAGTTTCTGCAGTAAAAATAGAACAATACATGACAACTATATTGTGAAGATATAATCCAGAGGTAGTAAATATAGGCATAATTGTAGCAAATAGCTACATAGCATAGTTTAAGGGGAATTGTCATTTCTTCACTTTCACACACACACACACACACACACACACACACATACACACACACACACTTGCTTTCCACCTTTTTCTTTGTTTTCTGCAAAAAAATAATTACAATTACAAATATTAGTCTTGGTAAAGATATATACTTAGTTTTTTTACTGACCTGGTTAGCTTTCAAAAGATCATTACTCTTTAATCAACACACATAGGAAGCATATGTGAACAAAGATACCCTGTCTGGCCACAGGGCTGTCTTATTTAGCTGTCCAGTTGTCTAATAAGCTCTAGTCCAGAATGAGACATTGAGCAGAATGAAGATCCAGAAATAATAATTCATCAGACTTGGCATCTCATTGACCAAAGTAGCTCCAACATTATGGTGAGGCCAGCACCTGGGCTGGAGCATTTCTGTTTGGCAGCTATCAGCTAACCTCAGGAAACCTCAATGCTGTTTGGAACTCCAAAGGAATGAGGCCAAAGATTCGAGTCAGATGAAACCCACAGGAACCAGGAAAGACTTTAAAGCTAAGGAAGAATTCTAAACTGGACAAAAGAAATTTTACTTAGGTCGGTGAGGCATGGTCTTCTTGGAGAAAGTATTTGAGGATCCACCAAATGACTTGAATCCATAGTGTGTATTTTGTTGTTTTTGATATGTGTGTGTGTGTAGTATGAAATTATAGTCTGAGCTTTCAAGTTACAGTAGGAATGTCACCATTTGCTAGGCGAACAGCCAGGCAGATGATTTGAGATAAAGCTTCACATCCCTTGCTCTGATGGGTGTTTGCCCTCACTGTGGTTAGGGACATTATAGGAATTGTGAGGATTAGTTCTTAAAAGAGTTAAATCATAGACTGATATTATTCCTGGGGCTTATTTATATATTTCCTAGTGTCTTAGCACGCAGCTTCTTTTATTTTGTTAGCATTTTGAATTGAGAAGTTACAAACCACCTTATTAGTAGTACTGCTTAGCTATGGCTAGCATACTTTTCAGCTTCCGGGTAAAACTCATTTGCCAAAATTTCACCAACATTCAGGGCTAAATGTACTTTGCCGGAATGTGTTGATTGGGGATGCCTGGAGGTTTTGCTTATGTAACAGATAATGTGGTAATCTACCTCTGTACTCTCATAGCCCTATACTATCCTGTACACAGCAACCTTCTGAAGGCCAGCAACTGCATCTATGCCTTAGGACTGCCTTTGAGCTGCTGGAAGAACTGAGGGAAGACTTTAAGCAATAACTGACAGATGTCAACTTCCTTGGCCCTCACTTAGACAATTCAGACAGGTATCTTACACCATTTGCACTGTCTCCCATGGGGTTAAGTTTCACTTGTCTTCTGTGACAGATAGCTTACTAATGTACCCTGTATTAGCTGCTTTCCCTTCTCTTATCATCTTTCCCACCACTCTGCCAGTTACTCTGAAACTCCTAAATAAATTATGTGCACTTCTCATAGGGTCTGCTTCCTCGGAAACCTCACTAAGAGGTACCTACGTAAATCCCCAAAACATGGTAATCTTCCTATTTAATTATGAAAAATTGTTTAGAGTAAGTGGACAGATATAAAGGTAATATATTTGCATTTGTATGGTGCTGAAAATACTTAGTGTTAGAGATCCCTCTCCTTTCTTTGTTCCCCCAAGCTTAAAGTTAGTAGCCATCAAATACTAGTAAAAGTTAACAAAGTTATGTAATTAAATGGATCTTACATGATCAACCTTTAATGAAATTCTAACCATAACTTTAAAATACTAAAATTAATACGAATAATAAAGTCCCAATACAGGAAGTAAGGAAAAAAATTCATTTTAACTTAAAAATTGAATATAATTATAACAAAAAAATGTACTGAGACCTGTAATCTAAATAAAACTTAATATCCTTAAAATACTCAAATATAAATGGTTAGGGCTACCTACAAATGCTAAAGAATTGAAAACAAATAAGTTATAAGATTCTAAGACACTAGAAACTAGTGTTCAGAACATTCAATATATCAAATAAATGAATAAAATACTTAACAGCCATCTTGATACTAAAAGTAAAATGTCCAGTTCCATCCATGCTGTCACAAAGGGTAAAATTTTTGTCCTTTTTATGGCTGAGTAGTATTCCATTGGGTAAATGTACCATAACTGTTTTATTCACTTGTCTACTACTAGAGGCCCGATGCACAAAGATTCGTGCAAGAATGGGCCTTCCTTTCCCTGGCTACTGGCACTATTTTCACTTCGGCCAGAGCCACCTTTCTTCATTCCCACATTGGCCAGAGACATGGAGCTGCTGGGACAGTGCGGAACACCTGCATCCTGCCCCACCCCTGGCCACTTGGTGCCTATATATGCAAATTAACCCGCTATCTTTGTTGGGTTAATTTTCATACTCCTGATTGGCTCGTGGGTGTCGCGAAGGTACAGTCAATTTGCATCTTTCTCTTTTATTAGTGTAGATGGACTCTTGAACTGCTTCTAAATCTTGGCTATTATAAATAACAAAAGTGTAATATGCAAATCAACCGAACAACTGAACAGCGGAACGACCATCCAGAAGCAAACCACACTATGACATGCACTGGTGTTGGGCCAGCTGCTGGCAGCCAGGGGAAGAAAAGCCCTGATAGGCCCTGATTGCCAGCTAAGCCTAGGGACCCTACCTGAAGGGTTATGGATTGTGAGAGGGCACAGACTGGACTTGGGGAAACCTCCCCCCCTCCACACACACACAAACACAGGAATTTCATGCACCAGGCCTCTAGTTGTAAATAACACTGCAATGAACATAGGGGTGCACATATTCTTTTGAATTAGTGGACCTAGAGAGTATTATGCTAAGTGAAATGAGCCATTCAGAGAGGGACAAGTACCATATGATTTCACTCATATGTGGAATTTAATGAGCAAACTAAACTAACCAGCAAAACAGACTCAGAGAGAGAACATAGCTCTGGTGAAGTGGATGGAAGGACTGAGAAAAAAATAAAAGGAAGAACTCCTGAACACAGACAACAGTGTGGTGATTGTGGGACTTGTAGGGAGAGGAAGAAGAGGGTATATGGGGAAATAAATGGTGATAGAAAAAAATAAATAATACTCTCTAGGTCCACTAATAGAATAAAATAAAAATGTAATATAAAGTAAAATGTAATAAAATGCTCAAATAAAAATATTAAGAGCAATTTAAAAATACTGAGAGCATTAGACAGATACCATTTTAACACACCAAGAACTGAATTTAAAAGGCAATCTCTCAAAGCCACAATGGTCACAGAGCACTCAGGGGAGCCTCATGGATAAAGAGACCTAGGTCTAGTCCAAAAAAGATCAGGGTCAATACAATAGCTGAGCTTAAACTCCTTGGAACAAATATACCCATTCTCTTGATCTATGGGAAAAGTACCAGGTAAGAGTTTGGTCATTCTGAAGAATTCCTTTTGGGGAGCCCAGGCTGATATATGTTGGCCTAAGGCCTGTTTGCCAATTGACTTTAAAAAGATACTTATTCTGAAACAAAAAGGAGAAATAAAATGTCAATGACCCTCAACTTCCTGTTGTATTTCCCACCCGTTTAGTAACATTTTGTAGAAACTGATGATAGACCTACCTAATAAAACAGTAACATGCTAATTGACCATACCTTTGTGATGCCCACCAGCCAATCAGGAGTGAGCATGCAAATTTACCCAACAAAGATGGGCTAATTTGCATATGTGGGCACCAAGCAGCCAGGGACGGGGCGGGACACTTGTGTCATTTGACACATAACATTCTGCACCACCCCAGCTGTTCTAGGCCTCTGGGCAGTATGGAAAGGCAGAAAGGTGGCTCTGGGTGGAGCAAAAAGGATGCTTGAGCCAGAGCAAAGGTGGTGCCAGCAGCTAGGGGAAGGAAGGCCCATTCTTGCACAAATCTTCGTGCATCAGGCCTCTAGTGTGTAAATAAGAAAACAAAGAGTAACTCAGGCACTTTAGCTGTGATGAAGAACCAATGATAGCAGGATTTAAAGCATTTGACTCATCTGTATCAGCCTGTGTATATTTCCATGAGTCACCAGCCTACAAGGCAAATTCAGTATCCTTCTTCCTTCTTTCCCGTTTGACCAGTTTTATTTATATCACAAGTTGAGAATCTACTGTGTATTTCTTCCCAATGTTTTGATTTTTATAAACATTTATATGTTTTATGGTACAAATAATTCCAAAGACAATATAGCATAGTAATTAGGAACATAGGCCCTTGAGCTGGATTGCCTTAGTCTGATGCTGTCTCTGTCTCTTACTAGCTAATACTACCTCTCCTTTGCCTTGATCTCATTTGTAAAGTGGTCATGGTAAGAACATACTATTGCATAAGGTGGTTTGAGTGCTAAATAACCTAAAAATAGAATTCTTAAAATAGTGCCTAGAATATATGCATGCTCAATGTGTGTGTGTGTGTGTATGTACAGTACATTATGGGTAAAATGGGAATTTATAAAATTGTTGACATATGTAACTGCTTTTGTATGACTATTATGAGGAAAATGCATTCTAATTACTGGTCTACTGACTTTAAAAATAAATGTTTGAAACAATCTCTTTGTGAGTAATGTACTGCCATTTTTGCTTATTTTTTTCATGTAGTATTTACAATGTTTCAATGTGATAAAAAAATTGTCATTTTGTGTAGTACATAGTCAGGTCTACTTGGTACCTATTAATAACTTCATTTTATGTTAACAGTGAATGTCTGGGTGGTGAGACAATAGGACTTATAAAAAGAAGAGATGGCAAAGGAGAATTAGATGATCCCATAGGGGAAAATTTTCATCAAGTGGTGGGATATAAAACCCCTCTGGGACAGCCAGGCCAGAGTAGTTAAGTTGATTGAGTATTCTTTGCCTGTCTGATTCCAGGTCAAATCACATACCTGGGTTACGGGTTTGATGCCCAGTCAGAGGGCTTATGGGGGGCTTTCTGACTCTCCCTTTCTCTCTCTAAGCATGTCCCCCAGTGAGGATTTAAAAAAACAAAACAAACAAAACCTTCTGGGAAATTTAAATCTTTTCAAAACATATAATCTATACAACAGATAGGGAATGTGGCATCTTTAACAGCCTTTAGATAGTTAAGGCTATGAAAGGACTGCTTTGTGGGAAGAGCTTGTTGTGTAAACAGTGTTTGTCAAGTTGTGTTTCAGAAAGTATTTTAGAAAGTTCATAAGCCTCAGAATCAGATTTCTTCAATGTTTACATTGTTGTTAAGACTGCAATTGTCATCTCTTAATCCCAGTTTCAAATGTTGTGTTTATAAAAAATGTGTTCTTTGATTACCTTTATAAGTAAATGTTAAATGTTATTAAGCTGACTATATAAATAAAACACCCCATTTTAAAAAAGGAAGTTGAAATTTCAGCAAGTCCAGTGATTACCCAGGTAGCAAAGCTTTCTCTGTTATCCCTGTGTTAAACAGAGAAGAGGTTGGAAATATATAACAATTGGTATGGCCCAGGCACCAACCAATCTGAGTGAATGCCAGGGTCTTGGATGGTATCTCATTGTGCTGCCAGATGGTATCTCATTGGTGGTTAGAACTCTTGATGGGCCTTAGGATCCTAGAGAAGGGCCATGTGAAGAGGCTGGAGCAGTGGCCATTTCCCAAGAAGCAATGAGGTATCACTCTTTAGTATTCTAACAACTGCTGTAGCCTCACTGTTCATTCTAACCAAATATTAGATATATCAAAATAGGTAATCATGATGTACCTAATGTTATAATTAGGAATGTAAAGTTTTAAATACTGTTTTAATTTTTGTTTTTATTTTTTAGTGTGGGGATTTTTATGGACACATTTTAGGATTAGACATAATTGAGACTTCCTTGAGATTTCTGCTAAACTATCCTAATATCTTAAAACCCTGAGTCTATCACATCCACAGTGTCTGGAGACTGGACCTAAAGTCCAGGCTGCGCATGCATCAGGCTCTGGTGGGTGGGGACTTGTGGCAGTGGAGATAGGGACAGGGGAGTCTGGGCTGGCACTAACACTCACTCACAACCACACACACAGACACACACAGCGCCCACCAGCTCACAGCCTTTTCTCCCTTCTTTCCCTCCCTCCCAGCTTGCTCTTGGAGCCTCTCTTAGAATGAGGAAACAAAACAGACTGAGCCTGAATGGAAGTGAAGGGGGGCAGAGGGTGTAGCAACCCCTACTGGCCCCATCCACTCCTAGCCGAGAAAGGAGGCAGGGAAGCCTGGAGGACTGCTGAGAAAAACGAAGAGAGACAGACTGGGTGAGATCAGGGCAACAGGGGAGGGCAATTAGGGGTGATCGGGCAGGCAGAGGCAGTTGAAGTGAGATCAGGCTGGCAGGAGAGAGCAGTTGGGAAGATCAGGGAGGCAGGCAAGTGAGCGGTTAGGACCCAGCAGTTCCAGATTGTGAGAGGGATGACATCAATTAGAGAGTGCAGGCTGGGATGAGGGAACACACACCCTGCATGAATTTCATGGACCAGGCCACTAGTTATTATATAAATATCTGGTTCTTTTTCAATTACATTGATTGATTGGTTGATCAATTGCCAGTTAATATAGATTGCCTTTATTTTTGGTCAGCCATTTTGGAAAAATTATGAACTAGCAATAATTTGGTGGAGGAAACTCTCATCATACATTCTTGGGTCAAAAAAATTAAATAGTTGTAAATACCTTAAAGGACTTTGTTGTTTTGTTTTTCTTACTAAATATAAATTTGCTGTCATTTATAACTTTCCTCTTGTTACATCTTCTCTATGCATATCCAAGAAGAATAAAACAATGCTGAGCTTTACCTAATAATCTTTATAATATATGTTTAAATTTACTAACAACCTAATCTCTTGATTTCATAATATGGGAGCAACAGAAATCACTGATGGTATTTATTTCACTTTCACTTTTTCTGTATTCTGTGAAATGTATTATTTGAGATTTTAAGCATTGAATATATTGTTTTTTGGTTTGCATTGCATTATTTCATGGAATTAAAAAAGTATCCTAACTAATAAAAGAGTAATATGCAAATTGACTGTCAATCCAACACAAGATGGTTGCCACCATGTGACCAAAGATGGCTACCCCCATGTAGACACCAGATGGTCACCATAAGATGGTCAGCAGGGGAGGGCAGTTATGGGCGATCAGGCCAGCAGGGGAGGGCAGTTGGGAGGGACCAGGCCAGCAAAAGACGGCAGTTGGGGGTGACCAACCCGGCAGAGGAAGGAAGTTGGGGCGATTGGGCCTGCAGGGAAAGGCAGTTGGGTGGGGGGGTCCAGGCCTGCCGGGGAGGGCAGTTGGTGGGGACCAGACCAGCCAGGTAGAGCAGTTAGAGGTGATGAGGCTGGCAGAAGAAGGCAGTTAGGGATGACTGGATCAGCAGGGGAGGGCAGTTGGGGGGACCTGGCTTGCAGGGGAGGGCATTTAGGGGTGACCAGGCTGGCAGGAGCGAGCAGGTAGGGGCAATCAGGCTGGCAGGGAAGCAATTAGGCATCAATCAGGCTGTCAGGGGAGTAGTTAGAGAGTGATCAGGCTGGCAGGCAGATGTGGTTAGGGGCAATCAGGAAGGCAGGCAGGAGAGTACTTGGGAGCCAACAGTCCTGGATTGTGAGAGGGATGTCCTACCAGAATCGGGCCTAAACTGGCAGTCGGACATGCCTTGAGAGGTCCCAGATTGGAGAGGGTGCGGGCTGGACTGAGGGACACACACACCCCATGCACAAATTTTGTGCACCAGGCCTCTAGAAATTATGGTATAATTTTAGTTTGAATTGTATGTAATTATCAATATTTATATTATTTCAATCAATAAGAATAATAATTTTACCTCATGCAATCTGAGAGGGAGGCATTTATTGCCAACATATTGACTGCTTTAAGATAATTGGTTTTTATTATTTGTTATGAATGAACTGAATATTTCATTTTACTTTTTGTTTCAATTGCTTTCAGTTGCAGCCATCCAATCAATAGATATTTCTAAATATTTTGTTTAATTTTTACTGACCATGAACCCATCTACAGTGATACCTCAAGATACGAGTTTAATTCATTCTGTAACCTTAAGGCATGGGAAACTATGACACACTCGAGTTGCGGGTCGTGTGCAGCTGGCTGATCCGCGCGATTACTCTTATCTCAAATGTTGCTTGTATTTCAAAGCAAAAATCACTCGCTCGATGGCTGTATCTCAAAAATCTCGTATGTTAGGGCACTCGTATCTCGAGGTACCACTGTACTAAGTTTTACTTTCACATACTGACAGTTTATTGAGTTAAAATTTGTATTATATATATTTACTTAAGGTGCATTTTTTTATATCTGTATCTGCAGTGGTATCTGCAACTGTATTCTCAGTGCTATGGAGCCATCAGAAAAATTACAGCATTATAAGTGCCAGCAGGATAAGGAGCTTTTAATATTTATTAATATTGAGGAGCATTGTGACCTATATGTGGTAGTAAGACTTATATGACTCATATAGAGCAAAATACCCTATAATGTTTTGGCTTAAACATTTAAGTAGTTATTTTTCTGCATAGTCATTTCATTTCATTGTAAACAGAGTTGAAGCAAATTTCTGGAAATATTTCAAATTGAAATGTATAGCTTTGGATTTATCATCTTTGGGAGATCTGAAATGATAATTCCATTTATTTTTTATGAACCTCAAAAATGAAAATTGACAGGACAGTCATCTAAACCTGAAAAATCTCTAATAAACAGGAATGACTCAGAAGCTCTTTTTGGTTGCAGTCTTTCATATTCAGAATTCACTTTTTTCATCTCTCAGTTATCTCACCGAGTCAGTAAAGACCTCCTCTTTGTTTACAACTGGAAGTAATTTGTGTAATACAGACATTGTTTTCTGTTTATAAGGATTTTAGTCTTATGTCAATGTATTATTTTTCTATCAAAAGTACATTATTTGGCAGGTTGGCATAGAATTGCTGTTCTTGGTAGGATTTGAAATATTGTTCTCTTTTGGTAAAAGATAGCTATTTTCAGACATTGTAAAATCAGGCATTACTGCTGGCTCACAGAATTCCTCAAGTAATATGGTTTCCAAAATTCTACAGAAAGTCTGAGCCTTGTGTTTTCCCCAAATGCTGCAGCTTTGATACTCTAGTCATATTACCCTCCTTGTCAGACATCACCAAGGAGGATATTCCTTATCTTCTGTGTGTTTATTTGCATTGTTCCCTACTTATTATTTTATTTTTTCAATGTGTTGACATACGGGGATTTCTTCACCTTTTTGCACAGAGTTCTAACACCTCTCCCTACTATCTTTTTGTTTTTGCTATAAATTATGGTATAATTTAAATGTTTATTTTATTGCTTTTTCTCCATTTTTTTTCTTTATAACTTTTTAAATATTGTTCCAAATTGCAAATACTTGTTGCCTTCCCCACCGCCCCCCTCAGTTATATCTCTTCCACTAGCTTTGGATAATACTTGGAGAATTTATTTTCACTAAGGAAAACTACATTTTGGAGGATTTATTTTATATATTTAGAGGTTGCCTGGTACATGAAAATTCATGCACTGGAGCAGGCGTCCCTCAGCTTGGCCTGCCCCCTCTCACAGTCCAGGAGCCCTTAGGGGTGGGAGGCAACCCAGTGATCAGAGGAAGGCGACACCCCATCACACCTCCACTGCTTCCACTGCTGGCAGCTCAAGCCTCAGCCGGCCCTGGATATTTGAGCCTCCAGCGGCCCTGGATGGCTGAGAAGTCGCCATCCGAGGTTTGCCTGAACCTCAGACTGGCTTTGGGAAGCTGGGCAGCTGCTATCTGAAGCTTGCCTGCGCCTCAAGCATTGGCTGGCAGCCGCCATCTAAGACTTGCATGCAACATGGACTGGCCCTGGGAGGCTGGGGGACTGAGGGGACTGGGGGACTCCAGAAGCAGGCACACAGGTGGCAGGCCAGCCTTTCCACGCACCTGCTGCCCCAGCAGGGCTGAGGGAACAGGGCTCTGCCACCTTGTGGCTGTAGGCATCGCCATCTTTGAGAGCATGGCAGTGAATTGACATATTCCCTCTTTATTGGCTATGGGCACTGCCATCTTTGTGGATGGGGCAGTCAATTAGCATATTCTCCCCTTATTGGCTATGGGTGCCACCATCTTTGAGGGTGGGGTAATCAGTAAGCATATGCCCTCCTTATTAGCTGTGGGCGTCACCATCTTTGAGTGTGGGGCAGTCAAGTAGCATATTCTCCTCATATTGGCTGTGGGTGCCACCATCTTTGAGGGTGGGACAATCAATAAGCATATTTCCTTCTATATGGCATCATGGTCAATTAGCATATTCCCTCTTTATTAGATAGGATTTATATATATTTGAAAATTTGAAAAGTCACTTTGGCTGAAATATGCTTTGTATAAAAAGATAATACATGCCCTACCGGTTTGGCTCAGTGGATAGAGCATTGGCCTGCAGATTCAAGGGTCCCAGGTTCAATTCCAATCAAGGGCATGTACCTTGGTTGCAGGCACATCCCCAATGGGAAGTGTGCAGGATGCAGCTAATGGATGTTTCTCTCTCGTCTGTGTTTATACCTCTCTATCCCTCTCCCTTCCTCTCTGTAAAAAAATCAATAAAATATATTTAAAAAAAGATATGCCTTATCTTATTAATGCTATAAATATTAGAAGGAGGGTGTTTACATATTATAGAACATTCAAACTACATGATTTTCTTTGGTTTTATAAAGAGGATATTTTTTATAAAGACTATTTTCTGAGTTCTGATTCATTATTTACTTCAGGTCCTACAACACCTAATAAATTATTATCTTTGTTACTGCCATGTAAATAAAGCATTATGGTTCATACTCTGGAGCTGTTTTTTTTAAGCATTGACATGGATTTATGATAGCTGCATGAAATCTACCTTTATTATAATGTTTTTCTTTGGGATAATAGTGTCTTTTATGTCAGCTGCCCAAAAATATTGTATTATAGCACCATTAAAATACTTCAGAATATGTGTAACTTCTTTAAGGCCTCCTAATTTTTGTTCTCTCTCAATCTCTCTCTCTCTCTCTCTCTCTCTCTCTCTCTCTCTCTCTCTCTCTCCCAAACACACACAACAAAAAAGCTCCCATTCTTTTTTGAGCTAAATTTCATTTATTTTGCAATTTTTTTATTTGGTGGCATGAGTTTCATCATCAGTCCCGAGATTTTTGTTTTATTCTTTATGTTGGCCCACCATCAATTTATAGTGTTTTGTGTGTTTTTTTTCAACCTCGGAGTTAGTTAAAAGTTTTGTATAAAATGCTGGTACAAATAATGCCTACTTTTTCCATATTGCTTTAGCAAATTAAATATTACATGTGTGTGAGTTTCTATCGTCTGCCTCCAAAAGGGGCAGTACAACTTTGGTGTTTGACTTGTGAATACTTTATTTCAAAGCATTCTTCTCTTGTTTCCTCATAAAATGTCTTATACTTCCAAATCATAGGTTTGTAAAATCATGGAGTTGGAAGGGACCTTCAAGGTTACCATATTTCATAAGGAATTTAAACATACTTTCTCATGTTGAAATTTTTTCTTTGCCCAGTAATACCATCTACACTTGCACTTTTGACATAATCCTGATCACTAGAATCAACAGTAGTTGTCATCATTGCTTTTCTCCTCCCTTCTTTTTTTTTTCTCTCACAACTTCCTAGTATTAAAAAATAGTTCATTTCTAGCATTCTGGAAATTTAAGCAACTACTGAGGACTATGATGTTTTAGAAAAGAAAATGGAGATGATGTCAATGGTAGTGATATTTTTTAAGTAAGCCATCCTATATAATAAAGAGGTAATATGCAAACTGACCGTCATGCTCCCACAAGATGGCTGCCTACAACCAGGCCAGCAGGCAGTTAGTGAGGGATGATCAAATGACTGAACAAGCAGGTTGTATGGGGTGACCAGGCCAGGAAGGAGGTTAGTGTGGGACAAAAACAACTGAATAGGCAGGCAGCATGTGGTAACCAGGCTGATGGGGGGCCATAAGGGGTGACCAGACTGGCAGAAGGGCAGTGAAGGGTGACTAGGCCAGCAGGGGGGGCAGTTAGGGGCAGCCAGTCCAGTGGGGTAGGTGCAATTGGGGGTGACCAGGCTGGCAGGAGGCGCAGGTGGGGATAATTAGGCCAGCAGTGAGGGAGAGTGAGGGGGAGTGAGGTGCAACCTGGCTGGCAGAGGGGCAGTTAGGGATGACCAGGCCAGCAGGGGGGTGCAGTTAGGAGCAATCAGGCTGGCAGGGAGGGGGCAGCTGGGGGCAACCTTGCCAGCAGCAGGGGGCAATTAGCAGCAATCAGGCCAGCATGCAGAGGCAGTAAGGGGCAAACAGGGCAGGGGGTCGGAGGGAGGGGGCAGTTAGGGGCAACCAGGCAGGTGAACTATTAGGAGTCAGCAGTCCAAGATTGTGAGAGGTATGTCCAACTGCTGGTTTAGGGTCCACAGTCAGACATCCCTCAAGGGGTCCCAGATTGGAGAAGGTGCAGTCTGAACTGAGGGGACACCTCCCCACACATGAATTTCATGCACTAGGCCTCTAGTGGAAAAGATAAAGAATATATACTGCTGAATATGTGTAAGGGATGCAACAGAGTCAGGACTCAAAAAGGCAAGAGGCAGAACCTGAGACGATATGAGAAAGACAACATCTACCATCCTAGTCATAAAATTCTAACAATGCCATCATTTGAAGGGAGGAAGAAAGTAAAGTCACTCTTACATATATTATTTCCAAAGGTAGAATAGCTTTATAAAATATAATAAAGATATATAGTTTTACAGTATATTTTTATACACTGTCACAGAGGAAGTCCTTGAAAAGTTCTAATGCATGGAAGATAAGTGGAAATTATTTCTTTTAAAAAATGTCTCTATTGAATGTAAAGCTATTCACATAATCCTTCGTATTGACATCATTTCAGTCCTCCAATCCTGCTTTTTCTGTATAGCATACTCATTTTCTCAATTTTGAGTTCTTAATTCACAGTTTTTCAAGGACCTTATTTTTGAGGTTGTTATAAACTATGTAGAATTAAAGTAATAAATTAACTGTTAGCCCATTTGCTGGGTTTCAAACCTACCAGCTCAACGAATCTAATTCAGGTTGAATTTATTATTGCCAGAATGTTAATATGAATGCTCTGGTATATTTTTGGCAAAATATTGTTCTTAATTCTTTGTCTTCAGAAAGGTCAGCTCTTACAATGGTTGCTTATTAGTGTACCCCCAAATCACTTACTGGTGATTTCTTATTCTCCAAATAAAAGATGTAATTAAAATAATTACTATCAGAACCAAATGGATTACTTATTCCAACTGAAAAGATTCCCTGTCTACTTTAGATGGACATTTTTAGAGAATGCTGGTGAGGATAAGAATGTGAAAGAAAGGATTGCTTCTTTTTCTTTCTCTACTGAAAATATATAATTTTTTGTTATACCTTGAATAACTTGATTATCATCAACTTTCATAGAGAGAATTTCAGGTGCTTTGGACTTTAAATAGTTTTTACTATGCCCTATCTTCTAGACTTAATTTGATGGACAGGATTTAGAATTACCAGTGGTTCTTTATATTGAAAGTGACTTAGGCATATGCAATAAGAAACTTATGCTGTTTATAAAAAAAATAGAATATTGCATTAAAAGCAAAAGTTTTACAAGGTCCACTAAAAGAGTAATCTGGAATAAACCTAATAATGGTCTTAATTGGTACTTAGCAACGGCTTGAATATGTTCAGATTAAGATTATTCTTTGTGATAAAAAACAGTTGAGAAAACAAATCTTCCATGGAGTGCATAATTGGAGCTCATAAATGGAAGAAATTTGGAATTTTTAAAAAAGCAGTTATAGACTAAAATATTTTTAATTTTTTGAATATTTGTCTGTTGACATAAAATACTTTATGGAGTTTTACTTTCTCTACTTTCTTACTATGATATGTTTCCATTAAATCATATATAAAATTTGTGAATTAGAATTTTTTTTAAAAAGTCACCTATCAGATCAGAATGAATGGGTTCTCAAGGGCTATGAAATTATATACTGCTAATGGTATAAAAAGCAATCACCTGTAAAAGTTTATGTTTAGAAATAGTCCCTATAGCTCAGGGAAGTAGAAAGCCTATTTTCTTCCTATAGAAAGTGCCATATTTTAAAATTAGGAGTGCAGTAATATTTTAAGAAAGCAGTTTTTCATTTTTTTTAAATTTCAAAAAAAAGAGATTAAAAACCATAAATTTTTATCCCAGTATTGAACCATACTTAAATGAACCATACTTAATTAGAACAGGCTTATAGAACATTATATTCAGAAACAAGACAGAGGCTTTTAGCGTAACCCTTAGTCTCACAGAGGCCTTATGTAAATTGTACAGCAATAATAGAAAGTATATAGAACTAAATAGGGACTTACTGTAGAAATCATCTTTTTGTGAAGAAGAGAATTAGAAGTGGACCAATCTGTCATTCTCCTTAATGTGGGAAACCTGATAAACCTTGCAAAAGGTTGGAGGGTATAAGGCAGAAATTTATGTGAAGATATATGAGGTAAGTCTTCCAGAGCTACTGGAGGTTTTAGTTTAATGGATGGAGACTTCAAGAGTTACTGTAGTGAGTTGTAGATTGCATGCGTTTGAAACCCAAGTCTGCCAGCTTTTAGCTGTAAAACCCTGAGCAAGTTAATTTCTCTGACCCTCAATTTTCTTATTTGTAAAATGTAGATTAAAATAGCACTTCTTAGGGTTGTTGTGAGGATTAAAGTAATGCTACTTAGAATTTAGCAATAAATAAATGTTCTTATTAGGGAATTTAAAAATGAGGAACTTAATGGGACAAATGTTGGAGGTATTTAGCAATCTCTATTATCGAAAAGTTTGTATTTTTTTAATCATAAAAGGGTAATATGCATAAATTGAATTCTTTTGTGATGTGGAATATTGTGTGATTTAGAGTTAATTGGTTCTTATTAAAAATGTAGTTTTCCTAAGGAAACACTAAATCATGTTTCCTGTAACTTCTGTATTAAGTATATTAAAAGACCTCAATTTATGGGAAAAAAAGTTCATTCTTGTTAATTCGCTTGTTATTAATAATGGCAATTAATACTCTCAGCCCAAATTTCCTGGATTATGAGCCATTAAAAGAGTTAGCTATGGAAATCCTGAGAAGAGATGGGAAAATTCATGCAGCATAGGGAGACTACAGTTTTTAAATCATTCATAGTAATAGTGTATAATAAAGAGAAAGCTGAGATCCTTGCCCAATTATTGTAAAATACTATACGCAATCACTTTAACAGAGGTCAGCAAACTGTGGCTCGGCTTGCTCGAGTTTGCTGCTCTGTTGACTAATGAGTTTACTGACCACTGACTTAGAAAGACCAACAAATGAAATCATCACATATTTATTTAGTGCTTTTACTTGGACTTGCTGGAAAATTATTATCTTCTTGAAGAAATAAAACAGACATGCCAAATCCTAAATAATAACAAAAGATAAAAATAGGGGACCATAACTGAATACCTGATTAATTAGTAAAGTAATTTGCCATAATTAATGTAGGAAATCAGAAGACAAAGAGAGCTTTTAGTATCAGATTGATGAAAATTTTCTTCAAGGAGGAAGCAGTATCTGAGCCAAGTTTTGGTTGACCAAGAGATAAGAGATAAACAGCAAAAGGCAACTGGGGTCAGATAGTAGATCAGTCTTGCCAAAGGACACTGGGACTTCGTTTTATAGCTGCAGACCATAGAGGCAGATGTACAGCCCACCATAGATTTTAAAGGTAGAACAGCTTCCTGTTTGTGAAGACACTTGAGAAGCCCATGACTGTTTAGCAGCTATTAAGCAGCACAGGCCCTGAGGGGGGATGGGGAAGATAAACTGTAGTAAAAAACTGAAGATTGATGCTAACTTAATGGAAAAACCTGAAATCTTTAGCAGTATAAACTAAGTGAAAGAAAATACGTTTAGTTGTCTTTAAAGGTTAAGTAGTAATTGAGATCACCATCCTTATTATATATAGCAGAGACTCAGATGTTTACTTCTGTTTATTAGACATTTCTTTTTCAGAAAAAAATCTAAAGGATATGTGTATGTGAATATATTATTTTCATTGTGAAGTATTTCTGGATCCATTTATAAGAATTTTCAAAACTAAAATGCTAACAGCCTATTCATTGTTATTTTTAGTAAGTTATGATAGTGTGTTTGTACTCTTGAGGGAAATGGTTTGACACTTTTTCTTTTAAAACATGTTGGCTTTATATTTAAACAGAGAAAATTATGCTAGAGAGCTTTTTTCCCCTATTAAGTTAGGGACAAAAATTTTTAATTCTGAGACATTGAGGGATGTTTCTAGTTACATATGAGGTTCTAGGTTAAATTTACACTTTGTAATATAACCTAGATTTGGTTGGTTGTTTGTTGTTTGCCAAAGTATTTTATTGATTACCTGCAGATTTTACTTAGGAGAATACCAAAGCTTACAAAACATATAATCTATAAACATTATTCTAGCTTATCTACATTGATTTATTGCTGAAGTTCTATTTACTATATGTTTAAAGTTATCTCTTACCTAGTAAGTCTCAAAATTATCTTTTAATATTAGACATGTAATCTTGGAATACAACTCAAAAGTATTTTTATAAAAGAGGTCAATTAGGAGTCAGTGTTTATAAATACTTAGAGCACTGTTTTACTGGGACTCTAGACCTTTGTCTTTAAAAATAGAGACACCAGGGCCTTAGTCTAGTTCTTCTAAATCACGATTTCTGGGCATGTAACCTGGGAATTTACATTTTAAAGTAGTGCTTTTGGTCCTTAAGTGCCTTATACTTTGGGATTCTCTGCAATTACAATTTATGTAATGCTTTAATCCATGTTATCTAAGATTTGAGATAGTTGTGTGTGGGTCATGGTAACCCATCTATATATATAAAAGCCTAGTGACCAAACAGCAGAATGTCCAAAAAGACCAGTTGAGCAGTTGCTATGACACCCATGGGCCACCAGGAGGCAGATACTCAATGCAGTGGGAGCACAGCTCGGCTGACCAGGATGAGCGGCTCTCCCACAGTCACCAATCCCCACAGGCCATGCTCCCCACCAGTGCACAAATCTGTGCACTGGGCCTCTAGTTTTAAATACTTAGTAATCAGATTAGCAAGTATTTCAGTAGTTTTCATAGACCTGAGTAGACAGTATTTTTTTTATAGTTAGTGTTTTATTAATTAATCTATAGAAAGTAAGGCAGATAGTTTCAGTGAGATTATTTCTTACCTTAAGAACAAATATACGTCTTTAATGCTTTTTAAAAACACATGGGCCCAGGCTCCACATTATACAAATTAATCAAAATATCTAAGGAATAGGCTTAATCTTCATACATTTTAAAAAGTTCCAAGTGTTTTTAATGTGTAGCTACAACTAAGAAACAGGGATCTATACAAATGACCAAAAAAGAAGAAGGATGTTGCTAATCCAAAAATCATTGGTATTTGGCTTGAGAATCCGTAGTACTCCAAACCACATATTAAAAGTATGACACTGTAGGATCCAAATCCTGTTTTCCTTAACTGCTTGTCTCTGACCCATTTTTAAAAAATCAAAGAAAATTAGAATTAAAGTTTTTCAGCAAAGAACATTTTACTCTGGGCAATTTTAGTTCCATTTTAAAGGCAATTTCTCTTTAAAGATCTCTGCTAAGCTTCACTAGGTTCATATAAAGTACTGATTGGGCAGTTTAATTGATAAGGGAATAAAATTTGACCTTTTCATAGGGGAAGGTATATTTAATCAGTTGATTTTTATGATTTTTTATGATTTTTGGCATTTATAACCAGCTCAAATGTAATCAAGAATTATTTTTCATTATCTATTTTGAAAAAGGAAAATATTTTCTGGAGTATGGCTATGTTCATGTAGTACATCAGAATCAATATGTTTAAAATTATATTTTAAAATATGTTCATAGGAACTAGACAGCCAGATAAATTTAGTACTGTAGACAGTGCTAAACTTAATGACATGGATTACAATATATGTTCCACAGAACTTTGATTCTTCTAATGTAAAAATGTCATCATTATTACAGCTTATTTACATAAAACACATTTTTATATATACCTCCCTTTGTCCAAACTCATTAAAGAAAGTCAAAAAGAATAATTTCAAGATCTGCTTTACATTTAAAATAAATGAGACCATATATATAAACTCAAATTTATGATATTTTCTTATGTTTCTCTTTTAGATGTTTATTGAGAATATCAGTTTCTTCATGTGGGCAATAGATATTGAAGATTATATGGTTTACAGAAAACATCTTTAAATGGTAGACACTCAAGGTAAGTAATAATGTTAGCCTCATAAATAATCTCATTTAAATGGTTAAGGTTGCCAGATTGTAATTTGACTTGCTAAACTTGCTTACTTTTTATTGTTGGCCCTGTCTAACTGACATGACAACCACTTTCATTCGTATTCAGAAACACATTTACACCATCTTGACAGGAAATGTCAAGAAATATTAATGATATTATTTATCACCGGCAGTTGATAAAATTGGTACATCATTATGAAAGAGAGCAAATCCATTAAGAAGAATGAAGAAGTAGCTTTTATCAACTGTGTGAGCACAACTCAGTTCATAGACTTTTACTTGAAAAATAATTAAACAAAAACTATTCACTGGACTATTTAAAATGTATTCATTAATCTGTTCTTTAACCATATTAAGAACTTGTTCTTTAACCCTCCAAAAACCTCCTTGTCATAGTTTCAAAGATAGTCTTGCTCAAAATACGAAATCTCTTATCACTATTTCCTGTGTCCCCAAAGATTTGTCTTGAGCTAGCATATCCTTTTAGTTAGCATGTTCTGTTCATGCCTTTGGTGATAACATGCTTGCATTACTAAGCACAATTTTTAAATACATTTTGGTAAAATTTTGAGTGAGATATGAAGGGTACAAAATACAAATAATGGTACATGTCAGATGGGCACAATGGAATCTTGGAGAGTATGTGGCCTGTAAATGGGGCACCTCTGTTCAGCTCTATAATTCTTTCTCAGTGGAAATAAGAGACGATTCAAATCATATTTTATGATTTTTCAAAAGAAACCAGAAATACAGATTTTAAAAAGTTTTAATTTTTCAATATCAGCATAACATTTGGTAGTGAAAAATCCACCGTGTGAAACAAATAAAACAGTTTATAGCTTTTGTTAGGGGATTTTTTTTCCCTTTTTTGTGTTTCTTTATTCTTTTAGAATGCAAGTACTTAGAATCTATTTTTTCTCCTTAATTTGTAGTTAGCAGCTTAGCAATTTTGCTGGTTTTCTGTGATGACTATTATTGTCAGAAATGACTTTTTTTAAAAATATAAATGATATAAATATTACTTATTTTTAATTCATTTGTATAGTTATATATGGTGAGTTGGTTACTTGGGACAGCTATTCAATTATTTCCTGAATTATAATAATTACACAGTTATTTTTATAGTTTCTTCATCTCCACAGTCTAAAATGGAGCCTTCTGATTTGGAAAAGAAAATAATTTTTTTTTTTCTTTAATGGACCTTTTGCATAGAGAACAGAGTAAATCATTCTCCTCAGTGCATGGAACACTGTCATCACTAGTCCATACAAAGCACTTAGTTATACTTTTTATTTCTTTTCTTTTTAAAACAAAACAAAACATGTTTTTATTGATTTTAGAGAGAGAGGACAGGAGAAGGATATATAAAGAGAAACATCGGTAAGAAAGAAACATTGATCTGCTACCTCCTGCATGCCCCTACTGGGAATTGAGCCTACAACCCAGGCATGTTCCCTGACCTAAAATTGGTAACCTCTTGGTTCATGGATTGATGCTCAACCACTGAACCACACCAGCTAGGCCTAATGTAACTTGTTTTTAGGGTCTTTTAGGAACTTTAAAATATATGAAGCAAAAAGCAATAGAGTTGCAAGGATAAATAGACAAATTCACAGTTATAATTAGATATTTCAACTTTCCTTTCTCAACAATTATTCAAAAATGTAGAAAGAATTCAGTAAACAAACCTTGAACACTATAAAATCCACCCAGACCTAATTGCCACTTTAGAACATATATTCAATCACAGCAGAATATACATTCTTTACCACTATCAGAACATTCTCCATAATAGACCATATGCTGGGCATAACACAAGTCCCAGTAATTTTAAAAGATTGAAGTCATCCAGAGTATGTTCTCTGTAGAAAACAGAATTAAGTATCAAACTAAAAACAAAATAATGTGAAAAAAGTCCCAAATATTTGGTAATTAAGCACTATACTTCTAAATAATCTATGAGTCAATTAGAAATCATAAGGGACATTGGAAAATATTTTAAACTGAATAATACACAACATCAAAATTTGTGGAATGTATGTTACGCAGTGCTAAGAGAGAAATTTATTATTTCAAGAGAAGGAAAAGCAAATCCATTAGTAACTAGAAACAAGGAAATAATATAAAAGCAAAAATCAGTATTTAGGAAATAAAATATAGAGAAAATCAGTGAAAGCAAAAGGCGGTTATTTGAAAGTATCAATAAAATTGATAAATCTCTTGTTTGGCTGATGAAGGACAGGAGGGAGGGAGGGAGGGAGGGAGGGAGGGAGGGAGGGAGAGAGAGAGAGAGAGAGAGAGAGAGAGAGACAGAGAGAGACAGAGAGAGACAGAGAGAGAGAGAAAATATTGAAATAGCCAGTGAGGAGTCTTAATGATGACAGCTGTTAGCTTCTTGAATCACCATATGGAAATATGGCCTGGCTGTTATCCTTGATCTCTATTGGACAGGTATCATTCTTGGATCTGTCTTCCTCTTTTATGGGATTCCCTTTTTTTCTTCCTGTTGCTTAAACCTTTTCTTAAGATTTTGCTCTCTCATTTTTGTGGAGCCAGTCCTCTGGAGAATTCTTGAGAAAGGATACATAGGAAATAATTTTTCTAGATCTTTTCACTTTGCCTTCATTTACGTTGCCTTAAAGTAATTAGGAATAGCTATTTTAAAATGTGTTTGCACTACCATTAAAAAATACTTTTTCTCTGCCTTATATAGTCCTTTTGTCTGCATGAGGAAAACATTCTGAAAAAGTCTTTAATAAGAAAGAAAATTCATGAAGACATTGCTATTAAAAGAATCAATCCCCTTAGATAAGCTTTATTACCCAGAGTTATGTTTAGCCACACACACACAAAAAAGTATTTATTTGTGTAGATTTTTTTGTAAATCACATTAAGATTCTATTTATCACTAATATTAGCAAGATTTAAACTTGGTGCTTAAAAGAAATTTGGTATTTCTTTTGAAATGCAGTGAGGTAGACAGTATGATAACCTAAGTGATCAATGGGACATCTGTGAGCTAGAGTAAGCCCTGGGTCCTATTGTTGTTTCATATAAATATGAGTAGCTTTGCCTCATTGATCTGAAATAATTGGAATTATTTCTCTGTGTCAAACAAAAGAGATTTTTTTCCTAGGCCAAATGATGTGTGTGTGAAAAAAATATATAGATATGTATATATTTTATATATATAATATCTATACATATAAAAGCCAAGCGACTGGAACGCCGGAATGACTGGAACAACTGATTGCTTTGACATGTACTGTGGCCCTTAATCGGCCCCCCAACCCCAATTGGGAGTGGGGCCGGCCGGCCAAGTGCCCACAGCCTCTCTCCCTGTCTGGCCCAAACCCAATTTGGGCCAATCAGAGCGGGCTGACTGGATCCCACCCATGCATGAAGTCATGTACTGGGCCTCTGGTATTTTATGTATAGCTTTTGAAGTACCTCTATCAGCATTTACCAAACTTTAGAAATTAATAGTTATTACATGAAAAACCTATGTGACAGATTATATTTGCCAAAACTGGCCACAAACATATTTCTATTCCCACATGCTCTTCTAAAACCTTTTTATTCTGACACCAGGAAGTGGAGTCTCTCCCTTCTCCATGAAATCTGGCTGCCTTGGTGAGTAGTGGAAGTAACACTAGATACCTTCAGAAACTTAGTCATTAAAGATACAAGGGCTCTATGTGGATTTCTCTCTCTCTCTCTTAAGATGCTTGCCCTTAGAACTCAAACCCCCATATTGTGAGAAAGGCCAGGCCAAATGAGGAGGCTATCACCACACTAGGCTCATGACTGAGCAATTTTCAGATAATTCCAGTCCAAGCCCTTCGAGCTGCCCCAGCTTGCACCAAGTAGAGCAGAGGCTAGCTATCTCTCCTGAACTCTGCCTGAACCTATGAACAATATAAGTGGTGTTTGTTATGTTGCAATAAATAGCTGTTACCAAAAGGTTCTGTTTTAAAGTAAGTTTGGAAAATACTTACTGAACAGCATAAGAAATTTCTCTGCTACAGGAAAGCCTTCAGTGCACTAATGTGTGATGCTCTCCAAGAAGACCATAGATAGGGTATGTATCTCATGTGTCATTATTTGAGAATACTTCTCCAAAGTCATTGTTTTAATGCCTATGTATTCTATTAAAAACCATCATGCTCATCTTCATTCTTCTGTGCTTGAACATTTAGGTTATTTACAACATTTAGCTATTACATGTGTTTTGGTTAAAAAAAAAAAAAAAGCTTGCTTTCTTTTTTAGTTATTTCCATAGACTCTATTCTACTCTTTGGAGTAGAATTACTATGCTATGGCATCTAAAATTTCTAATGACTGC
Organism: Lasiurus cinereus; assembly: GCA_011751065.1. Lineage (NCBI taxonomy): Eukaryota > Metazoa > Chordata > Mammalia > Chiroptera > Vespertilionidae > Lasiurus > Lasiurus cinereus. Next base: position 36,588,192 of record JAAGEH010000393.1, on the reverse strand, counting down.
CTACATTAACTTCTAAGAAATTAAAGCATTTTACACTATCATACTCAATAAAATTGAATCTTTTTCTTTAAATACTTCATAGGTTTTAACATTCTTCCTTTTTTTAATTTCTAAAATGTAGTCGCAATACACATTTGTTTAGGTTTGTCTTTCTTTAATTTATACCAAAAATGAACAATGCTGAATGTTTTCAGTTGGCCTTTTTTTTTAATGTATTGTATCCTCCATGTTTAGCACTACATTTGTCTGGGTCCTCCTGGTCTCACGACAGCTCTACCATTGAATACCTAGTTTAGTTTCTCAATGTCTCTGCTTGGCCTCCTCATCTGTAAAATGAAGAACTGAATATTACCTATCTTGAGTTTGATCTCTTGCCCTTTGAGATAAAATGGAAGGATTGGGAGAGTATTATGTTAAGTGAAATAAGCCAGTTAGAGGAAGACGAGTATCACATGATCTCACTTATATGTGGAATCCTGTGAACAAAATAAACTGATGAACAAAATAGATCCAGAGACATGGAAGTGTGGAACAGAATGAAGAATCTCAGATGTAAGGGGAAAAGGGGTGGGGGTAAGCAAAAAACTTACATGCATATATATATTATCCATGAACACAGACTAGTGTGTGAAGGCCTTGGGTTGGGGAGCCAATGCAGGGTGGAGGGGGCAAATACGGGGCAGGAATGGGATATCTTAACTGTAATACTTTGAATAATAAAGGTAAGTTTTTTAAAAAGAAGTAAATAAAATTTATATATATAATATTCTATCTAATAAAAGAGTAATATGCAAATTGATAGTACTTTTGCTACAACCAACAAGCCACACCCACTAGCCAATCAGGAGCAAGTATGCAAATTAACCCAACCAAGATGGCTGTGGCCATGGAGCTCGCAGGAGGCTTGGGTTTCCCTGGTAATGGAGGAAGCCAAGCTTCCCATACACCCTGGCTGGCCCTGGATTCTACTCAAGGCTACAAAGTTTCAATTATAGCAGATAAATAAATCCCAACAAAAATGGTGGAAGCCATGGAGCTGGAGAGAGCAGAAGGCTTGGGTTGCCTCTGCCATGGAGGAAGCCAAGCTTCTTGGCCTGCCTTGGCCTCCACTCAAGGCTACAAACTTTCAATTATAGAAGATAAATAAATCCTAACAAAAATGGCAACAGCCACAGAAGATGGAGAGAGCAGGAGGCTTGGGTTTTCCTGGCGATAGAGGAAGCCAAGCTTTCCACCTGCCCTGGCCTGCCCTGGCCTCCACTCAAGGCTACAAAGTTTCAATTATAGAAGATAAATTCCAGATACCAGGGCCTCCACTTGGGTCGCCAGGGGGTGTGGCTGGCCTGCAAACCACCACAGGCCCCTTGCACAAGGCACTCCACGCCCAAAGAGAACCCCCACTCTGGTCCAGAACACCCTCCAAGGCAAACCAGCTGGCCCCTACCTGTAAACCAGGCCTCTATCCTATTTAATAAAAGAGTAATATGCAAAGTGACCATCACTCCAACACACAAGATGGCTGCCCTCATGTGAACACCTTCTATATATATATAAAAGGCTAAGTTGACTTGCCAATGCACGATACATATAAAGCTCTCAGCACGGGAAGGCCATTGGGAGGGACCAGGCCTGCAAAAGAGGGCAGTTGGGGGTGATCAAGCCTGCAGGGGAGAGCAGTTAGGGGGACCAGGCCTATGGGGGGGGCAGTTAGGGGAAAGCAGTCTGGCAGGGGAGCAGTTGGGCATCAATCATGCTGGCAGGGGAGTGATTAGGAGGTTATCAGGCTGGCAGGCAGAAGCGGTTAGGGGCAATTAGGAAGGCAGACAGGCGAGCAGTTGGGAGCCAGCAGTCCTGGATTGTGAGAGGGATGTCCGACTGCCCATTTAGGTCCGATCCTAAATTGGAGAGGGTGCAGACTGTGCTGAGTGACATACCCACCCCTGTGCACAAATTTTGTGTACCCTCTAGTGTGTGTGTGTGTGTGTGTGTGTCTGTGTGTGTATTGCTAATATATTAAGTGTCCAACCATCCAACTGGTCACTATCACCTACACTGACCACCAGGGGCAGATGCTCAACACAGGAGCTGCTGTGACATGCACTGGCCATTTACAGAGAAAGGGCACGGGCATCATGGACCTGGCGACCACAAAGCAACACTCAGTTTCACCTAAATGGGACACAGGCTCCTCTATCATCCTGAGCAACTGGCCACCAAATCTCAGCCAACACTGACGAGACCCTGTGGTACAAAATGTGGCCCACAGTCACCCAGCCCAGCCCAGAAACAGTGTCAGTTGGTGCTGGGTAATGACAACACATGACAACGCCCAGCTTCTTCTCCCTAACCACTAGTCTCCTGAGAGTTTCTTCAGCCCTGAAACATGACATGCTGTATAGTCAGATGCAAACATTTTACACTTTAATATCTGTGAAGTGTTTTCCTGTGTCTAATCTCATTTGATCCTCAAAGAAGTCCTGGAGTAGGTATATAGGAGATTCAGTTGAATCTTATTTTCTTTTCATTAGCCAGAAAATGGAGTTTTAGAAAGCTTAGAAATTTGATCCTACTGAAAAGAAGTAAGAAATGGTGGAACTTGAGAATGATTTCAGGTTTTCTCACTGTGTAAAATAGAGTCTGCTGCAGTTACATATTTTCCCCTTTGTTCTCCCTGCATGATCTATAATAATAATCTATTTCATGTTGATATTTACTGCTGTGTTGCTGACAATTACCTGAATGAGAATTTGGGGTGCTTCACTAGGCTGGAAAAAGTTTAGCTAAATCAGAAAGCCAGTCTAATTAAGTGAGTTCGTTCTATATATATAAAAGGCTAAGTTGACTTGCCCATGCACAATACATATAAAGCTCTCACTGTCGCCAATCACATGCATGTATTTCGATCTGTCATTGCCGATTGTGAATTTGGTTGACACTTCTATCACAGAGAAAGGGTGAATAGTAATATTAAAATATTTCTTCTAGTTTCCTTTCAATGTGCACGAATTCGTGTACTGGGCCACTAGTAATGCACATAAAGCACTTGACTGAGTGTTTTATATTTTATTTGAAACATTCAATGCTGAGTAAGTTTAGATTTTCTCATACAGAGAAGTCATAATTTCATATATTCGTCATTTTATCATATATATTCGACAAGAACTTTATTATATTTATTTCATGATCATTTTCTTATTTTAATCTTTTGATTTTGTTGTATTCAATTTTTTAAAGGTTTAAATTTTTTTTCTACTCTTTAGTAGTAAAATTATCTTTCAGCTACTGATGGAATTAATATGCTCTTCTATGACTTTATTTTTTCCTTTCAAGAAAGCACTATGCTATGAACTATATTAAATACACGAATCATAACAAGACATGGTGCCTATCCTCAAGTAGCTTCTATTTAGTCAGAGGAATGTATCAGTCACAGATCTGCAATAAGGAATATATATGTGCATGAGTGTGTGTGTGTGTGTGTGTGTGTGTGTGTGTGTGCGCGCGCATAGGCACATGCATGCTCGCTCCCATACATACTTGTGTATAAAGGCATTCATTTCAAGGAATTAGTTTTACAGTTGTAGTCTCTTAAGTATGAAATTTGTAGGGCAGGCTGGCAGATTGAAACTCAGGCTGGTGCTGATGCTTCAGCCCTGAGGCAAAATTTCTTCAGGAAAATCTCAGCTTTGCTCTTAAGGCTTTTCAATTGATTGGATGAGACTAACCCAGATTATGGAAGATAATTTTTTTATTTAAAGTCAACAGAGTGTAGATGTTATGAGATGTTTAAAAGTTCTATGAAATACATTCACAGAAACACATAAATTAGTGCTTAACTAAACTGTAATATAGCCTATCTATGGTGAATCGGAAAACAAACCATTGCAAAGACAAATAGTGGCACAGGCAAAATTTTGATGGTGATTTTCACATTAATACATTTCATCATTTCAATGCTTTTAATTGTAACATTTAAGAGAAAAGCATATAAAATAAGTGGACTACTATGTTAAAAGTGGAAAGGTTTGCCCTAGCTGGTTTAGCTCAGGGGACAGTGTATCAGCCTCTAGACTGAAGAGACACATGTCTGGGTTGTGGGCTCTATCCCCCGTAGGGGATATGTAGGAGACAGCTGATGTTTCTACCTCTCTCTCTTACTCCCTTCTTCTCTAAAATTCAATAAAAATATATCTAAAAAGAAAATGTTTATTATTAGTATATATTCTTTGGATTTCTTTATTGATACATTTTTCTATAACATTTCTGAGTATCTGTTATACAAAAAAAAAACAAGAAAAGTTAATCATATACAGTATACAAGTATGACTAAATGAATTTGTTATCAGTGGAAGTGGAGTTCTTCTAGTGCTACAAGGAAAAGAATTTCCTAAGGCCCTCACTGGAGGATGAGATTTCGTAGAAAGCTTTATTGATGCAGTAAAGTTAAGGGTTTCCCTGCAAGGTTCCATTTCTATCCATCCCACCATAGAAAAAGACCAATCTGATCTTCAGCAGGGTCAGAATTAAGGCAACTACCAGAACTTCTGTTCCATATTATAGTCCAGTCCAGCATCTGACTAGCTTAACTTGCATTCCCAGGTGCAATTCAATGCGTGTGGGGGCCAAGTGGTCGCTTAAGTATACATGCTATGGAGAGACTAGGAAGCCCACAGACAAGTGCTGGCCACAGAGCAAGCGTGAACAAGAGAGCAAGAGAAAGGGAATTCTTTGTACAGGTATTTTAACTTTCCAAGATTTCTCATGCTTTTGATGGAGTCCTCCCTCTAGGCAACCTATTTTTCTTCATGTTAGACTGACAGACAACACCTTCCCTATGTCACCCCAACTTCACTGAGCATGCACCCATCTCCCCATTTTTTGATCCCTTCCCCTAGGGACTAGCAGGGAATGAACCAGTGGTTCCCTGGGGGAACATGAGGCTATAGCTTCCTTGTGAAGCTGCCCAGGTGACCATGCTTACCATGTCTGGCCTCCCATTGCTCTCTTTCTATTAATACTAATAATCTAGCTAATTATGACCATAACAATTTGACTATTAAACAACTTGGCTATTAAATATACCATACCATCTAAATGGATTTTATATAATCTAATATCTTGTGAGATTGTATATTTGTTTATTCTATGGTTCTAAAATTCCTTAATATTTTGAACCTCCTCTTCTAGAATTGCCTTCTAAGCCTGATATACATTCTTATGATTATATTAATAGTTTCTTACCTTTTTCAAACATTTGCTTAAATGTCACCTCAGTAAGGACTATCTGACAATTCTGTTTTAAATTGCAATCCTCTTCTACCTTACCTTGATGCTTTATTTCCCATACCATTAACTTTTCTAATGCATTATGTAATGTACACATTTATTGTGTAACCGCACTAGAAGCTAAATCATTAATGAAGGGATTTTGCATTAATACAGACACTATCTCGAAGATATTATAGATATAAATCTTAATTTTTATAAAAATGTAACATGTGAGACAAGTGTAAATTAAACTTAAATTGTTTTCAAACAGAAATATCTGGTTTCAGAACAGAAGAAATGACATGTTATACATATACTGATGAGCTCTGAAAATACTTAGCACATCATAAAGAAAATATCTAAAGGCATAAACTTCTAAAGAAGTCTTTAGATGTAAATAGTTGCTGTCATATGCTTTGTTTTCCCTAACAGAGGCAATTTTTAAAAGCTTTAAAACATTTTTTATGTCACTTCCCTGCTCAGAATTTTTCAATGGATTTTTAACACATTTGGAGTAAAAATCCATTTCCTACCATGTCCCAGAAAATCTGAACCCTACTTAATCTATTTCTTACCACTCTTCTCCTCCTTCACTTTGCTCTAACCCCTCTGGCCTTCTTGGTGCTTATAAACAGATCAAGCTCATTTTAGCTCCTGAGCCTTTGCACTTGCCCATTCCTCCTAATCTTACCAGGAATGTGATATGTTACAGATGGAAGCAAGCACAGCATTAATTGCCATGGCAAACAAAGAAATGTGTGTTATATCATTAGGCAAACTTAAAAAATACAATTTGAAAATCACTAGCCCAAGCTTGGGAGTGTGTGGGTGTGTGTATGTGTGTGTGTGTGTGTGTGTGGGTGGGTAGGTGGGTGGGTGGATGTGTCTGGGACTGTTGGCTCCTAACCACTTGCCTGCCTGGCTGCCTGATTGCCCCTAACCACTCTGCATGCCATCCTGATCACCCCCTAACCATTCCTCTGCCAGCCCAGTTGACACCTAACTTCCCCTGCTGGCATGATCATCCCCTGCAAGGCTGAGGGGACTGGGGGACTGAGGCTGGATGAGGCAGGGCTGAGGGAACTGGGCACTGCCATCTTGTGTCTGTGGGCACCACCATCTTTGAGAGTGTGCCATTCAATTAGCATATTCCCTCTTTATTGGCTCTGGGTGCCACCATCTTGTGAGGAAATGTGATCAATTAACATGTTCCCTCTTTATTAGATAGGATATATATCCTATCTAATAAAAGCCTAGGTGGTGTCGTTCAACTTGTTACCAGTTGGCCACCTCCACGTCATCACAAGATGGCTATGCCCCCACATCATCACAAGTTGGCCACCACAAGATGGTTACCAAAAGATGGTCACCAAAAATGGCCAGCAGGGGAGGGCAGTTGTGGGTGATCAGGCCATCAGGGATGGGCAATTGGGAGTAACAAGGCTGGCAGTGGAGGGCAGTTGTGGGCAACCAGGCCTGCAGGGGAGGGTAGTTGGGGACAATTGTGCTGAAAAGGGAGCAGTTAGGGGGCGATCAGGCAGGTGAGCTGTTAGGAGCCAGCAGTCCCAGATTGTGAAAGGGATTTCCCAAATTGGAGAGGGTACAAGTCAGACTGAGGGACACCCCCTCATGCAAGAATTTTGCGTGCGCGCGCGCACACACGCACACACACACACACTAGAGGCCCGATGCATGAAGACTCATGCAAGAATGGGCCTTCCAGCTGAGACCGGTTTGGCTCAGTGGATGGAGCGTCGGCCTGCAGACTGAAAGGTCCCGGGTTCGATTCCGGTCGGGGGCATGTACCTTGCTTGCGGGCACATCTCCAGTGTGGGGTGTGCAGGAGGCTGCTGATTGATGTCTCTCTCTCATCGATGTTTCTGACTTTCTGTCCCTCTCCCTTCCTCTCTGTGAAAAATCAATAAAATATATTTAAAAAAAAAAAAAAGAATGGGCCTTTCTTCCCTGGCTGCTGGCACCACCTTAGCTCTGTCCCGGAGCCGCCTTTCCATCTTCCAACACTGCCCAGAGGCCCTGTGTATGCAAATTAACCCACCATCTTTGGTTAATTTGCATACTCCCTAATTGGCTGGTGGGTGTTGCAACATATGGTCAATTTGCATCGAACTCTTTTATTAGTGTAGATGGGAGACACATTATGTGGAGGTTTTTTAGGTGACAACCCTATGATTGGAATAACCCTCAATGATTTGGCTGCTGCCATTTAACTTCTCAGTAGTGGAAATACTGACATTTCTTTATGAATGCTTTGTTACGAGGCTTAAAGGACACAGGTTCAACAGGCTCTGAGAAGATGAATTTATCTAGAGTCAAAGACAGTCTCTGTGTTTTAATATATAAGATTATTTTGTTGACCACAGATAGGGATCATAGGGAGTTAATGCTTAACTTAAACAAGAAACTCAGCTTTGCCTTAGTTCATGGTGCTGACATCTCTGAAGCTCAGGGCTAGAATTAGGATTTGGCTGCAAACTTCATAAAGTTGCCTTATATATACATACACACACACACACACACACACACACACACTCTAGAGGCCTGGTGCTCAAAATCTGTGACCCCTCCAAGGGATATCCCACCGGGATCGGGCTGAAGGACCTCCTGCCCCGTGCACTAGTTTCTGGCTGAGGGACCCCTTGCCCCATGCACTCACAACCCAGGACTGCTGGCTCTCAACTGCTCGCCTGCCTACCTTCCTGCCTCCCAGCCTGATCACCCCCTAACCACTCCTCTGCTAGCCTGTTTGCCCCTAACTGCCCTCCCTTGCAGGCCTAGTCACCCTTAACTGCCTTCCCTGTAGGCCTAGTACCCCCAAACTGCTCTCCCTGCAGACTTGGGTCCCCTCCAACTGTCATTCCCTGCAGGCCTAGTCACCCCAACTTCCCTCCTCTGCCAGCCTAGTCACCCCTAACTGCCCACCTCTGCAGGCTTGATTACCTCAGCTGCCCTCCCTTGCAGGCCTGGTCACCCTTAACTGCCCTCCCCTGCTGGCCATCTTGTGGTGGCCACCTTGTGTCCATATGGGGGCAGGATCGTGTGTGTTGGAGTGATGGTCAATCTTTATATTACTTTTTTATTAGATAGGACAGAGGCCTGGTTGCATAGGTGGGGGCCAGCTCATTTGCCCTGAAGGGTGTTCAGGATCAGGCAGATCAGGGTGGAGGTTTCCTTGGAGCATGGGGTGGCCTGGTGAGGGACCTGTGGTGGTTTCCAGGCAGCCACACCCCCTGACGACCCAAGTGGAGGCTCTGGTATCTGGGATTTATTTATCTTCTAAAATTGAAACTTGGTAGCCTGGAGTGGAGCCAAGCTTCCTGCTCACTTCGTGGCAGCATCCATATCTGTTGGGATTTATTTATCTTCTATAATTGAAACTTTATAGCCTTAAGCGTAGGCAAAAAAAGGCCAGGGCTGCAGAAGCTTGGCTTCCTCTATTGCTAGGGGCAACCCTAGCCTCCTGTTCTCTCCAGCTCCATGGCTGCACCATTTTTGGGGGGAGGGAGGGATTTATTTGTCTTCTATAATTGAAACTTTGTAGCTTTGAGTGAAGGCCTGGGCCCGCCAAGGTATGTGGAAACATTGACAATCATCAGGGAACCCAAGCCTCCCTCTTGCTCGCTCTGTGGCCACAGCCATCTTGGTTGGTTAATTTGCATACTTGCTCCTGATTAGCTGATGGGAGTAACTAGTGGGCATAGCAGAGTGATGGTTAATTTGCATATTACTCTTTTATTAGATAATATATATGCTAGAAATCTGGAGCATGAAATTCATGCACCGGGGGAGGGGTATCCCTCAGCTGAGCCTGCACTCTCTCCAATCTGGGACCCCTCGAGGGATATCCGAATGCCTGTTTACACCTGACCTCAGTAGGATCGAGCCTAAACAGACAGTTGGACATCCCTCTCACAATCTTGGACAGTTGGCTCCCAACTGCTCGTCTGCCTGCTTGCTTGCTTGAATGCCCTAACTGTTTCTGCCTGTCAGCCTGATCACCCCCTAACCACTCCCCTGCCAGCTTGATTGCCCCTAACTGCCCTCCCCTGCAGGCCTGGTCACCAGTAACTGCCCTCCTCTGCAGGACTGGTCATCCCTAATTGCCCTCCCCTGCAGGCCTGGTCATCCCTAACTGCCCTGTCCTGCAGGCCTGCTCCCCCCTAACTTTTCTTCCCTGCAGGCTTAGTAGCCCCCAACTTCCCTCCTCTGCCAGCCTGTTCACTGCTAACTGCCTTCCCCTGCAGGCTTGATTGCCCCCAACTGCTCTCTCTTGCAGGTCTGGTCCCTCCCAACTGTCCTCCCCTACTAGCCATCCTGTGTCCAGCTATCTTGTGTTGTAGAGTGATGGTCAAGTTGCATATTACTCTGTTATTTGATAGGATTAGGATCCCAGCATGTGAATCATGCGGCACTGCTCACCCACCTACACCCCTGCCTTGACACCTGAACCTGTCCACACACAGCTCTAGTGCACCTGGCCCAGCTCTCTGGCATTCTCTGGCTGCTTCAAGTCCTGCCCTCAGTCCCTCAAATTGCCTCAGGCTGGTCCTGCCTTCTCTTGGCACCTCCCCACTTCAGCCCCATCTCTGGAGAAATATGGCGGCTCCGCCCCATCATGGCACTGGAGGAGCATGTGGAAGCCTCCTGCTTGCTGCACTGCGCTCCTTTCCCTGGTAGGTGGGCTGAGGGGCACTCAGAGTGTGAGCAGTGGGTGGCAATGGACTGGTGAAGGCAGCACTATGGAATATCACCCCTACCCTCCCTGGCACAGGATTATCCCACCTCCTCTGGGCACCTCCCCACTTCTGCCCCATCTCCAGAACAATGCCCCAGCTAATAGGCTAATGACCTTGTCATTACCCATTATGGCAACCGGCCATTAATATATTGGCTCTTTATTAGTGTATGTGTATATATATGTATTTCAGAGAAGGAGAGAGAGATAGAAACATCAATGATGAGAGATAATCATTGATCAGCTGCCTCCTTCATGCCTTATACTGGGGATTGAACCTGCGACCCAGGCATTACCCTGACCAGAATTTTTTTTTACATGCAATAAACATTAATATTTCAAACATTTCAAAACATTTTTTAATATTGGAAATATTTATTTATTCCTTGATGTTTTTAAAAAATACATTTATATGCCTATATTTCTCTCTCTCTCCCTCCCCCTCCTCTCTTCCTTTTACACTCTCTCTAAAGATTAATAGAAAAAATGTCCTCAGATGAGGATTTTTTTAAATCTTAAAAAAAAAACCAAAAATATTTATGCACCAACTATTTGCTGTGGAGTACTGTGGGAGCTCTCATAAGCAATGAAGGACCCAAAGTCCCTGCCTCATGGAGTTTACTACTTATTGTGGGAAATAAGCAAAAAGCATCTAAATAATTAAATAATATAATTTCAAAAAGTGACATTGTCTATAAAGAAACATATAATACTAGAGGCCCAGTGCATGAAAATTTATGCACTGGAGGGGGGTTGCCTCAGCTCAGCCTGTCCCTTATCACAGTCCTGGGAGCCCTCAGGGGCAGGAGGTAACCTCGCAATCAGGGTAAGGCGATGTCCCCATTACACCTCTGCTGCTGTCACTGCCGATAGCGTAAGCCTCCTCTGGCCCTGGGCAGCTGGGCAGCCACCAATTGAGGCTTGCCTGTGCCTCAGGCCGGCCTTGGATGGCTGGGGGGCTGAGGGAACTGGGAAACTCCAGAGGCAGGCGCATGGAGTGGCTGGACCTGCCTGGGGGTCAGCCCATCCGTGCTGTGCACCTGACACCCCAGCAGGGCTGAGGGGAATGGGGACCACCATCCTTTGGCTGTGGGCCCTGCCATCTTTGAGCGCCTGGTAGTCAATTAGCATATTCCCTCCTTATTAGCTATGGGTGCTTCCATCTTTGTGAGGCCATGACAGTCAATTAGCATATTCCCCCTTTATTTGATAGCATAGTAAGTAGACAGGGTAATGGAGAGCATGGGAGTATTATTTTAGATAAGGTGGTTAGTGAAGACTTACCTGAGGAAATGATATTTAAGCAAAAATCTCCTAAATAGTGTAGGCAGGAGCTATGTCTGAAGGAGAAGGGTCCAGGCAGCAAAATGGACTAGCAGTTGTAAAGACCATTGGGTCAGCAAGAATTATGTGTTTGAGGCATAGCCAGAAACTAAATATGAAGATAGTATGGGTATAGAGAAACTGGTATGGAGAAAGTGAGGAAAATAGTGGTTTGAAATAAAGCTTAAGAAAGGGCAGGGCCAGATATTGTAGGGCCTTAGAGGTCCTATTAAGGAATTTAAAATTTAGGTTTTATTTGAACTGTGACAAGAAGCCATTGGTAGGTTTTGAACAAAGGATTTATGTAATTTATGTAATTTAAAACATCTTCAGAAAATATATTCAATGGTAACTTAGTGTTTTGTTTGAAAAATAATCATTTAAAAGTCATAAAATAGCCCTAGCTGGTTTGGCTCAGTGGATAGAGTGTCAGCCTTCGACCTCAAAGGCCCGAGGTTTGATTCCAATCAGGGGCACATGCCCAGGTTGTGGGCTCCATCCCCAGTGGGGGACTTGCAGGCAACAGCTGACCCAGGATTCTCTCTCATCGTGGATGTTTCTATCTCTCTTTCTCCCTATTCCTTCTCTGAAATCAATAAAAACATATTTTTAAAAAGTCATAAAATAACAGATTGATAATTTTTACTCTACATTTTTTAATAACTAGAAAAATCCAGTAATTAAAAGGCATTTAAAAATCTAAGAATATTTAATCGCTATAACAAAGAAGACGTTGATTTTTTTTAATAGGCAGAGTGCTAACAATTCAATATTAAAAAGATAACTCATTTGTATAAAAGACATACAAATGCATTTTATCCACAAAGAAATGCTAGTGGCTAACAAATACAAGAGAACATTTCATTTCTCAGCTACAGGTTTAATCCCTGACCCCTGTTGGGGACATATTTCTAGTGATCAATTGCTACCTATTACTGTGTTTTGCTATTCTCTTCACCATCTTTTTGTAGAGTGTTTTTGTGACCAGTGTTGTACTCTTTTCTTTGTTATTACTCATGCTAGAAATAATACTTTTTACCTGGCTAGCTATTTTTAAGAGTTGTGTGTGTGAGTGTGTGTGTGTGTTTATAGGGAGACTGAAGGTAAGGAGAGGTAGAGTATTGTTCCAGGTTTGCCAATCTTCACAAAGTTGTTTCTCTGCTGACATAGACACAAAATGCTTCCTATAGAAGTTGCTTGTCTGTGTATTCTTTGTGTAATCTCCCTCCCCCACCTTTTCTACTCTCTAAATCTGCATCTAGTAGGTTCTGCTGACAACTCAGCTCACCTCTGTACCCATACCTGTGATTACAAAAAAGGCCTGTAGCGACTTAGGGTGTATTATATACCTTCAGAGCATATTTTTTGCCCTCATTTTCTGGGATTCGCACTGTGGGTTCTTTTACAGCTGCATTTCTCTGAGACTGCTTTTCTTCACTTACTCGCATGTAGCTCCTGCCAGGTTTCAGCTGATTTTTCTAATTTACAGTTTAGGGATTATATCTGAATCCTAATATTACTACAAATATATTATATGTGTTTTTTTCTTTGGAGGGAAAGACAACTGAACAGATGAAAGAACACGGGCAGAAAGAGAAGAGAAAAAATAAATAGAGCAATCAGCTCTAGGAGCAAAATTCATGATCCAGAAAGCAAGAACTCTGAGAAAGACATAAAACAATGGAAAAGATAAATTATGAGTGGACCAAACTTAGGAGAGAAGTATTTATTTCAAAGATTAAATTGGAAAGAGCTCAAGTAAGCCTGGAAATTATGGAAAGAAATTTAAGAAATATAAAAGATAAAAATGAGAAAAATGAATGCAATAAACCAAAGAAAGAACAAAAGAATTAGAAAATATATCTGTATGTGTAAGATATATAAATTGAGATAGAGACACTATAAAAACTTAATATAAAAGAAAATATATTTAAAGGTGAAATTTAATAACTTTTTGATAATACAGGAGATCATTTGAATCCACATTTTAAAAGGATACTCCATGGGCCAAGGAAATTAGTTTAGAACTATCAATACTGAGATATATCCTCATGAAGTTACTGAATTTTTAAACATGAAGAAATAATTATTAATTCACACATAAGAGGGAGGAAATAGTCTTATCTCTGATTTATGCACATCAACATTTAGAGCCATCTGAAAATGGACTAACATCTGCAGTATCTTTTAGAAAAAATAGAGTTTTGTATTTTAAATTCAGTAAAACTGTCTTCAGGCACAAAAACTTCAGACAGTTTTGAATTTAGAGAATACTGTTTCAGGTGTGCCTTTCTTAAAAAAAAAAAAAATTCCTAGAAATTTACTGCCATTGAGATGAAAATAACTGGAAACACCACCGAATGCTAAGCAGTGAACATTGAGAGGATTTAGTTGTAAAATAAGATGAAAACAAAGGTGGGAATTAGAATTAAAGAACAAAATGTGAATACTGTATCCCTAAAAATAAAAATTATATACTACCTGGACCTGTTTTCTCTCCTTTTCCCCAGATTTTTGTATTCATAAGATTTTTTTATATCTTCCTCTTTAATATTTACAAGTCAAAAACTGTCAATTAAATTTGCAAATAATAAAAATAACAAGCAAAATTTAACAGGACTTAGAAAAACACTGAAAATATTAACTGAAATATGATAAGGAAAGTAAGAGCAGGAAAGAGTAATAGAAAATATGCTAATATCATAATTGCTTACTGAAATAAGCTAATATATCTTGAATACAGAAATTTAAAATATTATATAAATTACATAATATGATTTATAAATACAAAGTTGCACAGAGTTATAACAGAGCTACTGGAATAGAGATATATACAGAGGAACTACATGTGGAGAAATATGATATAAAACCTACTAGTAAAAAAAAATTCAGAAAACAAGTTAAATTAATAATAGGATGAAGACCCATTTTATTGGATGCCCACTGTCAAAATTATCATTTAACATTGTATTGAAAGGGATCAATCAACAGAAAAATTAATGTATATGGGCTTAACTCCTGTTATTTATTAAAAGTGAATTTCCAACTAAATCACAGAGCAAATGTCTATTCTCTGATATATACAAAAAACAAACAAACAAACCAAAAAACCCAAAGTGTTTTAGAAATGTTGAAAGCTAATGGGTAAAAATTAAGCCAGATAAAGGCAAGCAAAATACTTACATCAGAACAAAGGAATCATTATATTCTAGAAATAGACCAGAAACTTAAATGTAAACCCATAGAGGTACTCAAAAAACACAAGATTTTTTTTTCCTTCTGACTTTAGCAAAGAAAATAACTTCAAAACAAAATCTAGTATGGGCAAATAATGTTCAACAAAGGAGCCAAAAACATACAACGGAGAAAAGAAAGCTTCTTTAATAAATGGTGCTGGGAAAAGAATGAAACTATATTACAGTTTGTCCCTATGACAAAAATTAACTCAAAATGGATCAAAGAGCTAAATATAAGACCTGAAACAATAAATTACAGGGAAGAAAACATAGGTACTAAACTAATGGGCCTTGGTCTTTGAGAGGATTTTATGAATTTGACCTCAAGGGCAAGGAAAGTAAAGGCAAAATAAATGAATGAGACTATATCAAACTAAAAAATTTCTGCACCACAAAAGAAACTGCCAAAAAAACAAAAAGGCAACCCACTGAATGGATGAAGATATTTGCAAACAACAGCTCTGAGAAGGTGTTAATATCCAGAATATATACAATTCACACAACTCAACACTAAATAATGCAATTTAAAAAGGCCCTGGCCTGGTGGCTCAGATGAGTGGAGCATTATCCCGTACACCAAAAGGTTGTGGGTTCAATCCCTGGTTGGGTTGTGTACGGGAAGCAACCAATCAATGTTTCTCTCTCCTTCCTCTCTCTCTAAAAATCAGTTAAAACAAACCTATTCTCAGTTGAGAATTAAACAAAAAAACAATTTTTTTTAATGGGCAGAGGACCTGAACAGACAGTTCTCCCAAGAAGACGTACAAATGGCCAATAGATATATGAAAAAATGTTCAACTTCACTAGTTATTAGGAAAATGCAAATCAAAACTACAATGAGATACCATGTCACAACTGTTGGAATGGCTGTTATCAACAAGACAAGTAATAACAAGTGTTGGAGAGGTTGCAGAGAAAAAGGAACCCTCATTCACTACTGGTGGGGATGTAAACTAGTACAGCCACTATGGAAGACAGAATAGAGATTCCTCAAAAAATTAAGAATAGAATTAACATGACACCACAAACTGTCTTCTGGTTACCTACCCGAACAATTGGAAACATCTATTTGAAAATATACATGCACACCTATGTTCATTGCAGCATTATTCATGGTGGCAAAGTCATGGAAATAATCAAAGCATCAAGATATGGTACATATATGCAATAGAATATTATTCAGCCATAATAGAAGATGAAATACTGCCATTTATGATAATATGGACAGATCTTAAAAATATGCTAGCGAAATCAATCACTAAGAAAAAAGCAAGAACAATATGATCACACTCATGTGGGATATAAAAGTGAAAGTAACAATTTAACAAACAAGAAAAACTAATAAAAACTCATAGAAATAGATAGCATTATGGTAGTACCAGATAGAAAGGGGGTAGGGAAGCAGTAAAGGATAAAGGAAGTCAAAATATGATGACAGAAGATGAGTTGACATTGGTGGTAGGCACATAATGCAATAGAGGTGATGTTTCATAGAACTGTACATTTAAAATCTATGTAATTTTATTAGACAATGTCAATCCAATAAATTTAATTAAAAAGAAGAAAAAAAGAAAATCTAGAAACTATAAAAGAAAATATTAATAAACTTGACCACATTTTTTAAAAAAAACAAGCAAAATAAAAAGACAAACTATAAAAATTTTTTGAATGTTTGCTATTCTTAGTAAAGAGGCATGACTATATATCCTAAAATATAATTCAAAAAATACAAATTGGTAAGTTAAAAATACTAATAATACTGTTGGAAAAATGATAAAGACATGAACAGACTGTTCACAGAAAAAGGAAAGCAAATGGCTCTTAAGAATATGATAATTCTAATCTTACTGCTAATAAAGAAAAACAGATTTAAGTCACAATGAAACACTGTTTGTCACTATCAGAATTTCCCAGTATCTCAAAAGTGAATATAATAGTCTTGGGGAGACTGAAGGCATTATTTGACGTTCCTGGTAGAATTATATATTCGCTCTTATCATATGGAGGGTGAGTGGCAATATCTGTCAAAATTAGAAAAAATTTTTCCTATTGATTTAATTAATTACTACTTAGAATTTATTCACCAGTCTATTCCTTTATGAAATGAGATGATATACAGAGTTACTCACTGCAATATTTAATAGCAAATGGACAAATTTAAATGTTCATGGTGTGAACATATTAAACAATGGGATATCCAAAAAGAAATACTATGCATTGCTAATAATGAACGAGGAACCTTGTTATCTATATACTAGAGGCCGGTGCATGGATTCATGAACAGGTGGGGTCCCTCAGCCTGGCCTGTGCCCTCTTGCAATCCAGGACCCTTTGGGGGATGTTGGAGAGCCAGTTTCAGCCTGATCCGGGCAGTTCAACATCCCCCCAGTGGATGTAGCAGTACCGAAGTGGCAGGTAGCTGGGGAGGAGCCCCCACTGGGGCCAGGCACAGCTCAACTGCCACTCATCCTGGTCCCACTGCATCTGCCTGCCACCACTGCTTGGTAGTGCTGCCACAGAGGTGGGAGAGGCTCCCTGCCACTGCAGATGTTCTTGCCAGTTGTGAGCCTGCTTCTGGCTGAGTGGTGCTCCCGCTGGGGGAGTGCACTGATCACCAGGGGGCACCTCCTGGTGGTCAGTGAACATCATAGCAATCTGTTAACTGGTCATTCTGGTCGCTCAGTTGTAAAGGTCACTTAGGCTCTTATAAAAGCTTAATATGCAAACTGGCCAAATGGCCGAACAGTGGAATGACCGTCTGGATGACCTTTTGAGGAAGCCAGGCTGTGAGGGCCGAGGCAGCCAGGAGTGCAGGGGCTGAGGAAGTCAGGGTTGCAAGAGCCGAGGCAGTTGTGGACCAAGGATGCTGGGGCTACGAAGGCCTACACTTGCATGAATTTCATGCATCAGGCCTCTAGTATCAATAAAAAAAGGCTAATATGCTAAGTGTCCCTCCAATGTGCAACCAATCACTGTGACACGCACAGACCACCAGGGAGCAGACGTTCAATGCAGGAGCTACTGTGACATACACTATTTACAAAGAAACAGCACCGCAGACCTGGCACCAACAAAGCAACGCTCTGCTTCCCCCAAGTGGGACACAGGCGCTGCCACCACCCCGGAGCAACAGCCCACCAAATCGCAGCCAACTTTGCCAAGAACCATGGCGTAAAATGCAGCCCCCAGATTAGCCCATCCCTAAATGGTGGCTGTGGGTGCCAGGTAATGATGTCATGTAGCAACACCCAGCTTCTTCTCCCAAGTGACTAGCCACCTTACCGTTTCTTCAGGCCAGGAACATGACTTGCTTTATAGTCAGGTGCAAACATTTTACACTTTAACCAAATGTCTGTGAAGTGTTTTCCCATGTCTCATCTCATTTGATCCTCAAAGAAGTCCTGGAGTAGGTAGATAGGAGACTCGGTAGAATCCTATTTTCTTTTCCTTAGCTGGAAAAAGGAGATTTAGAAAGTTTAGAAACTTGACCCTACTGAAAAGAAGTAAGAAATGGTGGAACTCGAAAATGACTGCAGCTTTTCTCATTGCGCAGAATAGAGTCAAACACTGCTGCAGTTAAATATTTTTCCCTTTGTTCTCCCTGGGTAATCTACAATAATAATCTGCTTCATGTTGATATTTACTGTTGTGTTGCTGACAATTACCTGAAAGAGGAGTTGGGGTGCTTCACTGGGCTAGAAAAAGTTTAGCTAAGTCAGAAACAAGTCTAATTAAGCAAGTTTATCTATATTTATAAAGCTTTTGCTGCCGCCTTTCACACACATGTGTTTCTTCTGTCATTGTCAATTGTGAATTTGGTTGACACTTCTATTATATAGAGAATGGATGAATAGCGATATTAAATATTTCTTCTAATTAATTTCCTTTCAATGTGCACAAATTTGTACACTGGGCCTTTAGTTTCTAATAAAAAAAATATTTTAAAATTACAATTAAAATTACAATGTACAAATATAGAACTGTATGTATAGGTTGCTATTTGTGTGGTTCCAGGATAATGAGGAAAAACATGTTCATTTATATATGATTACTTATGCAAAAAACTATCAAGTATATACAAGGAAATAATAAGGCCATTATCGTATTGGAAGTAATAGGAGAAACTGAATAAATGGAGACAGGAAAGGGAAATTGGACTATAAAATACTCTAAGCTTAAAACTTATTAAAATAAGTATGAATATTAACTTTTTAACTAAATGAATAAATTTTATTTCTTAATGATATATTTATTGAGGGCTACTTTATACCAGGCACTGTTTCAGATGCATGAGATCAATGACAAAAATTCCAATCCTTATGGAGCTTATATTCTAATAGTGGAAGATAAAACTTAACCATAATAATAATTAATATCAGAAGATAAAAGTTCTGTAAAGAAAAACGTTTTATAAAACAGAATAACTTGGATAGGCAGCATCATTGATATTAGAATGAAATGTTGGAATTTATTAAATATGATTAGCAGGTAGGTCTCATCAGAAAAGAGCACATTTAAATAAAAACATGAATCCAGGGATTTAATCATGTGGATGTCAAAGGAAAGAGTGTTCTAAGTAACATTTCCTTAGAACACTTTATCAGATGTTAAACAAAAGTGTAGTAGACAGTGTGGCTTGAGTAGAACAAGAGGGATAGTGGTAGAGATGGTGTCAGAAAGATAAATGAGGTCCATTTGAATTTGTCTTAGTAGAGGAGTGACAATATCTGATAAATTTTAAAAGTTTAAGCTGATGTTACTACAAACAGGCTGATAGGGAGCAAAGGTAAAAAGCTGGGAGATAATGGTACCTTAGACCTGAGGAATGGCAGTGGAAGTGGTGAGAAAAAGTTGGAGTTTGAATGTAATTTGAAATTAAATCAACTGGATCCCAGAGAGACTGGATGTGAATGTGAGGAAGAGAACACAAGGAAGAGGAAGTGTGAAAACATTATCTAGAAAAATGCGAGAATGAATGGACTAGGGAAATATACTATGATTGCTTGGGAGCATGACGAGCCCACTTGAGTGCCTCATGAATTTAAAAATGAGACCAGTCAGTATGATTATAGGTTTTTCTGCAGCTACATTCAGTGTCATGATGTAGGCCTCATTTGATCTGAAGAAATAGATCTCTGCAGTATTATGAAAAGATGCCTCATAACAGGACATTATACATGAGAAAATGTTCTCATTTGAATGATTTTTTTGCAATATATATATATATATATATATTGCAAAAAGCTGAGGTACAGAGATGCACGTGTGGAGAGAGCGGGTGCCAGAGAACCTGGCTGGCCTTCTCTGGCGGGAGGGAGACGGAGACTCTCAAAGACACTGAACTCCTTATCCTACGACACTAACCCCCTGATCCAGCCGAAACTCTTTGGGGGAGAGTTTGGACTGTGAAGGGGGAGAAGTGCACAGGAATTTAGGGGAGTCACAAAAGATCAGAAGTCTGGCGGCGTGCACAGCACTGTGCCGCTGGCTTTCACGAGTGTGCAGGAGACAGACCCTCCCAACTGTACCACTTTTAACTTCACTAAACCTCAGTTTCGGGCGAAACCTTGGGGACCCAGCCTCGTGTGGTCCCGTGGCACAGGGGAGCCGGAAAGGCAGCAGTCTAGAGGCACTGCGAGAGAGCGCTTGCGTGCGCACAGGGACTGCTCCAGCGATTACCCAGTCACGTGGAGGGCGGGCTCGACCGGAAGGCAAGGCAGTCCCTTAAGCCCTGAGACTCCACCCATCCCAAGCTCAAGAGAGGCTTTTGCGGTTTTTCAAGTCTGGTATCATAAGGCTGAATCCAGCACAGAATTTCTCCCAGCATAGTGAAAATGCCAAGACCAGGGAAGGGATCACAAACAAAAGAAATGGAGGGGAAAAAATGACTGGATATAGAGTTCAAAACCATGCTTATAAGGTTTTTCAAGAATATGCTAGAAAAGATGGATAAATTTATCAAGTCCCAAGAGGAGATGCAAAAGGACCAACTAGAGATGCAAAAGATCCAACTAGAGATGATAAAGGACCAAATAGAAATTAAACATACACTGTCTGAAATAAAAAATATTACACAGAGACCTAACACGAGACTAGTGGAAGGCAAGAATCAAGTAAAAAATGTGAAATATAAAGATTCAGAAAACACTCAAGTGGAAAAGCAAGAAGAGAAAAGAATCCAAAAATGTGAAGATAATGTAAGGAGCCTCTGGGACAGCTTCAAACATACCAACATCAAAATTGTGGGGGTGCCAGAAGAGAGAGAGCAAGATACTGAAAACCTATTTCAAGAAATAATGACTGAAAACTTCCCACATCTGGTAAAAGAAATAGACTTACAAGTTCTGGAAGCACACAGAACCCCATATAAAAGGAATCCAAAGAGGACTACACCAAGACACATCATTAAAATACCAAGAGCAAAAGACAAAGAGAAAATATTAAAAGCAGCAAGAGAAAAACAATTAATTACCTGCAAGTGAGCACCCACACGACTGTCAGCTGATTTCTCAACAGAAACGATGCAGGCCAGACGTGAGTGGCAAAAAATATTCAACGTGATGAATAGCAAGAACCTACAACCAAGAATACTCTATCCAGCAAAGCTGTCATTCAGAATTGAAGGGCAGATAAAGAGCTTCACAGATAAGAAAAAGCTAAAGGAGTTCATCAACTCTAAACCAGTATTATATGAAATGCTGAAAGGTACTCCTTTAGAAGAGGAAGAAGAAAAAAGTAAATGATAAAAAATTATGAACAAGAAATACATATCTATCAACAAGTGAATCTAAAAATTAAGGGAATTAAAAATTTGATCAACAGAATAAACTGGTGAATATACTAGAATCAGGAGCACAGAAAGGGAGTGGACTGATAATTCTCAGGGGAAAAGGAGGGAGGGGTGTACAGGGAGTGACTGGACAAAAATCATACACCTATGGAGTCATCAATTGGGGGGAAAGGTAAGGGTAGGGGGAGGGGTGGGAGTGGGGTGGAGGGAAGCTATGGAGGGGAAAAAAAGAGACAAATGTAATAATCTGAATAATAAAGATTTAATTTTAAAAAATAAAAAAATAAATCTACTATATGGTCCCACAGCTGCATATACATCCCACTTCTGTGTATATATCACAAGGAGATGAAATCACTATTTCAGAGATACCTGCAACCTCCATTGATAGATGAATAGATAAAGAAAATGTGATATATATGTGAACATGTGATATGCATATCACATATGTACCATATGTAATGCATGTACATTTGTTTACGTATACATACTTATTAATATTATTCAGCCAAAATGGTAATCCTATATTTTGTGACAACATTTATAGGGCATTTAAGCTTAGTGAAATAAGTGAGACAGAGAAAGCCAAATACTGCGGAATCTAAAAAAAAAAAAGGCAAATTCTTAGAAACAGAATAAAATGGTAGTTGCAGAGACTGGGAAGCAGGGGAATTGGGAAGACTTTGGTCAAAGTACAAACTTCCATTTATAATATGAATAAGTTCTTGGGATCTAATATTCAGCATGCAGCCTACAGTTAATAATATTATGAGTTTTCATAACACATACATATAAATTGTAATTAGATGAGGTGACGAATGTGTTAACTAACCTTACTGCAATAATAATTTTGCAATATAAGCATGTATCAGGTCACCATGTTGTATACCTTAGATTTCCCAATGTTATATGTCAGTTATATCTCAGTAAAGCTAGGAGAGAATGACATCCTCTGAGGAAAAAAATAAAAGTTAATTTTATTTGTTCCCAAGAGTTTCTTTAAAAAGGTGTAAAAAATTTATGGAATGAGACATGCAAAAAATTGATGGTGTTTTTTTCCGTGGAGAGGAGATAGGAGTTCTATTTCTCACTTTTTCACTCTTCTATGCTCTTTGAATCATACCATGATCATGAATTACTTGAATAAACACAAATTACTTTAAAAATAAATCAATCATGACCCTCCCTACCTTCTCTAACAAAAGGACACACTTATTGACAATAATTTTAAATATTTGTGTTCTCTCATCAAATTGGTCAGTATGCCCAATGGATTCTATTATTAATACCTCTCATTTATTCTCCCTTTTCTATTCTCACCATTCGGAACTGAGTTCATTTTTGTTCTAGATTACAATGTGGCACTTTATTTATATCTATGAGCAGCTTAATTTGCATCCATGTAAGATGTCATTAAACTATATTTTAACAATCTCAGTACTTCTCTTTTTCCAGCCACTGGTCTGTAATCTCCTTGAAAGTAAATAATATAATTTATCTCTTTTTTTTTCTACAGTGGCTGGCAAAGAGTTTGTACTCATCTATTTGCTAAAGAAATAATGACCTGAATGGATAAATATTATAACTTTTTTTAAATTTAGTATAGCGTTTCTCAACATTTTATTAAATATGCAAACTTTAAAATGTTTAAAAGGATATCATTGTTTTTAAGTTACAAAAATGTTGGAAGGCTATTGTTAAAAACTGAATCACAGCCCTGGCTGATGTGGCTCAGTTGATTGGAGTGTTGTCCCATACACTGAACGGTTGAGGGCTGGATTTCCAGTCAGAGTGCATACCTAAGTTGTGGATTCAGTCATTTGTTAGGGTATGTACTGGAGGCAACCAATGATATTTCTCTCTCACATCAACGTTTTTCTCCTCCTTCTCCTCTCCATTCCCCTACCCACCTTCCCCCTCTCTAAAATCAATAAGCATGTCCTGGAATGAGAATTTTAAAAAATAATTGAATAACACAAAGTTTATAAAAGAAGATTGCAAATTAAGGATAATTAGACCTCTCTATAGTGAACATTAAAAGAATGTAAAATATGGGGATTGAATCATCTAATTGATATAGCTCTTTTGTGCCTGCAGTCATAAATATAGCAAGTCCTGTGTGTAAGACTAAAAATTCTGTGATTCTTAATGAGACCTCATAAAATCTCAAAATGTCCTTAAATATGAAACTAAGTAATATAAAATAACCGGCTCTCTGTTCAAAATTGGAAAATTCATCCTCATTCCCTTTTTAACAGGACCAAGGAAATAAAACACCAGAAGACCAGAGCACAGAGTATTTTCCTTCACCAATTCGTAGCATCATGATACTTCTATAATTCCATCAAGTACGAAAGTAATGACAACTTTGGCAGATGGCCACAGAGGATGTCAACAGTTTTTTGGAGGCAAGCAATGAAATATTAATGCTTTGAGTGTTCTATTATTAAGTATGTAGAAACAAGTAGAATTATGTTTTAATAAAAATATTAAGTGTTCTTTAATACTGTAATTTACGTAAGTGTAGATAAGCTATTTCTCCCCTCCTTTTCCCCCTTCCCCAAATCCCCCTCCCCCAGCATTATTGCATGTCAAAAATTATATGAGCTAAGCTGCTTTTGCCCTTCCATGGTAAGGGCTACATTACATTCTTAAATACAAAGTAAAAATTTAAATAACAGAAATTAAGTAGCCATGTTTGACAACAGGGCTCTGCCTATCTATCTTGGACATACATATAACTACAAATACTAACTAGTTTGGGTAGTTGGAATAGTTTGGGTATTTTTAATTATCTATTTTATACTATTTATAATTTTTTTTGTTTTGATTCCTGCATTTTTCCCACTTAGTTTTCAATATTCTAAAGTATTCCAAACTCATGGTAAGTCGTCCCTTTATATTCCTCACAGCTTTATATTTTGTGAGATGTCTACATCAAAAGATCCCATTAAGTTTTTTGTTACTTTAACAGCTGCTCTTACTTTTCCTGGAAAAACAGTCAATCAAGGATTGTAGAACCACAGTGTCATCTTCAAAATTAAAATTAATTACCTTACCCTTTAAAGGGAAAGTTTGCCTGGAAATAAATTGACTGTTTTAGAAAAAAATATATAAATATAAGTGCCCTCCCTTCTCCACCTTCATGAAAAAAAAAAAAGACTTAAGTAGATGAATATAAAATGAAATAAAATAAACTCATAAAAATGTCAGTAGAATGTATTAAAATTGAATTTTTCAAAGCATTTATACAAAGAGAGAAACTAAAGATTTGCACAGAATTTTTTATTTAATATTTCTTCAACTCAGAGGCCTAAAGTCATCCAGCAAGAGTCTGCTTTTTAAGTTGAACTTAGAGAAATGCTTTTTAAGTAAAGGAGACCATAAATGTTTAAAAAGCCCAGTGTAGAGCTTCTGAGTAACTAGAGTCAAAATTAATTCTTACTTTTCAGTTGGGGAAAATTTCATCTAATTACATTCAAATTATTCTGCAACTTTTTAGACAGCAAATCCTGATCACCAAAGAAAAGAAAGAGCAGCTGTGTTGCCCTTGCCTCATAGTTATAAGAATAGCAGTATTATGCAGTCACTGGGCTTTATAGAACTGTAAGTGATTATCCACTGGCTGCCTTCTGGCAAAAGCACACCTAACCTTTCTGAAATGCTGATAATATACGCCTTTTATTTGTAAGAGCAGATCTTAAAAAAGCAAAAATAGATTCTACTGTTTTCTTATCTAGTATAATAGCTCTTACAAGTAGGAAGTTCTTATAACCCTTTGCATACAAGTATCTGTTTCTAAAACTTTCCTCAGAATTATACTTTAATCATGGTTTAAATATTTTCTAAGTCTAATACAAATCACTTAACTACTTTAAAAAAGTACTTTAAATTGACAATTGCTAAATTAATATAAATAGTTCCCATAAACAATGCTACTCCATAAGCAAATCTCTTTCTCTAATGTTTCCTTTTTTAACTCATTCATATATCAGACCTTATTTTGTTCTTATATTATTCTTTCATCACAGCAACATATCTGTGTCAGACAGCTCTAATTAATATTTCTTCCACACTAAGAACTAGCCCTTTGTTCTCTATGAATTACATTCTATTTTTGCTCATATCATTAATATGTGACAGATATTTATAGTTCTAATCAAAAGTGCTATTTCATTTATTTCCCATATTGCAAGGTTTATTTGTAAATTATCATTGTAGGAATTTTTAGTAATTCAAAAGGCAGTTGTAACATAGTACATATGACTTATAGCTATGACAAATTCATAGAACAGTTAAGACCAACTGATTAATCCTGTGCCAGACCTACCAGCTGTGTGATCTTGGGCATCATTGATTTTCTTTGATCCCCCATTTGTATATTTTTTATATTTGGATACTAGCAATAATATAATTGTAAGGATTAAATGGAATAGATAATAACATTAGTAAAAAGCTTATTTAGCATTCATCTAGCACATAATTGAATAAATAGGTGATGTAGTTATCCTACAGTTTGCAAATGATTGAAGAAGGTTGAATAAGCTCAACTCTTGGAGAATAAGTAATGAATTTGTTCATTATATTCATGTCAAAAATTTTTTTAGATTATTGTGTTTGTTGTACTCCTACTAAATTTTGTTCTTATTGAAATTTCCCAAAGAGCAGTTTAAATTTAATATGAAACATGTGAAAATGCAATCTATGTTGAAATCATGGTTAAAAAAATATAGTTTTCTAAAAAGTGGTTGTTAACTTCTGAGCTTCATGAAAACTTTATACATTACAAATTTTGCAAGGAATTTTACTTGGATGATTTACTGCCTGTTCTAAAATTTTAACTTTTTTAACTACTATTGTTTGAAGAAATATTCCACATGCAAAGCAAGAGAGTTGAAGAATTTTCTTCTTGGGATTAAATATATTTTATGTATACAGTGATCAAATGTGTATTTAGTATGAGAAACTGGTTTGATCTTTCCACTAGAAAAATAAAATTAAATAGGCAATTTGGGTCTCTGGATTAGTTTCCTATGTGTGCTGTAATAAATTATTATAAACTGAGTGGCTTAAATTAACAAAAATTTATTCTCCCACAGTTCTTAAGTCTAGAACTCCAAAATCAAGTTGTCCTCAGGACCATGTTCTTTTGAAGGCTCTCGGGGGGAACCTGTTCCATGCCTTTCTCTTAGTTTCTGGTATGGCCGTCCATCCTTGGTATTCCTTGGCATATAGATTCATCTCTTCTATTTCTGCCTCGTTCATCACATGGCTTTTATACTGTGTGTCAATGTCTCTTCTCTTCTTATAAGGACAGGATCATATTAGATTGGGTCTACCCTAATTCAGCATGACCTCATTTATCTTGATTACATCTGCAAAAACGCTTTTCACAAATAAGGTCACATTTTTAGGTGTCAAGGGTTAGGATTTGAATGTCTCTTTGGGATTCGGGGGTACAATTTAACCGATTTAACACACTGTCATATATATATATATGTATGTATATTAGTAAATAGGCTTAATTATATATATTTTTAACTGAGATTCAAGTTGGGAAAGAAAAATTGATTTTAAAAACTGAAAATTATCTTCTCCTAGAACAATGGTGGTTTCACTTGTGCCAAGACGTGATCTATGAATAGGTTTTTACTGTTTGCTTAGAATGACTTGGCAGTACCATTTCTTGAACATAGTTTCTGGATAAAACTTTTTCCCATTAACTAAATAGATCTATTTCTTAAAATTAGAGAGCAATAGCTATCTTTTCATTTGTTTACTTGAGATCAGAGTTCAAATAATAGGGTTAGTTTTATGGTCACAGGCATGTGTTCATATTACGTATAAACAAATGTGATACCCTAAAGACATTAGACATGGTTTGACATTTGTGTTTATAATTTTACTGAGAATTATTCTTTGTAAGTAAATTAACTGAGACAGTTTTCTTTTGTGTACTTGATTCGAAACAGGACTACTTTTTGTTTCCCCAAGTAAGATATTTACTTTAAGAAAAAAAATTGTTGACCTTTCAAAAAGAACGTAAGCATTACATATTTTTAACATTAATTCCACTGTTTATTATAGGAAAGCTCATTCTTGTGAAGTCTAATATATAACTTGGTATGTGATATAAAGATCACCAGTACATTTTTATTACATCTTTTTTATGCTCATCACCCATGTATTTAGACAACTGTCACAGATTCCCATGTAATAGAACTTACACTGTATAAGTTTCAATAAAAAGATTTTATATGTATTTTCTTTTCTTTGAGCTTCTGAAAAGGAAGGAAATAAAGCATTATAAAGTCCTATCGTAGGTCCTCATGTTTTGCCATTCATGCATGAAACACATGAAATATCCAAAAATACTTTTCTTGCAGGTAAAACCTGCTTCAAATTATTCTTTACATGTAATAGTCACTCAATAAATGTTTATGAAGTGAATTAAGGAAATTGTAATTAGTCCTTCAGCTTGTAGATAGCATCCAAAAGAATGTTATTAGAAGGTAAAGCAAATCTGAAGCTAACTCTGTTATAAACCTTCATGTTAAATATTTTTCTAAAATTTTATATGAAAGGTAAATAGAGATGGGAACTAGAGAGTTTGCAATGTGAGAAAGTGGCAATATGGTCTTTATTTCCTAGAACTTTTCAGTAAATTGAAGGATTTAAAGTTTATGTTTTTAATCTCATTTCCAAATGAATGTTGAAACCTTGAGGAAAAAACGTAAAGTAGCTGGTTAAATGAACAGTTGACTATGCATTTTGAGATTGGGGTTGGGTTTTCTAGACTATGGGTCAGATTGCTAATGGAGTAGTTCTCCACCCTAAGTATGCTTTAGCATAACCACAGAAGTTTTTTTTTAAACAGTTATTTAGGCTCTGTCTCTACTGGTTACTCTCTATTGTTCTGATTAATAGCTGTATGACTTTGAGCATTTTTTATTTCTCAGAATCAGATTCTCTAGAAGGAATGATACAGTAGTAGTGGACTTTTGGATAAGATTGTGTCTTATAGAAATTGGAAATAAAATATATACTTAGAGATATGCTGATCTAATTAGGAAAACTTTGAACTAAAAAAACAGGGATTTGAAAAGGTAAATATGCAAATTAATAAAAATTTTATTATTAAGAGCATCAATAATGTGAAGAAAATGCCCTTTGTTACTGGTAAAAGGACTTGAGGAAAATATTTGGAAATTGTACTTTTGCCTTAAATGTCTATATTCCAAGGCCCAAACTATGTCTGAACTGGCGTGGATTGATATCTTAGATGGAGAATTTAACATCAAAAGAGTATTCCCAGTGAGGTTCAATAACCATTTGCTAAGAGTATAACAGTGGTAGATATGGTGGTGATCTGGGATAGGACATGGTTAGCTTATGGAACGCTTATGAATTAGAAAACCTCTAAGGCAGTGGTTATCAACCTTCCTAATGCCGCAACCCTTTAATACAGTTCTTTATGTTGTGGTGACCCCAACCATAAAATTATTTTTGTCGCTACTTCATAGCTGTAATTTGCTACTGTTATGAATCTTAATGTAAATAACTGTGTTTTCTGATGGTCTTAGGAGACCCTGCTAGCTGTTTGCGACCCACAGGTTGAGAACCGCTACTCTAAGGTCTTTTCCAACTTGAATAGGTTGTGTTGTAAATAATTGACAGTCTTTTGTTAGCATTTATTCATCCTTGTATATATTTTGAAAACTTCTATGTACCAGACATCATACTGGAAGATAAAATTTAGGACATGAAGAAAAATAGAATACACTATTATATAGTATCATGGGGGCAATTAAATGACATAATTGTATTTCATTTATACATATACATGTGTTGGCTATTTCTTTTGCCATTTAGGAGCTAACATAAAAGTATGAAATAAGAATTCAATATACTTAAATGTACAAAAAGAAATTATACTAAAAAAACTTTCATCTTGATCCAGGACTTTTTAAGAGAAACATCGTGAAAACAAATATAAATATGCATTACATTGTATTTGAAATTACTCTATTATTGGGTAAGACTCAGGTGCTAACATTAATTAATTTCTGTCATTATTCCTCACCTGCATGTTCCTTTACTGAGCATGCAACTGATGAAGTTACTTTGGATTCTGATATTATTGCTTATTAATAGCCAGAATTTTGGAGACCGAGAGTCCAGTTTCCTGGAAGTAAAACTGCTGAGGATAGAGAAACAGTATTCATAAGAGAAAGGCTAAGTAAGTATAATGGGTCTTAGAATATAGGACTTGATTGATTCCAGAGCCCCAGAGGGAGTGAAGAAAAAGGAATTTCTAGAGAAGACCATCTTGTTCTGGTTTTAAAGAAGCAAAATGAAAACATCAATAATTACTTTCTCTCTCTCTTTTTTTTCCCTATATATTTTAAAGCAATATAAGGATAATAAAAAGTGTAAAAGTAAAATTGAGCTACTTTTTTTTAACCTAACTTCCCTTACTCTAAATTTTTACTACTTTTGGTTTTACTGGGTTTTAGCAAGTCATTCCCTATTTTGAAATATTTTAACCCCATAACAGATTTCAATATATATTACTCTTCATGAATAAGGAGGCACCAGAGAAATTAAAATGAATATATATTGAGTCAAACCATCAGCATATTTATTACTCATCTGGTTCCCAGAAGTAAAGTGTTTTTGTTAGGTTTTGCTTTTGAGTTATAAAAGCAGTACATACTCATGGTTTTTAAAATAAGAAATATAATGTGGAAAAGTATAAAAGTAAAATTTGTAGCCATTAGTTTCTACTTCCCACAGGTAACTTCAATTAACTTTCTTAATGTATCATTTCAGAGGTCTTTCCAAATACAGGTGACACACACATATACACCTACAGATCTGCATATACTGTTATATGCTTTTTATTACATAAATGCAACAGATCCGTTGTTTTTTGCTAGTAGCCTTTCTGCTGTTTGTCTCTTTAATATTGATTTGTAAGAGCTTTTTGTATACTAATAAAATGTGCCCTTTTTTTTATGTGTTTCAAATATTTTTTCTGTTGTTTAATTTGCCCTTCAGATTGATTTATGGTAGTTTCTCATACTGAAATTTTAAATTTTGGGTTAGTCAAATTATTAGTTGTTTCTGTTATGGCTTCTGGAGTTTTATCTAAGATGATAAAACATATAACACCATTTTTTCTTTCCCAACATATGGCTTAGTTTTAGGTTTTAGGTTCATAGCAAAATTATAAGGAAGGTACAGAAATTTCCTATAAAACCCCCTGACCTCAAACATCTATAGCCTTCTCCATTATCAATATTCCCACCACAGTGATTCATGCGTTGTATCTGATGAACTTAAATTGACACATAGCACCTGGTCTATACTTTACATTAGGGTTCATTATCAGTGTGAGTTTGGACAAAAGTAAAATAACATGTATCCACTATAATAGTATTATACACAGTAGTTTCACTCACTTAAAAATCCTCCATACCTATTCATCCCCTGTTTAACTCTTTAAATAACTGGAATCTTGTTAGTGTCCTTACAGCTTTTATTGAATCATCTTTTCTTAAAATGTCACCTTTATCCTATATTTAAAAGTTATATGTGAGTGTATCTCAGTATTCTCCATTATACAAACTTTTGTCTATTCCTTTTGTAAAACTAAATTCTTTATTTACTATATCTTTATAATGTTTTTAATATCTGCAAGGACTGGTTGAAAATATTCCTAGATAATGACATGCTTTTTATTAGATGAACTTTATTATCTTTTTAAGTTCTCAAAATAAAAAAATCCTATTGGTATTTTTATTGGAATCTTATTAGAATGATAGATTAATCTAAGCAGAATAAGAAGTCTTAGAATATTGATTACATCTGTCCTGAAAACAAATTACATGTCTTGCACATATCTAGATTTATTCCAAGTTACTTACTTTGTGTGTGTATGTGTTTATATTAAATGGGTTTGTTTCTAGTTTTTCTCTTCTAATTGGGCATGGCTAAGATATAGTAGAAACATTGATTTCCATATACTAATCATGTAACTAGCTACCTAATTTTTTTCTTAGATTTTCCATTGATTTGCATACCTTCTACTTCTTTCTCCCACCTAATTAGCTAGTATATACAGAACAATATCAATATAACTATAGGCCCGGTGCACAAATTAGTGCACAGGTGGGGTCCCTGTGGGTGGCCTGCAGGGATTAGACTGAAACCAGCAGTCCAATGCCGCCTGCCGCTCCTATCTGCCACTACCGCTCATACCAGTCCTGCTGTGCCTGCCATGGGTTCACACCCAGTCAGTCCTGATGGGGAGAGGCTCACACTGCAGCAGCCCTTGCCAGCTATGTGTCATGCGCCTGGCACCATTTCGAGGGGATTAAGGGGAACTGGACACGATTGGCCCTCTGGGTGGGCTGTGGGACACCCTCACCTATCTGGTATCCAGATCTATCCCACTGACGTTCGCACAGGTTGTCAGGAGCCACCTGGCGGCTGCTTTTATATCATTTCTTCCTTGCGGAGTGTCTAACGAGGGGAAACAGTCGTGGTCCCCGAGGACAACTTCTAGGATGCTGGCAGCACTGTCAGGATCATGCCGGCAGCGCCGGTCTGTTGGTGCCTGGCCCAGTCTCCAGAAATTGGACCTGCAGGACTACTAAGAGATTGAGTGACTGCTGCTGGCTGGTAGGCCACCAGGACAGATCTGTGGGTTGAGTGGTGCCCCCGCTGTCGGAGCGCATGACCACCAGGGGGCAGCTCCTTCATTGAGCATCTGCCTCCTGGTGGTCAGTGCACATCATAGCTACCAGTCAACTGGTTGTTTGGTCACTTAGGCTTTTATATATAGAGATTGTTTTTAACTTTTTTTTTGGCCCACCAATACTTTTACCACCATAGATATGACAAATAACCTTGCAGCTCTCATAGCTCTGATTACAGAAAAATTAGGTATTTGCAAATAAAATAATTATTTTAAAAATGAAACAAAATTGAATGAGTAGTTGAATTCCTAGAGTTATATGTAACCAATTTTCTGATGACAGAATTAAACTTTCTCTTTTTATCTGTGGCTACTTTAAGATTTGTTTTTTATCCTCGATCTTCAGAATTTTAACATGTTGTGCCTAGATTATGTTTCCTTGTATATTTCCTTCTAGATTTGTGCTGAGTTTGAATCTGTAAGTTGATGTTTTTCACCAAATTTTGGGTATTTCTCCCATTACTTTTTCGAAAATTTTTTCCTGCCTAATTTCCTCACATTTCTCCTTCTGGGACTTAAAATATGTGTATGATAAATTGCTCAATATTGTTCCATAGGTATGTGGGTCAGAGACCGAAATATTTTTTGTAATATTTTCTATCTGTTCTTCAGAAATTTATATTCATCTGTCCAAGTTCTTTGGTTGGTTTCCCTATCATCTCCAATTACTGTTAAGCCCATCCTATGAATTTTTTATTTTTATATTGTGCTTTTTAATTCTGTGATTTCAGTTCGGTTCTTTTATTTTTTTTAAGTCTTTATTGTCGTTGTGTGTGTGTAACATTATTATCATTTTAACTATGTTAAGTATACCAATTGAATTTGTCCATTTTCTGCTAAGAGTCTCTATGTGTGCACTTACCATGATGATATTTTACTTTATGTTTTTATAATATTTATAGTAGCTGCCTTAAAGTACTTGTCTGAGTCATTTCCAAGTCTGTCTATTGCCTGCTTTTTTGATGAATGCTGGGTCACATTTTCCTGTTGGTTTACATCACTAATTTTTTTTTAATTACTGGATAGATGATATATTGGATTCTATTATCTTTCTCTGAAGACCATTGCCTGTTTGTAAACAATTAAATTACTGGCTGCTTGTCTTGAAGGAAGGTTTGATTTTATGTTTTATAAGAATGAGTCTCTTGATTTTGCCCTTAATCCCAAGGTGACTCTATTAAGACTGAAATATAATCTTTGCTCCTAAAATGTGGCCCTTTAGGGATTTATGTAGAAAGCTTGAGTTGTTCACCAAGCTGCTTTAATATAATGAGATTCAAACTCAAACTCTTTTTCTCATTCATTGGGCAGCAGCAGAAATCTCTGTTTTACTTTCTGTGGGTTCTTTGGAGTCTTCCCCATGCATGCACAGTTCAGGAGTCAGCCCAAGTGGGAGTATATATGCAGTATTTTTACTCCTCCTCTGTTTTCCCACTTTCTGAAATCCACCTCTCCCAACCCTCAATTATCAGCCATTCTTTCAAGCATGAGCAGTAACCACTGATACCTCAAGCCAGTAAGTGTGGCCTTCTGCTTTTTAGTTCTAGCAGTTCCCACTACTTTTTACCTCAAGGGATAAGCAATATAAATGGAGATCTAGTCCAGCCATGTTCTCTTCTTTGAATGAATGAGTTAAATCCTCTTTCTTTCTGTTTCTGTTGCTTTTGGTCACTCTCCGTTGTTTCTTTAAATAGTTGTTTCTATCGGTTTGTGTTAGTATTTTCCAGTTTATAATTGCTATCAGTAGATAATAGGTCTGATTGAATTTACTCTTACATTACCAGAATTAATTCCCTAGTGGTTTTGTTTTACTTTCATATTTACCTATTCACGTTATTATTTCACATTCAAGTATACTATGTCACTCTATAATTTTAGTCACTTAGACCTAGGTTGGATTCCTGGCTCTGCCATTTATTATAATGTTACTTCAAACTTCTGATATCTAATGTCCTTTTATATAAAATGGAAATGACCGCATGTCCTTTTTAGGTTGGTTGCTTTTGAATATTAAATGTAAAAATATGTGTGAAACATATGTGGCACATATGTTTCTTGCCGCTCATAAATGCTGCTTGGTACCTTTATTTCCCATAATTATTCTATAATTTAGAAGGTCAGATATTACCATATGGAACAGCTTACCCAAGATTTTACTGCTATATAACAGGAGTATAGATTAATTAAGTCAATTCTGCAAGATAAGTTTGTTTCCCAGAGATTCCAGTTTTAGTATTATCTGATATGAGGAAGAATTGATGGTCTGATGGTGATTCAGAGGAGGAAGAGCTAAATAAAACGTACTAATAGTCCACCCAGTCAAGATTCTGGGTAATATCTTTTTCTCTTCTCTGAGCACTTAAGAGCCAGACAACTGACTGGTGACAGCAGATACTACTGTAGCATTTTTCCTATCAGAGAAGAATGAATTTAAGCAAGTTTCTAATTTTAGAGTGAAACAGAATATTCACTCTGAATACTCTGGCTCAGTGAAGCAAATAGTAAGTGTACATATATGGTCAGTAAAGAGCATAATAAAAAATATAGCACTATGTAATGAACTAGTCTCTCCTTCAGCTTTACATGTAATTCAAAAATGAATAAATTTTACCCTAGGCAAATATGTAATTTCAGAAACTTGTTATGGAATGAGACTTTCTATGAATAGTTAACATCAGTGTTTGTTCTGTCTGCTGGAATCATGGTATGTGTTTTTTTTCTGTGTTATATTGAAGCAGTGCATAAGATTTTTTGCATGATTTTCAAAAACATTTTGCTACAGTGGAAACAATTTAATGCTAAAGGTAAAAAGAGAAAGTGATTGATGTTGCATCAACTTTCTCTGGTAAGCATTATTAGAGGTGCTATTCACATTTATGCTTGTTCAAATAGATACCCATCAGTATTGTAAACTTAGGGCCAGATTATGATCTCAAATGCATAGCATGAATTGCCACATATCTTTTTTCCACCAAAAAAAGACATGCCGAGTAACATCTGAGATTAAAATCTGTCCTTTCAAATTGATTTTATTTTTATTCAGACTAAGAAGCAAAATGCAGTGTCAGAAGAGGAAATAAAATAATGCCTGTGATGATATGTTTTCTTTTATTACATATAATTCTTGAAGAGTCAGATGTTCGTATATTTCTGTATTCATCATAATGGCTCTGAGAGAAAATAGAAAAATTATTATTTATCATTTTAAAATGAAAATTTTATGCCCTTGTGAAACATATGCACTAACTTGCATTTTAAGGAAAGGCCATATTATCAAAAGAGCATTACGTAAGTTTATAGTATGTGAGAAGCAAACAAAAGCTATTTATATAAAATATATTTCCCAGAATAAATTTTATATTTGTTTCCATGAAAATTTAAAAATATTTTAAAACATACCAATAAAATAAAATATTTAAAATAATAAACTGTCTTTTTGGCATTTTTTTTAAGTATAAAGAAATTATACAGAAAATTTAAGATAAAATCTTCATTTACATTTCCTTTGAGCCAAAGAAATTTAATTCCATTTACACATAGTGTTGTTTTTGAACGGTGTTTATTAAGAATTTTTTATGAGCAAAGCACTATACTGAGTATTTTTAGGTGATACCAATAAAATGAATCTGGTAGCATCCTGCCTCTAAGATGTGTGTAGCTACAAAGATGACATATGGATCTGAAAAGAATGGGCATATTTCACAGTATAGTTCTCAATAGCTCCTAGAGAACAATGTTGGTCTGTCCCATTTTTAATTGTATTTCAGAATTAAAGTGATTTTTTAAAAATGTTTTATTGATTTTTTTTTTATAGAGAAGAAGGGAGAGGGAAAGAGAGTTAGAAACATCAAGAAGAGAGAAACATTGATCAGCTGCCTCTTCCACACCCCCAAAGTATATGCCCTTGACCAGAATCGAACCTGGGACCTTTCAGTTCACAGGCTGACGCTCTATCCACTGAGCCAAACTGGTTAGGGCTAAAGTGATTTTTAAGAGAGCTAGCTGCCATAGTTACTGGAGCATAATAGGTGTTCAATAAATGTTTTTAAAATATGTGAATATTTTCTTTCATGCTTAGAGTTGGAGAGCAGGCTTGATGTTGTGTGAGTCTCTCTGTATGTTAGCTATCTCTGTGGTTAAACCAATTATTTTAGATTTAAACTGATTTTATCTGGATTTTATCATCTTTGTGACCTTGGGCAAATTGCCTCTTTAAATTCCATTTTCTTCATCTGTCAAATGTAGTGATAATATCTGTGTCATAGGTTTGTTGTGAAGAGTGAATGAGATAATGTATGTTGGGCCTATATTATAGTGGCTATAGTAGTTTAGGTTAGGAAAAAACATTGTTAGAGTTATTGTCCTCATTATCCTATCTAATAAAAGAGTAATATGCAAATTGACCATCACTTCAACACACAAGATGGCTGCCCCCATGTGGTCAAAGATGGCCACCCCCATATGGACACCACAAGATGATGGCCACCACAAGATGACCGGCAGGGGAGGACAGTTGGGAGGGACCAGGCCTGCAAAGGAGGGCAGTTGTGGAAGATCAGGACAGCAGGGTAGGGCAGTTGGGGGGACCATGCCTGCAGGGGAGGGCAGTTGAGGGTATCCAGGCCTGCAAGGGAGGACAGGGGCAACCAGGCTGGCCGGGAATGTCAGTGAGGGGTGACCAAGTTGGCATGGGAGGGCAGTTAGGGGCAATCGGGCCAGCAGGGGAGCAATTAAGCATCGATCAGGCTGGCAAGCAGGTGAGCGGTTGGGAGCCAGCAGTCCTGGAATGTGAGAGAGATGTCCAACTGCCCCTTTAGGCCCAATCCCTAAACGGGCAGTCGGACATCCCTTGAAGGGTCCCAGATTGGAGAGGGTGCAGGCTAAGCTGAAGGGACACACACCCCCATGTCAAATTTTATGCACTGGGCCTTTAGTCTTTACTAATAGAGAATGGGTGAGAGTACCTTGTTATGCAACAGAACTAGTTAAACCATAACATTGATTTGGCATGTGTGTAAATAGCAGAATATTTATTCCAAATAGGAAGTGCTTTATTTAATCTGTACTATTTGTGTGTGTTTAATTAAGGGAAAATATAATGAGCTATACTTAAAATATATTTATTATTTAATCTTTTATCTAGTTATTTTGCCTTTACAGAGTGAAAACTCAATCACTTGGGAATTGTTATTTACTCTTTCATTTTTTTGTTTTTCCATTCCACAAGCATTGACTTAGCATACCTGTTTTCCGGATATTGTGGCAGGAACTAGTGATAGCACTGTGAGCAAGGCTGACCAGCTCCTGCCTTCAAAAATTTTATATTTAATTGGAATCCTAGTTTATTTTTCAGACTTGTATTTGCTCACAGGTGGTGAACAGTGTTCTACTCACTGGTGTTTGAGACTTAAGGAACAAACGTCACATGAATGAGAGTTCCTTTTTTGACTCTATGAATCATAATAATTCCAGACAACATCAGACTTGAAAAGTTACATTATTAGCCCACATTCCTGAAAGTTATGTAATTATTCTCTGTCCTTTTAAAAGAAAGATATTATTTTCTAGTTTGCTTTGCCAAATTAACAAAAGTTAGGTACAAAAATTGAATCTAACTACTATTATAGTTCTGTTGATTCCTTTATCTGGTCTATTTTAAGTAAAAATAATTAAATTTTCTTCATCTTTTGAGTATTAGGAAACCTTGGGCCTTGGACCGGTACCCACCACTAATTACCATATTGTTATCTGTTGTGAAAGAACTTTGTTAGTGAAGATATTCTGCTAATTCTCAGAAAAGGCTTTTCTGTTTATTGTTTTCTCTGCTTTTTTTGTTTATTGTTTGAAGGAGACCAAATTATTTTTGAAAGAAGCTAAGTAAATAAGCATTTGTAGTTTGTTTCAAGTTTAAGTTCTTATCTGTAGAAGGATTTGGACAAGTTCTAGTATACTTGTCCTTTTTTGCTCAGCTGTAAGGTGCAGGTGATAAAATTCACCTGCTTGTTATATGGTTCAGATTTCAAAATAAGAAAGAAACTTTAGAAAGTAAGAACTTTGATATAGTTGGCTGTTATATTTAATGGCATGAGATCATATTAATTATAGCAACTACTTACTATTAATTAAACTTTTTAAAATCCATATGCTTCACTTAGATTATTGGTACTCCTCACAGTAACTCCACATGATAGGAATCGTTATTGCCTAATTATATATGAAGGAATATGGTCTCAAAAATAGTAACTGTCTTTTCCACAGACATTTGAATTAGTTGTGCAGCCAGAATTCATACCCATGTTTGTTTGATTCTGAATCCAATACTACAATGTACCACATTGCCTCTCCACTGGATTCTAGAGCACAGGAGTGGAGTGCTTAGGAAGTCTTCGATCCCCTATTATGGGTTGGATTTGTTTTTTCCTTACTTCATTTATTATGTGTACATGTTAAATCAAATAATATTGAGTATATCCTGCCTAGGATCTACTTAGGGATAACTTCTTTAATTTTAACTGCTTTAATTTTTAATTACTTTTAACTATTCCAAGTTTTTAGTCACCTATTTGTAAATAGTATGTTTTATTGCTAAACCTAGGTTTACCAATATTAGACACTATAGGTAGAAATTAGGAATAATTAATCTATTATCTTAGATGACTAAACTCACTTGTAGTTCTCCAGCCCTCCATCCTGACAATATAATTTTTAAAAAATGTCTACCTTATTGGTATTATATAAATATTATTCCCTGCAAAACCAAATAGTATACTATAATTACACTTCCTTTCTTGTACATTACTTTTTGTTGACTGGAGATTTTCTCTTATTTTCTGTTGTATTTTATAATTAGAAAGAAATTTTCTTTCCACCAACTCCTTTTTCTATCTCTATCAATATTCTTTGAAACCATGTGGTAGAGATGTTAACTTTTATCCAGCAGGTATGTTGTTTTTTCAATCCTCACACAAAAATATATTTTAATGATTTTTAGAGAGAGGAATGAAGAGAGAGAGAGAGAAACTTCCAATCAGTTGCCTTTCATACTTCCCCTGACCAAGAATCAAACTCGTAGCCTATTTGGTGCATGGGAGGACACTCCAACCAACTAAGCCATGTAGCCAGGATTGCAGCAGATTTTATTTGCAGACTCTACAACCTATCTCTGTCAGAAATTTGTATTAGTTCTTAAAGCGTCTATACTTTTGTTTCTAAAAATGTTCCAAAAGCCACATTTAAAACGTCTTTTTTATTTTATTTTTTTAAGATATGTTTTTATTGACTTTTTAAAGAGAAAGGAAGAGGTATAGAGAGATAGAAATATGGATCGGTTGCCTCTTGCACGCCCTAGTGGGAATCGAGCTGGCAACCCAGGCATGTGCTCTGACTGGGAATTGAACCAGGGATCTCTTGGTTCATGGGTCAAAGTTCAACTGCTGGGCCACACCAGCCATGCTAAAACATCTTCTGAGAAAATAAATTTTAAAACAAAGATTTCTAATGTTTTCTAATAATAAATAACTTCCATAGTAGGAATATTTCATTTTACTTAATAAGTTCTTTAAATAAATTAGCACATGTTTTCAGCATGTCTTAAAAATATGTGTAACCACTATCCTTTTGGTTAAGTGGGCATCCAAAATATTGAAGATGGCAGATGAAATTCAGTTTTTCAGTTGATGACTCAAAAGAGTTGGGCTTTCACATCATAGATGAACATCCTGAAAGATGGTAACTCAAAACCAGCTTGAATACTGAGTCCTTTAAAGGAATATAGCAACTACTTAAAATGCACTCAGTGTCATTTGAAAAAAACTTGTAAAACATACTGAGAATATTTTGCAAAACCATTGTACCTGACAAAATTCTAAATCCACTGAGGTTAATAACTTCATGTAATTTTATAAAGAGAAATGAGAATGTCAAACCTTGAAAATATGTCATATTGAATTTATTTAAATTGTTTTTAATCAATAACATAATTATAAGTGAACTAGTATGTGTGGGTCTGCAATCAAACATTGCATATTTAATAAAGCAAATTAAAATATGCTTTCCAAATGGCTTTTAGATAGTAAGATTCTAAACTGAAGAAAGAAGATATAAATTCAAGATTTGCAAGTTTTCTTTTGAAAATATTCATAAATAAGATCTATAATTAATGACACTAAATTCTCCCTGATACATTATTTTTTAAAATCACTTTAAAGAACAATATGGAGGGGGAAACCAAGATGGGAGCATAGGTAAACACCTAAACTACAGCCTTGCACAACTATTTCAAAACAACAACTAAAAGACAAAACGGACATCATCCAGAACCACAAGAAGGCTGGCTGAGTGGAAATTCTACAATTAGAGAGAAAGAGAAAAGCACACTGAGACTCAGAGGAGCTGCAGAAGGCAGTTACAGAAACACACACATGGAGAAGACTGGCAACTGAGTACGTGCCTGGCTTTCTCAATTGAGAGGGAGACAAAAGCTCCCAACTGCTCTGAACAGCCTTTCTGGGTGAGACTTTGGAGACCCAGGCTCATTAGGGGAGAAACGGGACTGTATGGCAGCAGGCAAAACTAGAGGATGGCTTTCTCTCAGAGGTGCTTGCAGTGATTACCATGAGACACTGAGACCCAAGGGCCTCTTCGGGCAGGGCTGACGGGAAGCCATTGTTATCTGCTCTGCCCTGATACTCTGTCCCATCCAAGCTGAGCACAGAGGCTTTTGCAAGTCTTGTCTCATAAAGGTGTCTCTAGCACAGACATTCTCCCAGCATAGACACAGCTGATCCTCACAGCCATTTGGCCTGGAGGTCAATTCCTCCCAGTTATACCAACAACAATCAAGAATTAACTACAAGACTATGCACACAGCTCACAAAAGGGTGCAGCAAGAGTGTCCCCCTCAGGTAACTGAGGAGGCTGAGCTACTGGACCCTATAAGACACCTAGCACACAAAGCCACTATATCAACTCAGGGAAGCAGCCAAAACATGGAGACAAAGAAATAGATCGCAAATGAAAGAAATATGGAGGAAAGCAAACAACTGGATATAGAGTTCAAAACCACGTTTATAAGGTTTTTCAATAATTTTCTAGAAAAGGCCAAAATTTTGTGAGACCCTCGAGGATATAAAAAATGACCAACTAGAAATTAAGCATACATTGACTGAAATAAAAACTAACATACAGAGATCCAATAGCAGACTAGAGGACCCCAAGAATCAAGTCAAGATTTGAAATACAAAGAAGCAAAAAACACCCAACTGGAAAACCAAAAAGAATCCAGAAATATAAAGATAGTGTAAAGACCCTCTGGGACAACTTCAAGCGTACCAACATCAGAATTATAGGGGTGCCAGAGGAAGAGAGAGAACAAGGTACTAAAAACCTATTTGAAGAAATAATGACCAAAAATTTCTCCCACCTGGTGAAAGAATTAGACTTACAAGTCCAGGAAGCTCACAGAATGCCAAACAAAAGGAATCCAAAGAGGACCACACCAAGACACATCACAATTAAAATGCCAAGATCAAAAGACAAAGAGAATATCAAAAGCAGCAAGAGAATAACAGTTACCTACAAGGGAGCACACATATGATTATCAGCTGATTTCTCAACAGAAACTATGCAGGCCAGATGGGAGTGGCAAGAAATATTCAAAGTCATGAGTAGCAAAAACCTACAACCAAGATTACCCAGCAAAGCTATCATTCAGAATTGAAGGGCAGATAAAGAGCTTCACAGATAAGAAAAAGGTAAAGGAATTCACCACCACCAAACCAGTATTATATGAAATGCTGAAAGGTATTCTTTAAGAATAGGAAGAAGAATAAAAAGGTAAAGATAAAAAGTATAAACAACAAATACATATCTATCAACAAGTGAATCTAAAAATCAAGTGAATAAAAAATCTGATGAGCAAAATAAACTGGTGAATATAACAGAATCAGGGGCATAGAAAGAGAGTGGACTGACAATCCTTGGGAGGAAAGAGATGTGGGGATGTGGAAAGAGACTGGACAAAAATTGTACACCTATGGATGAGGACACTGAGGGGGATAAGGGCAGAGGGTGGGGTGGGAACTGGGTGGAGGGGAGTTGTGAGGGGAAAAAGAGGAACAATTGTAATTATCTAAACAATAAAGATTTAATTAAAAAAATAAAGAACAATGTGGAAATATAGGTATAATACTATTTTTATAAAAATGAAAATTATAGACACTATTAACAATGCCTTTTCCTTATGGTAGAGGGCTGTGACTTTTTGCTTGTATATTTTTTATTTGTATACGTTTTACTTGTATATTTCCATCTCACTTGAATTGTTTTCAAAATGAGCTTTTGGTTTTTTGAAACCAGAAAAACAAAA
The DNA here is from genome assembly GCA_011751065.1 of Lasiurus cinereus. NCBI lineage: Eukaryota > Metazoa > Chordata > Mammalia > Chiroptera > Vespertilionidae > Lasiurus > Lasiurus cinereus. The sequence continues at coordinate 36,545,694 of JAAGEH010000393.1, read as the reverse complement.
GGAATAGAGACATTTTAAAAAGAAATAAGGGTAAAGATAAAGTAGAGGGAAAAAAAATAAAAATTAACCTTTATGTCTTGTTAATATAATAAAAGAAATGCCCTAACATCTCATTGTAATCACCTAAAAGTAATGTGATAGATATAAAAATAGTATTTGCATGCAAGTGTGAACTGGAGGCTAAAACAAACAATATTAATCATTATACTATGCTGGTGTTTCCAGGAATTTAGCTCATTAATTCTCAGAATAAATATATAATAAATATTATTCTTATTTTACAGAAGAGAAAAAAATAGGACTTAAAAAAAGTACATATAAATGCTTTGTCCAATTTTACACAAAAATCAGGATTTGATTCCAAGTTTTCAAACTCAAGTTTAGTGTTCTTTCTATTGTGCCATTCAGCCATTTTATACTTTACTAGAGGCTCAGTGCATGAAATCTATGCACTCAGTGGTTGTGAGGTTTCCCTCGGACTGGCCTGCGACTTCCTTTTTTTTTTAATTAAATATTTATTATTCAGATTATTACATTTGTTTCTCTTTTTTCCCATCCATAGCTCCCCTCCACCCGGCTCCCACCCTTCCTTCTCCCCTCCCATTGACCTCATCCATAGGTGTATGATTTTTGTCCAGTCTCTCCCTGTACACCCCTCACCCCTTTCCCCCTGAGAATTATCAGTCCACTTCCTTTCTGTGCTCCTGATTCTAGTATATTCACCAGTTTGTTCTGTTGATCAAATTTTTAATTCCCTTAATTTTTAGATTAACTTGTTGATAGATAGGTATTTGTGGTTCATAATATTTTGTCTTTTACTTTTTTCTTCTTTCTCTTCTAAAAGAGTACCTTTCAGCATTTCATATAATACTGGTTTGGAGTTGATGAACTCCTTTAGCTTTTTCTTATCTGTGAAGCTCTTTATCTGCCCTTCAATTCTGAATGATAGCTTTGCTGGATGGAGTATTCTGGTTATAGGTTCTTGCTATTCATCATGTTGAATATTTCTTGCCAGTCCTGTCTGGCCTGCATCGTTTCTGTTGAGAAATCAGCTGATAGTCGTATGGGTACTCCCTTGTAGGTAATGAACTTTTTCTCTTGCTGCTTTTAATATTCTCTCTTTCTCTTTTGTTCTTGGTATTTTAATCATGATGTGTCTTGGTGCAGTCCTCTTTGGATTCCTTTTATATGGGGTTCTGTGTGCTTCTAGGACTTGTAAGTCTATTTCTTTTACCACATGTGGGAAGTTTTCAGTCATTATTTCTTCAAATAGGTTATCAGTATCTTGCTCTCTCTCTTCCTGTGGCACCCCCACAATTCTGATGTTGGTACGCCTGAAGCTCCTTACATTATCTTCACATTTTTGGATTCTTTTCTCTTCTTGCTTTTCTAGTTCAGTGTTTTCTGATTCTTTATATTTCAAACTTTTGACTTGACTCTTGCCTTCCTCTGGTCTGCTATTAGGTCTCTGTATAATATTTTTTATTTCAGTCAGTGTATGTTTAATTTCTAGTTGGTCCTTTTCCATCTCTAGTTGGTTCTTTTTCATCTCCTCTTGGGTCTCGCTAACTATATCCAACTTTCCTAGGATATTCTTGAAAAACCTTATAAGTGTGGTTTTGAACTCTATATCCAGTCATTTGTTTTCCTCCATTTCTTTTGTTTGTGATCCCTTCCCTTGTCTTGGATTTTCACTATGCTGGGAGAACTTCTGTGTTGGATTCAGCCTTATGATACCAGACTTGCAAAACTGTAGAAGCCTCTCTGTTGAACTTGGGATGGGTGGAGTCTCAGGGCTTAAGGGACCGCCTTGCCATCCAGTTGGCCCCACCCTCCTCGGCCCCTGAGTCTCACATAACTGGGTAATCGCTGGAGTGGTCCCTGTGCGTACGCACGCTCTCGCAGTGCCTCTAGACTGCTGCCCATCCGGCTTCCCTGTGCTCCGGGACCATATGAGTCTGGGTCCCCAGGGTTTCGCCCGAAATTCAGGTTTAGTGTAGTTAGAAGTGACACAGTTGGGAGGGTCTGTCTCCCGCCCACTCGTGAAAGCCAGCGGCACAATCAGCAGTTGGTCCTCTGCGCACAGTGCTGTGCGTGCCACTAGATTTCTGATCTTTTGCGACTCCCCTAAATTTTCATGCACTTCTCCCTTTTCACAGTCCAAACTCCCCCCGTATGAGTTTTGGCTTTATCTGGGGTTTAGTGTCATGGGATAAGGGGTTCAATGCCTTTGAGAGTCTCCATCTCCCTCCCACCAGAGAAAGCCAGCCAGGTTCTCTGGCACCCGCTCTCTCCACGTTCGCGTCTCCGTACCTCAGTTTTTTACAGCTCCTCTGGGTCTCTGTGAGCCCCTCTCTTTCCTTCTAGTTGTAGAATTTCCAGTCAGCCAGCTTTCCTGTGGTTCTGGATGATATCCTTTCTGTCTTTTAGTTGTAGTTTTGAAATTGTTGTGCGAGGCAGCAGTGTAGGTGTTTACCTATGCCACCAGCCATTGCAGTCCAAGAGATGTCTGACTGATGGCTTAGGCCCACTTCCTATGGGGAATGGGCCTAAGCCATCAGTCAGGTATCTTTAGTGCTGCCTGTGTTGAGCATCTGCCCTGTGGTGGTCAGTGCGTGTCATTGTGACCAGTCATTCCACAGTTCAGTTGATTTACATATTAGCCTTTTATTAGATAAGATTACTTGCAGCAAGCCTATTTTATGTAGTTATTTTTAAGTGTTTATTTTCTTGTCTAGAAAGTAAAATATTTGAAAACCCGTGTGTTTTTAATGTTCTTTTTTTTTGCTTGCTTCCCATCATTTTTCAACAGATTTTTAGAATAGTTTTGTGTATACCACAAAATTGAGAGGAAGGTACAGAGATTTCTCATATGCCCCCTGACCCTACATATGCATAGCCTCCCCCATAATCAGCTTCACTTATCAGAATTTTACATTTCTTTACAAGTATGAACCTATATTGATACCTCATAATCACCCTAAATCTATATTTTACCTTAGGTTCACTCTTGGTGTTGTACTTTTTATAGGTTTGGACAAATATATAATAATCCATATATAATGATATATATACATATATATGTATATATATATATCATCATTATCATACAGAGTATTTTTACTGCCCTAAAATGCTTTGTGCTCTGTTTATTCATCCCTATACTGACCATAATTTAGAATACCTAGTATAGTGCTATGGGCTTAAAAAAGCTTAATAAATATTCTTTAAAAATAAAAAACAAAAATGGTGGGGAAAGATGGGCATAAAGAGGAAAAGTAGGAATGCCTGATTTCTTCAGAGCAATGTATGAAGCCTGCCAGAACAGTTACTTCAAAACAGAAAAGGAAGGTTTGCATTTTAAATGAGACCTTTGTTTATATTTCCTTTTGACGCAAAAACTACTCAGAAGCCCTTATTGCTTGATGTGTTTGAATCATTTATTACATTGATTTGTTGCATTGATTCTAAGTGTCATGATAAGTTAAGAAAGGCAAGAAGTCCCATGCATTATGGACTTCCTTGTGACTTGCCATTCTTATTATCATCAAAATAAAAAAAAAGATTGGTCTTCATTTTCATTTGTATGACCATCTTGATGAAAATGTCAGACAGGCATTTGAAAATATTCAATACCATATAAAATTATTTAAAGCTAAAATTTAAATAATTTTTATTCAGTTTAAAATACCTGTTCATCATAGCTTTTGAAGAGTTGTGGTCATTTTAAGATTATGTATTTCATATTTTAAAGTGCCAAGTTCTGTATATTTAGCTTAAAATTGATATATGTAAAAACACTTCAAAGGTAATATTTTTTAAATGTATACCTCTTCAACAGTTGTTGCAAGTATACATTTTCTCTACCATTTTACCTCCATATGTCAAAAGTACTGGTCATTTTGAGAAGGGAAATAAGTGATCATCCTATTCATAACTCCTGCCTTGCTTTCATCAGTAGGAAATCAGGGACTAAAGTTCTGTGTATTACAGAAGAGAATACATTTTTGAAGTTATGTGAATAATCTAACTGCAAACGCGAGAGCTATTGCCATTGAAAAGAGTGCTGCTGGCAGGGCCCATGAGTGTTCAATTTTTTTGGAGAGCATAAAACAATCCCATCTAACAAAGATTTTTTTTCTATCAAATGTCACAGCATTTCCATTAAGAAACCCTGAAAGATACTGATGCATATTCTAGTTATGAATATGTGTAAAATACCAGATATCTTCACAAAAAGGGATCTGAGATTTAAGGGATCTCCAAGACATATCCTTTAAACCCAACAAACCACCATTTCATGAAGTTGTTTATTGGAAAAATCAAGTTTACCCTTTTCACGTGGCATTGTGGTATTTGAAGAACGCATCCTGAACTGTTGTTAGGGACATTTTTCTTTAGTACTATCCCTTCAAAAAAAGGCATAGAAATGGAAATAGAACTTAATTTCTTACTATGAGGTGATTATAAGGTTGGGATACAAAACTCAGCAATGACAATTGACTTAGGTAAAAGGGCTCACCAAATGGCCTGGTACTTTGACTGGTAAAGGTCAAGATTAAAAGCAGAGAGAACTCTAGAAGAAGATTGTTAACATTATTTCCACCACAGATGGGAAATTGATTTGATAAAAGGAACTGACATGTATTGATCACCTATTGTTTGCTAGACATTGGGAAAGGTACCTTATACATATTCTTTCATTATTTCTACAATAAAATTTTGTTGTAAAGAACAAAAACCACTGGGGGGTTATTTAGCCCCTGAAATCTAAAAGTATCCAGTGTGGTGAAGAAAATATACGTAGAAGTAGTCAGTTGTAACTACATAAGATAAATGGTCTGATGTGGAGTATATCCTGTGCAGTGGGTGCATACGCATTTATTTCTGCCTTGGGGAAGTAGAAGGTCTGGGAATACTTTAACTGAATATGACACTTAACATGAGTTTGTATCATCTAATATTTAAATAACCCATTTTGTACATATTTTCCTATTATAGAGGAGTATACTGAAGTACATAAAGGCTGTATAACTAATGTAAGTTTATATAATAATAGCAAGAATATATATGGTTCTGAATCTACTAGAGTTTTATATTAATTAGTCTTCACAACTGCTCTATCATATAGTTGCTTTTGTTATTTCTGTTTTACAGTTAAGAAAACTAAGCTCTATGGGGTTAAATGATTGTTTAAGGTCACATTTTAATAAAGGCAATATTGGGGTTTGAACCAAGCAAACAAACTAGGATCTGCACTTCACTGTTATACATGCACCCTCTCCTTCCTACTTGATTATTAAATCAGGGTTCAAAACTCAGCAGTCACACTCCAGAGCCCATGTTGTTAAATGACAGGATTATATCTGCATTTTTAGAAAGATTGTTTGACTATCATAAAAACAATGAACTGAAATGTGACATGAAGACTAATAAGAAGAAAGCATGGAAGTTAGCCCTATCTCAGGTAGTGGCAGCTACTGAAGTAGTATACAGATTTAAGAGATTTTGGCAACTAGAAAGATCAGGACTTGGTGATTGATTAACATGGAGTGAGAAGGAAATGGGCAAGTCAGGGATCACTCCAAGGGTTTTTGTTTGATTAAGTGAGAAACTCATAGCTAAGAGGGAGAAGATTTAGGAAGAAAGTTGTTGAGGTTAGTTATCCTCTTTAAAATTGTGTTTGAAATACCCCTAAGGCACCCAAATGAAGATGTTCAGAACTCAAAAGCATCTAGAGCTCAGGTGAAAGGTCTCTGCTGGGAAGTAAAGGGGCCAGGCAGGGAAATGCAGGATTGCCAAGCATTTTTAAGGACACATTTGAGGTTTTAGATCAAAATATATCATGGCCCAAATCTATAGAATTGTGCAGGTGCAGTGTAAGGGAGAGGAAAAGATATGAGAGAAGAGGAAGGAGAAATATTGGAAGGCATGGGGAAAGATAAAATATTATGAATATTTAAAAGTTAATAAATGTTTCCATGTTTGTCTGTTTAATTTCAAGGCCATTTTATTTATTTACACTAGGAATTTAGAGAAGGGGTGGTATTGAAGTAAAATGTCATATTGGGAAAAACGTAGAAAGAGTTTGAGGAAGATGTGGGGGTATGAGATGAAGTTCTGCGGCAGCTGCCCTGCTCTGTTATTTAAAGACAGGACAAAAGAGAATTTTAAGATATTTCACTAGGCATTAGAGATGAAATCCTAAATTAGTTTCTTCACAGAGTTTAGTAAGGATTTAAAATCTTTCTTTTTTAGTGCCTTTTAATATATTTTTTCTTGATTTTAGAGAGGAATGAAAGGGAGGGAGAGAAAGATAACATCAATGATAAGAAAGAGTCATGGATGGGCTGCCTCCTGCACACCCCACACTGGGGATCAAGTCTGCCACACAGGCATGTCTCCTGACCAGGAATCGAACCATGACCATGACCTCCTGATTCATATGTCAGTGTTCAACCACTGAGCCACACTGACTGGGCTCTTGTAGTATTTTTTTAGAGATAGGCTACTATTTTGTTCATTTTTTGTTTTGATTTGTTTTTTTGTCTTAACATAGCATTATGAGTCTGGACAAAGGCAGCTTGACTTCATATGGGTTACTTCCAGTTTCTCTATCAGAACTCCAGCAACCTATGTACTAGTATGTACAGTGAAGAAAACAGACATTGGGATTTATGAATAGGTGCTGCATAGCCTAATGAGACAGAAGTAGTTGATCATAATGGCAAGTGGTTTTCACTGTAATAGAGGTATGGATGAGTGAAAGTGTAGATATAATATAAGCCATGGAATAAGGAAGCAAGTTGGGGATTTGAGATCAGTATGGAATATGTGAAATTATACCATAATCTTGTTCAATCCTCAAAAATAATATAGAAATGAAGAAATTAAAGGTGAGAGAAATTAGTTCTGTCACCCATGGTCATACAACTAGGAAATACCATTTCTGGTATTCAAACCTGATTTCTCTGGCTTTGAAGCCCATAGTTTGAACTACTTAGAAAAAATAGTGGCAATTTCTGAAATGAAAGAGCATGATTAGCTATCATTGCTAGGAAGTCATAGCCATTGATAATTGTACCTGTCAGGATGTTTAGTTTTAAGTAATAGAAGCCAACTGTCTAAAGCAGAAAAGGACTGGTTTGGAAAGGTATTGTAGAACTCGCAGATGCTGTGAAGGACACTGGGCCGACACCGGAGTACCAGGCTTAGGAAAGAAGGCAGAGCCTAGTCAGTGTCTTTCCACAAGAAAAGTCTGCTCTGGAAGCTGCTGCTGATGTAGTTTCCACTGGGTATTCATCATGTGCTGCCCTGGGATACTCATTGCAATTTGACAACTTCCCAGACCAGTTTGTTTTGAGAATCCTCAAAATAAGAAGTGTGTTTAGACACTAGCCAGCATCAACAGATGTTTTTTACACACACTCACACACACTTGAATATTTGATATTACTTTCCAATGCCAGTAATTGTTCATTAAGTTGATAACTATCTAATTTTAGAATACTTTTCTTTTTAAATTTCTGTTTTAATAGTCAAAGCATAATTTTTATGGTAGAAAGGGAGAAAAATAGAAGTAAAGGAAAAGGGGAAAATATTTTTGTTTTATCCTAGTATCTGATGATGAGATAGAGAACAGCATAATTTTGTGTATTTTCTTCCAAACTTTGTTCAATATGTAGAAGTGAACTTTTTACCAAAATGTGATGATAATACATTTTATAGTATCATCTCTTTAAACTTTACAATTTATCCTAAACATATTTTTGTGACAATTTTAGAAATATATATTATTCTTTATGAATGTATCATAATGTTTTAAAAAATCACTTGTCATTAAATGAGCTGTTTGTAGTTCTTATCTAGTTTTTCTATATTATTAGATTACTTCAGAAAAATAAAATCCTAGAAGTACACTTGCTGGATCAAAATTCATCACATTTGAAAGGCTTTTGGTTATTATCTTTAAATTAATGCAATTTTCTTCAGAAAAATTACATTAATATAATCATGTAAATGTGTGTTCATTTTCCCCCAAAATGCCAATATGAGCAATGCAACCTTTTTGCCTTTGTTAATCTGATAGATAAAAAGTAGAATTTTTATTTCTTTTATTTATTCAACAGATATTTTCGAACCCCTGCTATAGGCATAACACAGCCCACTTTCTGGGGAGAGGCAGACTCCTAGCCCTTGTGGAGCTTACATTCTAGTGCATGTGTGAGATGGTGGGATGAAAAGAAGGAAAATGGGGTCAGAGAAGAGAAAAGAATAAATACTCATTTGTAGATAATAAAGAACATTATAAACTGATGAACAAAAGGATAGATTCAGAGGCAGTAAAGCATCAAACAGATTGTCAAATTACAGCAGGAAAATTAAGGAGAGGTGGGGTAGATATGAGATCAACCAAGGACTTGTATTCACGCATATAAGCATGACCAGTGAACACAAGACTCTGGAGGGTTGGGGTATGCCTGGGAGGGGTGGGGGGCAATGGGGAGATATGTAACACAATAAGAAATTTTTTCTTTTTTTTTTTCTTTTTCTTTTTTATTGTATTACATGTATACATTTCTCCCCATTGCTCCCCCTCCTTTCCAGCCATACTCCCACCCCCCAGAGTCTATGTTCATTGGTTATGCTTATGTGCATAGGTACAAGTCCTTTGATTGATCTCTTATCTACCCCACCTCTCCTTAATCTTCCTGCTATAATATCACAGTCTGTTTGATGCTTTACTGCCTCTGTATCTATCCTTTTGTTCATCAGTTTACAATGTTCTTTATTATCCACAAATGAAGGAGAGCATGTGGTGCTTCTCCTTCATTGACTGACATTTCACTAAGCATAAGGCCCTCCAGTTCCATCCAGGTTGCTACAAATGGTAAGAGTTCCTTCTTTTTAATGGCAGCATAGGATTCCATTGTGTAGATGTACCACAGTTTTTTGACCCACTCATCTGCTGACGGGCACCAAGACTGTTTCCAAATTATAGTTATTGTAAATTGTGCTGCTATGAACATAGGGGTGCATAAATCCTTTCTGATTGGTGTTTGTAATTTCTTAGGATAAATTCCTAAGAGTGGGATTGCTGGGTCAAATGAGAGACCCATTTTTAGTTTTTTAAGAAAACTCCATGCTGTTCTCCATAATGTCTGCACCAGTCTGCATTCCCACCAACAGTGAACAAGGGTTCCTTTTTCTCTGCATCCTCGCCAACACTTGTCATTTGTTGATTTGTTCATGATTGCCATTCTGACAGATGTAAGATGGTATCACATTGTCATTTTGATTTGCATCTCTCGGATAATTAGTGATTTTGAACATGTTTTCATGTGTCTCTTGGCCTTCCTTCTGTCATCTTTCGAAAAGGTTCTATTTAGGTCCATTGCCCATTTTTTTATTAGGTCGTTTATCTTCCTTTTATTAAGTTGTATAACTTGGCTGTAGATGTTGGAGATTAAACCTTTATCAGTGATAACATTTGCAAATATGTTCTCCCATACAGTGGTGTTTCTTGTTGTTTTGTTGATGGTTTCTTTTGCTGTACAAAAGCTTTTTATTTTGATGTAGCCCCATTTGTTTATTTTTTCTTTAGCTTCCTTTGCCTTTGGAGCAGTATCAGTGAAAAAGTTCTTTCAAAATATATCTGATATTGTGCTGCCTGTGGATTCCTCTAGTATTTTTATGGTTTCCCTTCTAATGTTTAAGTCCTGTATCCATTCTGACTTTATTTTTGTATTTGGTGTAAGTTAGTGGTCCAGTTTCATTTTTTTGCATGTATCTGTCCAATTTTCCCAACACCGTTTGTTGAAGACTCCATTGTATGTTCATGCCTCCTTTGTCAAATATTAGTTGAGCATAGTGGTTTGGGTGGATATCTGGGTTCTCTATTCTATTCCATTGGTCTATATGTCTGTTCTTGTGCCAGTACCAGGCTGTTTTGAGGACAGTTGCTTTGTAATATAGCTTGAAATCTGGTATTGAGATCCCACCTACTTTATTCTTCTTTCTCAGAATTGCTGTGGCTATTCGTCGTCTTTTTTTGTTCCAGATGAATCTATGAAGAATTCTTTCTAGATCTCTGAAGTATGTCGTTGGTATTTTAATGGGTAGTGCTTTGAATCTATAGATTGCTTTGGGTAGTATGGACATTTTAATGATGTTGATTCTCCCAATCCATGAGCATGGAATGCTCTTCCATCTGTTAACATCTTCCTCTATCTCCTTTTTCAGTGTCCTGTAGTTTTCTACAGATATGTCTTTTACCTCTTTAGTTAGGTTTATTCCTAGGTATCTTAATGTTTTTGGTGCAGTGGTAAATGGGATTGCTTTTTGAGTCTCTCTTTCTGTAATTTCACTGTTAGTGTACAGAAATGCCACAGATTTCTTGACATTAACTTTTATCCTGCTACATTGCCGAATTCATTTATTAAGTCAATTAGTTTTGGGATGAAGTCCTTCAGGTTTTTTATGTACAGTATCATGTCATCTGCAAATAAGGACAGCTTTACTTCTTCTTTTCCAATTTGGATGGCTTTGATTTCTTCTTCTTGTCTAATTGCAATGGCTAATACTTCCAGTACTATGTCGAACAGGAGAGGTGAGAGTGGGCATCCCTGTCTTGTTCCTGTTCTTAGGGGAAATGGTTTTAGTTTTTGCCCATTGAGTATGATTTTAGCTGTGGGTTTATCATATATGGCTTTTATGATGTTGAGGTATGCTCCTTCTATTCCCACTTTGCTGAGAGTTTTTATCAAGAAAGGGTGTTGGATTTTGTCAAATGCTTTTTCTGCATCAATTGATATGACTATGTGATTTTTATCTCTCAATTTGTTTATGTGATGTATCATGTGTATTGATTTGCAGATATTGTACCATCCTTGCATTCCTGTGATGAATCCTTCTTGGTCATGGTGTATGATCTTTATGATGTACTGCTGGACCCGATTTGCTAGAATTTTGTTGAAATCTATGTAATGAGGGATATTGGACTGTAATTCTCTTTCGTTGTGTTGTGTTTATATGGTTTTGGTATTAGGGTGATGCTGACTTCATAGAAGTTGTTTGGAAGTGTTCCTACTTCTTGAATATTTTTGAAAAGTCTGAGGAGGATAGGTTTTAATTCTTCCTTGTATGTTTGGTAAAACTCTCCTGTGTAGCCATCTGGTCCTGGGCTTTTATTTGCTGGAAGCTTTTTGATGATTACTTCAATTTCTTCCATATTATCGTCCTATTGAGATGTTTAGATTCTTCCTGATTGAATTTTGGAAAGTTATATTTATCTAGGAATATGTCCATTTCTTGCAGGTTGTCCATTTTGTTGGAATAGAGTTGTTCATAGTATTTTTTAACAATCCTTTGTATTTCAGCGGGTCTGTTGTTATTTCTCCTCTTTCATTTCTGATTTTGTTTATTTGGGTCTTCTCTCTTTGCTTCTTGGTGAGCCTGGCTAGAGGTCCATCAATCTTGATTATCCTTTCAAAGAACCAGCTCTTGGTTTTGTTGATCTTTTGAATTGTTTCTTTGGTCTCCGTGTTGTTTATCTCCGCTCTGACCTTTACTATTTCCTTCCTTATGCTTACACTGGGCTTTTCTTGTTGCTCTCTTTCTAGCTCTTTGAGTTGTAGGGTTAGGTAATTTATTACCATTGTTTCCTGTTTTTTGCAGTAGGCTTGTAGGGCTATGAACTTCCCTCTCAAGACTGCTTTCACTGTGTCCCATAAATTTTGTATTGTTGTGTTGCCATTGTCATTTGTTGTCATGATGTTTTTTATTTCTTCCTTGATCTCTCTGGTTACCCAGTCGTTGTTTAAAAGCATGCTGTTTAGTCTCCATGTGTTTGATTTCTTTCTATTGTTTTTATTATAGTTGATTTCCAGTTTTATGCCACTGTGGTCTGAGAAAATGCTTGATATGATTTCTATCATCTTGAATTTGAAGAGACTTTTCTTATGACCCAACATATGATCTATCTTTGAAAATGACCCATGTGCACTGGAGAAGAATGTATATTCTGTGGCTTTGGGGTGAAATGTCAATTAATTCCATCTGGTCTAGTGAGTCATTTAGGATTGATGTTTCTTTGCTGATTTTTTGTTTAGAGAATTTGTTCAATGGTGACAGTGGGGTATTAAAGTCTCCTACAATGATTGTATTGCTGTCAATCTCTCCCTTAATATCCTCCAAGAGTTTTTTATGTATTTACATGCTCCTATATTGGGTGCATATATGTTTACCAGAGTTATTTCTTCTTGTTGGATTGTTCCCTTTAGTATTATGAAGTGGCCTTCTTTATCTCTTGTTATGTCCTTCACTTTGAGATCTAATTTGTCAGATATAAGTATTGCAACCCCAGCTTTTTTTTCATTTCCATTTGCCTGAAATACCATCTTCCATCCCTTCACCCTCAATCTGTGAGCATCTCTTTTCCTGAGGTGGGTTTTTGCAGATAGCAGATATATGGATCATGTTTTCTTATCCAATCGGTTACTCTATGTCTTTTGATTGGGGCATTTAATCCGTTTGCATTTAAAGTTATTATTGATAAGTACTTATCTGTTACCATTTTTAGTCCTTACCCCCGAGTTTCTTCTTCGCTTCCTCTTTCTTTTTATTACAGCAGACCCTTCAACATTTCTTACATTGCTGGTTTGGTGGTTATATATTCCCTTAGTCCTTTTTTGTCTGTGAAGCTTCTGATTTCACCTTCAATTTTGATTGAGCGTCTTGCAGGGTACAGTATTCTTGGATTCAGACCCTTCATTTGCATGACTTTGTATATTTCATTCCATTCCCTTCTGGCCTGATGAGTTTCTGTTGAGAAATCAGTAGCTAGTCTTATGGGGGTTCCTTTGTAGGTAACTTTCTGTTTCTCTCTGGCTGCTTTTAAGATTCTTACTTTGTCGTCAGTGTTTGCCAATTTAATTATAATGTGCCTTGGTGTCGGTTTGTTGGGGTTCATTTTGCTTTGGGCTCTGTGAACTTCTTGGATTTGTGTGGATTTTTTCTTTCCTATATTGGGGAAATTTTCTGTCATTATTTCTTCAAACAGGTTCTCCAATCCTTGTTCAGTTTCCACTCTTTCTGGAACCCCAATTATGCAGATGTTGTTTTGTTTCATGTTATCCCATAGTTCCCTTAGGCTCTCCTCTTGCTTTTTAACTTTTTTTTCTAGGAGCTGCTGTACTTGGGTATTTTTTCCTGCCGTGTCTTCTAGCTCACTGATGTGGTCCTCTGCTTCTTCTAGTCTACTTTTGATGTTTTCTATTGAGTTCTTTATAGCAGTGATGTCATTTATCATTTCTTCTTAATTATGCTGCACCTGCTCTTTGTTCTTGTTTGGATAATGTGAATTTTTTCTTGCTGCTTCTTCATCTCCTCTTGGGTCTTCTTCATTTCCTCTTGGCTCTTACATTGTCGATTTTTTCTTCCATTCTTTTCATCCACCTTGTGATCATTTCTATGAACTCTTTCTCTGGCAGGCTTATTTCTGCTTCTATTTTGTTTACTTCCTTTTCTGGTGAAACCTGCCTTTCTTATGTGGGCTGTTTCTTTTTCTGCCCATGGTCTTTCTTCTCCGGGTGTCTGGTTATGCATTTCTCTCTCCTACGCTGATTGAAAGGCACAAACTACAACACGACCAGGTACAGCACACAAGGCACTGAGTAGAAATGTATTCAGGATGTTAATAATCACAAATAAGGTGACCACCAATGAAAGACAAATTAGGGATAAATAGAGAAAGAAGAAGAGGAAATTGAGGAAAAAAGAAAAGAAAGAAATGCCAAAATCAAATTGGGAGAGGGAGAAAAAAATAAATAAATAAATGAACAAAAAAATAAAATAAAATAAGAAAACAAAAGGGAGAAGAAGGAGAAGAAAAGAGGAAGAGAAAAAAGTAAGAGTGCAAAGAGAGGATAAGAGAGAAAAGGGGAACAAAATATAGGTGTCAGGAGACAATTCCAATAGAACAGTCACTAATCCCAACAAATATCGGCAACCAGTACCTGGAGAGTAATATACGCTACAAATAACAACTGGTATGAAGGGATGTGAGGGAAAAGAGAGATAAAAAACAAATCAAGTCAAAGCAAACCCAAAGTAAAGTAAAACAAGTAGAATAAGCTAAAACAATCTCACCAAAAAAGTAGAAAAAATCCATATAATCACCGTTGAGGCAAAGAGCAACAAAAGGTCATAGAGAAAAACAACTTTTTGGATAGTGAAGTCAAGAAGAGAGAGGTTTGTATGGGCTTGGAGTAGGGGATTTGAAATTAGATATATAAGTGGGGTGAAATTTTAACCAGGTAAAGAGAAAGAATAGGGAGAATCTAAAGTTGGAAAAGGGAAAGAAAAAACAAGACAACAAAATGGGGAAAGGTAGGAAGAAAGTGTTGGCATAAAGGTAGAGTTGAGATAGAGTAAAATTATGCTAAAGGAAAGATGAAAATAGAATGTAGAACTCTAATCCCAAAGTAAAATAAAGGGAAAACAAAATGACACTTGTTTTTTTCCAAAATGGTAAAATAATATTAGTACTAATACTAGTTGAAAACAAAAATGTAATAATTAAAATGGTAAAATCAATTGAGGAGGAAAGAAAAAAATTGTTTTTTAATTAAAATGAAAAAAATATAAAATAAATAAAAAAATTTAAAAAAAAATAGAATGGTCATTCACTTCTGCTATTGTTCTGCTTGGCACTTCTGTTTCCCAGGTGGGAGGGTATTGCAGTTCCCTGTGTTCCACTGCTGGTTGTGTTTTAATCTCTTTATTCTTTTGTGGTTATGCGAGAGTCAATTTGTGCGTCATCCACTGGGTGGCAGTGATTCGAAATTGACCTCTGAGGCTAAGCATAGGATCTCTCTAGGCTGTGCTCAGATCCTGTTACTCTGTGGTTCTCAAAACCGGTTTGTGAGGATTTTGCAGCCAGGACACTAAAATAACTCCCAGGCTGTCCCTCTGTCTGAGATCAAAACGAGTCGATTTCCAGAGCTCCCCTCTGTCAATAGCTCTGAGAGTTTGCCTCCACACTTAGGGATCACGCCCTGCCCCACCTCCGCGGAGCTCTCCAGAGGCAGCTTTCCCGCAGCCCTGTTCCCACAGTGTGCGCATCTCTGTTGTGCGGGATGGGAGACCTCACCTTATCCCAGGCGAAATCTGACCTTTCCGTGTGCCGTGTGAATCTCTGATTCCGCTGCGTGTTTGCGCCAATTGGAGAGCGGAGTTCTGGGTCCCAGGGTCCCCGGCTGCTCGGTGGATGCCCCAGCCGCAGGATTCAGACCGCCACAGACATACACCTCCCTCTGCAAGATAGCACGGTCTCCACGTTCGCACTGGTGGCTCCGGCAGACAAAATCCCCATGGCAGTGGGGCTGCCTAGCCAGGAGAGCCCCGTCCAGCAGTCCCCCACCTTCGCCTGGAGGATAACTGAATCTTAACTTGCCAACAAACACTTCCAGTGAGACTCTCAGCTGCTCTCTCTCCCTCTGCCCAGCGACAAAGCTCCAGATGCGTCTGTCTACTCCGCCGCCATTTTTTTCCCCCCAGAAAAATTTTAGAAAAAAGAATAAATACTAAAACAAGTTTGAAAAAAGAGGGGGAGTGGAATATAATTCGAATGGTGGCTCAGACTAGGGTGGAGAGGATAGGACAGTCAGGAAAAGTGAGAAAGCTTCTCTCATTTGATTTTAATATCAAAGTCAGGCAAAGACAATACAGTATAAGAAAGAGATATTATAGACCAGATTCATATAGAAACTTGTATGCAAAAATCCTAAGTAAACTATTAGCAAATTGAAGTGTGCTTGTGTACTTGAGTGTTAGTATTTCTTGACCACATAGGCTTTATCTGAGAAATTAAGGAATGTCAATGTTGTTGCTTTTTTTGTTTGTTTAATTTATCACTATAATCTACTACATTGAATAAGTTAAGAGAGAAAAACTATGTGAAATTATATCAATAGGTAAATAAAAAGTATTCAATAAAATTCAACAATTATAAGACATACTTAGTAAATTAGGAATAGAAGGAAATCTTTTTAATTTGATAAAAAAGGTATCTTATAAAGTGCTTAAATAACTTAAATTTTAAAAAAACAGCCAGCATGTTATGTAAAAATCTAAAAAAATAGAAACGGTTGCTTATTAATATTCAACATACTGAAAGTTTTACCTCATGCAGTTAGAAAAGAAAAAGAATAAAATACACAATTGGCTAGCAAGACATAGAATGTAATTATTTTCAGATGTTTCTAGTATCTATATAAAATTAAAAATATATATCTTTTAGTTTTCTGCATAAAAAGTAAACTGAAACAATTGATAAATTTCCTACTTACCAATAACCAATTTTTAAGTGAAAGAACAAGGATATTAATAAAAATTATACCAAAGATAAACTAAAAGAAATTTCATGTACAATTGATTTGAAGAAAATTGTAAAACATTGCTGAGAGACATTTAAAAACACATTAACAAACAAATATAAGATGTTCACAAAAAATGTATATATTCACTTTGAATAATTATAGAGGCAATGCTCATTAAAATACATTTCATTTTCAAAATTGAGCTATCAACTGTTACAGTGTGTATACTTCTTTTGGCACACGCTGTTTATATGTCGGTTTGACTAAATGCAATAAAAATGCTAATTCTCATCCATAGTCTATTAATATAATACAGTCCTAGCTTTTCAGAGTTCTTTTTGTTGTTTTGTTTTTTTTTTTGGTTTCTGTTGTTTTTGTTTGTTTTTTGTAAAACAAATTAATTTACTGAACAGGTACTTATTCAGGGACTAATGTATGTCATTTATTAACAAAGCTAAAGCCACTTTCATCTCGTCTGGGCCTTCCTCTACAAAGATAACCACTATTCTGAAATTAATGTGTTCATATATATGAATGTTTGTATGTTTTTATCAATTATATGTATTACTGAAAAATAATAGAGCATGTTATTTAATTTTTAAAAATTTCATATTTAAGTGTGCTGTTCATGTGTAGGACTTTAATCCATGTGAAATTTGTCTTACATATGATTTGAGGTAGGGATCTAACTTTATTTTTCCCAAGAAAAGCCTATTGCCTAGAAGAGCTTATCCTGTTTTCACTTATTTTAGTAGTATAAGTGAAATGTATTACCAAGTTATGTACTTCTTTTGCAATTATGAACTCTTATTCTATTACATTTTCTATTATGTTTCTATATAAATGAAACTCTTCTTCTCATTTTTATTGTACATATATTTTTTAACCTGCTATCTTCATGAGCTATCTTGCTAGTTTAGTTGGTACACTTGGATTTTTTGTGTAGATAATTTTATCATTAGCAAATGATGAGAATTCTAAATCCTTTCCAATGTTTGTATCACATTTTATCTTATTACATTGGCTAATTCTTAACAGAACCATGTTAAAGAAGTGTAATCTCTACAGTTTATCATTTATTTATTTTAAATGGAAGTAGTTATTGAACTTTATCAAATAACTTTAGTCATTTAGAGTGATAATCAGATAGGATTGTTGACCTATTGAAATAATATATTTTATTAAATTTCCCAATATAGTTAGTTATCTCATGTTTCCTGTATGAACTCTAGTTAGTCATGAATTTGATTTGCTTATTTTTTTAATTTATCTTTATTGTTGAAAGTATTACAAATGTTCCCCTTTTCCCCCCAAGGACCTCCTCTATCTTACACCCATCTCCCCCCAGGCTCTCACCACACTATCTGTGTCCATGGGTTATATATAGATGCATAACAAAATACTAGTTTTATAAAATAAATTTAAAGGCTTTCTTTCTCTAAGATCATTCAAAACATTGAAATAGCACTATAGTTGTCTGATTACTACTCTTTAAAAAGAGCCAGCTTTTGTTGTGGTTGTCCGAACTATACCTATTGGTATTTGTTTCATTAGTTTCTGTATCTTTGTTCTCTCTTCTTTAGGTTTATTTTAAAAAGAGCCAGCTTTTGTTGTGGTTGTCCCAACTATACCTATTGGTATTTGTTTCATTTATTTCTGTATCTTTGTTCTCTCTTCTTTAGCTTTATTTTATCATTCTTTTCTTGCTCCTTGAATTAAATGCTTGGCTCATGTATTTCAAACTTATTTCTTTTTTAATAATTGGATTTTAGCTCTAAGTATTCTTCTGAGGTCAATTTTTTCTCTAATTTACTTTTTATTCTTTAATACAGGCATTATTATTAATTTAGGCATTATTTAGAAAATACTTTTATATTCTAAGATCATTTTAGCTATTCTTCTATTGTAGATTTATATATTTATTTCTTAGTTTATATTATGTGGCCTGCACAGTTTCTATTTGGGGAATTTATTGAACTTTTCATTATGATCTAATGTATAATCACTTCTGTGGCATCTAAAAATAATATGTATTTTCTGTTAATGAAGCTTGATATCTGTGTCATGTATTTTTAACTACTTGATTATTAATTTATGAGAACATTCTATTAGGTTTCCTACTGACTGTAGCTATGACTTTCTCTTGTATTATTAAACAATATTTATGTATGTGTATATACACATGCATATGTAATAATAAATATATATTACATAGAACATATATTTATAAATGTGATTAAAGTATCACTATTATTATATATTTTATTGAAAATTGACTTTACCAAAGTCAGTTTATAGAAATATCAATTCAAATATCCTTCTTATCCCAACTAATTAATTTTGTGTTCAATAAAACATTTTTTTCTGATACCTCTTTGTTAACATTTTTGTGGTTTATTCTTTTATCATTTGATTTTCAGCATTTCTCCATCAAATTTATTTAACTGTGCCTTTTTAAACTAGTATGTCACTAGATATTTCTGGCCAGTCTTTATTTTTTTAATGGAGGCATAAAATGTATTGGTATGTATTGTGATTCTTGATATGTTTGCATTATCTCCTGCCCTATCATTGTTTCGTTTTTTTTTACTTAATCCTTTCTTATTTGTTCATCTTATTTCTTTTCCTACTTTCTATTGAACTGGCCTAATTTCCTTATTTATTTTGGTTTTTCTTTAGGTGATTTAAAAAATATAGTATTGTGTTTAAATATTTGTGCACATACATATACATATAAACCTTTATTTTCTAATAAAATATAATCAGTACACCCTAATAAAACAAAAACCTAAGGTGATTAAATTTTCTTTCACACAACCATTTGAATTTATTCATCCCACAACCATTATAGGTTGTTACTAATTTCCTTTTACTCAGTATTCTTTTTTTATTTTTTTATTGTTTAAAGTATTACATATAGTAGAACATATATCTTCTTTTTGTCCCCATTGACCTTCTGCCAGCCTCTGCCACCTCTTACCGCATGCACTCAACCCACCCTCCCACCGTGTTCAATATTCTTTATTGAATTACTTGTCTTCCCTTCAATTACTTCATTTTTTCCCTCATTTCTAGACTATATTTTTTTTTAATTTTTATTAATTTTTATACATATTTCCCCATTGCCCC